>CM076142.1:4281875-4885937 GCA_038025085.1 Tetragonia tetragonoides | reverse complement strand
GGAGAGAGAGAGGGAAGGGGGAGAGAGAGTGGGGGAAGGGAGATAGGGATTATGTTACGATGTGAACATGAGATTACTGTTTAAGCTTTGGTTTGATATATACTATTACATAGAGCCAGAGCTTATTGTTTAGGACCTTCAGGTGAAGGTTTATTTTTAGGACCCTTCTAAAGCTCACAATTAGGATACATTATGCCTGCGCCGCTGTTCTCTGGTTTTATGTTATTTTTATCTCTGAACCACCATCTTGAACTTGGAAAAGATGAAAGATACTATTTATGTTGCACATTATGAGTCTTAGTGAAGTCGTTCTGATCAGTATAGAATACTGTAGAACGATTTTTCACCTACCAATCTAAGATCGTTTAATGTCTAACCTCTTCTGTTTTCCGTCTTGAGCACTCAGTAAAGGTACAGGGTTGTCTCTTTGACTTTTGTCAGTTGCATATGTTTCTTATTTTTCCTTTTTTTGCCTCCTGTTCCTTTCCTTCCTACTAAAAGTTGTCTCTGTAAATATTTTCCTCTGCATACATGCTCTATATTATAGTGACGCCGAAAGTAATTGAATAGCTGGGCAGTTCTTATCTGGAACAATTACTTGTATATTTAAGTGGAATGAACTTCCAGATACTTACTCGTTTATACTTATTGTTTGTTGCTACCATCTGCTAGTTTAATTTAATGATCTGACAAATACAATACAGTGGTTGGTAATTAGGAAAACCAATAACAGGGAATGGCATATCAGGAAGTGAGGATTTGAATGGTATATAATCGGGAAAATCAATGGTTGACCTAAAACTTACCAAAGGTTTAGTTTCATGTGAAGCTGGCACTAACATTTTCTGTAATTAGCTTACACTTATTGTTGATGGTAACGGATGAAACTTCTGCCAATATGGCTCTCTATTCTCTGCTTCCACTCCTTTGGGTTTCTGTAGCTCCTCATACTTAATGCTGATGAGAAGAACTGCCAGAACTGATGATCGTTCCTGCTTCTATATGTGTTCTTACCAGGCTTGCATTCTGCTGGTGAGCCCTTTCTTCTCAAAACTTTTTCTCAAAGTTCAGATGGCACCACAGGAGTTTGTGACAGGCATGTTTTGTTGAAAACACAAAGTTTATGAATTTTCACCTAGTTGATACAATTGCAAGATGGAGCTGACATTATAAATGACTGATGGGACAGGATTGGCAATTTTTAGCTGTATGCCTACCACATTGAATGGTGGAGTGGCACTTACACAAGTATGTGAAGGCTATTAACTCTTATCATCCCAGTCAAGAATCAGCGAGTATTTTCTATTCATCATATAAAGTGACTGCAGCTTGTAGGTGGGAATTCTACTCTGGCTCTTGCTCTGACAATATCATCTGTTCTCTTAGGCATTATGACTGTAAGTTTCACACTACCTGTATCTCCCTGTTTACAAATTGACTCATATGCTAACTGGATCGTAATGTACTTTTAGTACTTCTATTCCTTAATCACTTATGGAAGTATCAATCAGCAGGGTGGAGCTATCCAGTATCCCATGGACACATCATCCATCCCTCTCTTCCTTTTATGTCCTTACTTCGAGTTTGAAAATCTAAGTCGATAATCTAAATTTGAAAATGTTATTTAGATTATCGACTTAGATTATATTGTTTGAAAATTTCACCAATATAATCCAAGTCAATAAAGATTATTACATGTTATAATGTTTTTACTATGGATTTCGAGGCATTTCATTCTTGAACAGTGATTTATCTCCACGTGCTTTAAATGGGTTAGGATATTACTTTGGCCGTTTGGCGTAATGCGGTCTTTGCTATTATTTGGTGCCTTTGGTTAGAAAGGAATGCCCGGGTCTTTAATGGCTTGACTATGTCAGTTGATATGGTATGAGATAGAGTCACTTACCTAGCGTCGTTATGGGCTAGACCTACAGGGGCATTTAGGAGCTATTCTATTACTCAGATCCTGTGTACCTGGGCTGGACTAATTTGCAACTAGACTCTTATTGGACTCTTGGAGGGCCATTTGTCCTCCTTCGCTGTACTTTTGTTACTTGTTTAACATACTTTCTCTTTTTATCTAAAAAATATGTTATTTATCTTAACCAGACTTCCTGAAATACATTTTCGAACTGTAGGTGCCTCTCTGGATCACTAAATTCTTCGCCGATGGATTTGGTGTAGCAATACCAACTTGGCAGCTGTTTCAAAGTCTTCTTATCATACTTATAATCCCTTTAATCTTGGGAAAGGTTCTCTACTATTAGTTTCGTGCTTTTCATTTTACTTATAGTTTTTTGCATGTTTTTATGACCAATACTAATAGTATAATACCTATTCTGGACCTTTGCTAATGCTTCATGTCCTAGATGATGAGATCTCCCTGCAAGAGCTATTTGCTTTTGTGCGCAGGACCAAAAGTTGCTTGTTTGTACAATTTCCTTCCTACTAAAGCTTCTCTTTGTATGAGATTAGTTAGACGACTTTCTTAGCTCTTAGTCTAGGGATGTACTAAAGGTTATGTGTATGGAAAGCTAAGCTAATCACACTGCTAGAATAAACAAGGAATTAAAAAGCTTAGCAATTTGTCTTGTACCCTAGCTCATGAGTCTGCAAGTAGAAGAGCATCGTTTGAGCCTTTCATTCTTCAAGTCAGCTAGTGGAAACAGCTGATGACTGAAATGAGTCAAACGACTTTCTTCTTAAGATAATCAAGTCTCTTCAGGCGTTAAGACTTCCAAATTTTTCTGTTTCACTTTCTTTTTAAGACTAAAGCATAACATATCAAAGTAGTCATGACTGCTTTCACTATTATGACCTCTATTTTGTCATCAAGATGTTTGTGGTTCCTTCAGTTCATCAGTTATAGTCCTTTAGGTATAGGTATCAGAGGTATTGTCTGCATCTGAACTTAGTTTTTCTCATTTCAGGTAATACGTAATTCATTTCCCGGTAAGTTTTTCTCTGACCTTGCACTGACATGTATCAAACCATTTTATGTGACAATGAGGGTGCTATACTTCTGCGTCATCCAGCTTTAGCTGAAGGGGAAAGTGTGAAGACATATACCTACTTTTAATAAAATTGAAGTATGTTCAGATAATTAACTTCTGTTTTTTCTGGTTTTCATGTGGGAGCTTATGTTCTTTCTCTGGTTTCCTTCATTTGCTATCTTAACAGGTGTGGCTAGATTTGTTGATCAAAATGAAAGGAATTTCTCGATCACAACTTCAGTGCTTCTTGGTCTTGTAAGTCCTATTTCCTTTCTGGACTTGTTACTAATAGAAGGATTTGAGACTTTTAATGAAATTTAATTCAGAAATGAAATGCCATGCCAGTCATCTATGTGAGTAGGGAATCTGTCTACTGTGTGGATACGTTTGAGGTAGCTGTTAATTATACTCTTGTTTTGGTGTGTGCAAAGGAGGCGGGAAAGCTGATATAGATGGGTTTTGAACCCAGGTCCCTGGTAGTTGGTGCCAATCCGCAGAGGCTTTACTAATTAAGGCTCCTGATATATTTGTCAATTATACTATTCGACTTTGGTTCCTGCGCTGGGAAGTTCTCATTCTTGGTTGATTCCTGAAACTACATGATTGATTTACTTAATTTGCTGAATGAATGATCTTTATGTCTCAATTTTGTATAGTTTGCAAATGTCAGCTTATAAGTCTTTAACTTAAGAGTAAGAAACCTCATACATTATATGCTTGTTTTTGTTTGTACTGAATACTCTTTCCTGGTACAGTTTCCGTGGATGCAAGTCAGCAAGTCACGAGCATCACTCATGATGGTTAAGCCTGAAATCTTTGCTTGCGCTATTGGGATGGGAATGTAAGTGTTTGTTTCTAAAAAGACGTACCATTTAATTTATGTGATGTACATGTGGAGAAGTTAACTACTCCATACTTTGTAAGCAGTATGGTCTGGAAGATGTTATCTAATATTGGTTGAGGACTTGAGGGCAATGCTGAAGTAAAAAATTATATTACTATCACTGTCTATGTGTTTTGATTTACTTCAAATCACATGTCTTATCATGTCTGAATTTGTACTCCCTCGGTCCCTCGGAAGTCTTGACGTTTGAGAATGGCACATTGGCCAAGGAAACTCCATTTTGGCTCATATGTCCCAACAATACCCTTGTAAATGCAAGTGGAGGACCACATGGGCAGTCAGAAATTAGGGGAGAGAGAGTGGTCATCAGGGAGTCTGAGCACATGGCGGTGAGAATTGAAGGGCAAATATGGGAATTGACCCCCAAAATAATACCAGTTAAAGAAACGTTAATATTTAAGTGGGCGGACCGAAAAGGATAGCGTAAAGGATTTCCGTGGGACAGAGGGAGTAATAGAAATGATCTACATGATAAAAGAGCATGTTTACATTTAATACACTAACATCAACTTTAAGATATATTGAACAATGAGTGGTATCATAGTCATAATCGACGACCCAGTGTTGAGCGGGCTCGGGGATGTGAAGATGTATGTAGCGTCTATTGTGGCTTCCCTACCATATGTACATGTCATGGGGAACTTTAGAAGTGGATATCCTGTGAACGGGCTGTATTGGGGCAAGCAAACATATTGTTTCTGAATAACTTGCATGTGGGAAAGGGGGAAAATTCGGATGTTCCTCACCTGCACTGCTTACACAAATTGAAATATGTATGTAACATAAAGCTGGACAAGTATATTTTTGGGATTTCTATTGAAGGTGGAAGAAAATTAGAGAAAAAAGAAACTCCGTGTCTAAGGTGACTCACATTCTCATTCTCTTGCCCTCACCTCGTTGTCTTTTCTATAACTTTCCTTCAATTGACTGAGTTGAGCTCTAAGGCCCATATTGCCCAAGATCGGCGATAGAAAGTTTAAGGGCTCAGAGGTGTGGTTTTAAACTGGATCTTGAATAGGCATATCCACGTATGCTAGGGTGAGGGATGGCTTCTTGACAAGAGGTTTTGGAGAGCGGTGGCGACGGTGGATAAGAGGTCGCTTCAAGAATGCATGCTTTTCGATTTTGGTTAACAGGACTCCTAGAGAATGGTTTACATCCTCGGGGATTGAGGCAAGGGGATCCCCTTTTCCTGTTCTTGTTCACTCTTGTGGTTCATGTGTTGAGTAGGATGTTGAAAACTAGTGTGGATGTGGGGATGATTGAAGGGTTCAAGGTGGGAAGGGAAGAAGTAAACTTGCACTTGCAATTTGTAGATGATATGATATTTCTTGGCTGCTGGTGAGGATAACTTCTAGAATATCCTTACAATTATTGCACATATTGTATATGTACTTAGGGATGAAGGTGAACCTTGGCGAGTGTAGTTTAGCTACTTTTAGAGGAGTTTAAAACTTTGATAGGTTGCTAGTATCAAAGTTGGCCATTTACCTACTTGGGTGTGCCGCTTGGTGGTAATCCGCGTTCGGAGTCCTTTTGGTTATATTTCTTTGGCAGATAGGATTAAAATCATTCATCCTATCTCTATAGTATTCCTTTATTTCTTTATACCTATCAAAATCCCGGCTACTGTGGCCAGTAGGGTAAGAGGATGAAGTGGGATTTTTGGTAGTCTGGTGAGGATGGGGAGAAAAAAGACCACTTGGTTAGTCAGCAATACTCAGCATTGGATATAGATATTTTCCCATGCCATTTATCTAGAATTATTTTGCCCATCAAATTGTTATTGGCGCCTGGAGGCTCCAACCTATGACCTTGTAGATCTTGGTTTTGCCATGAAGGACTTCTAACATTAAGTAAAACATTCACTTGATATGCATGTGAAGAACTATGCGGGTCAATGAAACAATTAAACTAGGGGTACAACCGTACAAAGGGACATAAGAGATCTGTTAGAGTGAAAGTACTCTTGTTACATTGCGTGATAATAGCATATCCTGCCTTATGTGGACCGTAAAGGTAATTATGTGGAATAGATATTTTGTACCATGGATAATAGTTAGATGGATTATTGTACCCTTATACTAGAAACAGCCTTTCTTGGCTGTCAGCGCTTCATGATAAGGCTGCATCCATCGTGACTTCACCATACCTTGGCTAGTTGGCTACGGCTGGACTTTCTTGCTTGGGTGGTGGTATTGGTTTTGTACTGATGTATGCACATATATTGACATCCACCAGCAGCAAAAGCATTTTACCATATATTAACTGTGTTTTTTTATGTATTTGTTGCATGCCATTTATCTTCTTGTTTCAGCCACATAAAAATTGGCTTGTTTTTACATGTACCTTTATTTTGTGCTAAAGTGAGCATGAGTTGTTGCATGCAAGTATAACTTGTCTCTCCTTTTTGCAGACTTGTGCACATGATATTTTTAGCTTGTAATGCCATTGTGTTGAGAAGCTTGTCTGTCGTTGGCCCTTCTTCTTGGAAATCAGTATTTGGGAAAAAAGAAAACAGCAGAGCTCTGATGTTGGTTTGCAGTCAGGTTGGTTGATTTGCTTGCTGTCAACAATTGCATATCTTTCTGCTTTCAGTGAGACTGTTGAAAGAATTAGAAGTAGGACTGTTCGAAAGAATCCGGATATCCGGAATTTCGGATACGGATATCAACTTTGAATATTTCGGATATCTGAAAAAACGTAATTTCGGATATGGATATCCGGAAAATAACCAAATTAAAGTCCATTAAAATAGGGAAAAAATAACTTTCGGATTCGGATATCATAATTCACTATCCGAAATTTCGGATATCTGGTTATGAACAGCTTCTGTTAATGAACTTTAAGTCCATTTTTGTATTGTACAAAAACTTCAAATGCGAAAACTGGGACAAATTTGCAGATTGTAATGAAATGAAATACCCCATCCGTTCTTCAATTACTGTCTTTTTAATGGGATGAGAAGATTTTCCACGAAGTGTCATATTTGCTATTTGAACACAAAATTTAGCTAACTTCTTATTCTTTTTTCCCCCTAAACTTTAGTTGTGTCGATGTTATGTCATTTCCGAAAAATTGATCTATGTAGTTAGGGGGGTATATGTGAATATTAAGCCTTCTAATGATTATTTAAGTAGTGTGTCAACCTCTAAAAAGATTGTTACTAAAGAACAGAGGGGGTTAATGGTGTAGCCATTTTTGCAATTCATGTTGTTCAGCTGTATGCTTTTTTTATTTATATATAATATTTGTGATGAGGTCTTCTCATAAAAATTCTTTTTGCAGAGATCATTGCTTATTGCAACAGCTATATTGGAACAGCTTGGAGGTGTTTTGGGTGAATCAGGCTTGCTTGTTCTCCCTTGTATTGCAGCAGACGTAAACCAGGTACTTCCCTAACTGATTCTTTCTTTTTCGCTGACTTTGCTGTGTTTAATTGTTTGATTTAATTTGATGAGGCGGTAATATCATACTTATTTTTGTACCATGGGTGTAGATCATAATTGATTCACTCCTAGTTAGCTTCTGGCTTCAAAAGGATGTGTCATGCGACATTGGAAAGAAACCTTGATGCTTACTTCACAGACTTCCTGATTATTAAATTCCCTATTATCCCCATTTTTGATGATTGAAAATTATTTGTATTGAGCTATTCTTAGATATAGAAATGTATAAGTTCTTTCAGGAATTGTACATTATCTTTGTTTTTGCATCGAATCCCCTAGCTACATTCAGATAGATTTCCCACTCTCAGTAGGTTCTCTTAATTGATCATAACCTTCAGAGGTGATACTTGCAGGTTTTGTTGCAAATTGATCTGAGCTTGTGCACTAGACTATGTGTCCTCTGACTTTGATTAGGCTTAGAGGGCTTATAGACATCACACAAATGGTGTTGTTCTACTATAACTTCAGTGCAAGGGTGCGTTCTTTTCCACTTATTTCCACTAATTCTCATTGATTCTCATTGATTGAGTAAGGTCCTCCCACTGATTCCCACTGATTGGATAAGGTCTTACCACTGATTTCCACTGGTTCGGTAAGGTCCTTCCACAGATTCTCACTGATTCAGTAAGGTCGTGTCACTGATTCTGTGAGTATGAATGTGGGTCTTGTCACTGATTTTCACTGATTGAGTAAGGTCCTGCCACTGATTCTCACTGATTCAATAAGGTGTTGCCACTGATTTCCACTGATTGGGTAAGGTCTTGCCACTGATTTTGGGTAAGGTTCAATAAGTGGAAAAGAACATACCCTAAGACAAGGACATCAAGAATCTTGGCAACTCAGTGGTAAGTGCCTCACTCTCACAACCGAGGGATCAGACTATCAGAGAGGATAAATCCTCTACCATTCTTTGTAGGGAGGTCTACTACTCCGCTTAGCCCATCAGAGATGGGTTGGGTTGGCTGGTGCATGTGGTTTGCGAGCTATTTTTCATGCGCCCTTGTAGCCCCCCCTCCCCCTCCCCCTCCCCCTCCCCCTAAGAAAAAAAGAACAGCAAAGGGCCACCATCCAAAGAATAAGAAAGAGAAATTCAATTTAAGCCCATGGAAATCAAAGGAGGTTGAGAAGTCACGGTTATTTGAGGCATAAGTGCTATCCTAGGTATTTGAGCCCATAAATAACTAGAATTCCCCTAGTCACCAAAAAGCGCGTAAAATCTTTATGCTGTGATCAAGTGATTCTGTTGAGACATCACATATGGTATCGGGATATACATAATCACTCTTAATCACCCAATGTCATAAAGTTCTAACTTCGGGCTTAGGCGATTGAATTCATTCTCCTTACCAACAATGTCACAGACTCAGATTTGAATCAGTTAATAGTGAACTGCAGTAACCATTTACCGATCCGGGACCTGTTAGGCAATATCATATATTATAAAAGTTTGAGCCTTCCTCTGTCTAGGATCTACTGGTGTTCAGTGAGCCAACCTTTTCCTGGTTCCTATTGAAGGGTCTCCAGTAAGTCGTCTTGAGTTTTAGACCATAAGTATATCCATCACAACCTGGGATAAAGAAATATAATGAAGAGGAATACTAGAGGGGCAAGATGGAATTGAAGTAATCCTATCACCTTGGAAAAAAGTAGCTTCTCTAAATAAGTTTTTGTGTATATAGTTCATGTTTCGAATTTTCTTGGTAGATTCTTGTTTGGTTCCCCACAAGTTACGATGTAGCATGAAGGTAAGCTATTTTGAAACAAAGGGCATGGAAGCCAGTATACTGTTCTTCGTATTTGTTGAATTCTTAGATAGTAACTCCACATGTGAGTGTTTCACGAAAGAGAAAAAAAATTCCACATGTGAGAGAGGAGAGCTTGCATAAGTATTAGTTTGTGATAACCAGTTGGCAGTTGGCACATCACCTAACCATCAAAGTCAAGTTTTAGGAGTGTTACAATTTACAAGAATGAAGCATGAGTCCCTTGCTTCTTTCTTGTGGGTTTCCCTTTGTTTTTAACTTATGCCTACAGGACACAAGGATTTAAGAGTCTACACCATTCAAGCTGTTCCCGTATCTTCTTCTTCTTTTTTTTTTTTTTTTCTTCTTTTTCAGAAGTCTTTATTCGATAAGCAAGGAAGGGTGGCTAGTGGAATTGGTGATTGTAGATGCTTTTTATCCTCAATATGATTATACCATTAGTCTAACCTCATACATATCTAGGATTGTTTGTTAACATTGTGACTTGCATGAGTTGCATCATATGATTTTATATCATATTTTGTGACAATTTTGGGGATCTGTTGCTATATGATGTCCTTGTATAAGTATTTTATCTTTTTTTGGTGGGTTAGGGATTTATGAAATTGCCTTTGTTCTGGTATTGAGAAGTCGTTAGGGTATGTAACTTATAGAGAGCTTTCCTGTGCTGATGATGTAAGTTGAATATCTTTAATGAAGAGCTGTTGCTTATAGCTGGAAACAAAAATTTCACAAAATAAGCAGAGAATATGTGAAGTGCAGTATGAAATATGTCTTGTAGATAGAGTCCTGACTGAACACTCTAAATTAATTAGCTTATACAAAGTCTATCGAATTTTAAGATGATTAAGCATAATCTCATTTTGTTATTAAATTTATAAATCTCTAAGCGTAACACTCTCAGAATTTTCACTATCATACTTCAACCTTCTTGAAAAAATGATATAGATCTAGGTGACAGATATTTGTGTTAATAGTCTGTTTCCCAAGTAGCAGAGGGGAAAACTTATCGTATATACCCTCGAATAAGTTGGCAATGATCATAGTCACAAATATTTTTTTCAGTTATTTCTGATCAAAAATTTGTGGCTATAAACAATACTGATCATATAAAGTAAGAATGAGAGTGCACTCAGATCTATTCTTGACCAGAGATGCTGCTTGTGTATCCACTTTCTAGTCTTTAGAACTCTTTCGTGATTGCTTATTTGCACGTTAAGGAAGTCTTTTGAAGAAGGAAAGTAGTGGAGAATGTACGAGGATTATCAAGTACTTACTTCCTAGTACCAAGTTCGTTGTTGGTTTCTGTTGGTGTACACCATCCATCTATACTTTATTCAAGCATCCTGGTCAGCATGAACTTTGGTATAGACTAATGGCCACTATGCTTGTCCCGAGGTTGCTGTATAGAGATCCCTAGGCAGCTTAATTCGAAGTATCAATGGATATAGGTTAAATTGTTAGCTTGTGTAGCCCCTTTATTGTGAGAAAGCTGGTGGGGATAAAGGAGCTACCTGTATATTATTCTTCAGTGTTGCTTTAAACTTCAATGGACCCTAAGTTGGCTTTTAAGTTGAGTATCTACACTAAACAAAAAGACTGGCAGCTCAAATGAGTGAGCAGGTTCTGAGGAAAAAGCGTCAACTTTTGAAAGCATAAAGCTCAGTTCGACTTGTTTTGTAGTGTAGCCTTAGATACATTACATTCTAATGGTGACGAAAGTTACAAGTTGGTTTTGGAATATATAAATCTTGGGTTCCATTCTTATACTCTATATGGGTTAGTGCTCATTCATACATATGTATGTGGCTATGCCGCTTTTGTTGTCCTAGAAATCTGCTAAAAGGCTTCCTTGGTGGCTTTTGAAGTCCCTCAGTTAGTGCATGAGCCATGTTGCAATAATCACCTCCCATTTCTGTCACTGTTAATGGGGTGTGTTCAATGAGCAACAGAAAAAGTGGAGTTATGTTCAATGATTGATGAAGCCTTATAATAGGTGGAAGGCTGGAAGCTACTGTTATTTTATATTGAGGGCTATGACTAAGGTTGCATTTCATACAAGGATAAAGATAGAGTGAAGTTTTGAGGCACCCTGCTATGTCATGTTTGGACTCTCGTGTTTAATAGCGAACATATCAGACTAGCTGAACAACCAGCGCAAGCATTGGTCTCTTCAACGTAGCACCAACAAGGGGCTAGTATAGTTCCTAGAAGCCAACAGACACAAGGCATGGGGGGAATAAGGATTCGAACCCATGACCTTGCCTTACCAAACCACTTGGGAGTAAGCTTGGAACCACTAGACCACCACCCTTGTTGGTAAAGATAGAGTGAAGTTAAATTATTATTTAGTGATATGGAAAGGCCATGGATGATAAGGGTTATATTTGTTTTGTATGCTGCTAATTGCTTCCTTAGTTCATTTACGGAGTATCTTTGTACATATACTACTTGACTAAGTACTCAGTTGCTCTGGTTGTTCAGTTAGTCTGATATGTTCGGTGTTGAACACGAGAGTCCGAACATGACGTAGCGGGGGTGGCTCGATTGTCATTCACTTGCACCCTCTTTTCGATGAGCAATAAAAGTACTCAGTCACTCAATCCATTAGGTGAAATAGATCAAAGCTAATCTATGCTGTTGAGAGCATTGTTGTAAACTAACCATTACAGTGGGGTTGTTTCTTCATAATTGCCTTAGTATCTTTCTTTTTTCTTTCTTTTGTTGTTGCAGTCCTTAGTAGAGAACTTCTCTTCAAGTACTACAGAAAAAGGAGACATGTATAGTTGTACGCACAAGTATTAAGATAAGTGGTTCGCTTAAGGTACCCCGTTGTCCTAGCAGTGCAACTTTGCGTACATATTTTCCTAGGTGAACATACTCTTTGGTACCTAGAATATGTATTGGGCAACTTATATAGAAGTATCTCATTCGTGTTTTCTTAAAGTGTAGTATGGGGTGTTTTTTTCTTTTTGCTTTTTACTAATAATGTTCACCTTTAGATGTGCTATTATAGAACTTGTTGGGAGATTTCACATCATGCTCATGTGTAAACTGTGGATGAGATTAGAGAGGTTACTAGTTTATGATGACTTTAGGTTGGAATTGCCTCTTCCTCATTGACTCACTCCGTACGTTCCAGACTCCTGTAGTCTCCAGATGATGCATATCAAATGTTTGTACCTTTTGTCGAAAGATTGAAGGCTTAAACAATAGCCAGCCATTAGAGATTTTCAATGGAGATCTAATGGTGTTTGCTTTCAGATATGTAATATTTCAGGAATCTTAGTTGATGTCTTTTCTAACTTTAGGAGTAACTGTTTTCTATTATTAGCTTGCCCTTAGCTATGCTTGCTCTATTTGGTCCAGTCCCTACTCCCTGGCAGGAGAACTGGTACGATAACGTGAGCTCCCATGTTGTGGCTTATGAGATGCCTGTCTAGACTACCTTAATCCTCCCTAGGATACTGGGTTGTTGTTTTCCTTTATAAAATTCTCCCTTCATTTGGCTTCCTGTCTTGATGGATATTAAGAGGGTCTGCGTGGTGAAAATGGATTATTTTTTAGACTTGTTTGGTTAGTCTTTGGTTGCTCATCTGTGTTATTCTGTGTACTACTTTCTGTCCCAAACACATACAAGCCGTTTGTGATTTTGTCATTATGCGTACTACTACACCCTATCTCGGCTTAATGATAGAATAAATTTGAAACCTAATGTGTCAAATGTATAGGAATTAAGGGAGTGAGATAGAAAATGACACATTAATTAGTATCAGGGATCTTTACTTTGTAGAGTTAGGGGGTACTATGGAGTTTTTTACTACCCAAATTATTTTGCTGAAAAGTGGTATTTACAAAGCCTTGAGTGTGCTATACTGCTATGTATGCCGACAAAAATTCTTCCTTTTACAAGCGTAAATGAGGGCGAAAGGCACGAAGGACAAGGTATAGGATTTTATGCTCCGAACTTGGGCTTTGCAAACAGAGTATACTTGCATCTTTTTCTTTCATAATTGATTTGATTGTGCTTGTTTTTGATCTTTGGACATATTAAGCGAATTTGGATCCTCTCCATTTTTTTCTCTCCATTTCTTAAATGAAGGGCTAGATTTCTTTTTCTTATTTTATCTTTTTGCATTTGTTTAATTAAAAAATTGAGGAGAAAAAGATCTCACCCTCCATTTAGGAAATAGAGGCCTCCATTTCTTTTAGCAAATGGAGAGGTTCTCAACTCATATTAAGCATGTAAATTTTCTTTTTTCTGTGAGTGTCTTTTTTTTTTCTTTTTTTTTTTTAGAGTGTCTTTTGGTTTGTTTAATGATATACAAACAAAGTTAGTACATGAATATTATATAACTTTATCCTGATTGATCCCTTAGACCTAGTCTTTAATCATGGAAACGAGAGGAATATAGCAAAGTGAAGTCTTGACTAATCATAAAGTGATTTCTTTGCTTATGAGTGATGACTGACTTAATGATTTCGTTGAGTTGTATTATATATATTCTAGCAGAATATACTGATGGTATATTTGAATCTTGATTTCTTCTCATGCTAATGTTATCCTTAGATTTCTCCATAAGAGCCTGACTAGCACTAGAGTTGTAAAATGAAATTTAAAAGGTTGGTGTACCAGTTGTGTACATATGAATGTCATCATAACCATTTGGGAGTTTACAACTTAAGCCTTCCTATGAATTAGATAATCATTTATATGGTATTATGAGGGTGTGTTCTTTAGCAAAATGTCTCCTATGAGACCCCCTCAACATGAAGCTATCCCTATAGCCAAACATAACGTCATACTTGTTTAAAGCGTCTCACGTTGAGGCCGCTTTAAATGAGTTTTGTGGTTCGCTAGGGCTGAACTGAACTGAATACTCCGTGATATGTGAAACAAATTGTATGTTTCTGAATTGAACTGTACATCACTGAACTAACACGAGAACACCCCTGAATTGAACTGACCAGATAAGCTCTAAAAAACACCCTTTGAGTTCTTGTGTATATCAGTATATGACTATATGAGGCATTTATGCATCCCTATTACGTCCGAATCTTTTATTTGTGGGGTAATCCTCTCATCTAACTGCTTCTTGTCACATTTTGGGGGAAGATCCAGCTTGGAAGTCTACGGTTCATCAGCCAATACCCTTGCTGCTTTTTCATATTTGTTGCTTTTGTTCGTCTTTCTTTTCCTCTCTTTTTAACCAACATCGTCACAAAACGTTAAGATGAATGATTGCGAGAGTTTTCAGTACATTACTGTATATAGCCAGAAAAATTCTCCTCTTCAGATGCTGAACTGTCATTTCAAAGAACGTACATTGCTGAAAGTGTGATTGTTACCCACGGGGTATGTACTTGAGTTCAATATCCAGCGCCTAAACTCTGTGCCCAACGGTCAATGTTTTGAGCAGTCTCAATCCTTTAGATAAGGACTATGGTGGTCCATTCCCAGGACGTGTTTGTTTTCTGCTCCTTCAACCTTCAATTTTCAATTTCCTGTAGGGGCCTGAAGAAGGGTAATAGGAAGGGTGGCATGTTTTGGACCCCTTACCCCTGAAGGACGAGATATTCATGATTTGCAAATAGAAAACTTTTATTGAGGTTACAAGGTTCACACAAGTCTATGTTGACCATAATCTTCACTCTGATTTGAAATACTTGGATTTGGTTTTCTAATACTAATATACTCTTCAGATATCGTATCGGCTATTTTCATAAATCTGTTCCTCTCTTAAATCTAAACTTTTTGGGTTTGCTGTTTATTTAGGAGCACTTTAGAAACTAAAATATTTGTCTCATGGATGTTTTCCCTTTGCCTTTGTCAATAAAAGGAAATCCAATAATTTAAATCCACACGCGAACCTCTTAACTATCTACATCGGAATTCTCCCCTAAATGCTCTAAGAGTAGGAGCTCTAATTAGCTTAATGTGATAACATTTGGGTCATCGATAGATTTGTCAATAGGTCAGTCAGATGACTTTAGAGTTAATAGGTTGGTTTTCATGTTTGATATATCTGTTATTTGGATCGTAAAAAGGTACATCTAAAATTTCGGGGTTGAATTTAGGTCTGTTGGTATGTTCTTTTCTACTTATTCAGTAATTGATTCAGTTCAATTCAGTGGAGTTCAATTCAGTGATCTACTTATTTTTTATCAAATATTACTATTTGGATCAGTTCAATGATTTTTTTTTTCCTTCTCAAATATTACTATTAAGTTAGTTTAATGAAGTTCCCAATTCAGCTTAATTTAATGAAAAAAAAAAAAAAAAACAGATGTAATTGCTCCAAGCTGTGGACATTTGCCATGTCAAATGATAAGGAAACCTCTACCAGAAGTGTCATCCACTGTGAATGGAATAGGGTCAATAACTTTGTTATCGGTTAATGGGGTATTTTTTGTGCAATTTGTCCAATGGGTATTGTTCCATCATTTTCCTAGTCATGGGACCCAGATAATAGACAACATTGGGTTGGGGGTAACTTCTAAATATATTTGTTTACTTTTCTGTTTTTCCTGTTCTGTTCTTTTTTCTCTCTTGGTCATAACTCATAAGCTTCGTCCCTTTAGTCTGCTACCTCTCTACACCAGATCTTTTGGGTTTTGACAGTGAATGGTCTTAGAGATTTAACCAAAAGATTAAACTTACCTCTTGAAGCCTATATAGGGCCGTTCTGTTTAAAACTAAACAAGAAGAGGAAGCTAATTACAAGCAGTTTGTTTCTGTTCCAAAACTGTAATTAGCTTTAATTTCTTGTGCATTTTTATCTTTAGTGACTGCAAGTCCCTGGAGTGGAGGATATATGGACATATGGTATGCAAAGGGTGTATTCTCATTTCTGTTAGTCCTTTAGTCCTTTAGCTCTACATAGTGTTTTTCCTTTTGTCTGTTATATCCTCCCCCCTCCCTTCACATTCTTGAGAGTTGACCTATCTGAAGGAGTTATTTAACATAAATGAATACCTAAATGTTTAGGCTAAACATAAAGGAAAATCCCTTATGATGCCACAATGTTGTTGGTCCTTAATGCTTTTGCAATGATTAGAAGTTGTTTTCAAATCATATGTGTTTTTCGTGTAATTTATATACTAAGGATTTTAATTTAAGCCATTTCCAGTGGAGTGACTTGATTTAGTTTGGAGGTGGATTATGCGTAGACATTAAGCAGGGTTCTTCAAATAGCGTCTCTAACTCTCTACCCCGACATGTACATTGGGAACTGCAGCTGCATTACCACCTGTTTGGTACTCACTTCCTATTATCTATCTTTATTTGTGGTGGTTGCATTTGATTATGAGCGAGAGTTGACAAAAAGTAAGTATACGGGATAGACAAATTGTTTTCGGGTTGAAAAGTTTAACCTTAGTTTATCATTCAAGTAAATAGTTTGAAAATCTCAACTTTAATTCGTATATTTTGAATCTAATTCAGGTCTAATTGTTAGATCGAGTCATTTTTTGTCAGCTCTATAATTTTCAAAGAGCATTTTTGTTATTTTTTATGACTATAGAGTGAAACACTAGTGTCATCTTTTCAAAAGCTATCTTCTAATATAATTACATTATATAACTATGTAAGAAGCTTAGATTTGGAGTGCAAATATAATCTCCAATTATATTATGACGCCTTCTTCCATAGAGGGGGAGGAGAAAACACAAAAGAAAAAGAACAAGTGATCATGAATATCTAGAAATATTAAGTAGGGTGCGTTCTTTAAGCCTAAACTGAATTGAATTGAATTGAATTGAATTGAATTGAATTGAATTTAACATCACTAAACTGAATTGCATATTACAAAACTGAACTGAAAATCACTAATCTGACACCCACTTCTAAACTGAACTACTTATCGATAAAGTTCTAAAGAACACACCTGTAGTCATGACGGGCTCATAACTCATAACATGCATGTAGCTAGCCAAAAATGAAGCGATGAACTGCTAGAGAAACCAACCTTATCAGGGTCTGGTCAATTGTATCTGACAGCCAGACGTACCAAATCAGTGAGGCAGGTTGGGGTGTTACCTACAGTACTGCATTGGGGGAAATGCAAAGAGAATCTAGAGAGCTTTCATGTCATTGGTTCAGCTTTATCCCAACTCCTTTGGATAAGGGCTGATGTTTGTTCAAAACCAGCAAATATACCAAATAGGACTTATAGGAGGCGGCCCTAATGTATCAAATATACTTGTAAAAAGTAGGCAAAATTTGGGAAACTATGGGGAAGTGAGATTTACCCATATCAGGGAATGAATGTCCTTCTATCTCCTAAGCGCCATTTCTGCTCTAATAAATTTACCCCTCTCTCTCTCTGTCCCCCTCACATACACACATCTACTTTACGACTAGTTTTGTATGATTATTTCTTTTCCTTTTTTAATCGGTAACATTGGCTAGTTTTGTATTCCTCTCTCAAAAGTGCTTCTAATGGATACTAGATAGTAGATACTCAGCATGTATGCATGATCTTTCCTCACTTCAACTTAGAATAATTTAGGGATAATAGACTACTGGTGGGAGATACACATCAGACAAGTTTATGTATCAAAGGACTTAGGGTGTATTCTGTAAGGTTGTGTTGGGAAAAACTACGGTATTTACCCACAATCACAATAACAGATAATCGGAAAAATAAAGTGCAAGAACCCAAAATCAACACAAACAATTTTACGTGGAAAATCCCTCTCAATTAGGTGAAAAACCACGGTGCGGATCTCCACGCACTAAAATATAATCCACTATGATAATCAAGAGTACAAAGCCAACAATCACGAGATCAAACAATAAGTAGACTATCTATCTATGGTACTAGTACAAATTGACAAAACCCTAGCTCAATTTAGTACTCCCACAAACCCAAAGATACACTCACAAATACCTGTTGATGACCGATCCGAATACTCTGATTATCTTCGCCCGAACAAACCGAATCAACTGTGAGTTGGACAAACCGTTTTGGAGAACACCTCTATTCCTCTCACTCTCTGTTTGTTGGCACTCACTGGCTCTCTTCTTTTCTTCTTTGTTTCGGCTGTCTCTATTGTCAACCAAAGGCCTCCGCCTTTTTATTTTCTAAGCTCTTCTAATCCGAAGCTTCTAGAGGAAGCCAACTCCCAATTACTCTTAGCCAAAGCTAAGTCAATGTGGGCCTTTGTTCCTTACTTAACAAAGCTCAACCAAAGTCACAAACAACAACATACAACTGAGATCAACTCGGTTAACACTATTTCTTTTTTTTTTTTTTCCTTTGTTTTTGTTTTTCTTTCCTTTTTTGTTTTATTTTATTTCTTTACAAACTTAAATAAAATAAAACACAACTTAATATAGTATTTGGTATTTGGGGCGTTACCTCAACAGGTTGAACTAAATTGAATTCAACAAAATTGAATTGAACTAAACACCACTGAACTGAAAACCATTGAACCAAATTGATATTAGATCACCACTGAGCAGAACTCGGTTAACCTTTAAAGAACACTCCTTTGAACTTGTCGTATATTATGAATAAGGGAATAATTATGTAGAAAATCTAAGCTAAACTAATGCTTTTGAACACCATAACCCACCAAAGATTGTTTCTTATATAAGGGGAGGTTTTTTGTTTTTGTTTTTGGATTATGATAGTAATTAAAAGCAACCAACTAGATGGTATATGGCCTTCGGTGCAAACAGATTTGATTTAATATTGTGCTGCTCCACCGCTGCACATTGTCCTTTATCACAAGCAGCACCAGTATAGTAGTATATTCTCATTCAACCGAGTGAAATATTAATCAGTACACAAAGTTAACATGCACATGCATTAATAAGACAATTACAGCACCTAATAACACAATTATATCAACTGAGACAGATGCTTGCTACTTCTACTAGCTAGCTGGGTTACTTATACATGTCAATACAGTAAGGAGTGACTATACCCCCTAAACTGTTTTTTTAATTTATTTTTAGCTAATTTGTTGCATTAGTACATATAATAATTAGACATTCAAGCCTAGATATATGTAATTATAGCTCCCTTTAATGAACTTATCATTTTTAGCGCCTTCTTGCAGCAGTTTCCCTCTGGCAATTGAAGTAAACAGCAGCAACAGGAAGACCAAGGTCGTTCTGCTCAGCGAATTTCCGGGTGCAGAATCGATCTCGAGAGCAAGGGGGTACAACCCCAGCCCTACGCTTCTGCTTGAAGAGGATGAACACAAACCTGTGAATGCCTATGTTTGGTCTTGGCATTTCATAGCTTACCACCTCTTTCCCTACAAATTCAATTGAACAAAATTTTTACTCTCTAAAGTCTCGAGAGTCAACTCAAGGTAAAGATAGAGTTTGACGAGGCGTGGAGACAAGAAGGAGATGCAAACTCAATGTGGAATAGAGTGGCGAGTACTATCAGAAAAGCAGCTAAGGAAATTTTGGGGATTTCAAGTGGACTTGTGAGTTGCAAGAGGGAGTTATGGTGGTGGAATGAGGACATTCAGCAAAAATTGAGGAGCAAGAAAGTTGCTTATAAAACCATGAGGGATAGCAGGACTGAGGAGGAGAGGGAGACCAATCGAGAGAGCTACAAATTAGCAAAGAAGGAGGCTAAGAGAGTTGTCTCTGTAGCCAAAAGTAAGGCGTATGAAAACCTATACCAACAACTAGAAACCAAAGATGGAGAAAAAGACATTTTTAGGGTGGCTAGAGCTAGGGAGAGGAAAACAAGAGACTTGGATCAAGTGCGTTGTATAAAGGATGAAGCGGGGCGAGTTCTAGTGGATGAAGTCAACATCAAGAGGAGATGGCAAAGATACTTTCACAAGTTGTTTAATGTAGACGCAGGCAACAACATCTCTCTAGGGGATCTTAGCACTTCAGAGCAATATCGTAACTTCACCTTTTGTCGGCGTATTACAAAGGAAGAAATTAGAGGTGCTTTGAAGAAGATGAAGAGTGGTAGGGCAGTGGGACCAGATGAGGTACCTGTAGAGGTGTGGAAGAGCTTAGGAGAAGGAGGCCTTAATTGGTTAGTTAAGCTTTTCAATGTGATCCTCAAGTCGGGTAAGATGCCAGATGAGTGGAGACTTAGCACGGTGATTCCACTATATAAGAATAAAGGTGACATATAAAGTTGCAATAACTATAGAGGCATTAAACTACTCAGCCATACAATGAAGCTATTAGAGAGGGTGATTGAGAAGAGGATGAGGAAGACAACACCTATTTCAGAGAACCAGTTTGGATTCATGCCAAGGAGATCCACAACTGAAGCAATACATTTGCTTAGACGCTCAATGGAGTACTACAGAGAGAGACAAAGGGATTTGCACATGGTATTCATCGATTTGGAGAAGGCCTATGATCGGGTTCCCAGGGAGGTTTTGTGGAGGTGTTTAGAAGCTAAGGAAGTCCATGTCGCCTATATACGAGTTATTAAGGACATGTATGAAGGTGTGAGGACTAGAGTGAGGACGACAGGAGGGGATTCAGACCATTTTGCGATTGACACAGGACTGCATCAGGGTTCTTCATTGAGTCCTTTCTTATTTGTAATTGTTATGGATGAGCTCAATAGGAGTATCCAAGGAGAAGTGCCATGGTGCATGATGTTTGCTGACGACATCGTTTGATTGGACGAAACAAAAGAAGGCGTTAACAACAAGTTAGAGCTCTGGAGGGATACGCTGGAAGCAAAGGGATTTAAACTGAGCAGGACAAAGACAGAGTACTTGGAATGTCGCTTCTCAGGGGGTGAGGTTGCGTCTGACCTAGAGATAAGACTTGACACCGTAGTGGTACCGAGGAAGGAGAGTTTCAAATATTTAGGATCGATCATCCAAGGCAACGGAGAAATTGACGATGACGTTGCTCATCGCATCAAAGCAGGGTGGCAAAAGTGGAGAAGTGCATCAGGTGTTCTTTGCGACAACAAGATACCACTCAAATTAAAAGGAAAGTTTTATCGCATGGCTATTAGGCCAGCTATGTTATATGGTGCTGAGTGTTGGCAGATTAGACAGGTCCATGTTCACAAAATGAGGGTGGCTGAGATGAGGATGTTTCGTTGGATGTGCAACCTAACTAGGATAGATAAGGTCAAGAACGAAGTGGTTCGTGACAAGGTTGGGGTGGCAGATATTGAGAGTAAGATGCGAGAAACGAGACTCAGGTGGTTTGGACATGTCGTGAGGAGACCTCCAGACGCTCCGGTGAGGAGGTGCGAGAAGATTATACTTAGGGATTGTAAGAGAAGAAGAGGGAGGCCTAAGAAGAGTTGGAGTGAGGTGATTAAGAACGATTTGACCCTCTTGGAGCTTACCGAGTATCTGGCCCTTAATAGGAAACTTTGGCGTAGTAGGATCCACATAGATGACACTACTTTGAGGGTGTAGGTTTTTATTTATTTGTTTGTTTGTTTGTATGTTGGGTATTATTTTATTTATTTTATTTATTTATTTATTTATTTATTTATTTATTATTATTGCATTCACTTGTTTTAACATCCACCTTTTTGTCTGTTTCCTACTGATTTCAAAAATCAAATTGTTTTCGTAGGTCTTCCGGAAACAGCCTCCCTGCTAGGCGACTAGTTAGGGGTAAGGCTGCGTACATTTGGACCTCCCCAGACCCCGCCCTCAGCGGGATATTTACTGGGTTGTTGTTGTTGTTGTACTCTCTAATCAATTATTGATGATCACTACCACAATCACTGGCACAATTTCAGGCTCTTAATATATTTGATGATGATGAAGACTGAAGAGTCAATCAAGAGTTGTCTTACCGAATGTAGAATCAGTTGTGCCTGGAATATCTGTGATGATCCTGAAAGGTATATGGTGAACTCAAGAGTGGTCAGTTTATACATATAGACATCCATATGTTGGTTGAAAACTCAGAATTTTTGATTTGTGCAATGTTTTAATTAGGAATATACGAACCAGTGCAAGTGCTCCTTAAGATAAGGGTCACTCGGTCCAGGAACATCCGGGTCTGTCATGATCTACATACAAAATCGAAGATGATCATCAACATGTATGTATGTATTTATGCATGTATATCATATGTTTGTATGATTTGTAGATTCATCTTTGTGTCATTATGATGATTACTAGTCATGTTTAGGGAGAAAAAGGCATGTAAAAAAATACCAAGGTGAAAAATGATCTCATGTCACCACCATGAACTTCAACTCTAGGCTTAAGGGTGACCGAGGAAGGGAAGAGCTCATGGCCGTTGTAAACCTGCTTGTTGGAGTTGTAAATGACAGTCATTTTCACAGTTGGGGAGAAGCAGTCTATGACATCCCCAATGACCCTTCCAATGACGAGGGGATCTGATGACATTTTTGCCATTTTTCTATGAAGTAAGGAATTTAGGCCTCAAAAAACGAACTAAGGAATTTAAGTAAAAGGGCTTTTGAAAAGACTGTGAGATGTATGGCTCCTTGAGGGGGTGTCTTGGTTGCATTGGTGGGGAGATGATCGAGTTATATATAGTGGAAAATTATGCTCCTTCAACCTGAAAAACAAATAGAAAAGAAAAAAGACATAAAGATGGGGTTTTAGTGAAAATAGAATAAAGAAAGAAGTCTTAAGTATAATTTCAAAATCTTATATGCCACGGTCATGGACCTACAACTAGGTACGTCCGCCCATGTCTTTCATGGTCTGTTTTGGAGGGAATTTGAGCCTTAATTGACTGATAGGGTGAACATGAGTTGAGAATAGAGTATGTGTTGAGCTCGTTATTATCTAAGATGGATTGGCTTATTCAACGCGTGTGATTTATGGGCTATTGCATGCATTCTTGTAACAAGAAAAAAAAAAAAAAAAAGTATGTGTTGTGTCAATGAACAACCCTATATAGTAGTTAGAGTATTATCCTGAGAGTTGTTATTGCCAGGCCGAAAAATACTAATGTCAGGTTATTAATTATTAGTGTTGACAATTTAGCCCTTCATATATATGAGACAAAATACCTATTTTCTCTCCATTATCTTTCATTGCCTTATTTACAATAAATTTATGGAAAGACATTATAATTAGGGATCCTACAATTCTACAAACTTAGCAATTTGGCATTGATAAGAATCAACTTATTATTTTCCTTAATTAATTGCTCTAATCTCATTTGTCTGCTCTTTTTCTTCTTGGAGGAATACCTACGCATAGAAACTTCAACCCCATCCCCATAGCAATAGGCAATTAAAAGCCATACTAATATGATTTTAGGCTATTAAGCCGAAAACTATATGATATGAGTGCTCTTTCAATATTGACTATATTATTGTATGAGAGTTTCTCAAAAAAAAAAAATTATTGTATGAGAGTGATGGATTGGAAGCTTTCATAAATTGGTTCACTATTATGACTAAATTACATGGACAATTCTATAGTTCTTTTTCTTTTTTATTTCCCCCGATGGAAGCTCTATAATAATTCAATCCCTTCTAGTTTGAATGTAAATGGTCACTTTTATTGTATTTGAGTATGGTTGCGTTTTACATGCCTAAATCAGTTATATGCCATGATCAATCACAGAATGATTAGAGTATATGATTTGTATTTAGGAGTCTATAACAACTTTCCTATCAATTAACTTGGATAGTTTGTATGAATAAAAATGGTCTTTTTTTTTGGCAAGATTTTTATGGTTGCCATCATAATTTACTTTTATATAGTCAATTTGTAAATAAAGCAAGTGTACATATAACAATATTATGGAGAGGGAATAATTTTAGATTGTTTCTTTTTATAGTGAAGGGTTAAATTGTCAATCCAAATAATTAATGACTTGACAGTAGTCTTTTTTGACCGGGCAATAACAACGGCCATTATCCTTTAGCTATGAGGTTGACAACCTAATTCTTATTAGACCCTAATACCTCGCTCCTCAAAAGATTTCAACATTATGCTTGACATATGACTTGCTCGTAATAGTTGGTAAGCCTGTTCTTAGTTTCGGGGGGGTTTATAACTTGAAAGTTTCGTCAATTTTTATACTTAGATACTGTACTTGATACATTCAGATGATTATTCTGGACCCTGTAAAACATATTGTCTTGGTAGTATGAGTATTACTATCATATTATTTGAATTTTTCCGAACCATGAAATCTTGGGATATTATAACATATATCTATATATCACATAAAATAGATTTAATGGAATAGTTAATTCGCAAAAAAAAAAAAAAAAAATGTATTAGAGTTAGTGTGATGCTCTAGCTTCTATGTTATGGCTCAGAATTGGATTCATTATTAGGGTATCATTACTTTTTTTTGTTTTTGCTATTAGTACAAAATACTAATGATATGGTGGTAAAACTTTATAAGTGAAAACAACCGAAGTCATGCAAAAACTACTTAAAATATATGCATGTGTGATCACATTTTCTCATTCCTTTTTGACAAACAACTTCAGATCATCATCAATTGTCAATAAAATAAGAAAAATGCAAGTACCATATTTTATAGTACGATATAATTCTAGTTGCAAGTCTTTTTCTCCTAATTATTTAAACTCCAAATACTCGTCCCATCAACAATAAAAATAGAGAAAAAGTCCAGACTCGGACAAGAAGAATTAAAGCAGAATTTGCCTGGACAATCTGGAGCTTAAAGGCCTTAAGAACTTTTGCATATGAGGAAAAACTCAAGGCCAAGTGACAAGTTTAATGGTTCTCAGCCGAATCTTCCAACACAAACCAATTAAGCAAATAATAATTTTCCCCTTCTGGATATGTTTTTTAAGAAAAGAGAGAATTTGGAGTATAAAGCTATTCCACCACCAATTAAAAAACAAAAACCCAAAAAAATAAAATAAAAATAATTGCACTAAATGGAGTTAGTGGTGAGTGGTCATTTCAATTAAAGAGATTCAATATTTCTCAACTTTTTCTACCTTAACTAGTAAAATGGCAAGAGTGGATTACTCTACATGGAAGTTTGAGGAGCCCATTCCCCCTCCTAGCCTAATGCAACAAATCACAACTAAACTTTTTTTATCCCTAAATAATATTGTGCGTTTTTAACCAGAAATAAATAAAAATTATCTCGTGTAAAACCAACTTACAGAAAAATAGGGTCACTATTATTTAGGCATATAGGGATCAGTTATTAAAGCACTAGCCCTTGTTTCACTAAAAAGTGATTATCGTCTCACCAAAAGTTACAATAAAACCTTCTCAAACAAGATTTTGTGAAAAAATGATAATAATATTACGCGTTTCGGAAATTTCTTATGAATTGAGGCTCCGTTGGGTTGGGTTAGGGGAAATGTACTACGGAATATTCCAAAAAAACGAACCTAGCGAGTAACCACAATTCAATTAGGGTGTGTTATTTTAAAATGGGTTCAATTCACTTTTATTCAATAGATTTCAGTTCACATTAGTTTAATTCAATTATCTACTTTTTCCCTCACATATAACTATTTAATTTAGTGGAATTCATCTCAGTTTGATGGAGTTCAATTCAGTTTACTTCAAATTTCTGAAAAAGAACGCACTCTTATAACCAGGTACAAGCTCGCTAGTCTCTAATGTCTCCAATGTAATGCTCATTGGTCATCATTAATTAATAATTTAAAATTTGTAGTTCATTTTCACTATTTAGTTACATATGGTAATTCAAGGATTGTTTTTTGCCAGCTCAATAATGAGAAACCAATTTCATTCAATTGCAATATAACCAAAACTTATTTTATTTTCGATTAATATGTGATGCCCACTCATTTACATATAGATAATATTCCACTGATATCGTACATAGCTCATCACCCTTAAATTGCATGGAAAAATGGAGAAAGTTGCAAGCAACTTTTGGTTGAAGCCACCTTAAATGCAAAATACTCCGTATTCCGCTATTGTGTGGTTGTAAACTTAATTTGCTAGTTAAATTAGCTCAAAGCATCTGTTTTGTTAGGAGTTCTTGCTTGTAACCGTTTGGATCATCGGTTGTTCCAATTTTAAAATCTACCACCGGCTCTATCTAATGATCAAAAAATTCCTAATTCTCATCTAATGGAGAATATACTTAGAATAGTTCTCTGCTCTTATTTTAAGAAAAGCAGATGATCTAAACTCTTCTTTTATGTATGCAGTATGCACTAGCAGAGTATTTTTTAAAATTCTTTTTATTCTTTTATCGAGCTCTTGGAATTATATGTTTTCCTATGCATTGTAGTTTTGTGATGTTGTATCGAAACATATGATTGCAATCATTCATTCAACCTTTCTTAAAATGTGAGAATACAGCTTGATTAACGATACTAATAATACAGGATTTACATATCAACACTTGGAGTTTTATTAATCTTGAAGCCTTGTAGGCTTGTAACTGATATAAAACCTCAACTATATATCAGAAATATATATTTATGAATTATACAGTGCTCGTATAAATGTTATGCCATGTTTACAGTATGACATGATAAAGCTGTACAGTGTACATACAGCCACCCCACTATTATAAAGTAAGAAAGGCGAATTCCGATTCTATTTATACTTCGTACTATATGATTTATTTACCAAATATACACATGGGGATTGATAATGATACGGCCCATGCATGAATCCATTCATACATTTATGTTTTCTTCTTTTAATTTCCTTCAGGGTGTACTTGGATATCAAAAGGTTCTTGCAGCCAATTGCTCAATATATATTCTATATATACACTCACTCATTAACACACTATGACGACCATGTTATTAAGGAATACTCTCTCCGTTTCGGAAAAATGATAACATTTAATTTTTGATGGTCAAACTTTACAAACTTTGACCATTGATTTCGGAAAAAAAATACTTATAAGGATTTTACAATGTATTTTTTTATAGTTTATGTATTCATATAAACACAAATATTTATGGTCAAAGTAGTATATTGGAGACCGTGCAAAAGTAAATATTACCTGTTGGAGCAAACCCAACATAGTTCGAGAGGTCTCGGAAATGACAAAACAAGTTCGCAAAGCTAAAGGAGGAAAAGTGGAGAACACATGGTCATGCGGATTTGGTGGTGTAATGTTGCATGGTCATGCGAAGCTGACAGCAAGGGGCTGTCAGTGCACGACCATGCGGTCCCGTCCGAGCCAACGAACGGCGGTTTGGTTTCTTTGCTTTTGGGAGATTTTCTCCCATTATCTTTTGGAGATCTTTTAGGATATTATGGGGGTTTTCTATTGGCATGTAATTATCCATATGAGTAGGATAATATCTAGGTGTTATTGTGTAACTAGAAAACTAGTATCCTAAAAGATGTATTCCTTAGCCTAGTGGTTTTAGGGTTAGGAATACTTTGCCTATATAAGGAGTGTTATAGGCTAGGGTTGGATCTCATATGTGAGCTTATACTCTAAGGGAGGAAGAGAGAGAGTGAGTCACCATGTAAGGGGACGCACTCCATGGAGGGGGACGCCAAGGGAAACACATAGTGTGCTTAAGCCATGGGATGGAGTGCTTAAGAAGGAGGGAGTCACTTTGTGTATCTCTAGAGAGGATGTATAATTAGTTATGTGGTTGATTAATTAATAATACATATATATGAGGTTCGTGGACGTAGGCCATTGAATCGGGGCCGAACTACGTTAAAATTGTTGTGTTGTCCTTTTTACTTATTGATATATGTTTATCTCGAACTTGTATGGATGGGCCATCGTAAATTCCCCAACATTACCATTTTTCAAAAACGAATGGAATATAATATTATTTGGACGCAGTTAATTGAGTTGGTTCCAACACATATTTGTACGATATATTCGACGACCTAGTATACATATATATAAGCAATAGTTAACACTTTACACATACTATAAAATTTTGTCATAATAAGTGAGTGCTGGCTAAGAGTATAAATAATAGATTATTGGAGTTGTAGTAATGCTGCAAGCAAACTGGTACGTGATAACAAATGATTGACTCAAACAAAAAGATTCCATGATAAGGAGGATTAACTAGGCACTTGAACGATTCTCACCTATACTTCAAAAAGGTTGACATGACAATGATGCATATCCCCTCAGAAAAGACACACAAGTTTAAGAAAGAAGATAGAGAGGAGCATATAAAGAATTAAAGATCGACTAATGAATAATGATGCATATCTTTCACTCAAAAATAAAATAAAATAAAATAATGATGCATATCTTATGTATAGTCATCAAAGTATGAGCTTGGAGTAAATAGTGTAATTATCTCCAGTAATAATTTGCGAGAGTCTCATTAATTACTCTCGACGATTATGGCTTTCTTGCAATTTAAAAAAAAAAATCATGCTATTTGGAAATTAGGATATTGTGAAAACTGTGAAAAAAATTAACATTGATTGGTAAAGGAAAAAAAACAAAGAGGTTTAAGTATTAATGTTTGACTTTGATTCTTATACAGTATATCCTTAAAGCTTAACTTCGAACTCATAATTAGAGGAACTTTAAATCTTTAATTACACACTTATACCTTTCTTGTATGTCATATTTATTTTTTAATTTGATTTTCATGATTTACAATATAATATGGGGTTAAGACTTAAACTCTTAACCTTTTGATTGAAAACTATACGCAACTCATTGAATATATCTTTAAAAAAAAAAGCCGGGAGCCGATCCCAACCCGCCTCGATGAAGATCCACCATTACATATTGTAAATTTTTATACTTTTTTCAAAAATTAATTATTAAAGTTGTTGAAAAAGATTGGTCAGAATTTATAAACTCCGACGAAAATAGGATTATGAGATGGAGTTTTATAAATTTATTATACACATGCTGACAACTATTTGTAGATCAACGAACATGGAAGTATGTAGGTTAGCTTGTTAACAACAGTTAGTTGATGGTTGCGCCAAAACATAGAGAAAGAAGGAAAAGTTATACCTATTAAGGCCTGTTTGGCCTAACTTCCACAAATTCAACTTTTCTTTCCAAATTTGTTCTTATTTACCCCTTTTTATCCACTCCCCCTCCATTTCCAAATTCTAAAAAGTCAAAATAATGCTAGAAGTGGAAGGAAAAGCTACAATTTGTAACTTCTCCTTCTAGTCCAATTGTAACTTTATTTCAACTTTTTAGAAATTGAAAATGGAGGGGAGAGTGGATAAAAAGGGGTGAGCTAGAACAAATTTGGGAGGAGAAGGAGAAGTTGGTAGAAGGTAGGCCAAATGGGCACTTAATCAGGGGTGCGAATTGCAACTGTTTTTCCCGCAATTAGTCATGGCTAGTTCATAGTGATTCAATACTTTCAAATCCCACAATTCAAATGTTGCAAAAATGCAAAACTGTCACTGAATTACACCAAATTCATGCCCAAATTATCAAAACAAAACTTCTGAACCATACATTCACAGTAAGCAAGCTCATAGCTCTTTGTTATCTCTCCTCATGATCTTGTGCCTTAGATTACGCCCTGCCAGTTTTTCGTCGAATCTCAAACCCCAATTTCTTCATCTACAAAGGGTTTATTTTGTTAGTAATCCCATCAGAATCTGTAGTTCTGTATGCCCATAATGCTAAATGATCCAGATGTCCTTGATGACATTGAATTCTCACTTACTTCAGTGTTCAAACCATGTGGGCAACTAAAGGGTGCCCATCAAGGGCAACAGATTCATGGGTAATTATGAAAACCCAATTAAAAAATTGACCCATTTGTATCAAATGCATTGATAAAGATATACTCTGAACTAGGAGAAATTGGATGGGCATGTCAGGTGTTTGATAAAATGTCTAACAGAGATGTTGTTTCTTGGAATTCTATGATCTTTGGTTACTTAAAGTTGGGGGAGGTCTATTTTGCAAGCAAGCTTTTCGATCGAATGCCCGAAAGAGGCCTAGTGTCCTGTAATGCTACTATTGATGCTTATGGGAAATGTGGAAGGTGTGAGCTTTCTGAAGAGGTTTTCGATATTATGAGCAATAAGAGATGTGATAACTTGGACTTCTTTGATTTTTGCTAATGTACAGTTCTTGTCCAAACAAAGCCTTGGGTTTGTTCATGAAAATGTTAACCTCTGATGTTCAACCAGATGGTCCTGCAATCGTCAGCATTCTCTCAGTAATAGCAGATTTGGGTTTCACTGATGAAAAAGACAAACGGGTGCATAATTACATAAGTATGAATTGGATTAGTTTGAAGTTTGAACCTTGGGCTCATTGAGTATGCACTTATAGCCTTGTATTCGAAATGTGGGTACATAAAAACACTGATGTTGTCTTTAAGAGCATTTGTTATAGAAGAAATGTAATTCTGTGATCTCTGGCCTCGCAATTCACAGACTTGGCCAAGAAGCTATTAGTACCTTCTTCGCGATGGAAAGGATGGGCATTAAATATCGACTTGTATACATGGAGGTTTAGTAAGTGAAGGTAAGCTTTACTTTGAGATGTTGCAAGAGATATATCAATTTGTTCCTAAGATCAAACACTGCGGATGCATGCTCTATCTCTTTGGTAGAGCAAGGTATTTAGAGGAGGCCCTTAAGGTTATCCAAAATTTGCCAATGGAGCCAGATTGTGTAGCTTGGAGTTATTCTCAATTCTCACTGCCAGCATCGAACATGGTGAATATGTTGTCGCGGAAAATGTAGCCTTAAAACCAATTGAATTGGCCCCTAAGAACTCAAGTTCCGATGTTCTATCAAATATTTATGCAAGTTCGGGAAGATGTAAGATCAGTAACGAAAGAAAGGGGGTCGAGAAAGGTTCCTATTAAGGTTCCTATATCATTTTTTTTTTTTTTTTTTTTCTATCGTTATTAACAGCAAATTTCATGAATTCCTTGTGAGGAAACAAGCTAGTACTAGGAATAATGACATGGTTCTCTCTAATGTAGAAGAGATGATTGTACTAAAAAATAGGGAGGCTACGAGCCTACGACTACGAGCCTGATCTTTCTCAAGTTCCACTGTGATGCTGAGTAGGGTGGAAATGAGATATCACTTAGCCTCCATAGTGAAAAGTTGGCAGTTGCTTTTGGACTCCTAAACAAGTCAAATGATGTTCTTATTATCCATATAGTGAAGAACTTGGGAATATGTTGTTATTGCCATTGTTTTTTGAAGCTGGTGTCTAAGGTCGATCTTCAACTGTCAGATTACCATTAAAGATTCAAATAGATTCCACCATCTCAGTGACACATCCACGAACCAGGCCTCAACTATTCCCACACCTCAAAAATCAAAACCTCCTCACCATGATTAGTGGCAATTTCCCATTGCAGACAAGCAACTTTTGCCTTTATAACTTCTGAAGTTTTTATTATCCAAGAATTATGCATTTTCCCGTTTTTTCATTGCTCAAAGTGAGATTTCTTGGCCTGAGTGAGTTTTTTTCCACCTATTCCCACTCATTTGATGTGATTCAATTGTACCTAACCGTGATTCTCATCTATTTGGTAAGAACCAATCACTGATTCTCACTGATTCGGTAAGGTCCTAATTCTCATTGATTCTCACTGAGTCACTAAGTGTCTACCATTGATTCTCACCAATTTTGTAAGATCCTCCCCACTGATATCCATTGATTCAGTAAGATCATGTTCTATTAGTTTGTTTTCTTCTTTGAGGCAATTTCAACCTATTTCAGTGCATTTTAAAGCCTTGACTTTCAAGATCACTTTTTATCCACCGGAGTAAACAAATAACATCCTATAGCACTCTCAGTTGAGACTAGTAGAGCAACAGTTCGACACAACACCAAAACAACAACAAACTCAACATGAGCACTAGTAAGTAGTAAGTACTCCTTCCGTTCTACAATCTCAATTTCATTCGATTTTTTGAGGTCAAATTTTGCAAATTTTAACTATTAATTTAAGAAAAAGTATAAAGATTTACAAAGTAAAAAAGTATAAAAATTTACAAAGTAAAAAGTATAAAGATTAACAAAGTAAAAATACTATTATTAGATTTATTTTTAATTATATTTTTAACAATATCACGTTTATATTTTTTTTTATGGTTATGGATATATTGATAGTCAAAATATCGTTTACTCGAATTTGACTCAATTTCACCATTTTATCCCTAATGTAATGTTACATCTAAGAGTTGATGCATCTTAAGGACACAAACATGAATTGAAGCATGAAAACAAAACCCAATAACACAAATTGCCAATTTACCCATATGCCATAGTACTATCAGAAAGTATTACCACCTGGAGTTTCCATTAACCCATTAGTGGGCTGCAAAAATTCATTTTCATCATGTTTATATGTATCCTCTCTGATTTGAAAAAGTTGGCGATAAAAAAAAACTATGAAACACACAAACATTATATATAAATAGCTAAAAGTAAAATATTTAACTTGCAGTAAATCAAAAAAAGGTTACCTTTCTAACCCAATCCATCCATCTCAATTCTCAATCCCTCAACCTAGCAATTTATGTGACTTGTGCCGGGTAAATCGGGAAGAAAGATATGAATTTTAATCGGAAAATCACTTAAAGGGTGAGTGACAAGGCGTTTGTAACGTTAAAGGGTAGTGAACAAAAAGCAACGATTCAGGGGATTCTGGACAAAAAAAGTGCAACTTTATAGGTGATTTTTCACCAAATTACGCTTTTTTTTTATGATTATCAAAAAAACTTCTGAAGTTATATCATCCAAAAATCATGCATTTTATTTTTTTTGGAAAAATAGATGTGAATAATCTCATATTTGGGCGGTCATACAAGAATAATCCCACAAATGACTATAGCCCAGAATATCCAAAACATTAACGGCGTTAACGCGGGTGGATTAAATGAAAACGGAGTTATGGTGTTAACTTCTCCCTCCATCTTCACCACTCAGCCTTCTCTATCCTCTCTCTTACCACCATTAATGGCGAAGACGGAGCTCGATGGCTGCAAAAATCGAGCTCGACGCCGACGATTATGGCTGACATGATTTTTAGGTTTTGGTTCAAATTCTAATTGAGCTGGAAGTTAGTTGATTATTGGAAATTGTTTTGCTTTGATTTCGATCAAAAAACTTTATAATTTTTGGATCATTGGTTGGATTAAATGAGTTGTTTTGAGAGGTTTTATTGAATTGGATTTTAGTGATGTTTGATCGGAATTGTGCATTGGGTGAAAGTTAGTTTATTATTGGAATTGATCAATTGTTTTGTGATTTTCGATTGAGAAGCTTATGTTTTTGGGTTACGAATTGGAATTTTTGTGGTGTTGAAATGAATTGTGCGTATTGGTGAGATTGTGCATCACTGTGGTTTGTCGTTGCAGAATGGATGTCAAATTGATAGCAATTTGAGAATGAGAAAATTAGACAGCAAAAAAGCGGTTGGTTCATATGACAATTCTATAAGCCCTAAAAGAATAATTGAAAGTTACAGTAGCACAATAGCAATTTGGTTCTTTCCATTGTCTTCACTTGAAGCTTATCATGTCCGCCATTATCGTCGTCATCGAGCTCGACTTTCGCGGCCATCGAGTTCCGCCTTTCGCCATTAATGGCAGTAATAGAGAGGAGATAGAAGGGTGAGTGGTGAAGATGGAGGGAGGAGTTAACAGAATGTTAACTCTGTCTTCATTTAATCCACCCGTATTAACGCCATTAATTTTCGGGATTATTGTGGGCTAAAGTCATTTGTGGGATTATTCTTGTACGACCTCTTAAATGTGAGATTATTAACGTCTATTTTTCCTTTCTTTTTTATATTTTCATTTTTCATAATGAGATTTCTTGTCTATATTCAACAAGTCTTGTGTGTGACCAACTCACAGAAAATAGGATCACTGTTCAGGAATAGGGTCACTGTTTAGGAATATAGAAGTTACTTATAATAGTAAGTGGTTTGTTTTATTGAAAAGTGATTTCCGTCCCACTAAAAGACCCAATTTTTGGGTTATTGTTGTTCTTTTACTCTGTCTTCTTCCTAAGCCTAATTTAGCGCGTTTTCCTCACAAATTTTGCCAACTATCTCACTTGTCAATTTGACGAGCAAAGAAAAAAATCTCAGTAGTCAATTTGTCATGTGCTCATGTCCCTCCAAAGAAAGAAACGGGAAATGGAATCTATGCTTCTTCATATATGAACCCAGTAATGTAATATACGGCAAAGTGGCAATTGCCAAAATATCTCGGTCACTGTTTACTTAGAGCTCATTTTTGTGTTCACTTGCCTTTCATCTTCAAGAGGGTATGTTTGCTTTTTTTCTTTTTCTCCTCTAGTTCTGTTCTTATGGGTAGTGCTCATTTGGAAGTAATTTTATGCTAATGGGAAGAGTTTCTTTAATGTATTATTTTTATTTGCATATTTGTTTGTTTCTGCAATTGAATCTTAAGAACTGGGCAATTGGTATACTGAGGGACAAAATAATAAGAATAAAATACTTAAAATATGTGAATGAAACCCAGTAACCCTTTCTCTTTTATGGTGCAGATTAGCCCAATTCAGCAACTTTCATTCATTGTTTATCTGGTTGGTTTTGATGTGAAGCTTGATGCTCACTGCTAACAGTCTATAGTTGTATATGCTTGGATTTTGGTTCTGATGTGGGATTACTCATCATTGCTTTAGTTTAGGTATCAATTAGATGGTTTAATCAGATAGTGTGAGATTTCTTTCAGGTCATTTTGATGTGGGATATTTGAAAAAACAGTCTGATTTCCCTGATCTACCATCATCTTGATATCCTAATTGATATACTCTATAAATGTAACTAATTCTATATATAGTAATAGGGGTGAGGATTATATGTAGGCACCTGTTGTTTATCTTTCAATAGTTCTCTTATGAGGCCACCTCTATAGCCAATCATGACATCATGCTTGTTTGAGACGCCTCATGTTGAGGTCGCCTCATACGAGTTCTTGTGTTGATCTTTTATACTATTCTGATTGTGAATAGGAAATGATCCCTCCCTCCTCACCTAACTACTCCCTCCGTTCCAAATTGGGAGGATTGTCACAGTCACCTTATTAACAAGAAGAGTAAAAGACATCTGCAAACCGATTTTTTCAGCTTGTCTTAAAGAGCAGTGATTACCAGGTGACAAGGAACATGTTTCCTGTGCTCAGGGAACAGCATGCACTGTCTCTTTGAGGTAATGCAAATTTAAAGGGTGTTTTTGTTCTTCCTGGAGAAGAACATTATGGTGTGGTTATGAGATACCCGGCCCTTAATTTGCTGATGTGCTAGGAAAGTAGGAATATTCTGATGATAGCTGTTTTATAAAGATGAGAATTGACCTTCTTTTCCAAAATAAGTGAGGCATTTGCTGCAAGGCTTATTGTCTGTTTTGTGCTCAATCATAATATCCCACTCATAACATTCCAAGCCCAAGGCATTTCCAATCCTGGGAAGTGGGAACTAAGGCATCTGTTTCCAGATGGAGGGATTATCTCATTTTGAATTCAACTCTAGACTTTGGATCCACTTATGATGCTCTTGCTGTGGGGATATGAGACATGATACTTCTATTTTCAGCAATGTTTGGACAGGTGGTATTGGCATTTGCTGCAATTCTTCTGGGTTATGGCTATAAGGCAATAAAGCCTCCCCCTCCAAAATTATGTGGTTCACCTGGTGGTCCACAGGTGACTTCACCAAGGATCAAACTCAAAGATGGGAGGCATTTGGCATATAGGGAGGCAGGAGTTACCAAAGAAGATGCCAAACACAAGATTGTCGTCATTCATGGCTTTGATAGCTCCAAGGATTTAAGTTTACCAGTCCCTCAGGCATGAACCAACTGTACTTCATCTCAATCCCCACCACTTGGCCTCTGGATTAGAAGGAAAAAGAACTGTTTACAATTACCGCTCTTATACTAAAGTTGCACAATCTATTGATTTTCAGGAACTTGTAGAGGAGCTAAAGCTATACTTCCTGTTCTTTGATAGACCTGGTTATGGAGAGAGTGATCCCTATCCAAAACGCTCTGTAAAGAGTGAAGCATATGATGTTCAAGAACTCGCTGACGCATTGCAGCTTGGATCTAAATTTTATGTAATGGGAATATCCATGGGAGCTTACCCTGCTTGGAGCTGTATAAAGTACATTCCACAAAGGCATGTCACTCGCTTTTACTTCAAATGATACGCCTAACAAACCTTTCTGTATTTTGTTTTTTTTACTTAATCATATTTCTAAACCATATCAACAGATTGGCAGGGATATCCTTGGTTGTTCCATTCGTCAACTACTGGTGGCCTTGTTTTCCATCAAATTTGTCCAGAGTGGCATTAAGGAAGCTTCCTGTGCGGGACCAATGGACTTTTCGAGTTTCACATTATGCTCCTTGGTTCTTCTATTGGTGGATGACTCAGAAATGGTTTGCGCCACTGAGTATCACGTCTGGTAACACGTCAATTTTTAGTCAACGAGATTTGGAGATCATAAAGAAGTTGTCAGAAGTTCCCCAAACTGGTCAGGTAGCACACATTTTAACTTTTATCTTTGAGTAACTTGAATTAATTTTATGTTTTGTGTTCAAATTATATATTGTCTACAGCTGTTTTAGTATACAAACCATCTGAACAATATTATAAAGGTCTTGATTTTCCTCGGCTGCATACTTAATGTTGGCTAGAAAACTTTACATATCTGTTCTGTTACACCAAAGATGAACATTGATACTAAAGCAAATCTTAACGAATTGAGGACATACTAATTCTTCAATTTCCCTCCTAATCTCAGGAGAAGATATGCCAACAAGGTGTCCATGAATCTCTTCACCGAGACCTTATGGTTGGTTGTGGGAAATGGGAATTTGATCCATTGGGTGTAGAGAATCCTTTTCCTGACAATAGGGGCACAGTTCATATCTGGCAAGGGTATAAAGACAGAATAGTTCCTTTTGAGCTGAATCGTTTTATATCAGAAAAGGTTCCATGGATTAAGTATCATGAAGTTCCTGATAGTGGGCATCTGATGTTCTATGACGAGAGCATGTGTGAATCCATCTTAAGAGCACTTCTTTGTGGATGAATGCTAACATATACGTACCACCTTCCTGTATTTGTAATGTACTCTCATTGGTGTAGACTTTGCTTGTAATACTTGGATGATGTTTCTTTAAATATTTTCACTCCTTTACCATCACACCCATTGTTATACTGAACCTCTAAAGATTCAATAAGAATCTATACACTTCAATATCTTTATGGTATTCTATTGCAACATCCCTCTTGGTTTTCATTTTTGTCTCGTCTGTTTCTGCCCTATTTGGTATCATAACTTAGCAAGTTTACATATCAAACTGTCTGTATGCGGTCAGGGGTTGTGAATAATCTTGAGATTTTACAAAGTTTTTTGCTAGGAGGGTGCCTGTAATATCATTCACATATTTTAGATTACATGCAACCTATCATTATTCATTGATTATCAGTGGATAATCTAAAATAACCAATCATGTCACAGAAATTATCAGAACCTTAAACATGCCCAGGAAAATTGGAAGTCTGATGTAGAACTCTTGTAAATGTACTTCCTACATCACCATAAACAAAATGTGTTTGTGAAAAAGGAAAAAAAGGTTCCCATCTTAAATAAATAAAATAAAGGAAAAAAGGTAATAAACAATAAGGAACTTGATGCTTAGACTTGAATGTGATTTTCTGGTCACCTGTTTGTAAAGGATACATAATTAGATTCTTGTTTCAGGGATGGGCTTGTCAATTTACATGTATGTGCTTGTGTTTGGCAGAATTTTTGGAAAGACGTCCTTAAGATTTAATTTTTTTTCAGATTTATGCTTTTTTACTGAAAATGAGGCATGAATCATGTTAGCAACAGTTGATCTTCTCATGAATTTTGGACTCATGTGGAGTTGTAACAGCTGAGAAGGCCAGTTACAGATGTTGGTTGTATGTCATACCTGGATATGGTGCTGACATGTAATTATTGGTTTGAATTTACTCCTCACCTATTTTCAATTTAGCCAAAATTTTCAGAATGTCATCCAAGAGAAGAGGCATTTCTCCCTCAGAATTCAGAAAGCTAGTTTGAGGACAATGAACCAATAACTTCAGCCACTCAAGTGATCTTTGTGGAAGTGAAGAAGACGACAGGTAGGAGTGACAGTTGAATCAGTGGGGATTATTCATTGTATCAAGTAAGTATAAGTCTTTCTATTTTTTCTTGATCTCAATAAACATTTCTTTTCCTTCTAATCTTTGGGTTTCGTATTGACATTTGCTCTGTAAAATATTTGCCTAAAAGGGAAAAAGAAAAAGAAAAAGAACCCAAAATGGATATCGGAAACTATGGAAAAGTATCTCCATTTTAGTCAGGATTTACATGTATGTTTTGTACTCCTTCAAGTCTGTCATCTTAATAGGCATCCAATATCTACCTAAGAAAATGTGGATTACAGTTTCCTTTATATTAATTACCTGCTAAATTGATATTTTACCGGGGATGTTGGGCAGTATACCTTGTTTGCCTGTGAGAATCCTGCAATGATTTCTGTCTTTAAATGCAGTTTTTCTCTGTATCCAATGCGATTGCATATGTTCATACTTTTCCTAGGACTTATTTAAGATAGTTAAGAAAGTTCATGCTTGTCCTTGCTGTGACCTTTCTAACATTTTCCTTGGCCACATTCAAACTAATTATACACTTACTCATAATAATCACGCTCTTGCAGACATGTTGATTGCTGGTATTGTCAGTGTTCTTGTGGCTTGGCTAATTTATCAGGTGACTAGGCCTCCTGCTCTGAAGAAATGTGGGTCGGTAAATGGTCCTCCTGTTACTTCACCTCGAATCAGACTAAGAGATGGAAGGTACTTGGCTTATAAAGTGAGAGGAGCTGCAAACGAAAAAGCAAAATACAAAGTCATCTTATCACATGGTTTTTTCTCCTCAAAAGACACTTACATACCCTTGTCAGATGTAAGAACTCTGCATAAAATCCATACCGTTGCATGTCTTGACTGGCTTGTGTAACGGTTCTGTTGTATCTTGTGTTTGAGAGAAGTTACCTCTCTTTTTTTCTTATTTTCTTCTTCTTTTCTACATTTGAAACTGCTAATCTGCTGATCCAGTATGAAAGAGGGTCAAATTTTAGTTTTTCCTGTAAATAGATTAATTAGAAAGTTCAAATTCTATATATTCTAGGATAGAATGTTCAGGTAGTATGTCTCTGGTTTTGACTTCTGAATAAGCAGCTTTTACCCCTTAGCCTATCTCATTAGTTGACTGATTTGATTCTTCACTGCATATGCATATGAATTGGCATGAGTAGTGGATTTCATGTCAATTTATATGCTTCCCCTGAAGAGTGAAAATAAACTTTGTCTGAACTTAGAACCTCGTGCCATTTGGAAAATTCATACTTTTTATCTAAAAAAAAAAAAAAGTAGTTGAATATAACTGTTGCTCCTTATAAAATCATCTTATTGGTTAACATTTCCTGTACTCCCACCAATTTGCTGACTGATTTAGTTGTTTTACCACTAGTTTCCTGTTCTTGCTGGAGATTTCTGAGACTTACAGTGCTGGGAGCTTGGACATTTCATGACTCATGATCATTGGTATCACTTGCTATGTATCAATGCTAGAAGAAATACGATATTTGTCTAGGTCTTGCTCTAGCATTTATAGGACCTCGCCGCTTGGGTCAGTTATGAATTAAAGATTGATAGATCTATGCGACTTTGATAGTTTGTGGCTGTGTGTTATTCATTTGGCGAATACCACAAGATTTTTGTTTGTGCTTGTTTTTGTGGGGTGGGGATGGGGAGGGGGGGCTTATGTCGCTTATAGCAAGGAGCACATCGAAGAACAAGGTGCTCTTTGTAGTTTTATATAAACCTTTTTTTCTTTTTGCTTTATCTATTGATACTCAGAAAATTAATTTTCTGAATACCATCTGAAAATTGTGATTCACTAGTAGTGTAGTGAATAAACTAAAATATTCTGTCTAGTAACTTATGCTGTGCTGCAGGACTGGTTGCAAGAGTTGGGCGTATATCTTATAACATTTGATAGACCAGGATATGCAGAAAGTGATCCAAACCCAAAGCGGTCACCAAAGAATGATGCTTTGGATATTCAAGAACTCGCTGACCAACTAGAGCTGGGTCCCAAGTTTTATGTCATTGGACTTTCCATGGGTGCTTACCCTGTTTTCGGTTGCCTCAAATACTTCCCACACCGGTATATTGAATTGATCAACTATTACTCTCTTGTTCTCCTCACATTGGGCACATGTATGCTTGAGTTTACTTCAAACCATATTTCCCTTGCACTTCTTTTTGCTCAAAGCCTACATGATTTTTGAATACATATGTCAAATCTTCGACTACTGTATGAGTTTAGAATAGTCTATTCAGACTACGCGTAATGGATGTAACCAGAATTGACTACAGTGTATATGTGTGAAATAAATGTTGCAGGATTGCAGGTGCTGTACTCATAACCCCAGCTATCAACTACTGGTGGCCTTCCCTTCCTTCTGAACTCTGCACCAAAGAATATAAGAGTAAACCTTTGCTGGAGCAATGGAAACTTTGGATACTCCACCACTCCCCGAAAGTAGCATGGCTTGTGCAGCGATTGCTGCCTTACCCTACTGTGGATGTTATTCTGAAGAAAAACCCCAAAGCTTTTCACGAGAGTGATCTAGTGATTATGAAGAACTTGAAACAAATGCCATCCCCTGATAAGGTAATACTCACATTTTGACCATATTGAAACTAGTCCTTTCTTTGATGGTCTATGCAAATTTAATTTAATGTGTTCCATGTGTGTGCAGCACAAAATAGAACAGCAAGGTGAATATGAATCCACATACCGAGATGTTGTCGTCTCCTGTAGCACCTGGGAATTCGACCCATTGGATCTGAGTAACCCGTTCCCAGACGGCAGTGGGACTGTTCACCTCTGGATGGGAAGCGAAGACAAATTTGTTGCAGTTGAGTTTCTGCGCTATATTTCGAAAAAATTGCCATGGATACAGTGGCATGAAATTCCATACAGAGGACATCTCATCATTCATGACAAAGAAACCTGTGAAATGATATTTAGGTCTCTTATCCTTGGTGAAAACCCCTCTTTTGGGTCGTCTTAACAGTTCTATTCAATTCTGTTCCGAATAAGCAATGGGATGTCCATATTAGTTATGTACGGTGAAAACTAAAGATGCAGGTTGGCATATGTTGTGCAAATTGAAAGAGCATACACCTACATTGTGGCTTCTTCATGATCCAGTAGATGCAGGTCATTCTCAATTTGTAACTTTGTAAGCAAGTTTTTCCCTCCCGTTAGTTTCTTTGGATAAAAGAAAGGAGCAATTGGGCAATCACCATATTTTGCAAGTATATTGTTTTTGAGTATGTCACTAGTATTTGGCTCTAACCACACAACTGCCTGCACAACACTGAAATAAGTAGCAAGTCTTCAGCGAAGGAAACTAAGATATATACAATATGGACGGAATACAAAAACTTTTATAAGACCGTTTTTTCATAACTTCATTGAGACGAGAGTGACGTTTAAGTGAATCAATAACTGCGGTTTATATTAAGACCCCTACATTTCTAAATAGTGATCTCATTCTTAAACCCTACTATGGACCAAGAATTAAGTATGTCATGAATCCTAGGTTTTGCATAAAGCACACATCATAAATCATAAAAAATTGTTTAAACAAACAATTTATTAGATCTTCTTCATGATATGTTGAGAAATTATCTACTGGTAGTTACTAAACAATCACATCAACTATGGGCCTACCTTCATTAGAACTGAACTAGTAGACAATACTAACATGTGCATTTGGGAGTATATCCCGATTAATTTAGTTAATAGCTTGACGTAAATAACTTGTACAGAGCAACACACGTTTACAATTCACAAATCCATTATCCACACAAGTATATGCCATTCGGATGCAAACAGAGAGTATATTCCATTTTTAGCATCTAGGACACCTCTGCTCACGTGAGTCACGTGACATCAATGTACACTTGTACAATATCAAGGACCAAGGTTTTTCACCAACAATGGTGGTGGTCTAGTCTTTTCAAACTTATTCTCAAATGGTTTGGTAAGGCGACGTCATGGGTTATAATACCCATTTCCCGCCATGCCTTGTGTCTGCGGGTTTCTAGGAACTATATTATCCCCTTGTTGGTGCTACATTGACGAGATCAGTGCTTGCGTCGGTTGTTCAACCAGTTTGAAATGTTCGCTATGAACACGAGAGTCCGAACATGAAGTATCAGATGGTGACTTGATCATCATTCACTTGCACCCTCTTTTTTTATGAGCAAAAAGGACCAAGGTTTTTCCTCGTCTTGTATTAGTCAATTATTGAACAAAATACTTTAATAAACTGTCCCATTTGAAAATTTGCGATTAATTCATCGTTTTGATCTTCGTCAAGAAATACTCTATCTGTTTCAAAATCTCCTACGTGAGTCAATATCAAGATTTATGATTTTTCCTCACCTTAAAATCACTTCATACGAGTTTTTGTGTCTATCTATTTGTCTGCATGTACACAAAAACTTGTATGAGGCGGCCTCAAAGTGAGGCCCCCTCGAACAAGCATGATGTCATGCTTATGTCATGCGTGGGTATAGAGGACACCTCACCGCGGCCTCATAGAAGACCTTTCGATGAATTTTGTATTGTTTTGGGGACACTTTACTCGGAGAAGGGAGCCTTTAAGCTGATTTTCATACCTGGAGCCTGGAGGAACAGAGAGAAATCCATTGCCAAAAAAACAGAATAAAAAACCAGCCAGTCAACAAAGACACAATAATAAATATCACAGCAGCTTGAACAACAGTACAGAAACAGCCCTTAGCCAGCCCAACTAAAATCATTGAATACCTAACCAAATCATGACTTCCACTCTCTGAAATTCTTTTTTTTTTCGTCCAATCACAATTCACAAGTAAGATAATAAATTACTAAAAAAATCCACCCATATCTGAATTAAACCCTTTTCATATCTTGTCAATTTTTGAGGTTTAATTCTGGGTCGGGGGAGTTGAACAAAGGGAATGCGTTTTTTATATTTTGTTGCTGCCTCATTAAGCAAAAGAACAGCGTCATCAGTTAGTCAAAAGGGAGGAAAACAGAGAAGAAAAACAGTAAACTTTTATTGTTTTCAATTTCATCACCTATTTGAAGATCCAAAAACTCAAAAACTCACCAAAGTTGCTGCTTCTTTAGCTTTCACCAGGACCTATAAGGTAAGGGGAAAATAACAAAAAATGTGAAAATAGAGCAATGTCTTTAATTTCATTTATTGGGTATGATTTTGAAGACCTTAATAAATTTTTTGGTCCCTTTTTGATGATGATGATTAGTGATTGCAGATGGGTAATATTTCTGGTGGTGGCCATGGAAGGAAAACCTCAAAGTCAATGGATGACCCTGATGAAATTACATCACCCAGAATTCAGTTAAGTGATGGAAGATATTTGGCTTACAGAGAAACTGGGGTTGCTAAAGAAGAAGCCAAGTTCAAGATCATCATTGTTCATGGGTTTGGTAGCAATAAAGATATGAGCTTTATGGTGCCTCAAGTACGTTTATCTAGATCCCTTTTCTCAAAATTTGTTCTTTTCTTTTATACTCAATTTTGATGAAAGTATATAGTGTGGAAATTTTTGATCAATGATTGGAAGTTGAAACTGGGTTTTGTTTGTTTAAGCAAAAAGATATGGTTTTGAAAGTGAGTGACTCAATTTGTGATGGGTTGGGGGAAAAAAAACATTTCCTAGTAATCAGGCATTTGAAATTACATTTGTGCTTGTTTTGGGTGGTTGAATGTTTGAAGTGGACAATTGCTCTTTACCCTTTTTGGACATCCATGATATTTCAATATATGTTGAGCAATTTATGCTCCAAAAATGCCTATTATCTGGGAAAGGTGTTATTCTAGACACTAGACTGTGAGGACGTCATCTAGATTAAAAAAGCAAGAAATTAGTTCATTTTTGAGGCAGAATTATCTTGATTTACATTAATTTAGTTTCCAGGAGCTAATTGAAGAGATGAAGATATATATGGTGCTATATGATCGAGCTGGCTATGCAGACAGTGATCCGAACCCAAAAAGGTCCCCCAAGAGTGAAGCATTAGATATCGAACAACTTGCAGATCAGCTAGAGTTAGGAGACAAATTCTATGTGATTGGAGTATCTATGGGGTCATACCCTACTTGGAGTTGCCTCCAATATTTACCACACAGGCAGAGTACTCTTTGCTCATTTGCATTCTACTGGAGTGGAACCATACTTTTGGTCCCTTGAAAGTGTTAGAAATCGGTTTAGTCCATGTGGATTCAGTTTGTGCATATGAGTCTTCAATGGGTTGGAAGTTACTGTTGTGATCAAGTTCTGTACCTCAAGGCTATGTGGTCAGTAACTGAAGTAATACATGGATCATGGATGTATTTGGTGAAGAACTTGATTGGAACAAATTCCACCTATTAAAGACTTGATTGCACAGATTCAATCTTCAAGACCGGTAAATTGATTCTGACTAATCTATGCTGGAACCAAAATGTTGTCTCCCTTCTTTTCTCTGAAGTTCTTTGTCTAAGCTTACCTTGCCTTTGTAACTTTCAAATGATATTGGAACAGGCTCCAAGGTGTTGCATTTATGGCTGCAGTTGTCAATTATCGTTGGCCTTCTCTCCCTGGCAGCCTAACCAAAGATGACTTCAGAAAGGGTCTTGTAAAATTGGCAATTTGGCTTTTGAAACATATGCCTGGCTTGCTATATTGGTGGATGACCCAGAAGTTGTTTCCCTCAGCCGGTGTCATGGAGAAGAACCCAGTATTCTTTAGCGAAAGAGATATGGAAGTTCTGAAGAGAACCCCAGGCTTCGAACTTCTCCATGAGGTAGACATATGAGATTCTAATGCTCCAATTCAATAACCTTACTTTTGGCTCATAAAAACTTCGACTTTAAAGTAACTTCACAAAGCCTGATCAACATTTTCTGAACCATCTTTAAAGGTGACATTTGTGCTGTTGTGTTTGTTGTTTCCCTAACAGAATAAACTAGAGCAGAAAAGCGTATTTGAAAATCTTCGACGAGACTTTATGGTGGGACTGGGTAAATGGGAGTTTGATCCTTTGAAACTAGACAACCCATTTGCTGAGGATGAAAGGTCAGTTCACCTATGGGCAGGCTTTGAAGATAAGGTCGTGCCAGTCGAGCTACAAAGATATGTGGCTGATAAGTTGCCCTGGATCAAGTATCATGAAGTTCCTCATGGTGGGCATTTGATTGTGTATGACAGTGAAACCTGTGAATCCGTCTTAAAGGCTCTTTTGCTTGATGAAGAACCTGTTGCATATACACCAGCTACAACAAAGCTGATAATAGCTTGATATGTTCCTTATTTTTTTCCTTTTATCAGTTGCATTTATTCTCATCATCTGATTTGGTGATGCTTGTAAATAGAATATATTTAATTGTAAAAAAATGAAAGTTGATGATTAGCATTTTGATTTTGTAATTCTAGAAGATATTACATGGTTATGTTCCAGGCATGAATTTGAGCAGGAGAATGAGTGGACAATGGACATACCTTCAAAAGAACATGCTGTACAGAATGTAGTAATCATGTGCTCTAGTTGTAACAAAAAAGTTCTTTTTTTTTTTCTATTTGTTTTTTTGATAAACTTTTGCACGGTTCTCATCATCACTTGATAGTAAGTTCACCTAAGTCCTTTGGACCAAGGCTAATCTTGTTCGCACCGGGTCGGCCTACGAAAGGGTAAAGTGCTCCCACTCCCTTCTTTTGTTTGGTTTAACCACGAAGGGGTCGGCCAAGGCTATCATCACTTGATAATTGATACACTCCCTTCTTTTTTTCCCCGAGGGGTTCTTGATTCACTTCATTCTATTCTTATGACTCTGGAGTGGGCAAAAATTTACTTCACACACACACACACACACATATATATATATATATATATATATATATATATATATATATATATATATATATATATATATATATATATATATATATGTATGTAAAATTGAGTTCTCACCAAGCATTGAATAGGTAATAAATAGCCATAAATGCATGGGTGATTAAAAAGAAATTAAAAATAGTTTTATTTTATTTTAATAAGAAATAAGTAACATAAGTATTATATTTATTATGCAAAAAAAGAACTATATTATACATTTACTAAAAATGTAATTTCTTTGTTAATTTTTCTTTTTGATAAAATATTATTATTGTTCTTTACTACTCCTATTATTCAACTTTTACATAATGATATGATTAAAAAATTAATTATATTTCTTCTAATAACGGAGTATGCATGATAAACAATAACCCTTGCATCGCACGCGCACGAAATCTAGTATATATATAAAAGTGAGTTCATTTCGTGTGGCCACGACACGTAGGATGCCACGCAAGCGCCTAAAATCGTATGGGCATGACACTTAAGATGTCACGTAAGCGCCAAGTTCGTGTGGTGATGACACGTATGCTGCCACATAAGCCTCCATCCAAGTGTGTCAAGCATTAATTAATAATCATTATTTGACTTCATAAATACAACCTATTATATTTATTATCATTTTGTTAAGATTATAAAATAAAATAACTTTTATTACGCAACTTTAAAAATTATAATTCTTCCTCCATTGGACCAGGTTCGGAAAATACTTCAAAATGAGATGCATATCTACTATGTCTTATAAAGTTGGGTTCTATTCGTGGGACAACATGTGAGACGCCACATGGGAGAGATATATTCGTGTGAAGATGACACATAGGCGCCACATCGGTATACGTATAAAGTGAGTCCAATTCGTGTGGGCACGACACGTAGGACGCCACGTAGGGGTGTAAATTCGTGTGATGATGACCCTTAAGCGTCACGTAAGTAAAGCTTGCCACATAGCCTAACAACTCACCATCAAAGTGTCACTCATTAATGCCATATCATTAGTTGGATTTATTACATATTTATTAGTTTTTTTTTCGTATTACAAAATAAAAATTTTAAAAAAAACTTTAGTTATGTAAGTCAAAAAATTATAAATCTTGATTCAATGGATTGGATTTGAAAAAAATCTTCAAAATGAGATATATGTCTTACAAAAGTTGGGTCATTTCCTGACGGTGATGACATGTAGGATGACACTTAAAAGGGAATGTTCGTGTGAAGATTACATGTAGATGCCACATGTGTATAACCTGGTTAAATAACAATAAATGACACTTCTAACAATACCGGTCTTAACTATTTGATGATATATGTATTTAACTTGACCTTTAATATTTTATATCATAAATGAAATTTATTTAAGTGGTACGTTCCTACATGATCTATTTAACTAATCTGAATTCGATTAAACTAAATTAGACTAATAATAAATTGAGAAAATAAAGTCTTAGTATACTCGAAGAAAGGTTTATTAGTCTTTATCTTTTTTTTTCTTTTTAGAATTTTGATGTAGGCTAAAATTATGTTTATAGATCAATCTTTTTTACATTCATTCTAATTTTGATGTAGATCAATTTAAAGGGACATTTCATGCCAAAAATATTAAAATAATCAAATATAGAATTAGTTGTGCAGTATAAAACAGGCATGTGGTATCACTTACGAAGTTATTTTCATTTTCAAGAGATAATCACGAGTCCATGCGGAGCACGTAGATAAAACTAGTACAATATATTTTCCCTCTTACCAACCTGTCACATAGCATTTACAGATTTTCATAACTTCAAATTTATGACAATAACACAAAACTTACTAAGAGTATATCTGAATTTTTTCTTTTTTGCATGAGAGTTTGAATACAGATTAATAATAATGTCTTTCAACACTCATTCTCAAATACACTTGTCACTAAAATGTGCAGGTGAATGAATTCTTCATTAATACAAACTTTAATTCGGAGTACGTCTCTGTAAATAGATATTTGCCAAACTAAAAAAGTCGCTATTGAGTTAGTTGGATGACTGTACCAAAACTATTAAAGGTGACGATATTTTGTTTTCCAATAAGAATAGACAACTAGTGTTATTTTCTGTATGATGCATCTCTTTTTATTCGGTGCAATGATTTTTGTAAGAATAATACATACGAAATCATGAAAAGTATTGAGAGTTAGATAATAAACCATGGGAATAATGGCAATAGGGTTATTCGTGCCTTAAGATGAGTTTTAATAATAGAAATATATAATCTAGAATAAAAGAGTATAGGATTGCTTTATGCATGCATGCCCTTAGTATCTAGGTCAGCTCCAAGGCCAAAATTTAATCTATACCATAGTTATCTATTTATTTGTATAAAGAGGGAAGAAAATTATGTTTACTAGAGGATGTGATCACACAATACATTGAAGGCGGGTACACAAAATGACAAGATAACCCATGACTTTTAATTTATCTTTCTATATCGCACAAATATTGTAGTGGACATGAGTTTCTTCTCTGATCTTCTCATTTTTAGATTAAAGAAAAAGACGTATAAAATTTAACACTATAAAGTATCTATCGCCTAAATATTAATTTTGCAGATAAATGTGTTCGAGTCCCGTTAAATATGAATTTAGTTAGTTCTCATGTTATCTTAAGAGCTCACTTTTTTTTTTGGGTGCAATATCTTAAGAGCTCCTTTGAAAATATTAGTGGAACAACATGGCCATAGGTGATAAAATGATAAGCCATATAAACCTTATGCAAAAACTTCTATAAGATGGTCTTTTCGTAACTTTTGGTAAGACAATAATCGCTTTTCAATGACCCTTTATAGGTGATGAATTGACCATAAAATTATTATTTTTTAACTAAATATAACAAAATTTTATGAATTGTAAATATGTAGAAAAAATAAGTTAAATAAGTGAAAAAGAGAGGGAAAAAAGAAAAAAATGAAGCAGAGAAAAAGAGCACATTATAAAAAGAAAAAAAAAGAGGGAAAAATATGGCGTAAGAAAAGCCAGTGAGTGTTAAATAGGTTTTGTTTTTCCCGTTCCGTCGTCGTCCACTCGGTTTCTACGGCGGCAATTTCCCCCGTGCTCATACACCAACCAGTACGGCGGCAATCTCTCTCTCTCTCTCTCCCTCTCTCCAGACTCGCTCGCTTTCTCTCTCCTCAAACGCTCAAACTGTTTGTCATAGGTAAGGCTCCTAACTTCACCGATCAACCCTAATTAGTTTTATCACCTTTTTTCATTTCATCATTCAATATATAATTAATTTATTGTTCTTATTTTCGCTCGAATTCTGAAATTAGTTTATTAATTGTCGCAATTTCGAACTGTTAGGGTTTCACGGTTTATCTATCGGTTTAGTTTTTTAATTGATGATATTGTTCTATCGTTGTTTGAGGGGGTAATTTAAGGGTTACGGGGAAATTTCGTTACTTTTCTTTCGAATGGGCGTGTTTCTATTAGGTGCATTGTTGCAATTTTGTTTTGTGTTTGAACTGATGCTTTTTTGAGTTCGTTTGGAGGGGTCTATTTTTGGAGGTGTTAGTTGATGAGAGGAAGGTAAATTGGGGAATTTTGGTGCTTTAGTAAGGCCCGATTTCAGGTCTGTTTTGGTTAGGGTTTTGGGTTTGTGATTTATGATAGCTGGTAGTTTTTGGGTATCTCAAGCATTCTGATGCTTGCGGTGTTTGATTTCAATTTGAGGTAGCACTAGCATTTTCGTCTTTCTTTTAGGTTTTGTGTGCTCCGTTGTAGTTTGTTAGTATTGTAACAGTTATTTTCATTTGTTGTGAATTGTGATTTGGAATTTGACTAGGGTTTGTGTGTATTGCTGAGAGTTGGAGTATGATACGAGCAAATAAAATGGTGATTGAGATATGTATCTATGTGCTGGATTCCCATGAGAAACATGTATCTGGGTTAAGTAGTTCTTGCCGTGTATCTGCTCTCTGAACTTGTCTTGGGCAGAACACCAGATCTTAAAGGGGTATCAGGACTGTGGAAAAATATGGAAATTCGAATAAAAAAATAAATGGAATAATAAAATTGGATAACTTGTAACTTTTTTGCACTCTGGAGGACGAACTGTCCTCTGTGTTGCTTTCTGATATTTTTTTAATACAATTTTGAGAAGTTATTTGCAACTCCTGATTTGATGACTGGGTTGAGTAAATTTTATGTTGAGAATTATAAAAAAGCAACACATTTCAATAAAACACAACCAAAGCCAAAAGGGGCCCTTTAGATGTGCCCCTTCAAGTGATTCAACCCCACCATTGTCCTACATCCCTTTAGATACCCTCCCTCATGGCATAAAGCTGTATATAATCACCTTGTGATACCTAATTGTCTTTTTGAGCGATTCCGATTGTCCTTTCCAACCTAATGTATACTTTACACAATTTGATCACCAGAATCATGAATGACCGTCAACTTTCCAAAGTAGTGTATATCGTACTGTGTTCTGTGAAACACCGGTGCACCTTGGTGCATATTTACTAAACCTTGATGTACCTTAAAAAATTTATATTGTTTAAGACAGCGACGGCAACTAACCCCATCGATCTTGAAGTAACGACTTGGGAAACCTCTTGTGGCTGTAAGGGGGCTCAAACTAGGGACCTCTGAAATACATCATAGAGCTCTCAGGGTTGTCAACCCCCCCCCCCCCCCCCCCCCCCCCCAAAAAAAAAGGAGTGAGGTCAAACGACTCAAATGATTAAGATACTTTGAATTTATAAAGGAGTAGCTATGTAGCTGCATATTAAGAAAACTTAGGTTTTTGATGTTAATTGTTCACATTCATCTCTAATTATAGTGGTTAAATAGAAAATATTTATACACTTAGTTATGTTTAACAATTACATTTTGAATCTAGGAGACACGATACAAATTAAACTTTCAACATCTTCATGAACAAATAGTATATATGATTCATGTCCTTAGGCAAATAGTTACATTTCGACGAATTTTATTATTTATATATTTTAAAAATCATAACTTAAGAAGAGCCTGACTTACTTTTTTGTTGTTCAGGCGCATTAATGTTAAAATTGGAATTTGGCTATAAACTCTCTTGCTAAAAAACCTGTTATCTCAGCAACTTGTCTAATATTCCCTTTTCATATTTTCGAATCATTCTCGCACGGATTTTAGAAATTAGTTATTATGTGTTTCTAATCAATGTTAGTTATTTGAGTGTAGTTTTCTTTTGAGGTGTAGTTTTGGTGTTTTTTATTTTATTTTTAATATAATTTTTATTACTGTCAGTGAAAACAAGTCTTAGTAGCTGTAAGCCTGCAAGTAAAGCAACTGAACTACTATCTTCTCACAAAGGAATGTTTCTATTAAACAGATGTACATGCTACGAGAGGTGAATTTACTAAGGACAAACAAGTGACCTTCGAATCACATTATATCCCTGATCTGCCGAAGTGTGGAAGGGGATGTAAGATTGTGGAGCAATTAAAATGATAAAATTATCTTCCAAAACAGAACTTTGTACAATGTACAATATCAGTGATTTTGGGCCAAAAAATGAGCTCTCCAATCTCCATCGTCAGGTTCAATAACTACAGAACAGGAACTTTAGTGCTTGAGCTGGTCTTGAGCACCTCTCCTATAGTTTGTACTTTGTGGGCTTAAGTATGCTTATAGCAGCATGCTTATTATAAGCATGTATATGTGTATATACCTATAGTTAACCATATGAATAATAAGGTTATCTTTTGTTTTCATTCTCATGCAGGAGATCTAACCTTTTAGAGGAAAGAGGTCGGTAGTACATTTTCTATGTTAGTGTGCTGGATTAATTTGATGCATTTATTGGTATTACAAGGTATTACATGGGTGCTGATGGTGGAATGTCCGGTTCTGTGAGCCGGGGCGGTAGTATGTCATCGTCAGATATAATACCTCCATTACCCCAGTGTCTACCTCTGGAGCCACTTGTATTAGGCAGCCAGAAGTATACACGGTCAGGTGAATTGAGGAGAGTACTGGGTTTTCCTTTAGGAAGTGCAACTGAAGACCATCCTTTCAGAGTTTCTAGTTATAAGCCGTCCCCACCTGTAGCAACTGAAGAATTAAAGCATTACAAAGACAATGTTTTAGATGCCTCTATAAAAGCCAAGTAAGTCTGTTTGCAGTTTGTAATTACATGATGAAGCAGTTCTTTTGAGTAAGTATTTAGTTGCTGACTTTTGTTTCTTTCGGATCGTTAGAATTTTATTATTATTTTTAAATAATGGAAGGGAGTAAATTTCTTACTGAAATAGTGATAATATCTTTGCTTTATTTGCAGCTCTTGATATATCTTCTTCTCTAACTTGCTAGTAAGAGTTTTATTTGTAAATTGTAATTGCTTGTAACTGCTGGTTGCTGTAATTTAGGTTTTAAGAGCTTGTTTAAGCTATTGTAGGATTAATGCTAGGATGCAATATATATGCCTGACCTTTGAAGAGTTTTATGGAGGTTGATGTATTTTCACCAGGGAGAGATTGAAGATGCTTAGTGATTCAATCCAAAAATTGGATAAATTTAGGGAAGCCATGGGATCGAAGAAGAGGCAACGCACCGAAGTCTTGTCAAATGACAAGCTAGGTGGATCAAGCTTGTTAAAGATTGGAGGTCAGCCTTCTCGTAATCTGCTTGACCAATCAGCTCAAAGACAGGAGGACAAGGCGAAGTGTGCTGGTTTGAATAAACGTTTTCGCTCATCAGCTGTGGATCTAAGGGTCTGTATCTATCATTGACTTTCAATACACTTTACTACTTCCTCTAGTGTGTTATTTGTTTTGAGAATTCCATTATTTGATATCTCTCTTTTGGTGGGGGAGAGGGAATGCTGAACCTCTAGTATCCCATCGGACTTCACATACATCAGTTCCGTGTGAAAAAAAGTGTTTGAAGCTGCTGCATCTGATCGCTACTAATTAAATTTGACACTAATGCAATTTATACACATGATGTTTCTCGAAGTACTGACCAAGGAATTCCTTATAGGTTGACAGTAGATCTGGTTCTATATCAAAAGATCAGATCAGTAATGAAAAGGACACAAATGTTACTAAACCTGTCACTGGGCCTTCTGTTCAGCCCGAGGATAGAATTCGCCGACTTCCTGCTGTAGGTGAAGGGTGGGACAAAATGAAGCGGAAACGTTCTGTTGGAAATGTAGGGAATCGATGCACTGAAAGTGATGTTAAAAGAACAGCGCATTCAAAGCTGAGTACCGATTCTAAGCTGGCCTTGTGTGACACCTCCAGTTCAAAGTAATTTTTTTTTTCCTGATATTTTTAGCATTTCGTTTTGACATATGATATAGATGCATCCAGTTTGGGTTCAGTATTGCTGCTTACTAGCTCAGTGTTCACCTATGCAAAGATTAGCTATTGTAATACTCCTATATCCTTGCAGTAATTGGTGTATAGCCGTCTTTTTCTTTTGTGTCAGTCTGATTTTTTAGTTCATTGCATTCTATTGGTGAAAGCTATCCCCATCTCAAAATTTAAGATTTGCAGTGTGCTTCTCAAGGCCCATGATTAGTGTCTTTCAGCTTGAAATGCCTGGAATATTTGCCCATTGCAATGTTCCCATGTCACTATGGCAGGAGTTGTTCAATTAACATGTTAGGTGAATAGCTTGACCTGGAATTGTTGTGACCTGGAAGGTTGATGATGAATTCATATTTATAAAGGAACCTATTATGTCCAAATTTGGCTGGGATTAGTATGTAGTCCCTGGTGCTCCCTCTGTCCCATTGACATTGTCCTACTTTTCAAAATATCAAATTGAAACAATTAGTGCTGTGTATTGGATTAAAACATGTCTTCAAATACTCCCAATATATGACACTTTCAATGTGCCTGAGGGAGTAATTTATTCCCTCAATGAAACATAGATGAAGACTTATTGATTGTCTGAAACAAAATAATAAGGCACAGTGTTATGAATGTTTACAAACCCAACAACTCGAATTTGAATTAATTTAGGCAAACTACTGCTACTGGTGTTGCCTTGCAACTTTTAAGCTAGTTCACGAAATAAACTTTACTAGTCATCTTGTAGTTTCTTCACCATTGTTTATACCCTAGAATTTTGTTTCAACTTTCTTTTGCCACACCCCGCAAGCATCACAATTCTGAGGGAGAAATGCCTCTTCCATTTTGATTGTTTCATTTTTCATGCTCTTTTATCTTGCCAGATCAAATGCTAATCAAGGCATCTCAACCGGCAGTCCCAGTACAGTTATTAAAGCAAAGATTTCTAGGGCACCACGAACTGGTTCAGTCATGACAGTGAACCCATCTTCTGATGCTCAAGCTTCATCAGAAGCTTGCGAAGGGTGGGAGCAGCCTACAAGCACCAACAAAGTGATGTCACTTGGTCTGATGCAGAACCACCAACGTGCTGCAACTTCATCTCATAAATTTGGACAATGGGCTGGTCAGAGACAGCAGAAAAGTTCACGTAGCAGAAGAACAAATCTGGTATCCCCTGTCTCAAACCATGATGAAGGTCAAAGCCCGTCACTAAGCTATGTACCTCCTGGTAGTGGTGCTAGAAACTCTTTGAATGGAACCTCTGGATGTTTGGATTCTGTTGATGGGCATAACCGTACTCCAAAAAGTAAAAAAGTTGAGAGTGCCCCATCTCATGTGCGATTATCAGAAGGTGAGGAAACGAGGGGCTTGGAACACAAAGTGGAAGAAAAAGGAGCAGGTGGCAATGCTGTTGCACTAAATGGAAAGGGTAAAGTTAGGACCTTTATGTTTCCAACAAAAAGGAACAAAAATCTTGTGAATGATAATGTTGTTGATGGTGTACGGAGGCAAGGGAGGACAATGAGGGGATTGTCCCTGTCAAGGACCGGAGTCCCACAGTGTGAGGCGAAGTCAGAGAATGTTTCAGTAATGAAGCCTAACCAAAACACAAGGCCTGGCTCTGAGAAGATTAGAAGGTTTTGCAATTTCTGCCTCAAGGATATGATTGTATTTATCCTCTAGAATTTACAGTCAGTTATTTTTGTGTTCAATTTGTGCAGTAAAACAGGACGCCCTCCTTCCAAAAAGATGTTAGATGGGAGGACTCTTACCCGTATTTGTAAGTTTCTAAACTCTTTTCTACTTGACTAATTCTTCTTTTTCATAATCTTCATTTGCATTGTTTACTAGTAAACCGGCTTTGATTGTGTGATTCAGACATTATCATGGACCTCATGGTGCATTAAGAAGGATGCAATTATACAAGAAGAACAATAGTGGTGTATCTGATCATATCATATTAAATTATTAAGTGATCTATGATAGTATGATCCTCCATTTTCGTTATCTGTGTGGCATCCTGCTTGATTGATCATTGGAGGAAGGTCCAGTTCCATTGCTAACTGTACCTTATCCAAAGCCTAGACTACTTTGTTCTTCTGTTGGCTGAGTTATACATGATCCCCTATAGAGACGTAAGTCTAGCGCTAAAGTATTGGGTGAACTGATGGAGTTGTAAATGAATGGAGATTTTACTGTCTGTCTTGGGGAGAGTGCTCTCTTTCAAGGCCAACTATTTGTCTGTGTGTCCAAAATTTAGTTGGATGAAAAACCCTCCAAATCTTCAATCCTTATTGCAAAAGTGTGAACCTTTTGTTTCTGCTTACAATAATTGATAAGTTATGTATTAAATTATTGACGCTCTTGAGGATCTTTGTGCTGCTGTCACTGTGTCCCTTTGACCTATCTCTTGGATTAATATTGTGATGGTCAATGCATCTTGTTGTTTTGGGTGGGAGCACTTTCGAGGTTCTTTTCCCTCCCTGTTGTGTCATTTCCTTTCACAGTTCCAGCTTTCCACTAGATGTCTTATATTACTAGTGAATTTGTTTTCTACTATCATCTCTCTCTCAGCACAAATTTTTTTCATAACCCCTTTTCAGCTGATACTGATGACGATCATGAAGAGTTGTTAGCTGCTGCTGCTTCTGCTAGGAAGGCCAGCTGTATAGTTTCTTTCTTTGTTTCTTCATTAAATTTATCATCAAAATCTTGTTTTCGTAGATTTCCTTATACATGCAACCTTACTCTTGTTCCTTTTATAGACCTATCTTGTACTGGACGTTTCTGGAAGAAAGTGGAACCTGTTTTTGGTTCTGTAAGTTTGCAGGATGCGAGCTATTTGAAGCAACAGGTACAGGGTTATTCGATATGCCTTGTTGTAGAAAATGCAGATCTTCACGGGTGAATTTTTTTTTACTAACATTGTCTCATATCATCTGAATGCAATGTAGTTGAGCTTTGCTCAGGGGTTTGACGACAGTTTATCTCAGATACCGGATGCTGGTTACGATATGTTGGTATGCTACAATAGGTTATATCTTGCTGAATTATGGATTGATGTATCCTTTCTCATCTGAGTTATAATACTATTAGTGTTGGCAGGGTATTTTTATGCACAAAGAAAAGGCTGATATATCTTCTGGAAAGCAAGAAAGCCATTCCTATCAAATAGCAGAAAAGGCTGAAGGATTAGCTGGGGAAAGTAGGTTGGACAAGTTTTCTTCCTTGTACCAAAGAGTACTTTCTGCTTTGATTGAAGAAGATGAATGTGAGGGAATTTATAATGGGACTGAAGGACTAAGTATGTCTTTTCAGTGTGCTAGTGACGATTCTCATTGTGGCTCGTGTAATTACGCTGATGCTGAAACTAGGGATAGGGATAGACTTGAGTCTGAGGCCGAGTCAATAATCGATTTTCAGTATCAAAAACGTTGCGCTGGCGATAGATTTTCTTGTAATAAGAGTGTTACATCGAACACGACTAGGAATGTTAGTATGTCCGATTCTTTGTACAGCAGTGGAAGGTGGTTGGGGGATGATTGTCTGTCTTACTCAGATGTGGAGTTTGTTAGTGGAAGTTGCCACAGTGAGCAGGTTGGTGTACTACGTGCAGACACAACTGTGCCAGGAACCTTGTCCGATTGTCAATATCAGCTTATGTGTCTAGATGAGAGGCTGATATTGGAGCTTCAGAGCATTGGATTGTACCTAGATACAATGGTACTACACTAGCATTCCATTTCATTGGTTAATTTATCGAATTCTTGGATTGCTTTCATTCTTACTTTTTCTCTGTTACAGCCCGATCTGGCAGAAGGAGAAGTAGTGATTGATCAAGATATCACGGAGCTTAAGGAGGGGCTCTGTGAACAGGTATGCTTGCAGGACTTTATCCTCTTTGTGGGAAGTTTCGTATTCTATTTCTGTAGCAGTTCATGAGTACATCTTGCTTTTTAGTACAGAAATGGCAAAACTTACATTTAAACAACAAATATTTCTCATCTGTCTTTAGTTTATGGAATTTTGGAAAACTAGCTCTTTAGTAGTGGAACTGAAAGTTGAAAAGTCAGAATCTGGTCCACTATTTTGTTGAAGTTTGTTGAGCTCCCTTAGTTTTAAATTTTTAATGCTTATAGTTTGTTTATTGGGTAACTAATTCATTCTGCATTATAATTGCATGTTTACCCTGGCTGACTACAGATTGGGAAAAAGAAGCATAACTTGGTCAAGATTGACAAGGCTGTTGAAGAAGATAAAGAGAGAGAGAAACGGTATGGACACCCCTAGCTTTCTCTGTCTCTGTCTCTCTCTCTCTCTCTCTCTCTCTCAACTGAATTAGCTGTGTTCTTTGCAGGTATATTGAGAAGGTCGCCATGGAGCAATTGGTTCAAATGGCCTATAAAAGGCGAATGGTACCCTTTTTGTCTTTATTTTTCCTTCCTTACAGATTCCCTTCTTTTATGAAAGGTGGATGGTGCTTATTATGCTTTAATACTTCTATTATAAGTCATAATGGTCATAAAACATTGAGTATAAAACATTTTGAAAATCAAGTAGAAAATTAGGGGGGGGGGGGGAAGAGGCTACAAATCAAATTTCTACAAAGAGAATTTTCAAAACCAAAAACTTGCAAGTTGCAACCACCCTCAACGGGCAGGCAGGGTTTCTATTATTTGATAATTAGACAAGAGGTTGTGAGCTGAAGGATTTGGTACAATCATAGCTCACTCTCTTATGTCTGTCAAGAGAATGGTGGTAATTTGCAATATGTGCCCAGTGAGTCTCTATAGGTTATTTTGGGTAAAGAATATAACATAAAATGAAAATGGTTGAAACTCGTCTCTGCTTCACTTTATCTGGGAGGGAAAATTGGTCACTAACCCTCTGTCCTATTGCTTCTTTATCCTTTATGATCTTCCTTTCCTTCTTCACTAGTCTTACCAAACAATGTTTTTCTTTCATTCGTTCCTCCTCCCCCCCTCCCCCTCAAAGTTCTAGGTTCTTGAGGTTCGTGCTCCTTCTGGTGCATATCTTTTCCTTCTATACTTTATCGAATGGCTTATCTTACAAAATAGAAGAAAAATACCTTCCATCAATCAAGTTGTTTCTTCTGGATGTGACCAGTGACCACAATTTTTTATGCTACAGGCTTGCCGAAGAAACAATGCTTCAAAAACTGTAATGCGCAAAGTCTCGAAGCAAGTTGCAATGGGTTTCATTGAACGAACTCTTGCCAGGTGTAAGAATTTTGAACTCACTGGACGGAGCTGCTTTAGTGAACCTGCTCTGCAGAATGTTATGTTTGCAGCACCTCAAAGCAATGATGCAGGGGCCAACATAGCAACTGATGTTAATGCTTGCATTGGAGCTCCTGAACGTCGAATTGATACTGCAAAAGCTGGTATCTCACTTAAACTTTTATCAATATGCATGGTCTGACTACATATGCACTCTTTGCAAAGTTGAATTCCTAAATCCAGTTATTTTAGAATGTCTGGAAACCAAGTCGTCTAAGCTTCAGATAAGGGCATTGGTACATGAATTTTTCTGATGTAGTTGAGGACTTGAGGTGCACTGTTTTGTGAAGCAATGAATTTGGTAGCATTTAAATGGGTCTTCAATGATTAATAAAATTGAGATACAATGTGTATAACTACAGGTAGTCAGTGCCAATATTATTGTTCCCATCATATTTCTCTACATATATGTGTGTGCTTCCCCTGGACTCATCAATAATCGTCTTTCTCATAGGAATGGAGCCTGGTATTCTGTGTCTTCAGTATATTTTCAGACAATCAAAGATATGGTTTACTTCCAACATATCCGGGTTTTATCTTTTGCATATCATGGGGTGTGCAGTGTACCCTAGTTTTTTCTGGGTGAATTTCAGTTATTTGCTCTGCGGGCAACTTCTGCGTACAGTCAATGATAGTAATAACTTTCCCTTACTTATTGTGTGATGTGCTATGAAGGTGAGGACAAGGGGAGGCATCTGTTTTTACATTGCAAGGTTGATTATTCCTTTGGTGTAGATGTGTGGTCCTGTAGGGTTAGGGGAGTACAGGCAATTGTTTCTCTCATGGACTATTTCCAGTCCGGAGATGGTTGGTTTGGGAGGAGTGGGCAGTAGAGGACTCTTTGGAGGGGTGCTCTTATCACAGTTTGGTGTTTGTCTCTTAATTGTATCTTTGGAGTAGATCTTCTAGTTTTGCCCTTTCCTGGGGTCGGGTTGTGGTTTTCGCTCCTCTGTGGTCCCTTTGCTTTGAGAGCTCTTACGAGGTCTTTTATGTCTGATGTTTAACGTGTATGGCATGCGCTTCTTTTTCCTTTTTTCTTTTCTTTTGCAGTTATTTGGTGTTGATGGGAGACTCCTGGTCCTCTTCTTTTGCTGTCTTTAATAAAATTTGGTTTAGCTTATTGACAGTTTGTTAGTCAGCTGTCCTAATTTATGCTCATATTTCCAACACATGCGCAGATTCAATGTCTTTTAGCATGCTGGATTCTGGCATCAATGATATTGGGAGAGGTTCTATTGAATCTTTGCAAGCTGCCAGTCGTTCTTCTGAGCATGGTTTCCCTAAACTTGAACCAGTATCACACAAGGGCAAGAAGAGGGAGCTACTTCTTGATGATGTCGGTGTTGCTTCCTCCAGGGGTACGACAGCTTTCGGTAACTCCCTTGTTAGAGGAGCAAAAGGAAAGAGAACTGAGAGGGATACAGATCATGGTAGAGGTAATCAGATAACTATTTCTGGCAGTGAAAACCATTCAGTTGGAAGGTATAGGGGTGAGCAGAAACAAAAATCAAAACCCCGGCAGAATTTAGCGTCTGTTGTACAGCCCTTGTTGAGTTCAATCCAGCAGCAAAGTACTGGAAGCAACAGAAGAATCGGAGAAATGGGGTTGTTATCTTCTGAAAATGCTCCAATAGATGATGGTGAAGAAACAGAGGAGCCCCTTGATTTTTCAAGCATCCCCATGCCTGATTTTGATTCCATAGAGCAACTAGGTATTTCTAATGATCCATGTGGAACTCAAGATATTGGTTTTTGGCTCGATGGCTTGCAAGAGGATGGTTCTGAAGGTCTTCATATACCAATGGATGACCTTAGTATGATTCCTCCTATGTGAAGGAGAGCAACTATCATTGTATATATATATGTACATTTTCAGTAGGACATTGCTTGTTTTATTGAATTATTTACCCATGTGGGCTCAAATTATCAAGCTGTAAATGTTGTAACTCATTGATCTTATTTTGTAAAGAGATGGCTTTGATTTTGGATGTATACTGATGCCTCGAGGATAGATCAGGATGATACATTTGATAATTACTCTTATCATGCCCCTTGGTAGTAAAACTCGGCAGGAGCAGGTGAAGTTAACATGAAATCTGTTATAGTGAAGACATTGCCTCTTATTTTTGTGCATTTATTTGCCGCTATTTCGCTCTCTTTTCTTGGTCTTGGGGGAAGAGAGGGAGGGAGGGGGAAGAAGCCAGATTTTGTGATTAGCTTGACTTTGTTTCTAGATCTGAAGTGACAAGACTGTGTTTACGTCGTCTGCCTCTTCCCCATTATACTGTATTGCACTGAAAGCTCTCATGGTATGCCTGTAATATGGGAGCCTCCTCTTCTTTTTTTTTTTTTTTTTTGGTCATAAATAATGTCTTTGTTAGTTCTGGATTTATTGCTTTGACCCTAGTTGTTGGATCATATAATGAGTTGTTTTTCCAGATCAAGCCACTGAACATAGGACTGATGTCTGGGCTCATTGCGCTGCCAGTCTGCCAGAATGCGACTTTGCCAGTACAAGAAGTAGTGAGTCCAATTTTTTTTGATCAATGTTGTACTTTTTGCATCTCCTGCTAATTTTTCTGATCTTTGAGTTCCTTTGGAAAATGTTCTGTTTCACTTTAACCTGTGCTGTGATACTTGTTTGACATTGGTCATACTCATCATCAAGCTCCTTTGCTGTTTGGTGTAACTGAACCTTATACTGATATTGTGTCAAAGATACTGAATGTTCTCACTACTAGTGCAGTGCTACAGTTCCTGTTGTTTCTATGATGAAGATTGCTTAGCCAATAATACTGGTTCTTTTTCCTGCTGAAAAATCTTGCATTGAAGCTTTACTGCATTTGCTCATTTTTGTAGATTATTTCAACCCATAGATTATTTGCATGACTTCTCTTATAATATTGTTACTCGTTTCAGCGAAGGGTACTATTAATGTAATCTGCTTTGGAGATTCAGATAAGTTATTTGATCTGGGATAATCATTCACAAAGGTTTTTTTTTTTTGGCATTAGTCTACTGTATTGCGAGAGCTCGCTGGCTGGCTTTGTGCTCCCAATTCTGTTAGGGATCTCCTGGTGTCTGGTCCATGGCTCGGACGTGTCAGTAATAACATAGACTACAGGAGGTACTCTGTTGTGAATGCATTGATCTTCTGAATTATTGATTTGCACTGGCAGAAACTTGATGTCTAATTACGTGGCAACTAGTGGCTGTTCAGCACGACTACAAATTCTTTTTACATGAATTTTCCTCGCTTTCCATGATGCTTTCTGCTTCTTTGATTGTCCATAGCTGTTTGTAGGTCACCTCAGGCAAACAAAAATTATGGTGCATCTTCATGTTTTTTTTTCGTTGTCTACATACGTCATAATATGTTAGAGAAATATGGGCAATTTTTCTGTAATTGAGTAGCAAAAGACATAATGAACATGACCAATCTGGAGAAAGTTTCATAAAAATAACATTTGGTTCTTGAAGTCATGTATCATGCCTTCCGCTTCCTTTGCTTGTTACTTCTTGTTCCGAAGCATGCATTTGAAACCTTACATAATGAAAGTTCAGAGTTCTTTTTCCAAGAGTTGATTATGTTATATGACAATATGGAATAAAGGAATCGTTGGGAGCTCCAACAGTGAGTATTTGTCCATTTTCAATCTTATTTTCTATGTATTAATTAAATAATATGTGTTTCTGTTCAAAAGCACAGTGAAATCTTTTTGCATTTATGAAAGCAAGGCTAATAGGCTATGGACCATTTGACCTTCTATATCATGCTACGGTGGGATTGTTGAATTGAAATACTGTTTTTCATATTGTTGAAAATTATTATGCTGTTTGTTGATTGTTTTTTTTTTCTTTGATTCATTTGTAAGCGGCTAGAATATTGTAGAAGAACAGGTGAGCTTTAGCAATCAGGATAGTCAATGCCAAACATTGTTGCTTATTTAAAGGTAATGCCGTTACTTACTGTCCTAATTCATTGATTATGCCTGTGTTGCAACTCTTTTATTTAATAGTATACCAAAGTATTTATCTACTTGTCTGTCAACCAAAGCCAAGTAGTAGTATTAAACTTGTCTCACAGCTACTCCATTCACAACTTGCAATGCCACCCCCCACACCCCCACATACTCAAATTGTTTACCTGACCTAACTTTGTGGTCCAAAGCACATGAATTGACTACTACTCCTATTAAACCCTTCCTCATTTGGAGAACTGTATACCAATACCCAAAAAAATGGAAGTACTTGAGGTTTCTGTACAAACTTTTGTGTTTTTTTCTTTTGTTTTTAGATCTAGCCGGGGGATAAGCGGCTAGCTTAGGAAATGGTCAGTGTGTTCTTTTCCAATGAACAGAATTGAATCAATTATTGAGTAAGTGGAAAAGAACACACTCATACTCTTTTCTTTGCGTTCCAAAGGAAGAAAATTACTAGTATTGTATCCATTCTGCGAAAGGAGTGAGGTAATACTCATTGGATTAGACGATACACAGTAGTGGAGATAATCTTCCCTACAGAACATTTAGTTGAATCCCTTAAAATCCCTTTTCCAAAAGCAGCAAGATCCCTTTAGCAGCCTTACATAGAAAGAAAGAAAAAAAAGCCTAATCCAGAAAGAACCTGCAAGTATTAGAAAGGGGAAGATAAAGTCATCATGATGGTACAAATAATGTGTTGCAAAACAAAAAGGAAGTCTGACAATGCATGGTCGATACTAGAAAATTTCATAATCATAATATATGCATAAGCAACTCATAATGGAACGAAAAGTGTAAAGTTAAGAAGGGTAGATGCATAATTTAATAAATTCAAAAGTTTAATAGATCTGATTAGCTAATCAGTGGGGAGGATAAGAGCTAGGATGAGCATAATCAGAAGCATTAGACCATGACGTCCCTGTCACAACTCACAAGCTAAGCGTGGAAGTTGATCTTTCACCCTAGTGGATATCGTTTTTTTTTTTTTGTTAGATTTGGTTTAATAGCTGGTTAATGTCCAATAATATAATAGTGTTTTCAAGTGCCTGTCATTTAAAGTTAATTATATTTGCTTCAGTTGAATACCGGTAACTGAATCACTAATCTGTGTGGAGATTGAGTGAGGTGATCAACAAAAGAACTTTTATCTATTGTTAAATCACCTCAAAACAGTAAAGTTAGACATTATCAAACCCACTAATAGTGTATTAATGCTCTGTGGATTTTCTTCTGTTCATTTTGTGAAAGAACTTGGTTTCACGCCATAATGATTCTTGCTCTCTCTGTCATTGTTTTCATTTTTATTCAAACCCTTCTTTGAGGATGTTTAAAACCCTTGATCATTATGTGCACCTATCTGAATTCTAACCTCTTAAACTTTGTATTAAGCATGAAATATACTATTTTACAGGGTCATAAATTTAAATACTGATCATATCCTGATTCTCTTATGGATTTTGCTGCTTAACCTTTTTCTAACGTGCATGAATGCTATGTCTATTAAGTAATTATGCCTTCTTACACGTGTCGACATTGGATCCATACACGTATAGCAATGTCATTCATCTTTATTAACAAAACATTTAGTGTTGATTAATGATCTTTTTTAAAATTACTATATGTTGCACAGTGCTTTTTATGTACTATCTTCCTTTGGGTTTAGTCTATTTTTATTTGGTAGTTCAGAGTTCTGACAACAAATAGATAACCAATTACAATGGATATAAAATTATGCCAGGAACTTTGATAATTGAATGCACATTTCATGTACTGGTTAACCTTTAGCAACTACAGGAAGCCGTCTACCCTTTTGGTAAGATGGGAAGTCATTTTGCTTCCTTCGTTCTGTGGGCTTAATTGCTTTAGTTTCTGGAGCTCAATGTGCCTGCCACATTAATTGCCTTAGTGCAGCGACTGGGAAATATTGAAGAAAAGAAAACAGTTAAATAAATATTAGTATGATCTATGGGGTTACTTGGGTCATTAGAAGACTTTTAACTATGAGTTCTACTGTGACGAGCCAAAAAAGACTATGAGTTCTACTGTAGTACTCTGATCAATTCTACTGTAGACTTAGCAACCGCGAACTTTGAATGTCAACCAATCTTTTGATCAGAAATGTTAAGGCCTAGCTTGCTTTTACGTGACTTTCGAGTTCTATATATGGAAAATCTTTATAAAACATGATAATGTGCCTCAATAACGCACACACACTGAAGTCTTGAAACATCTCCGGTGATGTACAGGTATTTAACAGTTTTCTGTATGCACATTTTATGATGCATGACCTTTATTTCACTGTTGTAGGTTGATGCAGCATGCTCTAGAACCATTGCACCAGATCAGAGATTTATGCAGTAGTATTATTCTTATCCTCCATCAGTCTGCATGTAAGGCAAAGACGTCACCACCAAAAACAGTATATATGGTTGTGTCTTTCTGATGATCGAGCCAACAATATGGATCTGTGCTCGTATGACAGTCAGTACAGGTAAGCTAATTTACTACTGCTTTGTCTATGCTTTATGTAAGTTTTTTTTTGGTGGGTAAGGATGTCATCCCCACCCACATGACAACAAAGTCATTAGATCATTTATATTCATATACCTTCCCAGTTTTGAAGCAATGCTGGTGTCATTGGAGCTAAATGCTCGTTGCAAGTAGAGCCTGCAGCTGAAACTATTGCAAATTGCTATACCCTTCATATTTTCCCTAAAGATTATTCAAACAAAAGATCACTATCTAGACCTCTCTTTCTCTAGTCTCCACTTTCAGCACCACAAACTACACTTTGTCCACATCCTAATCATCCGCACTAACACACATTAAGTTGAGAACAATTTCGGATCATCTTTTCTGTACCAAATCCTCTTCCTCAAGCATGCAATATATACAAAGTGCTCCCTTTCTGTCTCTCTCCTTTCTTTTGTTGAGTCCCCATGTCTCTTAATTTATTTTTTGGGATGTCTTATTAGGAGTATTTGTTTTTCTGATCTCCCTCACATTGAAAATAATTTATGGAAAGGAAAAGTAGCCTTCCACCATCCCGTTTTCGCGCCACCAGCCACTTTGTTTTCTTACCATTCACAATCCTTATGTGCTTGAGCTGGAGAGTGGAGACAAATGACAATATGTTCTGGTAGTAGGTTTTTGGCCTTTCAACAATATTATACTCCAGTATGTTTCCATTCTACAACCACTTGTTATGAATCAAGCGTGATACATTTTGTGTATAGTATCTCCTTCCCAACCATTTCTTGCCAATCAATGCATATATAATACTGAAAGAATACAAGAGGAAATGTCGAAGAAGAAGAAGATAGGCACGAATTATATTTCATATATGATAATATAATCGCATTCGCACATACACCTTTACATCGTCGCTTTTTTTTTCCTTTTCTTCTCGTTGTTTGGTGTGGGGGAGTGGAGCTGGGGGTGGGAAGCTACCTTTTGATTTACAAGTGAATGAAGGATAACATAATGATATAGGAAACTAAAAAAGAAGAAAATTAATGAAATTAAGAAGAGAAATGAAAAATCTATCTTTGATCTAGCTGGAGAAGGGGTGATTCCAATAGTTGCCAGGACTGCCCCATTCTTTGATTCAGAAGGGTGAGAAGTGATTCTGTGAATGTTGCAGAATTTGCATATCAGATGCAGTTTGACATCCGTTATCCTCGTTCATCATTGTCCTAAAAAAGATGAAACACAAAATAGTGAAAATGTTATTGCATCATACTATTGCAATTGATTCCTCCATGAAGATATATATGTTTGAAAATGTCAAGAAAAGTTATAATGCTATACAGTTTCCATGTTCAGAGCCCCTGATATTGTATGCATATGCATGATTTCTTCCATTAGCTATCCCTTTCTTCAGTCACAGTAAATCTTTATTGATGAGTTTGGAAATTTACTGCAATGTATAGTTTTCTATCAGCAGACTGACAATAGGAGGTGAACATTTACAGAGGTTTAAGAATTAGAAGTTTGTAAACATGAGTCATGCCCATCTTTGACAAAGACAATTACTTTCTCGTGTAAGAATTTTGGATAAGAGGGGACTTCAGCCTCAGAGGAGCATAATCTTTGTTCCTACAAACTAGGCGCTTTTTTTACCCCTATTCACACCTTGAATCTGACAAGGGATTAACACTAAGATAATTTCAGAGAGTCAGCACTAGAAAGTTGAAACATCTAAGAGCAAGTAATTGTCCCCACTCCCTAGATGCTGCCCCCCCCCCCCCCCCCAAAAAAAAAAAAAAAACAAAGGAGGCGCATAGGTCAATGTAGAAAGCTTTGACTTCTGATCAAAGCCTTAGGCACAATAACTACTCTTTAGTAATAAGGTATCAAAAGTTTAATCATGAGCTTATTAGGTTGAAAATCTTACTCTCTAGGACGAGATGCCCAAAGCGAGCTTAGAGCTCGCAACCGGCCATAGTACTCTCCGATGACCAGAAAGCATCTAGCAGCTTGTCGAATGGTCAATATTCGGCGTAGTTGATGAAGGGTCTGCTGTCTCAAATTATCAGCCTACAGTCCAGAAGAAAAAAGAACAAACAGGAAAAACTTAAGAATATCAAACCAAATCTGTTAAAATAAGAGAAAGTCTTAATCATATCAATTAAGAAGGATACAACCACTCTCAATAAGAGTTTAAATGGGTCCCAAGTGTGAGGGCTATTGGGCACAGGCTCTAAACACATTTTCAAAGAGGTTGACCCGAGAAGTTTTTAATCTGTAGGATTTGGATTCTTCCAATCATTTACTATAGGAGTAGAGACAAGAGAAGAGAGAGAGAGAGAGATAGGGTGTTGAAAATCTTATATATCATCTCTCCATCAGCCTATATATATCCATGTAGTTTTCTCACCAAATCATATAGAATCATTTCCTTGCTGATAGGCATGGCTTGGGATTTAATTGTAGTTGTTATCACTTTCATCCCACCTTCTGATGAAGACCTTATTGAAGGGAAAAAAAAAAAGAAGAAGTACCAAACCCTAAGCATTCTAGCTTTTACCATGGACTTTGTAGTGACAAAGCAATATGTGACAACCACACAATTCCAATAATATTCAATGAAGTTGGGATATAGAACTATCAAGATTTACTCTGAAAATTAAGCTCAGTAACATAACCTTTGGTCCTATTGTAGGTAATTTTATAAACTATAAAAAAAAAAGAAGGTAATATCATAAAGACTTGTGGCCTTGTGGGTCATCAAACAGTAAGGCTGTAAGGGTTATACTATCCTGTAAGAAGAATTAAAATGTGGAACCTTAGACCAAAGGCAAGAAGAAAAATGTGTTAAATCAATCCTCTAAGAATGTATCACTTTATTGATCTTAATAATACATTTTCTTTATCTAAAAAAATGTGTAAAATCAATGATAGCTGAGGTCAGGATAGTGTCATATACTCATATGTGCATGTTTGCATGTTTGCCCCTCAGGTGTACTAAACTACTAGTCACTTCAGTGTTGTGGCGGAAAACATGAGGGATAGATGCCAGTATTAAGCTGTAACAGAACAAACAACACAGGTAACCTAGGCTGAACTTTTTCTTTTGTGATATTCACTCAGTATAACTTTCCTGAATTTGGAGAATGAATGATTTTATGTGTTATGTCCGGACTCCATTGTTTGTTTCTTGAACACTAGTGGTTAAGCTTTCTCGATTTTGCCAATTTCTAGCATCTAATATATTTATGATTACATGAAGAGTGATGATGTGGTCTTAAGATATACTAGGCTATAGGTTACCTTACTCTTCCTCCCCCTTAAGCCCCCTTTTTTCTTCTTTTTCCATGGATCTAATGAAGTGGATTCTGCACCCAAATATGTCATTTTCTCAAATAGCCATGAAGTGATATACGATTAGAACTCTTTCTGTTGGAGTAATCTGATCTCTCATTCCTTCATTTTAAGATAATCCACATTTTATAATGGCAGACAGATAATTAAGTGGTAATGCTAATCAACACAAAGTTCTACCATGTAAGAAGATAATTGGTGGAGGGTAGTTTAGTTACTACAAATAAAGGGGACAATACCTTATCCTCTTGGCTTATGCCATAAATCACCCAAAAATGATTCTTATTCTTCTACACTTAAGTAGAAGCACCTATCTTTCTAGAATGAACCAAAATTAAACCATGTTCGTTAGTTACCTGGCGAATAAATCCCTCGAGATTTGAGAGCTTGCCTAAAGCGACAGCCATTTGATGCATGCCATCTGAAATAGTAGTGGTAGCAATAGTGTCAACCAAGGATTGCTGAAGCTGATCCAGACCTTGAGTGAGAGCCTCTTCGGCCTGTTGAGAGGAATGCTGTAGGCTGCATATCCCCATATACTGTTGTTCTGTCAATGGGTCTAACTGTGCTACTAACATCTGTAACACAAAAAACAAATTCCTTCTTAGAAAACAGAACTGGTAATTTCTGATATTAGTCATGTAATCTCTTAGGCCTAAGAAGGGTAATCTGGTCACTTTCATCAACTTTCACCATCAACTGGAGAAACTTCAACACAACCCACCCAGCACAAGGAAGAATAGTTTCCAGTAGTTAGAAAATGATCTGGACTAAGAAAGGTAGAAGGAATCATGAAGTCCCATAATTTGAAGATTTGACTATTATAGACAATAGGTTCACTTTAGTTGGTTGATGCCCCAGTTTTTCTTGCTAGAACTTGTTCCAAATGAGTTTCTTTTGACATTAGAGTGCCATCCATAAAGGGACTTTGCAACATCAAAAACCAAAATATGATCTTCCTCAATAAGCTACTAAACTTTTAGACTAAATCTGCTCAATAATGCCTTCAGAAATCAGAAAAAGGATAAGCATGCGACTGAAATATCTTCATGACTTTCATAAACCTCAACAAGTTTGTCCCCAGAAAAACCCTTAAATGTGAACCCTAAAATAGTAATATAGCAGGCCTTGACTAACATCACAAGTAATCAAATATCCAATAGTTTTTAAGGATTCGTAAGCATGATTCTTGAGCTAATCAGTATCAAATTCTTGAGAATATATCTCTTAATTACTTTGCATATACTAATGAGTAAATTTTCGAGAGATTTAGGATATTAAACCTTGATAAGTTCGGAGGGCCTAAATCCACCCATCCAGAGGAAACAGCGCTCAGCTGGAGTTGACCACATTCCGGTAATGAGATGAAACACATCAGTCTTGGCAGCCACGCCCTTGAGGCGAAAGATCTCATCATAATGATTGATATAGCCATCTACTATAATCCTAAGGTCTCCATCCGATAAATGTGCTTGTAAAGCTGTTCGGAGTTCTGACATGTGCCTGTGATCTTCTTCCAGCCACCTTGCATATTCCATGTCAAATATAGCAGCTCCTGCAACACCATAAAACCTTATATATATCACTATTACACACAACCTAATCAGTAAGGGAGCCTAAAAACATAATATCAAGTATCAACAACATGTATCTTTGAAGATGAAAATGCATGTCTAGCATGTCATATGTCTATCATGTTCATTAGTCTTTTGAAACTTTAACCTCAAATTAGAACAATAATTTTATTTTTAGAACAAGCTTTACTGCATAGAAAGCAAGTTTAGTCCAGATTCATTACCAAGAAAACGACCTAATTAAAAACCTTGAAGTCTTACAAGTTATTCATTGAGCATTGAGCAAGCATAGTATAGTCAAGGAACATATAATGAGAATATTTGTGTTTGAACATTGTTCCCATAATTCTTGCAAGTGGCCAATGCAAAGTACACTTGGTCAGATTGAATTTTCCTGTCACCTTAGTTCCCTATAGGAATAATGGTATAAACAAACAAAACAATATACATTATCACTACATACTATTTTATATATTTGACCCTATGTTGAGTGGTTACTGGGAGAAATAATTCATAGTATTGGAGCTGTGGGTCAATATCAATACACAAATTTAATATATCTCGCTTAGTAGCCTGATCAAAGTCGAAGACACAAAGTAATACAAGTAACAGAAGAAGTAAAGAACCTCAAGAAATGTACAATAATTGTTTACGAAATATAAATAACTAGCTTTTCCTTTGAACACTGTTCTTGTTAACTGTCATGTGTTCAACAGTATTTGGTAGTCTATTCGGATGTAATTTTAAAGGAGCAACAGATAGGCTGTCTACTATCCTGCCCTTCATCAACCAAACTATAGAACCAATCACAGAGTGCCACATTACCCCCATATTGATTACCCATCTATGGAGTTTGCTTTCCCTCCAAGCACCTAACAAGGCTCCTGCATAAAATTCATAAATGAGGGGCAGTACTGTAATTCCAGTATCTATAATTTTCATTTTCATTTTTCTTAGTCCATCATCTAACCATTTTTTTCTTCCAAGACTAAATAGTAGTAGTATACTACTCCCTCCGTCCCGAATTCATGTTTCCATTTTCCTTTTGGGATGTAAATAGAGTAATGCACTGAATATAGTAAACCTGAGCACATGGTAAAATGTGTGTTGCCAGATTATGTTGAAGAGTATTAACAATACAAGTAGTCAACTATACATTACCTGAGCTAATATTAACAGGAGCACCAGCAACTCCACCCAGGAACATTCCCTGAGGATTCAATGAGGAACAAATATTATGAAGTATTCTATATTATCATATTCCCAAAAACATTACTATATGAATGCATTTAATAAATGTTCAACCAAAATTAGCATATGCAGTGTTTTGTATGGATAACATAAACATATAATATTTCTAGTAAAGATGGAACCTGTGATCTAGCTCTTTGAAGGTCTTGTTCTAACTGTGCCAGCTTCATCCTACTTGATTCTAGCTGCTGTACATAGGCCTATTCTCCAGAAAGAGATAGATCAGTGGATACTCAAATGTTTAAACTTAGGAAGGGAAAAACAAAAAACAAAAAAAACAAAAAAACAAAAACAAAATAATGATAATTAATAAAAGGAAAACTTTTGTATTTGGCTGCACACTACCTTCTTCCTTAATCGACTCTTCCTTGCTGCTTCTCTGTTTTGAGCTAAGCGCCGTAGGGTCTGAGGAACATAGGAAATTGGTATAAGAATGAATTATCAAAACACCAATGATGGTTACAAAAGAGTAGAAGTATTTTCTTAGACCTTCAATGAACAGTAGAAGAACACAAAAAACAAAAGGGAAAGTTAAAATAAAATAAGAAGATTATCAGGAACTCTAAAACGTTTTCAGGCAATCGGTATTTTCAGTACCTTAGCATCAATCACTTTCCCTGACTTAGTTCCGCCATGCCTCTGCAAGATTTTTTTTAAAAAGAAAAGGTTTCAAACATTGCAAAACAAGAAGCCGTTTTTATGGTCAAAGTATGCATTTTGATGATAGAGAAGTCTATACTCCAAAAGTTACTTCCTTTTTCCCCATACATACCCCACAAATTCTTTTGCTTATTCATGTACATGGTGAGATTTTTTACTGTTTAGTCACATAAAAAAATATACTTCTGATTGGAGTTGGAGATTACAGAGTCAGTTTCAGTTCACTGTGCCAACATGATGTTGAGGTGTGCAGTATTAAGGTATCAGGGTAATGAGCAGAAAAACTTTATCTATTCACTTGTAAATTTGTTGTGGGGGGAGTAGTAAGATAAATATTGCAGTTTGGTAAGTATTTTCTGATTAGAACTGTGGGTTATAGGGATTAGAGCAGAAGTTTTTTTGGTGTAACAATAATATTATCAGAATAAAATATATGGGGAATAGTGGAATTACTGTGAAGATTCTATCTTTTGCTTTCCTGAGAGAGAAAAAACACTCATTACATGTCTGACATTTGAATCAGAAAATCATCCAGAAGCAGGAAAAGCCCTGCCCTTGATCTTTAAGTGACTTATTGTATTGGGATCTGTGCCTTTTTTGTCTTTAGAGAAGAGCAAATAAAGAAAAATCCAAAAAAGATGTCAACTTTTTTTTTTCCTGGGCTTTTGGGATATGGTAAGGAAAATAAGGGAAAAAAGTGTGGAAGAGTAGTTAAAGAAGAACTAACCTTTTCTTGAGGTTGCTTGGGAGCTGATTGATTCTGTGATGTTCCTGTCCTGGAGCTATCACTTGCCATTCCTGGTGGCTGCTGATGATTATAAGTAGAAACTTGTTGTTGTTGGTGTTGTTGCTGTTGTTGGTGTTGCTGTTGCTGTTGTTGGTGTTGTTGGTCTATTGATCCTTTTATACTCATTGGAGATTCTGGTTCTAAATGCCCCTCAGCTTGACTTGAAGAAAGGGTGTTTACTGCTGATCCTGAATCAGTGCTCTCCCCACCTGACTTTGAACTTCCCTGCTCAGTTTCCATAAATATATCAAAATTATAAGTATTAATTTAGTATGATATGATAACTTGTAGGACAAAAGAGAAAAATAAAAGATATCACAAGAAGAAACTTCATTAATATTTTATTTTATTTCAAATGGGTATTAAAATCTGTATAACAAAAACCCCAAGAAATGGCAATAAGACATATCCTTTTCACATGGGTATTCATTTCTTCATAGGAAACTTCAGAACACACAGGAGGTTGGTTGTTTTCAGACTTCAGTACCCAAAAACAGAAGAATTGGTCAAAGTAGAGAGAGAAAGAGGAGAGAGAAAGAAGAGAGAGATGTGAAGTACTCACTCCTGTGGCTTGTTGAAATCTCATTGGCCATGAAGGGAACATCTCCAGAGTAGCTGCAGGCCTGGCTGCAAATAAAGCTGCACAGAATCACAAAAGCAATATCTCCAAGAATCAGTTCCCAGTTATATAAAAAAAAAAAAACCAAAAAAGAAAGTACTTGTACTATTTTACAAGAAATACCCAAATATTTTTCTCCCCTTTTTTTTTTTTTTTTTTTGTTCTTCCCTTTTCTCAAATAACATCTCATATTTAAGGTGACATTTATATGATTTACAAGCAGTTATGGTAGAGTCAGTAAGTGAAATCATACAAAGAAGAGGTCACGTTTGCCATATTTGTAACCCCACGCCATTCTGTTCTTCACTCTCCGAATCATTTCTGTGTTGTTATTAGAAACTCCTACTGTAGACACATTCAAACCTCTTTCTCTCTCTTTCTCTCTCTCTCTCTCCATTATGCAGGGTGGTTGGTTAAACTTATCAAACGTCAGAAACAGGAAACAAAATTCAGGAAAGAAAGAGAAAGCCTTACGTGGTTTGGCTTCATCATGTCTAGCCTTAACTCCTTGCAGCACAATAGCTTGTTCTAGCTCTCCAAAATCAAAAGAAGATCCTCCTTGATTACTGCAAACCACCAAACTTGTCATGTCAGAAAAACTCAACAAAAAAAAAAAACCATTAAAATAAATAAATAAATAATTTTTTTAAAAAATTTAATTACTGTAGTTAATAATAAATTAAAGCTGGTAATATTATTAGATGATGAAGTAGAAGTATATATACATACATGAAAGGATTTGATGTGTGTGTGATTCCATGATGAGGAACTGCAAATGGGATGTTGTGATGATGATTTGAAGGCCCTGATTCTGACAAACCAGTCTCTCCAACTCTATGGCTTGCCATGCATGCAACCAAAACCTTCTTACACCATTTATCTCTCTAATCTCTCTCCAAAAAGCTGAATTATCAGTAATAAGCCAAGAAAACAGAGGATTTGTGAAGAAAGTTGGAAGCTTTAAATGATTTCTCTTCTGGGTTTTCTGGAAATTTGCTAGCTTAGCTTGATCAAGCTGAACCTTGAAACTAGAGAAAATGGCAGTTGTAGTGCCAAAAAGATCAAAACTTGCTTAGACCCACCAGTAGAAGAAAGAAGAAGAAAAGAGAGAGATCAACCAGTCTTTTCAAAGATGTATATATCTTTCTGCTTCTTGGAAACTTTTGAACTTTATTTCATGGCTGTGTCTTTCTCTCTCTCTCTTTCACTTTCTCTCTCCTCTCTATGAAGAAACCTGGATGATTGTTCTGTGGTTTTTTTGGGGGGGTTGGCTTTATCAACTTCTTCTTCTGTGCAAGGAGTAGTAATTATTATACTATCAGGCTTTTGAAACTCTTCCAGTTTTATGGTACACAAAATCTTGTCCTTGGCCAAGACCTGACCCAACCCAGGCCCCCTTCCTTGGCTTAGCTATGTGGGTGGGGTTCTAAAAAAATTAAATTAAAATTATTTGGAAATCAATTATGAGAATTGAATTAAAGGGTTTGGAGGGAATATGTTAAATTAATTAATTAATTTTAAAAAAAAATTGTAGGGTCAATTGATTTAATACAAATGAACCCACTAGAATCACTGACTCCTACTCCACTGTTATTAACCGCCTGTTCTTTGTCATTGGTCCTTTTTGGGGGGCTCCTCTTATTAAAGAAATGAGGATAAAAATTATTTAATTACTTAAATAAATAAAAAATGAGAACTATTTGATAATCTATCCATTTTAATTGTAAACAAACACAATGGGAGAATGAGACAAGGTTTTCTTTCATTAAAAAGATGGTAAAAAAGAGAAAACCAGAAAGACAGGATGGCTCTTAAAAAGTTGTTTTTGCTGAATCCAATTTATACCCTAAATTGGGATTTGGGGTTTACTTTTGACCTTTATAAAAGAAATTAGATAGAGAGGGGAAAGGGACATTGCATTTTCTTAATTTTTTATGAGTTATGTTTATTGGTCTGTCAACCAAAACATTATAGAAGAGCACCCACTTGTATTTGAGAGGATTAATCTTATTTGTTGAGAGGTCAGCATCCATTCCCAGTCATCACCTAAAACCATACCACATTAAGATTCCTATTCTATTAATAGAAATTATTTCAATAAGGTCTTTATATGTCCCATTTATGTTATACCTCTCCCTTCTAATTTTTTTTTTGATAATCCTCTCCATTTAAATTTAGTTGTCACATTTGAATTCTAAATTGAATTTGAATATTAAGGCTATATTTGGCAAAATTACTTGTAGTTGTAGCTGTCAAATGTATATTAAGGAAAGAAAATAGTAGAAAACTGCGGAGAAGTGCTACAAAATGCTAAAACTAGTTGTAGATGCAGGTGAAAGCTTGCAGGGATAGCTTTCACAAAATTAGCTTTAGCTGTAGTTGTAGCTTCAAATTGAAAATCTAATGGCACACTGTTTGGAAGCAGAGAGTAGTAAAAGATACTAGTTGCAAGTTTCAAGTTGTAGTTTTTATTGAAAAGCTAGTTGTTCGAGCCAAACATAGCCTAAATTTTTATCATTTTATATTAGTAAAAGCTATAAAATTGGCACATTATAAAATTGAATAAAGAAAAGCAATCTCAAAACAAATCTGAAAGTATAATTTAATGTCTTTTTACCACTTAATGGCTAAAACTGATAGCAAAAGCTAAGCATGATAATTAGTTCCAAGTCAAATAAGTATGATTCATTTATATATATTTGTATATGTAGTACACAAAAATGCGTATGAGGCGATCATGTAGTTTAAAATTCTTTATTCATGTATTCCTTTCAAAGAAGGAAGAAAAAAAGAAAAAGAAAAATAAAAGTTGTTTATTTATTAGAGCCCATATTCCTTCATTAGGTGTTGGGTTGTTAAAAGTTCTTTGAGGGTGTAGTTGGCCCAAGATTTCATTTTCTATCTCCTCTTTAATTAGGACAGAAACCCTCCCTGCCAAGTCCTGAAATTTGCCAATTGAAATTAAAGGGTTTTATTTTAGAGAAGAAAGTTTGAGGCTTTTGTGCAATTGGACATGGATATGCATGAGTTAGATTAGTATATCTATATTTGTATCTAATTTCATAACCACAAAAAGAAAGAGACAAAGACTTTTAGGTAATGAACCCATTTAATCCATCTAATGGGAGTAGAAAGGTGGCACCAAATATATTTTTTATGTTATGCTCATCCTTCTAACTCCTTTTGTAGGTAAAATATGCTCTCTACCAATTATTCCTTATACAACCAATGATTGGTCTAAAAAAAATTAAAGGGTCTCTGTTTCTGATAGACAGTTGTTCTATATATGGATTAGGTTAACACTTAATCCTGTTTTATTAAGTCATTTCTGATTAATGACCTAATGACTTGTTTTTCATGTGGAATAGACATTGGAAATTTGAGAGATTAGGCAATCAAAAGATTCTATGTGGTGCAGAATTTTCATTCAAATTATCCAAGTTTCTTTTATTTAATGATGTTGCTTGTTTATCTGTTTAAAGGTAATTGGTTTAAATCAAATCTTGGCTAGTCTTATTTTTATATTGGTTTTTCAGATCTCCTTAAGCTAGATAATCTTTTTGCTTGTTGCTTAAGCTTCCAAGTAAAGTTATTAGCTTTCTAAATCATTAATTAAAGGATCAAACTGGTCTAGCAGCCATTGTTTAAGTCAACAACCATGGTCAAATGGACAAACTGTCTAATCATCCAAAAGTCTAGATGATGAATGATGAACAAAGGAAAAGTTTGTTAAGATAAGCAACCCTTAAAAAATGTCAGCGTGCAATCCATAATTGGTCGTTCTCAAATTGGATAATTTATGAACCAATGATGTCTTGGCTAGTGTTAAGACTAAGGTATTGATTATATTAGGTTTCAAAGTTCGAATCCCTTAGGGTGAGGATCATCTGCTGTTCTTTTAAGAATAGCAGAGGTGCAATCCTTACAATCTCACCCTAGAATTGGTCGTCCTTTTTTTTAAGTCGGAGGTTTAGGGTGTTAGAGGAGAGAGATAAAGAGAATAGAAACTGATCCCTGCTGTAACAGATCGAAGAGAATCTGAACTCCTTCTTCATGTACTCCATATGAGTATATTTATTGGCTTTTGTGCCTCAAAGCATCCGAACCAAGAAAAAAGGCTTACTTTATGATGATAGACGGTTAATAGGCAATGAAATATAGTACGTTAGTTTTCAGTCAAGGAACTCAAACCAAATGAAATTAAGGATTAATGAAAAAACTTCCCACTGGTTAATTATATGTGTTGCTAGCTAGAATTGTTGTCCAGTTCTCCTGTTTAATTAGATGAATTTATTATTATTCCATTTTTGTAAGTGACCTTGATGGTTGATATGATTTTCAATAATGTTGGTGATGTATAAGCATCAACTAATTGGAATTTGACCAACATTATATTTAGTTCAGAAAATTCATACACTCAATACAAACTTCCAAATACTTGAATCCTGGATGTCTTTATGATATGTTATATGTACCCTTAATTCAAAGGATGAATTTGCTTTATGGGCGGAGGAAGTCCAATTCTTGAAGCACTAGAATGAGAGGTCTTTAATTTGGTTGGTTGGAATATTTGCTTTTCGGGTGTATTGCCTGCTTATGGCCGTTATGAGGAGGGAGGAAAAAGCCCTTGTGCAAAGCAGATCAGATGGTGACTAAAATTAAATAGAGTAAGAGACCCATGACAATGTGTTTGCATTGTGTAACTAATAAGGCTATGTTTATGTTTTCTTCACCTTAAGCTCAGTCCAAATCTTAAAAGATAGACTATTTTGCGGGTTTTACCTTTGTAATACTTTGTAATAGTGTCGTGATGTGTCATGCATGGAGTTGTCTTGCTTCGTATTGTGTCGTGTTTAAACTTTTTTTCCAAATATTATTTGAATTTTTGTCGTATCATGTCGTGCCCGACCATACTTTATATTTAAAATCCATGTCCGGGCCCGTTCATTCATGTGTCTGCCCCGTGCCTTGCGCTAACTATGCTCGAGCCAACCCATGGGTCCTGAAGTTAACGACCAAGAAAATCTCCAGTGGCCCTTGGTAGGAGCGGATTATCAAGAGGGCGGGACGGAATTCCCCCCCCCCCGGAAAATGAAACTAATAATTTTCTGTGTAAATGTCCCATGGTGTAGGCTTTGGCACATTGTGAAAGGATAAACATCAAGCGGAAAAACTCAATTCTGTTCACTAAGCTTCAGTATACACCATATCATTTTAGTTTTAAGTATCAAAATCTTGTTCTCAAAGGGAATTTTCAACATATTTTCCTACAAGTTATTCAACATATTTTCCTACAAGTTATTTAATCTTGCTAGGTTTTGGTTTGCTTCTTGGCTCTGTTTTGGTGTTCCTAGAGTTTGGCGCTTTGGTGGACAGGACTTCACACAAATTGGCTAGGTTTCTCTGCGTGTTTTTTGGGTGGTGATGGAATCAGTGGAGGAAGCATGGGCTCGGTTGAAGGTTTCTGAAGATGAGGATGAAGAAGAGTGGAATATGGACGAAGTTCAGAGTGAGGACATGGACATGCAGGTTTCCCTCTGTTTGGTTGGAAAGTTACTAGCAAACAATTCAGCCAACGCAGATACCATGAAAAACGTGCTCAAACGGGCGTGGAAAATCCATAAACTGCTTGTCCGTGAACTTGAGAAAAACGTGTATGTATTTCAATTTTTCAATCCTATTGATCGCAAGAAAGTATTGGACACTGGACCGTGGGCCTTTGATGGCAGTCTTTTACTTCTGAAGGAAATTTCTGGGTCTGAGCAGCCTGAGGAAATCACTTTTCCTTGGGTAGATTTCTGGGTGGTTGTGTACAATCTCCCGCTGGAGAAAAGAAATCGCACAGGCGCTGAGTGGATTGCCGCTAAACTGGGGAGTTTTATTGAATACGATGACTCAGACTTGTCGGGATGGACAAAATCCATTCGAGTTAGAGTTCGACTTGATGCTACCAAACCTCTGTGTCGTGGCAAGAAGATAATTGTGAATGGGATACAAAAATGGATCTTTTTTTCGCTATGATCCTCTACCAAATTTCTGCTATATGTGTGGTCGTTTGGATCATCAAGTCAGGGATTGTGAGAAGTTTGATGATGATATGCCTGAGTCTGATTACCCTTTTGGGAAGTGGCTAAGGGCATCACCAAGGAGGAATAGATTAAGGGGTTCTGCTAGTGATAGAGAGGCTGAGAATAAGCTTATCTTAGAGTTGAGGGACACCTCAAAAACGAAAAAAAGACTTAATTTTGACAAGGAGGATAATGCGATTGTTGTGCAGAAGGATGAACATCGGATGGGAAGTGGTGGAGATTTTGTGAGGGGGGGGGGGGGGGGAATTATTTGTTAAGGGAAGGGAGGAGGGAGCTGGTGAGATGGGTGAGAGCGGAAAAATTCACAAAAAAAATCAAAACGAGTGGAAAACATGAGAAAGGGGGTGGAGGTGAAGTTAAGAAAAAACATGGGGAGGGGAGAGTGAGGGAGGGTGAGGGATCAGTTAGCTTGAATGACATGGACGTATATATGGCGTCTTAGGCGGAGGTCGGTGGAGCTCGACCCCGCCGGTCCAATGAGTCTTTTAAGCCTTAACTGTCGGGGGCTTGGCGACCCCCGGGCAGTTGATGACCTGCGTAGCTTACTACGTCGGGTTAAGCCGAGTGTGGTCTTCTTGTCGGAGACTAAGTTGAGTTCGAATGAAATGGTTACTGTTGTTGGTAGATTAGGAGATTTTAGGTGTGAGTGTGTGGATAGTGCGGGGCGTGCAGGGGGTCTTGCTCTTTTGTGGGAGCGGGACATTCAGGTTTCTTTAAGATCTAAGAGTCTTCACCATATTGATGTCAGTATCATCTGGAGGGACATGACTCGTCCATGGCGGTTCACAGGTGTTTATGGCTGGCCAGAATCGTCAAACAAACTGTTAACATGTGATTTGCTCAAAGAAATGTACAGCTCTAATGATCTCCCTTGGCTTTGCGGAGGTGATCTGAATGAAGTTTTCTACTATTATGAGAAAAAAGGGGGATACTCGAAGGACCAGAAAATTTTGGAGAGTTTTTGTGAGAGTTTTGATGTCTGTGAACTTCGTGATCTAGGCTACAAGGGTTATGACTTTACTTGGTGCAATGGGAGAGACATTGGGGATATGGTGGAGGAACGCTTGGACCGGTTCGGGGCTGATTTAAACTGGTCAATTCGTTTTCCTCTGGCTGAAATTTACCATTTAAATGAATCTTTTTATGATCATTTACCTCTGTTAGTAGAGCTGAATTATAACAGAGGTAGGGGTCCAAAAAAGAGGAGAAGGAAAAAGTTCAAGTTTGAGAACATGTGGGCTCTTGAAGAGGGGTGTGAAGATGTAATTCGTAGTTCTTGGCATGGGGAGTCGATAGGTAATTATGAACTTGAGTTTGTTCCTTGTCTTCGTCGCTGCAAAGAGGCGCTAGGGGAGTGGAATAAAACCACATTTGGTCATGTCCAAGAAGAGATTAAGCGTGTCATGGTGAAACTTGATCGAGCTAGCGATGGCTCGACAAGAAAAGTTTTGATGGAAGAACTTCGAGAATGGCGTCGTAAGGAGGAGGTAATATGGTGGCAGAGGTCACGTGTCAACTTTTTGAGGTATGGTGATGCCAATACTAACTGGTTCCATGAGAAAGCAAGTGTGCGGAGGAAAGTAAACTTCATGTCCAAGCTGCGGGACTCGGATGGAGTTCTGGTCGAGGATGAAAATGAATTTGAAAGAATCATCCTAAAGTATTTTGGGAATATTTTTACTAGTGGGGAACCTTCTCTTTTTGACAGAGTGTTGGATCGGGTGGACTGTAAGGTTACAGAGGAAATGAATGCCAATCTGTGTAAGGCCTACACCGAGGAGGAAATTCTAGAAGCACTGAAACAGATGCACCCTAGCAAGGCCCCGGGCCCTGACGGTATGAATGCTTTCTTTTATCAAAAATTTTGGCATATTGTAGGTCCTAGTGTGTCTTCCCTTGTTCTTAGTATTCTGAATGGTCACCCATTTCCTGTGGATATCAATCATACACATGTCTGTTTGATCCCTAAAAAACAAAATTCTGAATTTGTTGCTGATTTTCGTCCGATTAGCCTTTGTAATGTACTTTTCAAGCTAGCTACAAAAACAATTGCTAATAGGTTGAAAAAAATACTCCCTCATATTATTTCTGAGAATCATAGTGCATTCACCCCGGGTCGACTTATTAGTGATAACATCATGGTTGCTTTTGAGACTTTCCGTTCCATGCATTGTAACTCAAATTCTAGTGATTCTTTGGCTCTTATGCTAGATATGAGTAAGGCGTATGATAGAGTAGAATGGAATTTCTTAGAAAAAATTATGTTGAAGTTGGGCTTTGATCCTGGTTGGGTGGGAGTGGTGATGAAATGTGTGAAAACGGCCTCTTACTCTTTTATTGTGAATGGAGAACCTAGGGGTTTTTTAAGACCAACACGGGGTATAAGACAAGGAGACCCGTTATCTCCTTATCTTTTTTTGTTATGTGCTGAAGGCTTATCAAGTCTTATCTCAAAGGAGGTGGAGAGTGACAGTTTTATTGGGCATAAGGTTTCTCCGAGTGCCCCTATTGTTTCCCACCTTTTATTTGCAGGTGATTCAATTATTTTTGCAAAGGCAGATGAGCAACATGCTGTCAAGATCATGGAGATTCTGAATTGGTACGAGGAAGCATCTGGGCAGAAAATAAACAAGGACAAGACAGATGTGGCGTTTAGCAAGGGAGTCAGACCACAAGTTAGAGCACGAGTGGCGCAAGTGCTAGGTGTGAACGAAGTTGATCATCATGGAAAATATCTTGGTCTGCCAACTCACATTGGGCGGTCCAAGAAGAAGCCTCTTTCTTCAATCAAAGATAGAATTTTCAAGAAGTTGCAAGGTTGGATGGAGAAATTACTTTCATGGTCGGGGAAGGAAGTGCTAGTAAAGGCAGTGACCCAGACAATACCTACCTATGCTATGAGTGTTTTCAAATTCCGGGAGACTTCTGTAATGAGATTCAAGCTTTGATTAGGAAGTTTTGGTGGGGGCATAAAGACGGAAAACGGAAGATTCATTGGATTCGTTGGCAAAATTTATGCAACTTAAAGGAGGACGGAGGTTTGGGATTTCGAGATATTGAAGCTTTTAATGATTCGTAGTTGGCAAAGAAAATTTGGCGTTTATTGTGTGAACCAACTTCTCTATGTGCTAGAGTTTTAAAAGCGAAGTAGTTCCCAACTGGGGATATTTTTAGTGCAGGTTTGGGGTCTCGGCCAAGCTACATATGGAGGAGTCTGTGTGGAGCTCGGTGGGTAGTACAGAAAGGGCTTAGAGGTGTGGTGGGTGATGGCAGCTCGCTCTTTGTTTGGGTTTCACCATGGATCCCACGGCCTTATTCATTTCGCGTGATTACACCACGGGGTGAAAATGATTTGATGATGAAGGTAAATGAGTTGATTGACAAAGAGGGAGGGTGTTGGCAAGAGGAGCTAATTCGGAGTATGTTCCTGCCTATAGATGTGGAATCGATTTTAAACTTGCCGTTATGTCTTCATTGGCCTCGTGACATATACATGTGGCATTTTACGCAGTCAGGTTCTTTTTCTGTAAAATCAGCTTACTACATGATCATGGAATTGCGTCGCCACGAGCTAGCTGAAGCAAGCAGCAACAATGCTAGGAAATTTTGGAAAATGTTGTGGCAGCTAGATGTCCCACCCAGGATCAAGATGTTTGGTTGGAGGGCTTCGTCAAAGGCTCTAGCTACGAAAGTTAACTTGGAGAAGCGAATTGCAGCAATTGATAAGCTTTGTGCTCTATGTGGTGGGGATGATGAAACTGATTTCCATGCTGTCATTTCTTGTCCAACAGCAAGAATAACGTGGGCTGCGAGTCCTTGGCCAGAATTAAATACAGGACAATGTTTCAGATCTCTGCGTGAATGGTTCGAATGGGTGATGCAGGAGGCTAAAGTGGAGGCCATGGGGATTTTCTTAACCACTGCCTGGTCTATATGGAACAATAGATGCAGGGCGATCCATGGTGGGAGGGTGTCACGCTTTGCAGATGTGTACCTAGCTGCTGTCAATTTTGTTTCGAAGTATAGACAAGCAAATGAGAGGACTGAAAGCAATAGTCATGTAGTGAAGCAGGATGCATGGAAACCATCGTCATCGGGACTATGGAAACTAAATGTTGACGCTGGGAAGCTTGGGGAGTTTGGTGTGGGTTGGGGTTTTGCTATAAGGGACTGCGAAGGAGAAATAGTGGCTGCAGGTGTTCACCAGCATGAAGGTAGCTTTGATCCGGAGCTAGAAGAAGCACGTGCATTGCTGTTTGGTCTGCGAATAGCTTGGGACTCAGGATATCGCTCTTTGATAGCGGAAAGTGATTGTGCCAATGTTATCTCAAAACTCAGGAAGAGAACCACTATCTATAGTTCTGTTGGTTTTGTTTTGGACGAACTCTTACTTTGGTCTAGCAAGTTTGATTTTTTAGCTTGGTCGTTTGTACGTAGGACGGGTAATTATGTAGCTCATAACATTGCTAAGTTCCAACCATATTCGTATGACGAGCGAATTTGGGTGGAGGACATGCCAGAGTCGTTTGTGGATCTGGCGAGCTCGGATATGTGTAACTTTTTAGCTACTTAATAAAATGTCTGGCCTATTTGCTATCAAAAAAAAAACTTTTCCAATAAAAGAAAATACACAAAAAAATTATATATAACAATCATGCCGGTAATAAGAGACTTTTAATTGGTAAAGTTACCCATTTTAGGTGGGTTTGATCTCAAATGTCACACAGTAAAAGATTCAATTGCTCTCTCTCCTGAGCCCGTCCCCCTTCCGAGACCCCAATGTCACTTTGAGTTTCCCTCTTTCTTCCCTTCCCTTAACCCAGGGAGAGTAGCCAATAGCCATGTCCAAGATCCCTCATTTCTTGCTAATTAGAACAATAATATCAATTATCACAACTTTAAATTTCTGGGTTTTTCCGGTTTCTTCTTCCTCTTCCTCTCTTATCGATCATTTCTACAATGTCGGCGATCAAGTTCCTCTTTTTGCCAACAAAGTTGGTCCCTTGAATAACCCCAGGTACAATTCTTTTTCAATTAGTAAATTATATTGCCATTCATTTCAGTTTCAACTGCATTTCCCTTGTTTTTAATTTTTAATTTTATCGAGTTGGTCTTTGAAGTGGCTGTGGGGTTTTGCTTGAATATATGAATAATGGAAAGATCATACTTTGTTTAAGTAGTACATGAACTCTTAACTTCTTTGGTTATGTGTTATTGGCAGGTAATAAATGGGATTCTAAGAACACCCAAGTTTAGTTTTTTTTGGGCTGAAATATGTTACTGAAGTGATCTATGTTGTTATGCAATGCTCAAGTTTGTTCCAACTTTTAGGGCTTGTGGACAACTTTCAAGTGTTTCTATGCCCTACATTGAAATGGTTGCAAGTGCAATATGTGGCAGACGATGTGCATCAGTGTTTGCCTCTAGCCCATAATTTTAAGTATATACTGAATTTCAGGAGTTGCCATTTTATAGTGCATCAGATTGGAGAATATCAATTGCAAAAACATCTAAAATAATTCTACATAGAAACCTGAGGAGTGAGGAATTTCCGTAAGCCTATCTTCTCATAAGCGTTCATTTGGCTGTTGTTTGATCCTTTGGACTTCAAATTGAGTTAGTGATTTTGTAACCGAACTCTGATTTCAGATATTTTGACCATGCTGCTGGCGGTATTTGATACCGAAGTGATTTATATGCGGGTGAAAGTGGAAACATATTTTGTTCTGCCAGGATATCCTTTCCACTGATCTGGTTCCTTTTCTTATGCAGTGAGACATACGAATACTTTGACTTGCCATTCTGCAGCCCAGGTTAGCTAATGGTCTTATGATGAAAAGCTTGTTCACAGAATATTGTAGAAGATTGCAGCAACAATAGTTACTAGATTTATTTGCAGTTTCATCATTTGCAATCAATTGAGTGACTGTAATTGCCTGTCATTTGGTGACTAACTATCCTAAGATGATGCATAATCGGGAACCTGAACATTCATTTTCCATCTGTGTTTTCTTTAGGATATGGAATTATGAACAAAATCAAGAAGAGAAGCAGATATAATAATGTAGGTATTAACATCTGTTTTGCCGCAAATGAGATGAGTCACAGAAGTGTAAGGGAGGCTGGAGAGAAACGGTGAAGAGGAGTATATCATGTTGGGTTAACACTGTCTCATTTGCTACCTATGTGAATATCATTCTGTAATTTCATGAGGGACAATTTAGTGATTGCAAAAATCCGCACGTCTAGTCCTCACAATTTCTTCAACCTCTGGATATTGGACATTTAGAAAGGTGGGTTCTGTCCTAGCTTGCTAGGTGCTCACTCCACTTTCCTCTTGTCTCTTCGCTGACTGTTTAAACTAGGTGTGCCATTAATCAAACAAGGTGAATTCTTAGAGGAAGTTTTTGGTGGCTCTCTTCCATGCCCATCACTGTTGCTGAAGCAAGCTTGGTCTCTTGATAGCCGAAGGGATCAAGCAGTAGCTAAGAACACCACAGCCGAACTCTGACCTTCAATTGATTTCTGACAAAGAAACGCCATTGACAAAGTAATTACTCAGGGAGTTAGGGAGACAGAAAGAAAGGGTCCTAGTTTGATCTTATCGTAATCTGTGCATTTGGGTGGACAAAGGGTAAGATCTACCAAGTTTTGCCAGCCTTTTTCAGTGGTTCTGATCCCCAATCCACTTCAAATATATCTCAAGTTGCTTTTAGTAGGCTCAACCAGGAGGACACTTCATGGAAACCCCCTCCTCCAGGTTGGTGGAAAGCAGATACTGTTGGTTTAGCAGCTGGATAATCGGGCGAAGGTGGTTCTGGTGGTATATTCAGAAATGAGGTTACTGATATACTTGGTGTTCTTCCTATAGTCTTCGGTTTTCGCTCAATTTATGGGTATCATGCACTACTGATTCTGAAGCAACTCATGCACTACTGATGCTGAAGCAACGTCTAAGCTGGGTACATTTAAATCTTGTCCTTTAAAATGATTATAAGAATGTCATCAATTGGATTTCCTGCAAAGATATGAGGCCCTGGAATTAGTGAACACACTTACTGAGAATGATAACATCATTGCTGCACTTGCTGGGTTTAAGCTTCTGCATGCTATATGTGAGCAAAACCAGGAAGCAGACCTACTTGCTAGGCAAGGTGTCTGGAGAAATCAGAATTATATGCTTGTATTTGATTTTATATTGCAATTCCGTCCTTTAGATTTCTGTAGCAGCAGCGCTCATATGTACTTAGGGGTTAGCTTTTTTATCCTTGGGCGTTCTTGGAGTTGGAATCTTTTGGGCCTCAGACCTATTTTGATGCTTGATTTGCCAATGAGTTGCCTTTCATTTTGCAATGAGGTGTATTAATCTTATTTGAGATTTTCAATTGTTTGTAGCTACCTGATGTGCAAGATTTATATTATATTCAGTGAGCTTTATAATTGTATTTTGACCTTTAAACTTATCTGCTAAATGAGTACCAATTTGGAAGTAATCCATCAGAAGACTATTACTGCTCAAGGCAACTGAAGTGACTAGTTGGTTCTTCGTTCTTGTCTGCAGATCATTTTATCAGATGGAAGGAATCTCTGGGGGAAGTTCTCAATGGTGATCGTCTAACAAACATACGATATGATATAAATTTCCAGGAGAATAAAGTGGCTCATATATTGTGCACAAAGACACTTGTAAGAGAAGAAGTTGCAAAATTCCGGGATGCTATTCAAAGAGACTTTTACTTTCAGATGTACTATGATGATCTTCCATTTTGGGGATACATCGGGAAGGTTGAAGGAGAGATCTCGTCTAGTAGGAAAGACCCTAGGTCCTATCTTTTCACTCATGTTCAGTTTAGTATTCTATATAACGGCAATCATGTTATTGAAGTACGTGCTTTCAGTGACCCAAATCATGTGGTTGATATAACAGAGGATGCTGAAACTGATGTTCAGTTTACTTACTCTGCAATCTGGAACACAACATCGACAAAGTTTGCTAACAGGATGAATAGATATTCAAGGGGCTCCTTACTATCACCAGTTCAGCAACTTCACTGGTTTTCAGTCATTAACTCTGTTGTTATCATTATGCTTTCCTTGGGATTACTTGCCGTCTTGTACTGGTGGAATATGAAGACTGATATGAGAAAGTAATGCTTCATTGTCTATCATTACTTGTGCAGTTGCTTGGAGAGTTTTCAGGCAGGGTTTTAGGTTATCTTTGCCAACGGTTAATCATTTTGTATTCTAGGTTTTCTGCTGGAAATGAGGATGATAAAGAGGTTGGATGGACGTGCATTGATGGGGATGCGTTCAGATGCCCTACATTTTTGTCGCTCTTTTGTGCTGTGCTTGGTTGTGGTACCCAAATATTTCTTGTGTAAGCCAACTTGGACCTCACTGACCTGTTTCATGTTTTTAATCTTGTAAAATTCATACCACAGAGAGTGCTACAAAGGGTAGTGAATGGAAATTCAGGGCATATTGTTTCTTAAAATTAGCACTTCAATTATTACCCTTTCTAACATTTCACTGTAAATTACTTAGCTGGTCTGTGGCTCCTGAAGCGTCAACCTATTCTGATCTTTGTGATTCTGTAATGCTTCATGACAAACGATCAGATTTCCCTCCATTTGACTAGTCTGCTCAAATTGTTTTCTTACCCCTATAATCCTGTGTAATGTATGTGGTCCTCAGTGGGTCTGACACAACCTTAGCGGGTGGTCAAAAAATCGGGAATAGATTTAACATCTAGCCTTTTGGTTTTCCTGAATTATCTCTAAAAATGGTTTATTTTGGTTATATATCATCTTTTGTAGAATCGGACCTAGTTGATGTCATCGCTGGTACTTGCTGGATTTGCCGCTGTTGACCTTTCAGTAATATTTGAATTTGTGATATATTCTGGGCCTGCCAAGTTTGTTTGAAATGCATGTCTCTGTTGTTTAACTAGATTTTCCATGCTTGGTATGATTGATAGTGGGTTGCTTATCTGTTAGGTATATTCATACGAATCATACCATTGGCACGTCTTACTAGACGTAAACAGATGCATGTCCTGAATTTCTCTCGACCCTTGACTGCCCACCTCCTGTGAACAGAAGAAAAAGGAACTTTGCTTTTATGTTGGCCAACTTGATTTGGGGCTATTTTCTTTAACATTGTTTAGTTTCCTTTTGGTTGGTTTTTTTCCCGCGAATTTGTTATAGTAGAAACTTTGAATTTATCTGCATGTATGTTGGTGATGGTTCTTTCTTGTTTGCTTGCAGCAAGTCCAGTACGACTTCTTAATCCAGTGTACAGTACATGGAAAGCACCTGTTCTAACCCAGCTTTAAACTTTTTCCAGGTCATGCTTTTTGTTTATATTAACATCTCTTGGTCTTCTCGAGCTTTATACCCGTGGGAGCTTGTGGACAGCTGTTTTGGTGATGTACACTGTAACATCTGCAGTTGCTGGATACACTGCTGCTTCATTCCACTGTCAGTTTGCTGAAGCTGGATGGGTAAATATTTTATACCCAAATGTATCTGAAACACATTCGCTATGTGTGGGTGCGTGTGCATGTGCTTAGATGGGTGTGGTTGTGGTTCTGTTGTTTCTTATATATTTTTCTTCTCAAATGAACTATATTTGACCTTGCAGGAAAGAAGCGTTTTCCTGGCTGGGATTCTTTTTAGTGGTCCTGTATTACTTGTACTGGCTGTTCTAAATACGGTGGCCGTATCATATGGTGCAACAGCTGCCCTACCTTTTGGCACCATTATAGTCATCTTTCTCATTTGTACATTTGTCATGTTCCCTCTTCTTGGGTTAGGTGGAATAGTTGGACGTCATTATAGTCGTGGAAATGCTGTAACTTATTCGAAGAGATGCTTGAGGGAGATTCCTCCGTTAAGTTGGTATAGCAAAATTCCCAGCCAAATGTTTCTTGGAGGTCTTTTACCTTTCAGCGGAATCCTTGTCGAGTTGCATCTGTTCTATGCAAGCTTGTGGAGCTACAAATTATTCACTCTACCCAGCATTCTGTTCATCACATTTTCAATCCTTGTCTTACTTACTGCAGTTTTGAGTATTGGTTTGACATACATTCAGCTGTCTATGGGAGAATCTCATTGGTGTTGGAGGTATACCGTTGTTTTATTTATTTCATATACATGTTGAGAATCATCTGTTCATTGGAGTACACTAAGTTCACTACTCTTGTACTTCTAGTAGTTGCATAGTCAAGGGGTAAACTTTCTACTCAATGTTCTTTAACCCTTTCGTAGCTCAAACTATAATACATTTCTTGTCTGTTTGTTGTAGATCGGTATGGCGTGGTGGATCGACAGCTGTTTTCATGTTTGTGTATGGTGTATATTTCTATGCCAGATCGCACATGAGTGGCCTCATGCAGCTCTCCTTCTTTCTAGGATACAATGCTTGTATCTCTTATGCATGCTTCCTGATGCTTGGCGCAATCAGCTTCCGTGCTTCTTTAATGTTCATCTACCGCATTTATTATGCTGTTAAGAGTGAGTAGGATTTGTATGACTCTATCCGTCCTCCATTAGTTACTCTGCGAGACTACACAACCATTATCCTCCCAAGATGAACTATTTACTTCTATTGAGGAAAAGATAGGCTTTACAGGGATAGCATGACGAAGCACTAACAAGACATTATGTGAGGCCAAGATCATGAAAGCTCCAGGTTTGTTTTTGAACTTGGGATTAGCTCCTGCACATTTGTTATGTGTAAATACTAAATACCATGTATGAGCCTCAAGGATTTTTAATTTATTTGGTGGCTGCTAGTTTGTTTATTGTTAATTCATTGCTGCTTAGTTCATGCCAATGAGAACTATGGCTTTGTTTGTTGAAGTTCTCCAATTTTGAATGACAGATGATACCTCAGAATATTACATCGCCAATCTGCTAGACATATTTTCTATCACTTGTCGATCTGTCTGTAGCATGTCTCTACAAAATCTTTACCTATTTAGTCCTCCTCCCATTTGTTAGGTTGGTGATGCATGTTTCGCTTCCAAAATATGGGGGGACTAAAGTTTCTTAGATAGATTAAGTTCATCTCACTTCCTCTTCGCTCATTAGGACAATAATATGCAAGTCTTGAGCACCCCCATCTTCATGGTAGATCGACTGGACTGAAATTGGATAACTTGTTGGAACTTGGAACGTGATTATAGGGAAGATTTTAGTGGGAAGTATTTATATGATAATCACATTAGTGGACTGATCTGGTATGCGTAAGAGGCTTTATATTTGATGGCTGGGAGGAAGTCTTTCATATCTGACAAATGAATTATTGAATGAAGAACTTGTTATCAAATTTACCCCAAAAATTTCTTAATATATTGGTTTCTGCAGTCACGAGAAGAAATTCCTAAAAGTGTTTGTAGTTTGCCTGTGCATAGTATTGTCATGCTTCACACCTCTAGTTGTAGGCGCTGGGAAATAGTACTGCTTGTAGCAACAGTTGACTACCTTACCAGTTACCACACAACTTTCCTCCAAAAAATAAAGCCATGTTCCCTCCATTGTTAAAACAATGCAGAATATCTGTATGTGTGGGCAGTAGGCATTAGTGGATTTCAAGGATGGGCATGACAAATCTCTCCATTCTAACCTGTTTTTCATAACCAGATATTGGTCTTTTCCCATTCTTTGTGAAACTGAGATGTAAGGCAGTAGCGCACTATAATCGAGTCAATGATTAAGAGGATTATTGTAGTGTTATCCGCAACTGCAGATATTTTGCCTGTCCTTTGTGGGGTTTTGAGTTAGAAAATATTTGGGAACTTTACATGTACCAGTGAGCTTCCTGGTAGTGTAAATGGTGGAACAATGACCTTCTATCAGCTTCAGTCTTCAGATTTACGTTATATCTTGAATATAGAAGTTCCTAGGGAAGGAGTGATAGTTTTATTGGCAAGCCAAGCCATATATATGTTCAGAAGTTTGTGTACCTGTGGTGAAAAGTTTTGGATGATGTTGATCATAATGGGGTGGGATTTCGTGGTTCTGCTTTTAAGCCTTGATGCATGGAGAAGATAATGTAGTCTTTCAAGTCCTGTCTTCTGATTACGCTAGAGCTGCAAAAGAAAATAGACGACCATAACCTTGGATATCTTCTGAATGTTTGGTGTTTGTGGGACGAGGGGGATGAACATATTTCTGGAATAAAGGAGAAGCTATTGAATTTTGGGATCAGGTAGTTTTTCTAGCTCCAATTCTTTTTAGTTCATTCTGCATGGAATTTTCTATGGGTTTGTCAATACCCCTGGGCCGAGTTACATATTCTTTTTATTATTAATCCTTTTTTTCGCGCCCCCGAGTTACTTTTAAAGAGGAAGTGACTCACAAAGTGTAGGTGGTAGAAGGAGGCCCATTTGCTTAATTGGGAGCGGATCAAAGGAGATTTTGAACTCTGGATAAGTTTGCTAAGTGGGCCATGGGCCCATTTGGGTTCAATGAGGCCTCATTGATATTCATCTAGTAGTTCTTTAAAGGGCCTTAATGAGTTTCAGCCAGCATCTTCGAGAAGACAGGCATGTGCTTGGACATCGCTCGAAGTTTGGGGCGGTGGCTGGAAAGACTCCAGAGGACAGTGAAACCATCATAGTATCACTGTATGCAACAAGGCCTCATCAAACAGGCTCGCTTGTTAAGCTGTGCACACTATAAAATGGTGCTCATAGGGTCACCGGATTACTTGAAATTTAAGAGGGTTATCGTGCAAAAAATGAAATGAAGAGTATTTGGATGAGGAATCAGGAAGAACTGTTCTTGGAAGTGCTTTCTTTCTTTCTTTTCTTTGCATTAATTTTATTTTTTTTGGAGTAGAATGCAATCAGTTGAAGCATTGTTGTGCAACGCTACATGTTTCTGAACAGTTGATGACTTCCTTGGTTCAACTCTTGTTATGAAACAACTCCATATCAGCAAAAATAAACTTCATCTGATGTCTGTGTTCTAGCTGTCGTTATTATCTGGAACAGTTGTGTTTTTTTGTTTTGTTTTTGTCAACAGTGTGTATGCGAGTTATCATTGCCATGCTTGTGTTTTGATTTGCTTACTATGGGAAGGGTCTTGGTTGATTGGTACGTAATCATTTGCTTTAGTATATTCCATATAGTGACCATTTTGTAGTCCTCTGTGAAAATGTTTCAGATGATTAAGATAAAATTTCCCTTAGCAGATTGATTATCAATCAGACGTGTCCATCATGAATCATGATGGCCTTTCATGGCTTAGTTGGGTAAAGATGCCGAAGCTGAGGATCTTGTCAAGTTTTCTGCTAAAGGGTTGGCTCTGTTACAGGTGCAGGATTAAAAACCAAGTTAAACATGAGTATTGCATATTCAGGAGAAATCAATATTGTTAGTCGGTGTGCTTAAATTCTACAGCAAACAGTAATGGAATCTAGAAGATGGCCATAGTGGTCATTTTATTTTACTGGGGTAAAAACAATAAATGTCAATGACGAAACATCTTATTATTTCTTCTCATTCCTCAACTTCTTACAGAACTTGTCAGGTGAATACGATATACGAATAACATTGTTCGGTCTTGGTACCATTTTGCTTCTTCTCCTAACTTAGTGTCCAGGAGCTGGAATGAAGTCAGCAGACGCGTGACCTGGGGGAGGAGTGTGCAAGGAAGATGGAGGAGGTGCATGGACAGGAGAGTCGTTCGTAGGAGGTGTTGTGTAGACAGGAGGAGTGTCGTAAACAGGAGATGGAGTTTGGTAGGGCGACTTATCCGTAGGTGAAGGCATGTAACCAGGCTTCTTGTAGATTGGTATTATGGGATTTCTGTACACTGGTTGCGGCCTGTGAATAGGTTGCTTGTACATTGGGGTTGGAGTACGTACCCTGTACATTGGCTTCCTGTAAACGGGTGTCGGAGTGTTTACAGGCTTCCTGTGAACAGGTGATGGTGCAATTACAGGTTTATTATGAACATATGGTGGTGTATATAGTGGTGGCTTGCTCATCACTGGGTTTGGCCTCCTGTATTCAGGGTTAACACCATAGTTTTCATCAGCCGAAGAAACAACCACCAACGACAAGAAGAGGAAAGACGCGAAAGGTGGCCTGAGAACCATTTCGAGCGTTTGAGGTTAGTGGACTTGTTAGAGTAAGATTTGTGGATTTGGTAGGGATATATAACTGATCAGCAATTTGGTCTTTATATATTTGACTCCCTAATTTTAAATCTACTATATGTTGAATTAAAATAAAAAATTCTTTTTTGGGGCACACCAAGACTGTTGATTCACAATCCTGCAATTATGCAGACATGGAGTGAAGTTTGAGGCTATTTTTTCTCTAAGATGTTCACCTTGACAAAGGGCATCTAATCCGCAACATGTTCTTTCTTCTGTTCTCATACAGTCCTTATTGAGTGATTGTTCCCAAGTCTTTCGTTTTTCCCCATTCATTTTGTGTCTAAGAGAATTTTCCGTATTTGTTTTGTTTTACCTTTGAGTTTGAAGATTTTTCTGGAAATTATCTTCTACCCTTATAAACAATAAACAGCGTTGGTTATTATGTCAAAGGGCCCCTAGATTGGCTCTAATTATTTGTTTAGTTATTATAGATATGTTCATTAATTTAAAATATTTGATGAGGCATCGGAGGGATTGAATGGAAAGGATCTCATCTCCTTGAGTAGAACCTCTCAAATCTTATTATTATTATTGTTATTATTATTATTATTATTTGTTGTTGTTGTTTGAAAAAATACGTTGAAAAATAAGAAAAAAATAGAAAAAATATCAAAAAAAAATATGGAAATTACTTCAAAAAAATTGGGAAAAGTTATGAGACCTCGCTATAATAGTAGAGAGAGTTCGGGGGTAAGTTTGGTGGCACGGGGTAGTGGGGAGCTACGATCGATACCAAAAAACCGTGGATTAGCCTTTGATGGCTCGTAAGAGGCCCTTCCAAGCCTACCAAGGACCCGATAACCTACTCCTGGGCCTCCTATGTTCCCTTGGGGTGTCCCGTGCCATGTGGTGCGAAAATATAAATCTTCGTTCTTGGGCCTCTCGAAAGCCCGAAAAACGTGGATTAACCTTTGTTTTCGGCTTTCCGAGGGTCGGTTGTCGTTTTTACCCAAACTTCTCCGGGGTCTACCATGACCCTAAGGACCTTCCATGCCCCGGGAGGGTCATCCGGATCACCGAACTTCAATATCGCCCATGCCTTCGGTGTTCAGGCTCTTACACAAGTGTCCCGTAAAACGTCGTTCCAAACCTATTAGGGACGGGATAAGCGACCATGTCGCCTCTCATGTCTCCTAGGGGTGTCCTGTGCCATGTGGTGCGAAAATATCTACCTTCTTTCCGGGGCCTCCTGCGAGCCAAAAAAAGGTGGATTTAGCCTACGTTTTCGGCTTCTTAGGGACCGAGTGTCATTTTCGCCCAAACTTCTCTTGAGGGTATATCATGACCTTAGAGGACCCTCGGTACCTCGAAAGGGTCATCAGAATCCCCAAACTTCGATATCACCCATGCTTTTCGGTGATTGGGCCCTTACATTGGTGTTCCGTATAAACGCATTTACAAGCTTATCAGGGACCCGATAACGGACACCAATGGCCTCCCATGTTCCCTAGTGGTGTCCCTTGCGATGTGGTGCAAAAATATCCACCTTCGTTTCGGGGCCTCCCGGAAGTCCAAAAAACGTGGATTATAGACTTTGATTTTCGGCTTCCCGGAGCCCGGTTGTCGTTTTTGCCCAAACTTTTCAAGAGGTCTATAATGTCCTTAGAAGACCCTCGGTGCCCCGGGAGGGTCATCAGGATCCTCAAACTCTTATTTCGCCCATGCTTTCGGTGTTAGGGCACTTACATTTGTGTTTCGTAAAAAAGCCCTTACAAGCCTATCAGGAACCCGATAACTAACCCCCGGGGTTGCCCATGTTCCCTAGGGTATCCATTGCGATGTGGTGCGAAAATATACACCTTCGGTCCGATGCCTCCCATAAGCCAAAAAACGTGGATTATAGCCTTTGATTTTCGGCTTCCCGGGGCGCAGTTGTTGTTTTTGCTCAAATTTTTTCGGGGGGTGTGTCATGACCTTAGAGGATCCTCGGTGCCCCGAAAGGGTCATGAGGATCCCCGAACTCCTATTTTACCTATGTTTCTGGTGTTCGGGCCCTCACATTGGTGTTCCGTAAAAAAAGCCCTTATAAACCTATCACGGAACCGATTACAGACTCTATGTTTCTAGTTGTTCTTTTTATTTGGAAAACTTACGATTTTTAAGTGTAATCTTTTGGCCAAGTTTTCCACATAGTCCTGAATCACGCAAATTTTTATATACTCCCAACTTTATGGAGTTTCGTGGAGTTGGGAGGTAGGCGCGTGAGACTCACGCGCCCTTTTTTATTGGGGAGGGTTTTCGAATTTTTTTTGGGTTTTTATTAATTTTTGGGTGGGGGGCGGGGGAGGGGAGGTGGTGGCTGGGGGAGGCTACGACTGAGGTCGACGGTTGGAGTCGACTGGCGTCGTGGCCAGGGCGGGGGTAAAAGAGGAGAGAGAAAATGGGGTTAGGGTTTCGGGTGCGGGGAGGAGAGAGAAGGGGAAGGGAGGGGTGGAGTTGGCTGGTGGCGGCTACCGTCGGGGTATCCGGCGATCGGGGAAGGGGGAGGAGAGATTAAGTGAAGTGAGAGAGAATGGGTGAAGGAGTGAGAGAGAATGGGTGAAGGCTTCATGAAACTTGGTGGAGCTGGGAGTATAATTTAGGTATTGCAAAATGAGTGTGAGAGTGAGAGACATCTGTGCGTGGTAGGTTTGTATTTTACTCCCCGATTAACCAAATTGGTATATTTAGTGAGACACTCGCGACAAGTTGGTATATTTTTTAACTCCGGCGACATTAGGATATATTTAGTGACTGGTTTTGACACTTGGACCCATTATCTAAGTTTAAGTGGGTATTCCGGTCAGTTCTCCTTTTTTCTTCATCGCTATTTTTTTTCTTCCTTTTTCTTAATGACTTTCGCATTTTTCACCCTTTTTCATTTTTTCCAGTATTTAACTTCTAACCCCAACTACATTGTTTCCCCTTACACAAAATTAGGGTTTACTAAATTAAGGGAAGCAAATTCGAGGGAACTCGAATTTGAAGGAAATTGGGGACAAATAAATTTGTTCAATCCATCAAATAAAAGGGGGGTTTTGGGTAATAAATGGAGAAATGAATGAGGGGTGGATAACAAATACGAAAATGATTTGACGAAAAGAAAGAAAAGAAAATAATAGGCCGAAAAAAGTAAATAATAAGGATTTTATCGGAGATTCCCACTAAAATTGAAATAATGGGTCTAAGTGCCAAAATCAGTCATTAAATATACCCTAATGTTGCCGGAGTTAAAAAATATACCAACTTGCCGTGAGTGTCTCACTAAATATAGCAATTTGGTCAATCGAAGGTATTTTACTAGTCCAACAAGATGGAACATTCCAACAAAAAAAACAGACAGAAGAACTAGGAACGAATAAGTAATTGTTAACCTTTGTAATTCTATTGTAACTAGCAAAAGATTATTACTAAGAAACATTTTCAATATTATTTCGAGATGCCTACAATCTTCGATATGATTCGAGTAATGGGCATAGAAAAGGGAAAATGTTAGACCAAACAACTCAGAAAAACAAATCCAGCAAACATTACAGCTTTATTTTGAATGACAAACAATACAAGAAATTCGAACAACAAATCAACTCATCTACATTTTCAGTAGCAGAGTCTTAACTCTTAACAAAATACATAACAACATGAACATATTATTTAAGAAAGTTTTGTTTCTTAATAGCCGTAAGGAGGGCTTGGAGTGTATGGACGAGACTTGTAAATCGGTGATGGGGTGTATATAGGAGACTTGTAAACTGGTGATGGGGTATATATAGGGGATTTGTAGATTGGTGACGGGGTGTACACAGGGGACTTGTAGACTGGTGATGGGGTGTATACCGGGGACTTGTAAACAAGTGATGGGGTGTACATTGGTGAATTGTACACAGGCGAAGGGGTGTATACAGGTGATGGAGTGTACACTGGAGATTTGTACACAGGTGATGGGGTATATACTGGAGACTTGTAAACTGGTGATGGAGTGTACACTGGGGACTTGTATTCAGGTGATGGGGTGTACACTGGAGATTTATAAACTGGTGATGGGGTATACACTGGGGGTTTGTAAACTGGTGATGGGGTGTATACAGGAGACTTGTAAACAGGTGATGGAGTGTATTCCGGGGACTTGTAAGCTGGGGATGGTGTGTATTCAGGGGATTTGTAAACTGGTGATGGAGTGTATTCTGGAGAGTTGTAAACCGGGGATGGTGTGTATTCAGGGGATTTGTAAACTGGTGATGGAGTGTATTCTGGAGACTTGTAAACCGGGGATGGTGTGTATTCAGGGGATTTGTAAACCGGTGATGGAGTGTATTCTGGAGACTTGTAAACCGGGGATGGTGTGTATTCAGGGGATTTGTAAACTGGTGATGGGGTATAAACGGGAGATTTATATACAGGTGATGGGGTGTATACGGGAGATTTGTATACTGGTGATGGGGTGTAGACCGGTGATGGAGTGTATACGGGGGATTTATACACTGGGGATGGGGTGTACACTGGAGACTTGTACATGGGTGATGGACTGTACGACGGTGATGGCTTTGTGTATGAGGGTGTAGGAGTGTAAGGTGGGCTCTTATACTCAGGTGTAGGGCTGTAGCTATAAGAGTCACTAGCGGAAGAAACTGCGACCAAGGTTGCAAGAAGGAAAGACATGAAAGAAGCACGATTGAGAGCCATGTTGGATAACTCTCACTTAGCTATGAAATGGTAAACTAGTTAAGGAAGAGTGTGATTTTGTTATAAAACGAATGGTTTGCCTTTGGGCTTTATATAAGGTTTTTTCCTGGCTTCATGTCATAATACAAAAATATAATATCGTATATACTGATGTATAAGGCACAACGAAAAAGTCTTGCACATGAACTAATAAGAAATATCACTGATTTGGTAAAATACTTGACTTGGCCAATATAAACACCAACTGCTCCCTTTTGGTGTATTTAGACATTGTCGTCGGAATTATGTCGTTACGTTGAATGCTATATAATTATGTTTAGCTAATTAGCTGTCAACTATGAAATACTGGGTTTTGTGATAAGAACATTTCACAAGTTGCATATATATATATATATATATATATATATATATATATATATATATATATATATATATATATATATATATATATATATATATATATATATATATATATATATATATATATATATATATATATATATATATATATATATATATATATATATAATGTACACTATAATGATGTATTAAGAAAATCAAGGAGGTGTGGTTGAGTGGTAGGAACTCATCCATTTTTAATCAAGTTGAGGGTTCGAATTTCATCTTGGACATGGAGCAGCTTTAAATTCCTTGGTCAGCTATCAGACCCTTTAAAATACCTACAAACCAACGTGGAAAAATAGTCATTGTGACCAATAGTGAATACCCTTGATCGTGAACAAAAAAAATGCATTAAGAAGTTTTTTATTTGCCATCTTGTCAAATTATATTGTTTCATAAATCTTAATAAAACCACCGACTATAGTGACTGCTAAACTGGGGATTGCAATTGTTAGGTAGCTTATTGTTATTTGTTTATTTGTGATGATGAGAATCGTCGTCTTCAGCCAATTATAACTGATTTTTTTATTTAATTGTAAGGATCCTCTCCTACATATTCAAATGTATTTTTATTTTCTCTTTTAAAATAATATGATACCTGACACATTTTCATAGATAAATAGATTTATCATAAATTAACCCAACCCAAAAACCAAACTCATGTTTTCAATCTTGAAGAAGATTATTAAAACTCAAAACCCGATAAATTTGATATTTTTTATTTTTACGTTCATAAACATGTACTCTTATTCAGGGATTGCGCAATGTATTTAATTTCCCCCCGTAATGTGCATATAATTTGAGCGCAATGCATAATAGCTTACAAGTACTGATCGAGTCGTATGAAGTTTAATGGGTACGGAGGAGCAGTACGGGTTGCACTTGCACGTATAAAAATCATTCCAAAAATTCAATTATACATGTTGGTCAAAGTGATTACTAAACTAAAAAATAAAAAATTGTCGATAAAATCACCGCTTAAGAAGGCAATAGCATTTTTTTTAGACGTCCTTGTCGCGATGATAAGAACCGTAGCGTTGATCTGATTTAGCATGAGAGAATATTTCATTTTAAGATTATTCTACTCCCAATGTGTAATTGGAATGTAATTTTTTTATAGTACAAAATTAGTGAATTGGTCTAATATTACATCTAATTACGGATTTAGTGAATTGGTCCAATGTTAGCTCTAATTACGTGACCATATTGAGTTGCATTTACTTTGTTTACTTTTTTCCCTATGGAGTTTTTGAGCCGCACGAGATATTTTTATGGGACATGAGAGGTGTTTAGATCGACTATCGGACGCATATTAAACTTAGATGATTGTTTTACTGGACACCATTATAAGGGACACAACACTTAGGAGTACATCATGAGAGAATACGGAGCTCGGGGACCCCCTTGACTTTTTCAGGGGCAACGGAGGTGCTTTTGAGTCACAATAGACGTTCCATACAAGTTTGACAAAAATGACATTTGGGCCCCAGAAAGCCAAAAAAATGAAGGTTACAATCCACGATTTAAAGACCCCCAAACGAAAGTTGTTATTTTCGCACTATATCAACGGGACATTCCTAGGGTATACGGGGGTCCAGGGGTCGGTTACCGGTGTGTTGTTAAACTTGGATGACCATTTAGGCTCCGTTTGGTTGGGCGGAAAATCGTTTTCAACTGAAAATCATTTTCAGTGTAAAATGTATTTCCGTTCACATTTTCCGTTGTTTGGTTACAACGGAAAACAATTTTCCAAAAAAATTATTTTTCATAAAAAATAAAATCTACTAATATAGTTGCGTCGATCTTGAAAAGTTAGGTGGATTCAAAAAAAAAATCACCTCAAACGCATATCGGATTAAAAAGTTATACTTATGTGAAAGAAAAAAAACAATATCGAGAAAATGGCCCGCAAGTTCGGCCCGAGGCCCAATCAAGTCGAGTGCGAGTTTGTTTTTATGACTCGAAGTCCCGACAACCAAACCCGATGATCAAGTCCACAATTAGGGCTCCGGGGACATAGTGTCCCACCAACGGAAAACCGTTTTCCCTTCATTTTGAAGGGAAAACATTTACACCTACATAGGTGAAAATGCTTTTCCCCCTGAAAACCATTTTCCTTCTCATTGTAAACCAAACAACGGAAAATGAAAAAACTGTTTTCCAGGAAAACTGTTTTCACCCCAACCAAACGGAGCCTTAATGAACATCCCCTTTAAGGGGCGAAATGCCGAAATTACGAAATTATGGGTAAGTACGAAATTCAGAGACCTATATAACTTATCTGCGTGGTGAGGGCTCTATTGGATCACAATAGACCCCTAAGAGAAGTTTGGTCAAAAATCACATTTTGGGCTCAATAAAGTGAAAAATGAAGACTATAATCTATGTTGTTTGGGCTTTCGGAAGGCCGGCAATGAAAGTTGTTATTTTTTTGCACCATGTTGCACAGGATACCCCTAAGGTATATGTGAGGACCCCAGGGCTCGTTATCGGGTCCATTTTAGGTCTGGACGATTGTTTATCAAGGACCCACTCTTAGGGCTGTAACAACGAAACTATGGGTGAATACAGAGTTTGGGGACCTAAATGAACTTTCCCGAGGCAATCGGAGTACAATTTGGGCAAAAGTTTAAATCCTGATAATGTCTCATAAGAAAATTAAAGGTTATAATCCACGTCTTTAGGCTTCCGAAAAGCCTCATATTGAAAGTCGTATTTTCACACCATATCGCACGACTTAAATATAAGGGGTATAAGAGGCGAATATTGTATGTTATCAAGTCCCCGTTATATTTGGACTGTCGTTTTATCGTATGATTCGTACACCTTACTAATGTAAAAGCATCACCCACTCTAAGTCGAAACACCGGACTTCGAGGATTTGGATGACCTTTTCAAAGCACCGGGATCCTCTTAGATCCTCTTCGATTAGGCCCACCAAAATTACCGAATAAAACCCCGAAGATCCGAAGGCCGTTATACTTCAGTGCCGTTAGACTTCACTTGGCCCATAAAGTAACCCACCCAATGCCCTCTATTGACATACCGGCCCGCAGCACAAATAAATAAGGCCCGGCCCATTACAAATTATTAGGGTTTTTGTAGTTAAAACAGTAATCTTCTTTTATCTTCTTCAACTTTGAGCAGCAGCCTCAAAACCTGACGGCCTCTCTCTCTCTCTCTTAGGTATTCTCTCACTCTCTTTCTCTCTCTCTTTGTCACACTGTTTCCTCTGTTAATTGAGTTTAATTTTATCAATCTCGATTAATTTTGTTCGCCATTTTATTTTCTGTGATTGTCAGGTTTTTTTCGAGTTGGGTCCGTTTAAGCTTTAATCATGAGGTACGTAAAGCTTCACATTTCTTACTTCATTTTGTTTTGAGATTCATAATTTTGGGTTCTGGTTGGATTATTAATTTGGGTTTTTCATTTATTATTGTTTGTGAAATGCCCCTTAAATTAGATTCTGTATTATTGAAATTATTATTTGGGTTTTAATTTTCTGGGTGTCTGATGAGTGGGTAATGTTATTTATGCTTTGTTGTCTGTTCTATCATGAAGTCTTATGAAAATTTCTCAAGAATGTTGTTAAATGTGAGCGTGTGAAGGGTATTTTATTTTTTTTTCCCATGAGTGCTTTAGTTTGTGTATCAATGTCTGAAACAACATTTTCCAATCTACTTATCCTTACAATGTAACAGAGTTATGGAAACAAGGATTCTTAAAACTGGTACAGTTGGTTTGATTTTGGGTGATTTGCTACGAAATGCATTTGGTATTGTAAATTTTAGTTTGATTCTTAAATTGGCATCTTTGGTTTGATTCTTAAATTGGCATCTTTGGTTTGATTTAGGGTGTTCGACCTATTGCTTTTGGTTGCATTATCTTGTTCTATGTCCAAATATCATTGCTTAGGCTTTTGACCGTGGGTAATTGCTTAATAAAGTCTCGTATGTTTGACAAGAGTTAATGTGTCCTGATAACCTTTATTGGTTGTTTGGTTATCTGACTGTCCTGTTTTGTCCTATGCGTATATATTGGTGTCGTGGCGGATTGAGAATTGTGTTTTATTCTGCTTTGCAGTAAGCTTCAAAATGAAGCTGTGAGGGAAGCCATCACTGGTATTCAGAATGATGCCAGAGAGAAGAACCGCAAGTTTACAGAGACAATTGAGCTCCAGATTGGACTGAAAAATTATGATCCTCAAAAGGACAAGCGTTTCAGTGGTTCCGTTAAGTTGCCTCATATCCCTCGCCCCAAGATGAAAGTTTGTATGCTTGGAGATGCACAACACGTTGAAGAGGTAAAGATTCTGCTGTTAAACCTTTGCTATTGTAATTGATGTATGTATACAAGGTTATGCAAAAATAAACATTTACAATTACACTTCGTGAAAGGTTTGTCACTAGTCGTTCTCTTGGTTATTTGTTTGCATTTCAAATGACTTGATATAGCGTTAGAACATGTGCTTGCGAACTCAATAATCTCTGGTATTTAATCAAACTTTTACCTCACTTGTGACCTTTAGGCTCTTTAATTGTTTGCTTGTGGTGCTTCCTAATTTCAATTTGCATTGACAGGCTGAGAAAATCGGTTTGGAGTGGATGGATGTGGAGGCATTGAAGAAGTTGAACAAGAATAAGAAACTGGTCAAGAAACTTGCTAAGAAGTACCATGCTTTCCTTGCATCTGAAGCTGTTATCAAGCAGATCCCACGTTTGCTTGGTCCTGGTCTTAACAAGGCAGGCAAGTCGCTCTAATGCTTGTGTATCTATTACTGGAGTTCTGCATAACCTATTACTGGAGTTCTGCTTGCATTTGTTAACTTTTCTTTTTGAAATGAAATGCTGTTCTGTTTTTGGAATTCTTAAATTTATATTAGCAACTCAAAGTTGAATTGTTCAGTTGTAATCAACTACTGAGCTGTTCAGTGATTGACCCGGTGTTTCTGTTTTGTCGATTCAATTTGGGCAGTGAATTCTTCATTCTATTTTCGATTTCTTATTTGTATGTCCCATAATGTTGCTTGTCCAGGTAAGTTCCCTGCCCTCTGCACTCACCAGGAACCCCTTGAGAACAAGGTGAACGAGGCCAAGGCAACTGTTAAGTTCCAGCTTAAGAAGGTTCTTTGTATGGGAGTCGCTGTTGGGAACTGCGGCATGGATGACAAGCAGATTTTCCAAAATGTGCAAATGAGCGTGAACTTTCTAGTTTCACTGTTGAAGAAGAATTGGCAGAATGTGAGTATCTTTCATTTTGCATCTCTTTAGGTGTTCAAGATCATAAAGTTTTAGTTGCCTTGTCCTGAAACTGTGTCTGGAGTGTGGAAAGTCCCTGTGCTAGTATGTGGGTTACTATGCATGCTGTTGACTGGTCCTTCGTTATCTGAGGTTTGTCCTTTGCATTTTAGCTTCAAACATATATTTGACCTGTATAGACTTGTTAATCTTTTGTAACTTAAAGGCTTCTACAAATTACTATCACTGAGGCTGAGGGATGTCAATACTCAGTATCATATCAAAAATAAATACTGATTGCTGAACTCTGGGGCAATCATCTTTGCTCATTTGGGATAGGTGACTAAGATCGAGTACTGTTTTGTTATGTTGCCTTATTCAAGCTTTTCAAAGTATATTGTACTGGAATTGATTTGCTAGATTCAATTAAATGTTATATTGTGCTTTGTTTCTCTGGTATCTTACCGGTGGTTGTTGTTTTGCAGGTTCGATGCTTGTACCTGAAGAGTACAATGGGCAAAGTATACCGCATCTTCTAAGAATGTGTTTATTGCTATTCACTTTCTTTTGTTTGGTTGAGAAGCCTTTTGTAGGTGTTGTTGAATTTTGTTTATTTTGTTGGGGAAGTAGAGTACAATGGTAATCGCTGTGAGCTTAGTATACTGGGCTAAAGTCCTTGAAAGACCAAATGACTTGGGTTAGTTTACTCTGTTGGAACCTGGTACTTTGAGCAGCAACTTTATAACAGATGTATTTCTTATGAGCGGTTTTGGTTTTTGAAAAGATCTCGTGTGGTTTAGTGCTATGCTGCATTTCAATTTTGTTTCGTTTCTTTTTAGTAATCCCAATTTTGTTCAAATGAATCTAAACACTACCCTAGGATTCTGGGTTTCCAGTAAAAGCTGTTGGATGTAGTTGATACTCTATTTCACTCACAAAAATGCTGTCATTTGTTTTTTTTATTATACTTTTTCCAAAATTTTGAAAAACAGACTTTTAGGAAGTATTATATAAAATGATTTTATCAGAGTACTTTTACATATGGAGCAAGTATGGGCACGAACGAGCGGGCCTAAATAATATTTAATATTTAATAAAAGCTTACGCACGGTAGGCACGGGTATAAGCATGACTTGGGTCTATCTTTTGGGTCGGCAAGACACGAATACGAAGCACGATAGTTATAAGTAGAGGTGGCCAGTGGGCCGGGCTAGGCCCAAGCCCACCCTGATTGGACCGCCGAGGGCCCAAGTTGTGCCGGTGAGGAGAGAGCCCAGGCATGGAACGGTGCTGGCGGTGCCAAAGCAGTGCCTCCCTCTGAGAAAGCCCGACCCGTCTTATAGCCCGTCTCTCTCCTCTGGTTTTCTCTCTCCCCTCCTTCAATAACTGCTGGCTTTAATGGTTGCTGCTGCTTTCTTTCTTCCCTCTAGCTCTCTCTCTCTCCCCTAGCTTTCTCTCTCCCCTTCAATGGCTGCTCTCTCTCTCTCTCTTCATGGCGGTCCAACCGCGTGCTTCACCTAACTAGGCCCGAGGCCCAGGCACGGCACGACACGACATGGTGCAGATAGTGCCAAAGTAGTGCCTCCCTCCGAGAAAGCCCGGCCCACCTGAGAGTCCAGCCCAGCTCCGGCACGACACGGCCCGTGGCCACCTCTAGTTATAAGCACTGCACAACAAGACATTGTTTCAAAGCATGAAGACACGAGCATGGCATGAAACCATCTTTACCTTCGGTCATACTATTTTAGCTAGATGGAGGGAGTATAATGTTGCCCAACTAAGGCAAAGAAAGCCTCAGTAAGGTTAAGAAAATAATGCTTAATTAACAGAGGTGGAAATCATTATTGGTTGGTCAAGCAGCTTAGCAGTATGTGGAGCTTTGGATTCCAAATGTATTGGCTTCCTTTGATACCGAATAGACAAGAAAATGCCCGCACGACAGCTTCAATCTTCTTTAGGCCTTGCTACCAACTTCTTTAGGCCAAGCCTACCAACTTCTTTTTGTTGTTTTACATTAATTTATGTATTTACATAAAGGAGCTCACCAAGTTATAACGAAGGGATTTTTCATACATAAGGCCAATTTTACTTTCTAAAGTTAGTTATGTCTTTACCTTCTAGCTAGCTATATCTAAAACTAGCACATGGTTAGTTCATCTTTTGAGCAACCACATTCGTTTTTGGCTGCATATGGTTAAAGTTTCATTCTTTTCGTCCTGAAAAATTAATTAGAGTGAACTAAATTGATTTTTAACTTAAATCGTTAATCATTTAAACTCGTTCAAACATATTCAACGTTGTACTTATTTAAATGTATACTTCGAAATCTTTTTCAATAATACAAAAATTATTACAAATTTATTTTGGAATAAGAATTTTTTTTTGGAATAAGAATTTTTTTTTGAGTGATAAGTCTCACTTGAAGTGAATTTTTGAATTTTCAAAACCAAGTACAGTATCGTATATAAGCTAAAAGACGGATTGATTTAGAGTGATATACATCCAAAAATCAATGTCAATCGAATTCCTATATAAATGATAAAAAAATTAATTAACAAAAATTTCATCATTATTCCTTCAGTTGCTAATATTTGAAAAATAACAGAAATTACCTAATAAAAAATGTGGTAGGGAGTAGGGACTGTAAAATAAATAAATCTCCAAGTCTCCAAATTGAAATTTGACCGTGGGTGTATGTCATCTGGTTAACCAAAGGCGATAGATACGTCCTTGTTAGACCATTTGGCCTTTCCAAAGGTCACTTTCTCTCTCCAAAATTACAATTTTCTGTGGGCGTCGCGAGTCTTTTATACTCCTATTTAAAGGAGTAAAACACATACCATTTGAGGGTTTATAGCACTTGCATTTCCTAAAACCATTTGGGCTCCCTCGTAATCTCCGTTTCTCCATCTTCGTCTATCCAATCTCTCTCATTCGTCTCTAATTTCTGGTAAATTATAAACTCTCTTCTCTCTCTTGCTAAGTTATTATTACCTGATTTTTTGTGGGTTTGATTTTGTTTTAGTACTTATTATATAATTTCGTCGATTTGTGTTTACTTGTGTAAATTTCTTTTTGTGGGTGTGTTGGTGAATGGTTTTTCTCACTAAAATTGAATCTGATCTTGAGATTTGCTTGTTATGATATCAGTTCTGGCACAATGGGAGAGTACCCTTTATCCATGTTCAGGTCAATTTTGCTGGACCATTATGTAAAGTTAAGAACTTGGGGTTTTGTACAAGCCTTCTGGGTTTTTATTTATTAGAGTTTTTACTGAGAATGAGAAAGAATGAATCAATAAACAACAAAAAGGAGCCTAAAGATGGTGACTTTATGCATGAATCTGAATTTATAGAAGATTTTTGTTTTGTTTTTGTATTTTTGGTGGTATTATGATGTGATGGTTGTCTTTTGATTGGGTCTTCTTTTGTTTTCTTTTTTTTTTTTTTTTTTTTTGTAAATGGTTGGAGCATTATTATTTGACATTTTCTGTGTTTTGGAGTTAAATTCATCAATTGAAAGAGATCCCATGTCGCTGTTTTTGATGTTGCCACTGTGGTGTAACTTTTATTTGGTTGGTTTCTTCTGTCTGATTGTTGATAGTATGAAAATAATGAGAATATTTAAAGGGGTCTATTAAATTGACTGAATTCAGTTGGCTCCTGTAATATTATACTTCTGTTTGGAATTAGGTTCTTCTACTTGAACCTTTGTCCAGCAAGCTTGAAAACATGTGATTTGAATAGGAAGGCTCGAAAACCACCTTCTGAATTTGAGCCTTGAATTAGGTTCCTCTTGCTTGACCAACTAAGTTTTAGTTGTTTTGTTTATCCTGCCTGAAAGTCTGAATGAGCTCGAATTGTGCTTCTACGATTTGTGAATTGAGTTGCCACTTGTATTACTGTTCTGTTGTTTGGATCTTGGGTTCTTTTGTTTGATCCTTTGTCCAATAAGCTTGACTATAGTGATTTTGGATAGTTAGGCTCATTACCCCCCCCCCCCCCCCGCCCTTTGGCTGGAAATGATTTCGAGCCTTGATTTAGGTCGCTGTTACTTGTTAATTGTTGGTGAGCTTCAGAATTTTATGAACTTGGCTGAAAGTGAGTTTCCCAGTAGCCCAAATATTTATGTAGCTTAGTGTCTAGTGGATACATAAGAGAATTTACACTTATCCGTTGACAGCCTGGTGCTGTAAGGTACTTCCTGCACATAATATCCTTCATCCTTGCTCTTTATTTGGGTGGTAAATGCTTAGAATTAATGAGTCAACTGATTGCCTGGCTATTACAAATTTACTGTAATAGAATGTGTACCACAATGAAGAGTTGCTTTTTGTGTATACCAAAGAATGCTTATGGATCAGTGAGTGTAGAAGATAACCGGGTTTCTAAGATTGTTTAACTAAAATTTCTGAGGCACATTGTAGAATATAAACTGAATTTTCCAAGGTTCCTTGAAGGATTTTGGTGAAATTGAGTTTTAAACTTCAGAACTTGGGGTGAAATTCAAAATGTGGCATTTGCATGATTGGTGCATTTTTGGCTTATATTTTCTCTATTGAACTCTTATTGTTGGATGACTTGGATCCTACTGCATGGTTTTTAATGATGTGCCGGTGAAGTGCTTTTGGATGATAAAAGCAATTTTATGTAATTGCCATTGTGATTTAAGTAGTTAGGTCTTAACCAAGAGTTCTGATAGAAACTAGAATGTAACATACTCAGAGTATGTGCTTTTCCATTTTCATCTGTTTTATGGAGCTTCAAGTGAAGAGCAGAGTCATACACTTACTCCTCATAATGCTCCGTAAAGTTAAATTGTCCTGCTATTACAGGATTGGATGATGAACTTTCATTTTTCTGTTAAACATACTGAGGCATACATAGAAATTGGCTCTTGGAAACCATCATTTATTAAGCTGATTTTGTAAATTGTTTGCACCCTTTATTTATTTATCTTTTTTTTTTTGGTGGTTTTCATCTTCATCTAGGAAGAGCATTTGTGAAATAATACTCTTGAAAAATACAAAAACAAAAAACAATCCCAACTAACTCTCGGTCGCTTTTGTGAATTCAGGGCTAAACATGTCGACTGTGAAGCTCCCTACCCAATGCATGGCCACGAGCATTCCTAAGACGAGAACCATGAGTTCTGTGTTCAAGGGGCCCGTATCTTTGGGGTCTGTAAAGAAGGTCTCCAAGTCGTTTGGCCTGAAATCTTCCTCTTCTTTCAGAGCTACCGCAATGGGAGCCGTGTACCAGGTCAAGTTGATCGGACCAAATGGGGAGGAGTACGAATTTGAGGCCCCAGATGATGCTTACATCCTAGATTCAGCAGAGAATGCCGGTGTTGAGTTGCCGTATTCCTGCAGGGCAGGCGCCTGCTCTACCTGTGCTGGGAAGCTTGAATCTGGGTCAGTTGATCAGACGGATGGATCCTTCCTTGATGACAACCAATTGGAACAGGGTTATTTGCTCACATGTATTTCTTACCCTCGATCTGATTGTGTAATTCACAGCCACAAGGAGGGAGATCTTTACTGAGCAATCTATCAGGGCCAAAGTCCCTGAAATTTTATTTGCAGTGAAGATTTGAGTGGAGACTGAATCTTGAATCTGGATGTAATAACAACTCTAGAGGTCTCGTGATTCATGGACCTTAGTTGTTTAATTTAATGAATATCTACGAGTGTACTGTTTGCCATTTTCTTCAGGAATTTCTACGTAACATTTCGTTAGTATATCATGAGCTGGTGTCATACATTATCAGGTTGATAATAGACTTTGTGAATTATGGGACTGGTAAGCTGTCACTACTCACTAGAGACGTGCTTGCAACTTGTTACAAGGGCACCTGTTTCGCAGTATCCAAGAGTGTCGGCAATTCCATTTGATTGAAACAAGGAGTCATTTGTTATATGTTTATGAATTATTGAAATTTGGATGCTCCAAATCATGACTGAGGCCATGTTCTTGTTCATTGACATTGTTTAACCGTGTGTTCTTTTTCATTAAACTAAACTGAATGGTAATACGTGGGAGAAAAAATAGATTGGTGAACTCCGGTTACCTGCCGCGTCAACATGCTAATACATGACCTCATCTATGATTAACAGCTGATTGATCCATTTTGACACAACGATGTGGTTTTGGAATTCATATGCCTGCGTCTTGCAATCCAACTCTAATATCGTGATATTACAGACTCTGACATCAATTCGCATTTGTCATCTGGTGTTTCAAAGATTTATTGTACTTCCTGCCATATGTTCAGGTCATAACCAAGGTAAGATCAGGGGTCTAAAATGCCATGAAACTTACGAGTAGTAGCTGCCACGCCCACAAACATGTTCAAATCTTGGCCATTCTCTAACAAACAACAGTTCTACAGTCAACATATTCTCTGCACAATTGTAAGGAGTGCATTCATACGAGGGACGAAGTCAGAATTTAAGATTAGAGGAGGCTAATTCATCCATGACATTTATATACCTTAATGTATTTCCCCCTTTTCTTCATTTATATACCTAGCTAAGGGGCTTCCATTTTATAATGCCATCATAACTTGATAAAATATTTCGGTCTAAAAAAACCTTGGAAACAATGTTGACTTTTCTCTATTTTCTCTATTTTCCCACAATAACGGTTGGGTCCATTGTTTCTCTCTATGGGTGAATAGGAGCTGGCTCATGGGCGGTGACGGGACATGGTGCTGGGATAGGTGTTGGACGATATGCACCGGGGGTCTTGTTAGGTCACTATGGGCACTCATGGAGAAGACTAGGTAAGAAACTCAATCATGTCTAGTGAAGTTAAAATTGAAGGTTATAAATCTACGTTTTTTGAATTTTTAGAGGACTCTGAAGGTAGATATTTTCACACTATATCGCACAGAATACTTCTTGGGAATAGAAAAGGCACTCGGGGTCACTTATTCGATCCCTGATACGCTTAGAAGGGTGTTTTACGGGATACTAATATAAGAGCTAGAGCACAAAAAACATGGGGATATAAAAGTTCGGGGATTCGGATATCCTTTTCGGGGCACCGAGGGTACTCTAGGGTCATGATAGCCATCCGCAGAAGTTTGGGTAAAAATGACACTCGGGGCCCGCGAAGCCGAAAACGAAAGCTATAATCCACGTTTTTTGGGTTTCCAGGAGGCCCCGAAACGGAGGTATATATTTTTGCACCACATCGCACAACACACTCATAGAGGACATGTGAGGCCCTCGAGGTCGCTTATCTGGTCCCTGATAGGCCTGCAAGGGCTTTTTACGGGACACATTTGTAAGAGCCAAAACACCAAAGACATGGGTGATATCGAAGTTCGGGGATCCGGATGTCCCTCCGAGGCACCGGGGGTAATGTAGGGTCATGATGGACCCCCAGTGAAGTTTGGGCTAAAATGACACTAGCGCCCCGGGAAGCCGAAAACGAAGGCTATAATCCACGTTTTTTGGCTTCCGAGAGGCCCCAAAACGAGAGTGGATATTTTCCCACCACATCGCATGAAACACACCTAATGGACACTGGAGGCCCTCGGGGTCGCTTATCCGGTCCATGATAGGCTTGGAATGACGTCTTACGAGACACAGGTGTAAGAGTCGTAACACCAAAGACATGTGTAATATCGAAGTTCGAGGATCCGTATGTCCATCCTAAGGCACAGAGGGTCCTCTAGGGTCATGATAGACCCCCTGGAGAAGTTTGGGAAAAAATGACACCCAGGGCTCGGGAATCCGTAAACGAAGGGTATAATCTACGTTTTTTGAGCTTCCGGGAGGCCCTAGAACAAAGGTGAATATTTTCGCACCACATCACATGGAACAATCATTGAGGACATGGGAGGCCCTCGGGGTTGCTTATCCGGTCCCTGATAGGCTTGGAACAGCGTTTTACGGGACACTGGTGTAGGAGTTGGAACACCAAAGCATGGGTGATATCAAAATTCGGGGATCCGGATGTCCCTCCCGGGGCACCGAGGGTAATCTAGGTTCATGATAGACCCTCGGGAGAAAGTTGGGAAAAGATGTTACCCGGGCCCCGGGAAGCCGGAAATGAAGGCTATAATCCACGTTTTTTGGGTTTCCAGAGGCCTTGAAACGAAGGTGGATATTTTCACACCACATTGCACGGGACACCTCTAGGGGACATGGGAGGCCCTCAGGATCGCCTTATCCCGTCCCTTATATGCTTGGAAGGCGTTTTATGGGAAACTGGTTTAACAACCGGAACACCAATGACATGGATGATAACGAAGTTCGAGGATTTGATATATCTCCTGGGGCAACGAGGGTCCTCATGAATCATGATAGAGCCCCCGTAGATGTTTTGGCAAAAATGATGCTCGGGGCTCAGGAAGCCAAAAATGAAGCAATAATCCACGTTTTTTGAGCTTCCGGGAGACCGCGGAACGAAGGTATATATTTTCGCACCACGTCACATGGAACACCCCTAGGGGAAATGGGAGACCATCGGGTTCGCTTATCCGGTCTCTAATAGGCTTGGAAGGGATGAAATACTAAAGGCATGGATGATATCGAAGTTTCGGGATCTGGATGTCCCTCCCGGGGCACCGAGGGTACCTTAGAGTCATGTTAGACCCCCTGGAGAAGTTTGGGCAAAAAGACACCCAGACCCCGAGAAGCCTAAAACAAAGGCTATCCTCGTTTTTTGGGGTTCCGGGAGGCCGCGGAACGAAGGTGGATATTTTCACACCACATCGCACAGAACACTCGTAGGGGACATGGGAGACTCTCGGAGTCACTTACCTGATACTTGATAGGCTTGGAACAATGTTTTATGGGACACTAGTATAAGAGTCGGAACACATAAGGCATGGGGGATATTAAAAGTCGGGAATCTGGATAACCCTCCCGGGGCACCGAGGGTGATTTAGGGTCATGATAGACACCCAGAGAAATTTGGGAAATATGACACTCGGGTTCCGAAAAGCCGAAAACGAAGGTTATAATCCACGTTTTTTGGGGTTCAAAAATACTCTTAGTTCACTATGTACCCATTAGAGACGTTAAGTAATAAAATCACAACCGAGCCTAAAAAGCCAAAACTGAAGGCTATAATCCACGTTTTTTTTTTGCGCTTTCAGAAGGCTTTAAAATGATAGTTATTATTTTTGCACTATATCACATGATACCTTAAAAAGCATGGAAAACTCCAAAATCGTTCATCGTGTCCCTATTAGGATTAAACAACCATTTTCAATATCAAAATCTCCGAAATAAAGGGTGATACAAAGTTTCAAGGTCATGTCTCATGTCAAGGGCCAATGAAGCGTTGGTATTACTCCCACCATCCCAGGGCAGTAAACCTCCTCCTTCATGGGCTCAAATTTCCTTTTTTGGCTTCCCTAAAATCGAATATTTTGAAGTTGGTACTTTAACACGATTCACAGGGTTCAACAGGTAATCGATACTTTAATGCAATTCATAGGGTTCAACAAGCAATCGGTATTTCACGATGAAGGGTTCACAAATTTTTCTGAGACGTGATTTCTAATTCCCCCCCCCCCCCATTTTTCTGATTGAGTTTCTAATCCGATGACCAAAAGAAAAACATGAGTTTACTTATCATGGGCTACTGGTCCTAGCAAAACTAGGGCCCAATGACAATAGAACCCAGCAAAAAAAAGCCCAAAATTATATAAAAATGGCTATAATCTCAATCATTAAGCCGAATGATAGCAAGAATCATTACAATTAAAAAGTGCTTCCAAAGGATCAAAATCTCAAGCTTTTGACAAGTAGGGCAGGGAATAAGAATAAAGTCTCTATTTTTTAGTCCTTAAACAGTTTATAATTAGTGTAAAATCAAAAGAGGTTGGACTAAGTGGATGTGTGATCGGGATGATATGATTCTCAAATGTGTGAACGATAGGATACGTGGATATTTCCTTTTAGCTATGAAAGAAGAAAATGAACATTTTATATTTTTTTCTCCTCACTTTTAGCTAATCTTTAAGAGCTAAAAAAATTGCATTGGAAAAAGAAAAACAACGAGCTACTTGATCTTTGTGTAAATCATCTTTTTGGAAGATGTTCACTAGCTCGAGAACAAAGGGTAATGTATATATAAAAGAACACAATTTATTAATTATAAGACGGTTTTTTTATAATTTTCGGTGAGACTATAATTATTTTTTAATAAAATAAAAATCAATTTCTACATTTCTAATAATGACCCTATTTTACTAATAACGTTCACACACAAAACTCGCTCCCAGGATCCACCAATATTTCACAACTCACCAGAACAAATATAGTTTAGTGCTCCACTATCAGATGATCTTAAACCCTCTCTCAAGTTTGACATTTTGGTAGTTGGTTATGGCCTTTCAGCCCTGAATGATTGCATTTGTTACCCTTTTCAGTTGAGTAAAGATCAAATCTTCATTATTATAGTACTCGTATCAAATATTAAATTACTAGCAAACATACAATTGGTAGAAGTAAGAAACGGTCTGGTGACGATCAATAAGGTTTACATGCCGTATGGCTTTTAATTAATGAAATTTATTTTTCCCTCCAAAAAAAAAAAAAAAAAAGAAACGGTCTGGTGACGGTTCTTCCAATTTTGTGGATTTCGCAACTTTTATTGAAAAACGATCAATAAGGTTTACATGCAATGCTTTGACCTGTCGCTCTATGGATAGTGCCAAATCTGTATTCTTTCGATCGCTATCACAAAAACTTGTATAAAATCATTTTTTATCGTAATTTTTAGCGAGACGGAAATCACGTTTTAATGAAATAATGATCCTGATTTATAATAAGTGATTCTACATTTCTAAATAATAACTCCATCATAGCTTGAGTTTGTCTTAATACATAAGGCTTACTCGATCGCTATTTTACAGAGAAGATTAACAACAGAGGATCCATTTAGTTAGGTGATACTATACTTTTCTTTTTTCCAAGACATCACAAGTGATAATTGATGGTAGGCTTTTCAGTTTCATTACCATCACTATTGTTATTGTTTAACAGTATCTATTTGTCTATAGGAACGGCAAAACCAACAAATACATTTTTTTTTTTTTCACTATCAAGGGTATCCATCGTCGACTATAGTGACTATTTTTCAACGCTGGTTTATAGGCAGCTTAAAAAGTGGGACAGCTGGCTAAGGAATTTAAAGCTGCTCTATACCCAAGACGAGATTCAAACCCTCAACCTTGATTAAGGATAGATAAGTCTCTATCACTTAATCACACTTCCTTGATTAACAAACAAATACATATAAGAGAAGGTTGCTGTAACAGTGCAAGTTGCAAGTGTGCGGAAATGATTTATGCTTAACAATTGGGGAGTCTTGTTTTCAATTTGCACACATCCACCATTTAAATTTCTTTTTTAAATGGTTATCGACTTACCGTGAAGTGTGAAACCGCGGATGGTGGTATGAAATTGATCTTCAATACTTTTCTCACAAAGAAAACATATATTTTAAGAGTTTAAATTAGTGTGTTCCTTCAAAAAAAAAAAAAAAAAAAAAAAGAGTTTAAATTAGTGTGCATGTCCGTGCAATGTTTAGGTTCTTTAAATTCTTTTTGGATTTTTTTAATTTAATATTTTCTTATGAGTTGTCTCGCTTCTAACTTTATTGTAATATTTTTTTTTCCTTTTTCTTTTTTTTTTGATGCTAATTTTGTGATTAACTGGTAAGTAAAACCAAAACAACACCAATGTGGGATTTAGAGAGGTTCATTCGCAGCATGACTCTTAATTTGTTTAGGAAAAAATTTAAAATGTTAGGGGAGGGATGCCCTCAAGTCATGGTAATATTCATTCATTGGCTGTGTATTATCATTTGCCAAAAAAAAAATTTCAATTCAGTGGCTTGTGTGGTGCCTCTATAAAAGTTAGAGGTACCTACCTCTAAATAACATTGTTTGTTACATAATAGTTCTACTTATTATGATTAATCATACTGTAAACTTTGATCTATATTTGACCGAGTGCTTAAGAAACGATTATTAGCCTTTTATTAACAAACTTGAGAATACTTTGTTATGAATGCAAAAGATTATCACAGTAGACAATGGATCTAAATGAACAAAATACATCAAAACTTTATTGAAACAAAATACGGATGGCTCATGTCCCATGTCCCAGCGCCCAACGAGCGCCATGTCCATGTCCCATGGGTGAAATCGGAGTCCGGGGACTCGGATGACCATCCCGAGGCACCGGAGGTCCTCTAGGGTGACGATGACCTCACGAATAAGTTTGAACAAATGAAAATTGGACCCCGGGAAGCCGAAAATCAAAGGCTAATACCCGTTTTTCAGGCTTCCAGGAGGCCCCGAAACAAAGGTGGAAATTTTCGCACGATATCGTATGCGACACCCTTGGGGAACATAGGAGGCCCTCGGGATCCGTTATCAGATTCCTAATAGGCTTCTAAGTGCGTTTTTATAGGACACCAATGTAAGGGCCTGAAAGCGAAAGCATGAGTGAAATAGAAGTTCGGGGATCCAAATGACCCTCCCAAAGGCACCAAGAGTCCTCTAAGGCCATGATAAACCCCCCGAAAGAGTTTGGGAAAAATTGATAGTTGTGCCCCCCGAAGCCGAAAACAAAGGCTCCGTAACACGCCTTAGAGACATGAGAGGCCCTCGGGTCGCTTATATGATCCTTATAGGCTTGGAAGGGCGTTTTACGGGACAATAGTGTTAGAGCTGGAACACCAAAGGCATGTGTGATATCAAAGTTTATGGATTACGATGTTCCTCCTGGGGCACTGAGGATCCTCTAAGGTCATGATAGGCCACTCGATGAAGTTTAGGAAAAATGACACCCTGGCCCGGGAAGCCAAAAACGGAAGCTATTTAATCCACGTTTATTGGGCTTCAGGGAGGCCGCGAAACGAAGGTGGATATTTTCGCACCACATCGCACGGAACACCCCTAGGGGACATGGGAGGCCCTAAGGGTCGCATATCCAGTCCTTGATAGGCTTATAAGAGCGTTTTTACAAGACACTGTTGTAAGAGCTAGAATACCAAACGCATGGGTGACATCAAAGTTCGGGGATCCGGATGTCCCTCCCGAGGCATCGAAGGTACTCTAGGGTCATGATAGACCCCCCGGAGAATTTTGGGCAAAAATGACAACCGGGCCCTGGAAAGCCGAAAACGAAGGGTATAATCCACGTTTTTGGGGATTACAGGACGCCCCAAAACGAAGGTGGATATCTTCACACCATACCGCACGGAACATCCATAGGGCACATGGGAGGCCCTCGCGGACGCTTATGTGGTCTATAGGCTTGGAAGGGCATTTTACTGGACATTGGTGTAAGAGTCTGAACTCAAAGACATGGAGGATATTGAAGTTCGGGGATCCGATTGTTACTCCCGACGCACTGCGGGTCCTCTGGGGTCATGATAGAACACCCGTACAAGATTGGAGAAAAATGACTCCCGGGCTCCGGGAAGCTGAAAACAAAGGCTATATAATCTGTGTTTTTTGAGCGTCCGGAAGGCCCCAAAACAAAGGTGAATATTTTCGCACCAAATCGCACGGAACACCCTAGAAGATATGGGAGGCCCTTGGGGTCGCTTATCCGGTCCCTGATAGGCTTGGAAGGGCGTTTTGCGGAGTACTTGTGTAAGAGCCAAAACATCAAATGCATGGTTGATATCGAAGTTCGGGGATCCGGATGTACCTCTCATATAGGGTCATGATAGACAACCTGGAGAAGTTTGGGAAAAAAATGACACTCGGGGCCCGGGAAGCCGAAAATGAAGGCTATAATCCACGTTTTTTGAGCTTTCAGGAGTCCCCGAAACAAATTTTGATATTTTCGCACCACGACGCACAGAACACCCCTCGAGGACATGGGAGGACCTCGGGGTCAGTTATCCGGTCCCTGATAGGCTTGGAAGGGCGTTTTACGGGATACTCGTGTAAGAGCCAAAACACCAAAGGGCGCAACATGGATGATATCGATGTTCGGGGATCCGGATGTCCCTCCCCAGGCACCGGAGGTCCTTTAAGGTCATGATAGACCCCCCGGAGAAGTTTGGGGAAAAATGACACCCGGGCCCCCGGAAGTCGGAAATGAAGGCTATCCACGTTTTTTGGCTTTCGGGAGGGCCCGAAACAAAGGTGGATATTTTCACACCACATCGCACGGAACACCTCTAGAGGACTTGGGAGGTCCTCGGGGTCGTTTATCTGGTCCCTAATATGATTTGAAGGGGGTTTTATGGGATATTGGTGTAAGAGACAAAACACCAAAGGCATGGGTGATATCGAAGTTCGGGGATTTGGATGTCTCTCCCGAGACACCAAGGGTACTCTAAGATCATGCTATACCCCCTGTTGAAGTTTGGGCAAAAATGACAGAGAGGGGGGGTGGGGAAGCAAAAAACGAAGGTTATAATCCACGTTTTTTGAGCTTCCGGGAATCCCCAGAACGAAGGTAATTATTTTCGTACCACATCGCATGGAACACCGTTAGAGGACAAGGGAGACCCTCAGGGTCCCTTATCCGGTCCCTTATATGCTTGGAAGGGCATTTTAGGGGACTCTAGTGTATCAACCGGAAGTCCGGAACACTAAAGACAAGAAGGATATCAACGTTTGGGGATCCGAAGTCCTTCCCAGAGCGCCGAGGGTCCTCTAGGGTCATGATAGCCACTCAGAAAAGTTTAGGCAAAAATGACGACCGGGCCCCGGGAAGCCTAAATCGAAGGCTATAATCCACATTTTTTGGGATTCCGGGAGGCCCCGAAACGAATGTGGATATTTTCGCACCACATCGCACGAAACACCCCTAGAGGACATGGAAGGCCCTCAGGTACGCTTATCCTATTCCAGATAGTCTTGGAAGGGCGTTGTACATGATATCGGTTTAAGAGCCAAAACACCAAAGCCATGGGTGATATCGAAGTTCGGGAATCCAGATGTCCCTCCCGGGGCATCGAGGGTCCTATAAGGTTATGATAGACCTCCCAGAAAAGTGTGGGCAAAAATGGCACTCGGGGCCTAGGAAGCCGAAAATGAAGGCTATAATCCACATTTTTTGAGCTTCCAAGAGGCCCCGAAACGAAAGTTGATATTTTTGCACCACATCGCACAAAACAACCATCGAGGACATGGGAGGCCCTCGGGCTTATCAGGTCCCAAATAGGCTTGGAAGGGCATTTACTGCCTTACGGGATACTCGTGTAAGAGCCAAAACACCAAAGGCATGGATGATACCGAAGTTCGTTGGATCCGGTTTTCCCTCCCTAGGCACCAAGGGTCCTCTAGGGTCATAATGATAGACCCCCCGAAGAAGTTTTAAGGAAAAATGACACTCGGGCCCCGGAAATACGACAATGAAGGCTATTATTAATCCACGTTTTTTGGCTTCCGAGAGGGCCCGAAACAAAGGTGGATATTTTCGCACCACATCACACATAACACCTCTAGAGGACATGGGAGGCCCTCGGGATCGCTTATCCGGTCCCTAATATGATTGAAATGGCGTTTTACGGGATATTGGTGTAAGAGCCAAAACACCAAAGGCATGGGTGATATCGAAGTTCGAGGATCCGGATGCCCCTCCCGAGGCACCTAGGGTCCTCTAGGGTCATGATAGACCACCCAGAGAAGTTTGCACATAAATAACAACCGGGCCTGGGGAATCCGAAAACGAAGGCTATAATCCACCTTTTTTGGGATTCCGGGAGGCCCCGATACGAAGGTGGATATTTTCGCACCACATCACAAGGAACACGACTAGAGGACATGGGAGGCCCTCGGGGACGCTTATCTGATTCCTAATAGTCTTGGAAGGGCGTTTTGCTGGATAGCGATTTAAGAGCCAAAACATCAAAGGCATGAGGGATATCGAAGTTCGGGGATCCCGATGTCCTCCCGGGGCATCGAGATTCCTATAGGGTCATGATAGACCCATCGGAGAAATTTGGGCACAAATGACAATCGGGGCCCGGAAGCCGAAAATGAAGGCTATAATCCACGTCTTTTGAGCGTCTAGCAGGCCCCGAAACGAAGGTTGATATTTTCGCACCACATCGCACAGAAGACCACTCGAGGAAATAGGTGGCCCTTGGCGTCGCTTATCCGGTCCCTAATTGGCTTGGAAGGGCGTTTTACGGGATACTCGTGTAAGAGCCAAAACACCAAATGCATGGGTGATATTGAAGTTCGAGGATCCGGATGTCCCTCCACGGACATCGAGGGCCTCCTAGGGTCATGATAGACCCCCAGAGAAGTTTGGGGAAAAATGACACCCGGGCCCCGGGAAGCCGAAAACGAAGGCTAATTCACGTTTATTGGGCTTCCAGGAGGGCCCGGAACAAACGTGGATATTTTTGCACCACATCGCGCGAAACACCTTTAAAGGACACCTCGGGGTCGATTATCGGGTCCCTAACATGATTGGAAGGGTGTTCTATGGGATATTGGTGTAAGAGCCAAAAAACCAAAGGCATGGGTGATATCGAAGTTCAGGGATCCGGATATCCCATCGAAGGCACCAAGGGTTCTCTAGGGTCATAATAGAACATCCAGAGAAATTTGGGCTAAAATGACAACCGGGCACCGGGAAGCCGAAAACGAAAGCTATAATCCACCTTTATTGGGATTCCGGGAGGCCCCGAAACGAATGTGGATATTTTCGAAACACATTTCACGGAAGACCCTTAGAGGACATGTGAGGCCTCGGGGACGCTTTTCCGGTTCCTGATAGTCTTGGAAGGGCGTTTTACAGGATATCGAATTAAGAGCAAAAACACCAAAGACATGGGTGATATCGAATTTCAGGGATTCGGATGTCCCTCCCAGGGCACCGAGGGTCCTATAGGGTCATGATAGATCCCCCCAGGAAGTTCGGGCCAAAATGATACCCGGGGCCTGGGAAGCCGAAAATGAAGGCTATCATCCACGTTTTTTGGGCTTCCAGGAGGCGCCCCAAAATGAAGGGAGATATTTTGGCTCCACATCGCACAGAACACCACACGAGGACATGCAAGGCCCTCAGCGTTGCTTATCCGGTCCCTGCTAGGCTTGGAAGGGCGTATTACGGGATACTCGTGTAATAGCCAAAACACCAAAGGCATGGGTGATATTGAAGTTCAGGGATCCGGATGTCACTCCCCGGGCACCAAGGGTCCTCTAGGGTCATCATAAACCTTCCGGAGAAATTTGGGGAAAAATGACACTCGGGCCTTGGGAAGCCGTAAACGAAGGCTATAATCCACGTTTTTTGGGCTTCCGAGAGGGCCCGAAACAAAGGTGGATATTTTTGCACCACATCGCACGGAACACCTCCTGAGGACATGGGAGGCCCTGGGGGTCGTTTATCCGTTCCATAATATGATTGTAAGGGAGTTTTACGGAATATTGGTGTAAGAGCCAAAACACCAAAGGCATGGGTGATGTCGAAGTTCGGGGATCCGGATGTCCCTCCCGAGGCATCAAGGGTCCTCTAGGGTCATGATAGACCACCTGGAGAAGTTTGGGCAAAAATGACAACCGGGCCCCTGGAAGCCGAAAACGAAGGCTATAATCCACCTTTTTTGGGGTTTTGGGAGGCCCCGAAACGAAGGTGGATATATTCGCACTACATTGCACGAAACCCCTGGAGGACATTGGAAGCCCTCGGGGACACTTATCCGGTTCCTGATAGTCTTGGAAGTGGGTTTTACGAGATGTCGGTTTAAAAGCCAGAACACCAAAGGCATGGGTGATATCAATGTTCGGGGATCCATATGTTCTTCCCGGGGCACTGAGGGTCTTATAGGGTAATAATAGACCCCCTAGGAAAGTTTGGGGAGAAATGATACTCGAGGCCTGGGAAGCCAAAAATGAAAGTTATAATCCACGTTTTTTGAGCTTCCAAGAGGCCGAAATGAAGGTTTATATTTTCGCACCAAATCGCAAAGAACACCCCTCGAGGACATGGGAGCCCTCAGGGTCGCTTATCCGGTCCTTGAAAGGCTTGGAAGGGCGTTTTACAGGATACTCGTGTAAGAGCCAAAACACCAAAGGCATGGGTGATATCGAAGTTCGGGGATCCGGATGTCCCTCTCCGGCCACCGAGTGTGCTCCAGGGTCATGATAGAACCCTTGGAGAAGTTTAAGGAAAAATGACACCCGGGCCCAGGGAAGCCGAAAACAAAGGCTATAATCCGCGTTTTTTGGGCTTCTGGGAGGGCCCGGAACAAAGGTAGATATTTTTGCACCAAATCACACGAAACACCTCTAGAGGACATGGGAGGCCTTCGAGGTCGTTTATCCGGTCCCTAATATGATTGGAAGGGCGTTTTACGAGAGCCTCTCAAAGGCATGGGTGATAATGAAGTTCGGGGATCCCGATGTCCCTCCCGAGGCACCAAGGGTCCTCTAGGGTCTTGATAGGCCACCCGGAGAAGTTTGGGCAAAAATCACAACCGATCCCCGGGAAGCGGAAAATGAAGGCTACATTGCCACATCGGAAAATGAAGCCGAAAACAAAGGCTATAATCCACGTTTTTTGGGATTCCAGAAGGCCCCAAAACGAAGCTTGATATTTTTGCACCACATCGCACGGAACACCCCTAGAGGACATGGGAGGCTCTCAGAGATGCTTACCGGTTCCTGATAATCTTGGAAGTGGGTTTTACGGGATATCGGTTTAAGAGCCAAAACACCAAAGGCATGGGTGATATCAATGTTCCCGGATTCATATTTCCCTCCCGAGGCACCAAGGGTCCTCTAGGGTCATGATAGACCCCCCGGAGAAGTTTGGGAAAAAATGACACCCGGGGCCCGGGAAGCCGAAAATGAAGGCTATAATCCACGTTTTTTGGGATTCCGGGAGGCCCCGAAACGAAGGTTGATATTTTTGCACCACATTGCATGGATTTTCCCAAGAGGACATGGGAGGCCCTCGGGGACGCCTATCCGGTTCCTGAAAGTCTTGGAAGGGTTTTTTACGGGGTATCGGTTTAAGAGCCAAAACACCAAAAGCATGGGTGGTATCGATGTTCGGGGATTCGGATGTTCCTTCCGAGGTAGTGACGGTCCTACAGGGCCATAATAGACCCCACGGAAAAGTTTGGGCAAAAAAGATACCCGGGGTCCGGGAAGCCGAAAATGAAGGCTATAATCCACGTTTTTTGAGCTTCCAAGAGGCCCCGAAACGAAGGTTGATATTTTCGCACCAAATCGCACAAAACACCCCTCGAAGACATGGGAGGCCCTCAGCGTCGCTTATCCGGTCCCTGATAGGCTTGGAAGGGCGTTTTACGGGATACTCGTGTAAGAGCCAAAACACCAAATGCATGGGTGATATCGAAGTTCAAGGATCCAGATGTCCCTCCCGGGTCACCGACGGTCCTATAGGGTCATGATAGACCCCGCGGGGAAGTTTGGGCAAAAATGATACCCGGGGCCCGGGAAGCCGAAAATGAAGGCTATAATCCACGTTTTTTGAGCCTCTAGGAGGCCCCGAAACGAAGGTTGATATTTTCGCACCACATCGCACAAAACACCCCTCGAGGACATGGGAGGCCCTCGGGGTCGCTTATCCAGTCCCTAATAGACTTGGAAGGGCGTTTTACAGAATACTCGTGTAAGAGCCAAAACACCAAAGGCATGGGTGATATCGAAGTTCGGGGATCCGTATGTCCCTCCACGGGCACCGAGGGTCCTCTAGGGTCATGATAGACCCCTCGAATAAGTTTGGGGAAAAATGACACCCCGCCCCCTGGAAGCCGTAAACGAAGGTTATAATCTACGTTTTTTGGGCTAGCGGGAGGGCCCGAAACAAATGTGGATATATTCGCACCACATCACACGGAATACCACTACAGGAAATGGGAGGCTCTCTGGGTCGTTTATCCGTTCCCTAATTTGGTTTGAAGGGCGTTTTACGAGATATTGGTTAAAGAGCCAAAAAATTAAAGGCATGGGTGATATCGAAGTTCGGGGATCCCGATGTCCCTCCCGAGGCACCAAGGGTCCTCTAGGGTCATGATAGGCCACCCGGATAAGTTTAGGCAAAAATGACAACCGTGCCCCGGGAAGCCGAAAACGAAGGCTATAATCCACCTTTTTTTGGGATTCCGGGAGGCCCCGAAACGAAGGTGGATATTTTCGCACCACATCGCACGGAACACCCCTAGAGGACATGGGAGGCCCTCGGGGATGTTTATCCGGTTCCTGATAGTCTTGGAAGTGGGTTTTACGGGATATCGGTTTAAGAACCAAAACACCAAAGGCATGGCTGATATCGATGTTCGGGGATTCGGATGTCCCTCTCGGGCTACCGAGGGTCCTATAGGGTCATGATAGACCCCTTGTAGAAGTTTGGTCAAGAATGATACCCGGGGCCCAGGAAGCCGAAAATGAAGGCTATAATCCACGTTTTTTGAGCTTTCAGGAGGCCCTGAAACGAATGTTGATATTTTCGCACCACATCGCACAGAACACCCCTCGAGAACATGGAAGGCCCTCAGGGTAGCTTATCCGGTCCCTTATAGGCTTGGAAGGGCGTTTTGCAGGATACTCGTGTAAGAGCCAAAACACCAAAGGCATGGGTAATATCGAAGTTCGGGGATCCGGATGTCTCTCCCCGGGCACCGAGGGTCCACTAGGGTCATGATAGACCTCCCGGAGAAGTTTGGGGAAAAATTACACCCGAGCCCCGAGAAGCCAAAAACGAAGGCTATAATCCACATTTTTTGGGGTTCCGGGAGGGCCCGGAACAAAGGTGGATATTTTCGCACCACATCGCACGGAACACCTCTAGAGGACATGAAAGCCCTCGGGGTCGCTTATCTGGTCCCTAATATGATTGGATGGGCGTTTTTCGGGACGTGGATGATATCGAAGTTCGGGGATCCTGATGTCCCTATCGGGGCACCGAGGGTGCTTTGTGGTCACGATAGACCTCCTAGAGAAGTTTGGGCCAAAATGACACCCGAGCCCGGGAAGCCGAAAACGAAGGCTATAATCCACGTTTTTTGGGCTTTCGGGAGGCCTTGGAACGAAGGTGGATATTTTCACACTACATTGTACGGCACACCCCTAGGGAACATGGGAGGCCCTCGGGGTCGCTTAGCCGGTCCTTGATAGGATTGGAAGGACGTTTTACGGGACACTTGTGTAAAAGCTCGGACACGAAGGGCATGGGTGATATCAAAGTTCAGGGACCGAGGGTCCTCTAGGGTCAGATGAGACCCCCCGGAGAAGTTTGCATTGGGCAAAAATGACACCCGGGCCCGGGAAGCCGAAAACGAAGGGTATAATCCACTTTTTTGTGCTTCCGGGAGGCCCCGTAAAGAAGGTGGATATTTTCACACCACATCGCACAAGACACCCTTAAGGGACAAGGGAGGCCCTTGAGGCCGCTTATCCGGTCCCTAATAGGTTTGTAAGGACGTTTTACGAGACACTCGTGTGAGAGATGGAACACCATATGCATGGGTGATATCGAAGTTCAGGGATCCGGATATCCCTCCCGGTGCACCGAGGGTCCTTTAGGGTCATGATAGACCCCCTTGAGAAGTTTGGGCAAAAATGACACCCGAGGCCCGGGAAGCCGAAAACATAGGCTATAATCCACGTTTTTTAAAGCTTTTGGGAGTTCCCGGAACGAAGGTGGATATTTTTGCACCACATCGTACAGAACACCCATACAGGACATGGGAGGTCCTCGTGGTCGCTTATCTGGTCCTTTATAGGGGTGGAATGGCTTTTTACGGGACACTGGTGTAAGTGGCAGAACACCAAAGGCATGGGTGGTATGACTGATATCAATTGACGAAAATTAACTACCTCTGAAGAATTCTAAATAGCATGGTTGCTAAGACTCCTAAATTTTTTAACTAGTTATGTTTTGTGATTATCTAAGGCTCGTAAACGTTTTACACACCAGGCCAACTACTTTTTTTCATTATCTTCGCTTAGGGGGCCGCCCTTAAAATTATCGCTTAGGTGGCATGCCTCATTTTTCCCGAAAAATGCCTTCTTTGTATATATTTAAATATTTATATTTTATTTATTTATTTATTTCGTTCTTTCTCATTATCCTTTTTCATTAACTGTCATAAATCATAATAATTAAGTCAATTATATTGTGAATCGACACTTTCATTATCATGATTATGATTGAAACTCAAAAATAATGAGACTACTTGTGCTATTAATTTATAAATACAATGAGAGCTTATGAATAATTTGAAATTCTTAAGAGTTATATATGACTAGGTGATATTTGTCCAAAGCCAAGAACGAAGTTAAAAACACAAACACTAATAATTGAACTTTTTAATGCAAGAATTTGCAACATATTATATCATCATCAACGTCTGCATCCTCTAACCATCTAAATATGAATCAATTTTAGTTTCTTGACCCTATGAGATATTATAAGCATTTTTAAATACAAGAACACTTTGCTTTCAACATCTTCATGACACTTTTTTGGACTTTTATCCTAATATTATGCATGGAACACCATGTTTGATTACGAACTAGACGAGAAAGACCAAAAAGCCATTTACGCGGTAAAGATAACGATCAAACTCTCATTTTAAAGTTTAACGTCAATAAGCACCCGTTAAGAAAAGGTTGCACACAAACTATTTTTTTTTTATTATAATGCAAATATTGGGTTTGGACAAATCTTGTTTGCAAAAAGAATAAAGTATATCGAACAAGTCGTGTTTTTATCCTAAGTTTTAAATTCACGACTTAATTAAAGGATAAAAGTATCGAACCAATTAAACCAACCACTTATTGAATTGCGGGTGTGCATATACACGGATATACACCCTATATAGGCGGCGACCGGAATGAGACGAGAAGGCAAATACTTCTACCAAATTGGTGAAAAGCGTCAAAAGAAAAAGGGGGTGGTGGATGGCTGAGTTGTCAAGCGCCGACCTTTATTTGTTATTTCTCCTGTTAAGAGTAATCCCACGTGAGAAAATAGATAATTTGGTTGATTACACGTGTACACCGACGTGAATTAGCGTCAGCTCCACCACCTCTCTTTTCCTCCTCCTTCGCTCCTTCCTACCTCTCTTATTTTCTGTTTCTCCCTCGTGTCTATTTTAATTTGCCAGCTTGAGTTACTTTTGTAGTCTGTATATATATGTTTATCCAGTAGTGTTCTCTTTAGGAAAATGATGACGAGGAACTAATAATAATTCTAGAGTAATATTAATTAGGATGGAAATAAATGTAGGAATTAAGAGATGCTTTCGTTATCGTCGCTAACTTTAACATTGAGGGTTAGGGTGTGTTCTTTTTCATTTATTTTCACTGATTTTCATTTAAACACAAACAAATTCTCAAAATTTATCGAGTGAACTTCTACTTGATTGTGTGGTTTTATACATAGGGTCAAAACATCTAAACTAGTACTCTAGTATTATATATAGGTTACTATTGATTATTACTTTGTTTGTAGCAATAGACGAATGGGTCTTTATTAGGTTCATAATGTTTATCCGATTTTGATGTCAAAAGTCTTGATTCAGCTCTTTTGTGAAAAGGTTCTCTTAATATGTCGATGGCTAACCAAATTCAACCATGTCATCTTAAGTTCTTAACCCCCTTTGAATAAGAATAGCGTATTTGTGAAAAGTATAAAGTAGAGCAAGTAAATTAGGCACCTTTTGCGTCAGATTTAACATGTATCCAGTCCCTTACTACGATGCAATGAAGTCTAGTTACTGTCTCGTTATCTAAATATATAGTCGCCATTGAAGATTTGAAGGTTTGAAAATAGCCCATGGCCCCATAGGTTCCTATGTGTAGAACAGTAGAAGCATCGAATAATATTTTAGGTATTTTACAAAAAAACAACATTATTGAACAATATTTGTGACAAGATGTGATTCATTAAAATGTACTCTATTTGGCATCTAGTGGTTTATTGTTAAGTGAATCTATCATTGTTCTCAACTCATTGATCAATTGTGAGTAAAAATGAAATAATGAAACTCAAAAATCATATTTAGTGCGCCTTATTTAATTAGGGATAAACTTATCTGAATTGAACTGGATATCACTGTACTGAATTGAACATAACTTGATATGTAAGATAAAAAATAATATGTTTCTAAACTTGGCACCACTGAACTGAAGTGAACATCACTAAAAATGTCCAAAAATCATTGCCGACTTTCATCTAACATCTTATGCCATTACAAATATCTCATCAAATGTTATGTTTCAATACCACAACCAATCTATATTAGTTTGTCCACACTAATTAAAACTTCCCCAAATTTCATTTCCCTAGTCACATATTAAACAAAAATGTCGTTACCTGACCAGAGACAAATTTCTGTACAAAAGTAAATAAAATACACTACTAAAAAACAATCAACTTCAAACAACCTAATACGTTACATGCATCACAAACAACTCTTCACAACCATAAGATTCACACCATTCCCCACTTGGACCACAAAAAAAAAAAATATTTATCACCAAAATTATTTTACTATATAGTATCACAAAAACGCAACTTCGTTACGTAGTACGAGTACCTCTCTCTCTCTCTGCCCACACCAAGTTTCCTCTCTCTCTCCTCTCTTTCTCTTTCTCTTTCTCCCAAGATCAGGAGAAGAGAGATAATAAATGAGAGACGTAGAGAGGGGATCAGCTCTCCATAAGGGAACAACACCACCAAGGCCGGTGCTTCTTTTTGTTATTGCCCAAACTCCTTTGCTCCTCTTCAGATCCCTTATGGCTTCTCACTCTCATCTCTTTCTATCTCTCTTCATCTTCATCTCCCTTTTCTCAGGTATTTTCAATCTCTTTTTCAATTTGTTTGCTTTAATTTTAATTAATTAACCTCGCTAGAGGAGGGATTATACTGAGTTGTTGTTGTCGTTGTACTTTGCTCAATTTTGAAAATATGTTTAACATTTTGCTAAACATTGTTTTGAATTAGCTCGCCCGAGGCGGGATTATACTGGGTTGTTGTTGTTGTTGTTATCGTAAAATATTTAAACATTTGGTATAAAAGGCGGGATTATACTGGGTTGTTGTTATTGTTGTCCTAATATAGTTGGACATTTGGTATAAGATTGTTGATTTTTGCTAACTCTATTTCATTTCATTTTCCTTTTTGTGTAATGCAACAGGTTCATTTTCACAATACCGTGGCCTAGGAGTGGGAATAAATTACGGGCAGATAGCTAATAACTTGCCTTCCCCATCCCGGGTAGCTATCCTTCTTCAATCCATTCAAGTCAATCGGGTCAAGTTATACGACGCTGACCCGAATGTCCTTCGGGCATTTGCCAATTCGAATGTCGAATTCAATATCATGGTTGGAAATGAGTACCTAGCCAACATGACCAATAACCCGTCTTCGGCCCAAGCCTGGATCCAAACCCATGTACAGCCTTACATTAGCCAGACTAAAATTACCTGCATTATTGTTGGTAATGAGGTTTTTGACCAAACTGATACACAACTAATGGCTAACCTATACCCGGCTATGAAAAGTGTCTATAATGCCCTTGTGGCTCTTGGTTTAACTAACCAAGTAACTGTCACAACTGCCCATTCCGTGGGCATTTTGGGAAGTTCGTTTCCACCGTCATCCGGGTCATTTAAGCCCCAATTGGCTCAATACTTACAACCCATGATTAATTTCCAATCCCAAATTAACTCCCCTTTTCTTATTAATGTATATCCATTTTTCGCCTATAAAGCCGACCCGACCCACGTGTCATTAGACTACGCGTTGTTTAGGCCTAATCCGGGTATGGTTGACCCGGTGACCAACCTACATTATGACAACATGTTGTATGCCCAAATTGACGCGGTTTACGCAGCTGTAAGGCAAATGGGTCATACGGATCTCGTGGTCCGGATATCGGAAACGGGTTGGCCTTCGAAGGGCGACCCGAATGAGGTGGGGGCCACACCTCAAAATGCAGCTGCCTATAATGGTAATTTAATGCAGAGGATACAGAAGAAAGAGGGTACTCCTGGCAGGCCTTCAGTGCCCATTGATGTTTATGTGTTTGCTCTTTTCAATGAGAATTTGAAGCCTGGTCCTACTTCTGAGAGGAATTATGGGCTTTATTATCCTGATGGTAGCCCTGTTTATAATATTGGTTTACAAGGATACCTACCTCAGTTCTATATCTCTTCTGATACTCAAGGGAAAAAATTGGTAAGTTCATATTATCAACTTTTAATAAAAATCTACAGTATGCTTTATGTTTTGTGCATTTGCTTGATTGGTTAGTATTTGGTGACTAATCATGTATATTGACAATTCAGTTCATGTGAATATGTTTTGTGAAAATTAAAGGTACATAAACACTCTGGCCTTACACTTTTAGACTTTTAGTTATGCATGATAACACCAATAATAAGAATGAAGCTAGGGAACATATTCAGAGAGGTTAGGCCAGAGTGGTCTAGTTTGAGTTGTAGATTGATTGAATTATATGCAAATAACCAATACATGGTTATGTTACAATAACACCAATAAGAAACATTATGGTTACCTACCTATACATAATACATTATGAGATATTTCACATGGTACAAGATACTGTTGATTGATAGAGTTGTGTGTGCGCACGCGTTTGAATTGAATCATAGTCGATTTTGATTAGGTAAATGTCATATTGGTTGTATGTCGATATCATTTGGTATTTTATACAGAACTGTATGGAGGATCATTTTTGTGTTCGTTATATAGATGGTCAAAAATCGCTACTGTAACAAAATTGAGTCGGGTTGGGTTGGATAGGATCCAATTTACTATTGAAAAAAAAACCCTGCTTCTATAAGTTTCTAACCCATTTTTTTTCTTCTTACTTTTACAGGGTTGGTATTCATTGGGTGTTCTATTGAGCCTCTTAACAACATTGATTATTGCTTCTTGAGGATTTTTGTACATTTCATTGGCACTCAAATTTTTGGGAGGGAGAGAAGTGGTGATGGTGGTGAAGTAGTGGTGGTCCATACAAATTTTTTTGCCTCCCAATGCCAGAGAACAGCTTGAGAGGTAAGAAATTATTTGATCTTTCCTTGCCATGTAAACTTCTCTAATGTCAACATTATAGACACCTAGAAAAGGGTAACCCTTCACAAATTAATCATTTAGACTTTTGACTTATGTTTTCGGATTATTCATTAGATACTTATCTCTTTGTAACATCTATAGGTCCAGTTCATATAAGCCATGTGGTTAGAAGCATTTCATGGCCATTATGTTTTGATGTGCCATACTATGATGATGAAAGACTTAAGGGAAATTTTTTGTGGCTCAAACCTATTTAACATACATATATCAATAGCATGACAAATGAGTGACGAGCTAGAATGCTCGTATGTCTTTTTCTCAATTGACATTTACTATTTTTAAGTAATCAAAAATCAATCTTTATCATACACTTAACAATCATGGATATGAATCCTCTCTATTTTAGTCCAGACAAACTCCTTACTCTCTTTAACTTAAACATTTGTCTAAATTAAGTTTGGTTATATTTAGAAATTGCCTCGTTAAATCGCCATCAATCTGTCGTATAGAATTGTAGTATATTTCCTAATATCAAATTCAAAACCTATAACCGATATCTCGTTTCCAACTGAAACTCATACCTATAGATGTGGATATTGACGGCCGAAAGTGAAGCTTCAACACCTTCTAAGTTGTGGAAATTCTACATCAGAAACTGACCCTTTGTTGTCATCATCTACCTTTTTGCTTCTTTTACTAAGAGATTTTTGCCTCATCAATGTTAGGTGGACACCAAACCCAAACCCAAACCCAAACCCAAACCCAAACCCAAACCCCTTGGTTGAATGGTACTAGATTAAACACACGTCATTACTGTGTCATAATCTATTGCTTAACATATGATTGGATTTTGTAATTACAAGATATCTTGCTTGATTTTTCAAAAGGGAAATTACCAACCTCCACAAGCTTATGTAACCTCTAATAAGGACAATCTTCAAATATCCATAATAATCAACATGGGGAATTTACATGTATTTTTTTTTTATTTTTTCTTGGATGAAAAGTTACACTTTTTTCAATTAAATAATAATATTTTTATGCAAGTGAATAACATCTAACATCAAATGATGCTGGAGCCACTTATTAGTGGGGTTATGGCTATCAACACATTAAAAGGCAAGGGAGCCCATGTTTTTGGCATTGAAAAAGGAACCTTTTCTATGATCACTCTGGCAGTGTGATCCATAGCCATAGATGATGAGATTGACACTTGTATATGAATCCTAGACAATTTATTATACTCACCTTCTTAATTGGTTCCAAAATAAATCACCTTTACATTTAAAAAAAAAAACTTGAACTTTATTGAGAAAATTAAAGTATTGATACATCTTGGCATAGAAAATTTGAAATAAATAAATAAATATTCCAAATGGAGAAAAGAGGAATATATATCTATTGTGGAGATGTACATGAAAATATGTCTATCTTAGGTGTAAGCTTAGTTGGTAAAGCAACTAGCTTACTATCTGCTCAATTGACATTTGATTAATTAATAAATGGAATCATCATCTTTAGCTACCATTCAGACATGGGGTATGGTTTCCCCACCACATTGATGGTGATTGGTGAGTGGTGACTCTAGCCAGATAATAATACCCATTTCCTTTTTAAGAGCAAGGCATATATTTCATCCTTTTCTAGCTGGCCTTGTTTTTGTTGTGAGGTTGAAGATACCTCCCCTTTTAATTGATAGCTAATTAACCTAACAATCATGATATATTAAGGGTGATAAATTTTGCAAATTTTATCCTTTGCAGCTAACTTTATCTAGGGTGTGTTATTTTCTAATTAATTAATGATTAAATCGATTCAATTCGATTCAATTCAATTTAGTTGAAAAAAATACTACTAGTCACAAATGTGTTCACGAGTATAAGCTTGTGCCAACACAGACATTTGCATAGATTTTGAAGTTAACTTGGATTTGGGATTCATAACTTTGAACCTAAGTGTTTAAAGAGAGTCACAAACAGCAAATCCATTCAGACAGAATACTTAAACCCAAATCTTAAATATTAATCTTTAAGCATTTTTATGTTCAACTTTATTGACCATTAAAAGTGGAATCCATTTCGATAATTGAGTGTTATTATTAGACTTTACTCCACGATTGTTGTTAATTATTGCATTATTCTTAATTGTGCAGGGAGGGGAGTGACAGGATAGCTTCAATTTCCAATGTGCGTACAGAATATTACATGAAATTCTGGATCCACAAGCGCCAGAACAGATCACTTGTTTAATGAACTTCATCATCAAATCAAATCAGATCCATTGTTCTCAAACTCTAGTTTAGCCAAAGAAATTAAAGGAAGATTATTTTACTGACAAACAAATAAAATAAGGTCCTTAGCAATAATAATAATGAGAATATACCATTGCAGGACTAATAATAGAAACAAAACAAAAAAAAATAGAAACAAATTTTAGTTAATTAATTTATATTCTTTTGGCAGCCATTTCTGACATAGAGGTTACCTTTAATCAGTATAGGCTTTTTACACCTTTGATACATGTACCTTATATTTTTGAAGAAAAATAATTGTGGTATATTCATTGTATATGGATAATAGTCAATTTTGTTGTCCTGATCTGGATTTTTTCTGCTTTATTTGTCTTAAATTACATGTAACATTCAAGAAAGTTGTTCCCAAATTTTGACAATTTCCTGATGGAGTGGAGGTAAAAATAAAATTTCCCACCATTCTGTGAAGATTTACTCAGCAGAATAAATTAACAACTAATGTACGATTAGGGGTGTTGATTAAGTAGTTTCAAGCTTACTTCAAAAAGATTTGGCAAGGCAAGATCACAAGTATGATTCCACATCTCTCGTGTCTTGTAATTTCCGGGTTTAGGAGATATACTTGTTTCCTAGCAGTACAACGTTGAAGGAAAAAAAAACAATAAAATTAATGTAAAGTCCGGTTGTAGTTTATTTTATACAGTTTTGAAGAAGTCTTGAGTGAGACAAGCTCACTGGAAAAATGAGTTCACTTTTTAGAAATGTAGAGGTCACTTATTATGAGTCGTGACCATTGTTTCACTAAAAGTGAACCTCGTCTCATCAACAGTTACAGTAAAACCGTCTTAAACAAATTTTTATGCATGTTCAATAAGTAATGCTGAATGATTTGGAGATACAGACTTAAACTTCAAGGGGTATGATTGATCAAGTGATAATTGAAAGTAACTAAATATGTTATGAACGGATCACAATTCACAATATCATTAGAAATGAAGTGCAGACATGAGACAACAAGAGTGTTTAGTTTTTTTTCCCCTGCTGTTCTTTATTTCTTTTTTCAACTGATTGCTTCATTTACATTCAAAGCAACTTGTTGAAATACTGAAGCTATCACTAGCAAAGAAAAAAGGACTAATTAATTAAAATTGATTGATAATGAGTAACAGAGACAACTTTCCTGGAAAAGGGTTGGAGGAATTTTGATTTCCCAGTTCCCAGACCCCAGTTACAGGTATTTTCTATGTGGTTTCTGTTTCCTATATAGTTTTTGTTATGCTAATGATCGGACAGTTTTCAGAGTTTTCATTTAAACCCACATCCTGCAATGTGTGCAGCACGTGACAAATACATGGTATTCCCTTGATTTTAGAACTTAAATCACCTTAGCATGTGCACTGTACGACTGTATCGTTTTGATTTGGAACTAGTGTGTATGCCATGCCATGCACAAGAAGCTTCGGTTTCATTTCTTTTTTAAATTTAACATTTTTTGTTGGGTTGTCTTGTTTCTAACTTTATTGTAATATTTTGTTTTCTTTTTTGGTGCTATTTTTATGATTAACTGGTAAATAAAACTGAAACAATCACCAAGACAGGATTTGAAGAGGTTACATTCGCAGCTTAACTCTTAATCTGTTTACGGAAAATAATAAAATGTTGAAGGAGAGGTGCACTCAAGTCATGGTAATAGTCATTCATTGGCCGTATATTATCCTTTTGATGAAAAAAAGAAAAAAAAAAAAAAAGAACTCATTCATCGGTTTGTGAAGCCTCTATAAAAGTTAGAGTTATATATCTACTTCTAAATGACATTGTTTGTTGCATTATAGTTCTACTTATTATGATTAGTCATACTGTAAACTTTGATCTATATTTCACTGAGTGCTTAGTAAATATTATTAGCCTTTTTTTAACAAACTTGAGAATACTCCGTTATAAAGTTCTTCTACCAAAGATTATCATAGTAGACAATGAATCGAAATGATCTAAGTACATCAAAAATTTATTGAAACAAACTCTGGGTGGCCCATGTCCCAAGTCCAGCGCACAAGAGCGCCATGTCCAAACGCCCATGTCTCATATCCCAGCGCTCATGTCCCATGTCTCAAGTCCAATAGGTGAAACCGAAATTTAGGGACCCGGATGACTGTCCCGAGGCACCAGAGGTCCTCTAGGGTGACGATAGACCCACCGTAGAATTTTGGACAAAAACAAAAATCGGACCCCGAGAAGCCGAAAATCAAAGGCTATAATCCACGTTTTTTGGGCTTCCAGGAGGCCCGAGAACGAATGGGGATATTTAAGCACCACATCGCATGGGACACCCTTAGGGAACATAAGAGGTATTCAGGGTCCGTTATCGGGTCTCTGGTAGGCTTGTAAGGGCTTTACGACACACCAATGTACGAGCCAAAACATCAAAGGCATGGGTGATATCAAAGTTTTGGGGATGAGGATGACCCTCCCGAGGCACCGATGGTCCTCTAGGGTCATGATAGACTCCCCTGACATGTTTGGACAAAAATGACACCCGGGCACCCGAAAGCCGAAAACGAAAGTTATAATCCACGTTTTTTGGGCTTCCCAGAGGCCCTGGAACGAAGCTGGATATTTTTGCATCACATGGCACGGAACACCCCTAGGGGACATTGGAGGCCCTTGGAGTCACTTATCCAGCCCCTGATAGGCTTGAAAGGGCGTTTTATGTGACACTAGTGTAAGAGTTGGAACACCAAAGGCATAGGTGATATCAAAGTTCTGTGATCTAGATGACCCTCTTGGGGCATCGAGGGTCCTCTAGGGTCATGATAGACCCCCCCAAAATTTTGACAAAAAAATTACTCCTGAGCTCAAGGAAGCTGAAAACGAAGGCTATTATCCACGTTTTTTGGTCTTCCTGGAGGCCCCGAAACGAAAGTGTATATTTTTGCACCAACATGGCACATAACACCCCTAGGGAATATGAGAGGCCCTGAAGGCCGCTTATCCGGGCCCGGATAGGTTTGGAAGAGTGTTTTACGAGACATTGGTGTAGGAGTCGAAACACCAAAGGCATGGGTGACATGAAGTTCGGGGATTCGGAAGACCCTCTTGGGGGCACCAAGGGCCCTTAAGGGTCATGGTAGACCTCCCGCAGAAATTTGGGCAAAAATGACATCCGAGCTCTGGAAAGCCGAAAACAAAGGCTATAATCCACGTTTTTTGACCTTCCGGGAGGCCGCGGAACGAAGGTGGATTCTTTCGAACTATGTCGCACGGGACACCCGTAGGGGACATGGAAGGCCCTCGGGGTAGGTTATCGGATCTTTGGTAGGCTAGAAGGGCCTCTTACTGGACATCGGATGCTAATCCACGATTATTGGGTATAGAGCATGATTTTCCACCACCTCATGATGCCAAACCTACCTCCAAGTCCTCTCTACTATTATAGTGATGTCTCATAAGATTTTTCATTTCTGAAGTGATTTCTAATTATTATTATTTTTTAGTTTGTTTTCTATTTTTCACAATGGTTTTTTAATTGAAAATTGAATTAAATAGCTACAATTATGGAAAGGTAGTAGATGAATTGATGGTGTGTGGTTCCGTCATCTACTTATGAGAGAGGAATTAACTTCTTCTTTTTTTGGCTCATCAATATGTGAGAGAAATTAGTTACTACTCAATTTCTTAGATTTGTAACCTCCGACAACTTGTGAGAATGAAAGAAAGGGGATGAAGGAGTCATTAAACTCTAGTATGTTTTTGTAATGTTTGATTGTTGCTACTTTTCCTCTGTTTTTTCTTTCTTTTTTTACTGGCCACAAGTCACATAACATGACACGTTATTAGTAAATTGACATATCATTCGACAATTCAACGACTGATGTAGGCATGTAGCAAACTCTGATTTGATCATTGCTTTTTAATCTAATTACATAGATTCGCATCACACGTATTCCAAAGATAATTAACACTTGTCGAGCATTTATAAGTATAATACGTAAATGTGAGAAATAGTGTTTGGTACATTGATACCACATCGCATAACATGCCCCGTCTAATTACACATTTACACTAATGATCATATTCATGATTAAATGGGCTCATTTGTACAAATCGCTTCTAAGTTGGTTCTGCATTTGATCTCATGTTTTGATCACATTTTAGCTTATTACAGCAATTGTTATAGTGTTAGATGGAGTTATGCCTTGAGAAATGACAATCCAGAGTACCTGATTTTAGTTTTCTTATTATAGAGATTCAACAAAGAAAGCCTATAAAAGGAGAGAGAAATTTACAGGGCCAAGGTCATGACTTACACAAGATGATGGGATAATACTAAATAAAATCACTTTCTGCAAAGTTTTCATTTTCAAGTTCAACAAAAAAAGCCTGGTAAATGGAGGGAAAAAAGATGTGTCTACAGTATATGAGCCATAAGCCAAGATCATGACTCGTATAGTATTAATATGTAACTATTAACTCAACTCAATCTTCTTCACGCCAAGATAATGTTCTTAAAGATGTTTCAAAGTGGACATAAATTTATCAACCATAGTGATAATATATGCATAAACTTTCGCACAAGCAAAACCAATCAAATCGGAAAAAATATATTATTTCTACGACTTGTGAGCATTTCATGGCTCTGCAAACTCTCTCCATCCTCCTTCTCCTCATCCTCATCCTCATCCCTAAATTCTACGCCCGCACCTCCAGACCCTTCATGTCACGTCCCAAAAAGACACCTACTGTTAACAAAGGGCTCTCCTTTTCTGCCCCGGTATACCATAGACGACGCTACATTGATCAACAACAACCAAGTAATTCGACGTTCTCCCCATCAGTATCAGAAGTGCGCACAGATTTACACCCCAACCATGAAGACTTGCTTGTCATGGCAGTGGGGATAGGAAGCAATAGCGATGGGACACCACTACTCACAACAGAACTCATAGTCGACACTGCAAGCAGCCTCGTCTGGCTCCAAGCTCAACCTTGCAAGCACTGCTAAGATCAAGGTAGCTTCCCCTACTATGACAGCTCAGCTTCCAGCACCTAAAGCCCTGTCTACTGCAGTGATCTTATTTGTGGCACTATCCCCCTTGCTGATCACCACTGTTATGACCTTAGGTTGGACGCTGCCGAACCCTGCTCCTACAATGCCAGTTATGCAGATCAAACTAACTCAAGGTGGGTCATCGGTACCGACACATTCTACTTTCAGAACACGGGTTCTTTGTCAGGCACTGGGTATGCCTCTGTGGAGAACGTGCCCTTTGGGTTAGGATCATCAAACTACCTCCCCAATAACATGGGGTACGAAAATAGTGGTCCAGGTATTGCAGGCCTCATGCGTGGTTATGGCGGGGTAAATAAATTTTCACACTGCTTCCCACGAGATAAGGACGACACTGGCATTATGAGGTTCGGCGATGAGGTCAGGATTATCGGTCAGAAGGTCACTCTAAGCCACGAGTCACACTTTTACATGGCTCTTCTGACGAATATCTATGTGTCCGGCAAGCAAATATACACCGCCACAGATATGCCTGCTGAAATTATCTTTGACACAGGAACAACTACAACTAATGTAGAACCACAAATAATGGACGCAATCATTGCAGCAATCAAGAGAGCTTTAGGACAGAAGTACCGACCTCACCAGTGGAGCGACTACGAGCTTTGCTATGACCTGATCTCTCTGTGCTCTGTAAGTCTGGACGAGGTTGCAAAAGTCACTTTTGAGTTCAACTATTCCACCAAAATTGATCTGTTCTCTTTTCATCTGTGGGTTAGAGACAGAGACCATAATCAGATTTGCTTGGGATTCCACAGAGGAAAGTCAGGCAGAAATATATTTGGTAATAATCTAATGAGAGAGATAAACATTGCATACTCACTCGATGAAGATGAGTTTGCCATGTATTTTAATCACCAGCATTGCCGGAGATGAAGATAATATTAATCATGCCACTATGGGAAGCATAAGGAGCATAGAACAAAGAACGCTTGGTTTTTATTTGTCGTACAAATTCATTTTTTATTATTCATTGTATTAAAGCCATAGTATATGCAGAAACTATGATTCATTTAAATCACTACAGCTCCATTTTTGCAACAAGGAATCTCAGAACACAATAGGCTACGTAATAGTCAATTATAGCAGCTCTGATGGAAACAGTAGGTAGCTAGTACCCAACTAGCCATTTGGAAGGAACCGAAAACGACTTTAAAGAGACGAAGAACCTACACTCAGCTAATTATATGTTACAAGAAACATGGGCATGAAGAACTTTGCAAACCAGGGACTCATGGTTGCTGAATTGGTGTAGAGCGAATCCTTCTCTTTGAGATTTAACATTACCCTGGGCAGTGCTGAAGTTTGCAAGGACATTTCAGAATTTTAGGGAGGAAATTATTACATCTAAGGGCTCGTTTACTTGAATATAATGGTGATTACAATGTAATGCACCATTTTATAGGGTAAATGAGGATTAGAAAAAAAAGGAGGGGGAGGAAAAACATGGAAAGAGTGAATTCGATTACCACATTCATTGTAATCACAATTGTTCTACTTTAGAACATGTAAAGATAATTACATTGGATGATACAATCAAGCTCCCAAAATCATATTTCTCCACCTCCTCCTTCCTTTTCTACTCACATTTACTCTATAAAATGATGGATAAAATGATGGATTACATTGTAATCATCATTCCATACAAGTAAACGCCACCTAAGTGTAAGTTGGACGTAAAGACCTAGAACAAGGAATATGCTGTCCATGTCCAAGCCTCCCTGTGGGGAATGTCATATCCGTTTATCAAGATGGTATGGAGAGGCATTGACGCTGGCTTTTCTCAAGAATAAATACTTCACTGGGTGCTTATAATGAGTAATGACTATTTTGCTCTGGCTTTGCAACTCATAAGAGATTAACGTCCCTATATCATTTGAGTATCATCCACTAATCCTGATATTGTAAACTGCAAAAGGAGAAAGTCTGCAAAGCAAGATCTGACTCTCTAGAATTAACTTCTTATGTAGGCCAAGAGAGTGAACCATCTTCCAAAGTAAGGCCATAAATTTATCAATCCAGAACTTGATATTATGAACAATATTTCAGAACAGTAAACAATTCAGGACCTGTGACTACGACCACCACAACCATCCATGGATCTGCCATCTCTCTCCACCCTAGGCCTCTTTACTGTTCTCCAGATAGCCTCTTCCAGCACCTTTAGATTCTGTCAGAACCTTAGATGTGGGTGGCTACAAAAGGGTCATCAAAGGATATTGGGCAAACAATAACCGACCCTATGGCTTCCCATGTTCCTCTAGGGATCCCCTTCAAAAACTGAAAACCTTGGTCCCAGCTCCCAGGGCATCCACTACGCCCAACTTCATGGGTTATAGCCTTTGGATTGGGTTATGCCGAACCATCCAGGGGTGCGGTTGAGTATTCCCATGAGGAGGCTTGTAGGGACCAAGGACAACCCAAAAAGATCCCCTATTTCCCCCGGAAGGCCTTCCATTACATCATATTATCCACGTTGTGTAGGTGTTAAAAGGTGGGTGACAAGTAAAAGGTTATCCAAGGCTTTTGGAGACCCAATAGCCGACCCAAGGGCCTCCCACATCCCTTAGGGGTCCAGTCTAATATGATTCGAAATAAACACCTTGATCACAGGAGCTTCGTTCCGGGACTTCCGAAACCCAAGATAATGTGGATTATAGCCTTCGATTTAGGCTTCCTGGAGCCCAGTTGTCATATTTTCCAAAACTTTGGCGGGGGGTTTATCGTGACTATAGAGGACCCCTAGTGCCCCGGGAAAGATATTCGGGTCCCCCAACTTCAATTTCACCCATGATTTCGGCGATCCAGCCCTTAGATTGGTGTCCCGTAAAACGCTCATCCAAGCCTATTAAGGACCCGTTAACCGACCTCGGGGGCCTACCATGTCCCCAAGGGGTGTCCCTTTCGATATGGTGCGATCATATTTGCCTTCGTTCCGGGGCCTCCGGGAACCCAAGAAAACGTGAATTATATAGCCTTCGATTTTTGGCTTCCTGGCCCGGTTGTCAATTTTTCCCAAACTTTTCCGGGGGAGCTATTGTGACCATCGAGGATCACCGGTTCCCCGGGAAGGATATCCGGATCCCCGAACTCTAATTCCACCCATGATTTTGGCGATCCAGCCCTTAAATTGGTGTCCAGGAAAATGCCCGTCCATTAGGGAGCCGTTAACCGACCCCGTGGCCCTACCAAGGGGTGTCCCCATTCGATGTGGTGCGAAAATAACAAACCTTTGTTTTGGGGCCTCCCGGAACCCCTAAAACGTGGATTATAGCCTTCAATCTTTAGACTTCCTAGGCGGTTGTCAAATTTTCCCAAACTTTTCCAGGGGGGTCTATCGTGACCATAGAGGACCCTTGGTGCTCCGGGAAGGATATTCAGGTCGCCGAATTCAAATTTCACCCATGGCGTTCCAACCCTTAGATTAATGTCCCGTTAAACGTCTGTCTAAGCCTATTAGGGACCCGTTAACCGACCTCGGGAGCCTACCATGTCCCCAACTGGTGTCCCCTTCGGTGTGGTGCGAAAATATCCACCTTCGTTTTGGGGCCTTCCGGGACCCAAAAAGCGTGGATTATAGCCTTCGGTTTTAGGTTTCCTGGGCCGGTTGTCAATTTTTCCCAAACTTTTCCGGGGAGTTAATCGTGACCATATAGGACCCTTGGTGCCCCCGAAGGATATGCGGTCCCTGAACTCCAATTTCACCCATGATTTCGGCGTTCCAGCCCTTAGATTGTGGTGTCCTGTAAAACGTCCGTTCAAGCCTATTAGGGACCCGTTAACTGACCTCGAGGGCCTACCATGTCCCTAACGGATGCCCCGTTCGATGTGGAGCAAAAAAAATTAGATTGGTGTCCCGTAAAACGCCCATCCAAGTCTATTAGGGAGACGTTAACCGACTTCGGGGGCCTACAATGTCCCGAAAGGGTATCCTGTTCTATGTGCTGTGAACATATCCACCATTATTCTGGGGCTTCCTGGAATCCCAAAAAACGTGGATTATACCTTCGATTTTAAGCTTCCTAGGGTGGTTGTCAATTTTTCCCAAACTATTCCGAGGGGTCTATCGTGACCATAAAGGACCTCTGGTGCCTCGGGAAGGATATCCGGGTCCCCGACTTCCAATTTCACCCATGATTTCGGCGTTCCAACCCTCATATTGGTGTCCCGTAAAATGCTTGTCCAAGCCTATTAGGGACCCATTAACCGACCCCGAGGGCCTCTTTTGTCCCCTATAGATATTATGTGCGATGCTCTGGATGACCCCGAAACGGAATTTGTTATTTTGCATCAAATCGCCATAGAACACTCGTGAGTCGTTGGGGACGAGGGAGGCCCCATGGGTCAATTATTGGGCCCTATTCAGCTTGGACGACCATTTTATTGGCAATCCACTCCCAAACACCGAAATTGTGGGTAAATATGAAGTTTTGAGGCCTGGATCGTCTACTGGGACACCGGGGGTGCTCTTAGGTTACAATGGACCCCGAATAAGTTCTACCAAAAATTTCAAGGGGGGGCCTCGAGAAGCAGAATTTTAAGGCTATAAGCCACCTTTTTGGGTTTTTGGAGGGCTCTGTGAAAACAACATATCGCACGGTTACCCAGCTATCGGGTCCCTAATAGGTTTGGTCGGTCGTTTTACTGGTCACCTACTCTAAAGGACATATCAGTGAAATTGTAGGTGTATACGATATTCCACATACCCGCCTCCTGGAGCACCGAGGGTTCTCTTGGGTCGGTTATCGGATCCCTACCGCAAGACACCCCTAGGGGACATGTGAGACCCTCGGGGTCCGTAAAGGATTGGACACAACCGTTTTACATGTCACATTCTCTAAAGGGCCGAACACCAAATCTTGGGTCAATAGGAAGTTCGGAGACTTGTATGGCCTATAGGGGGCACTGGTAGTCCTCTTAGGTCACAATGGACCTCCAAGATAAGTTCGCCCAAAATCATCAACCAGACCTCGTGAATCAGAAATTGAAGGCTCCACTTTTGTTGGGCTTTTGGAGTGTTGTGAAACGGAAGTTGTTATTTTCACACCATATCCCACAAGACACCCCTATGAAACATAGAAGGCTCACGGAGTCAGTTATCGGAACCAAATATTGGGTTCCTATTAGGTTTGGACGACCGTTTTACTACTCACCCACTCTAAAAGGCATAACAGTGAAATGTGTTCCACGGATGCGGATGATCTTCTGGAGCACCAAGGGTACTGTTGGACCCAAATTGGACCCCTGGAGAAATTTGGGAAGATATTTAAAGTAGTCCACCGAAAGCCGAATGGAAGCTGAAAACCACGTTATTTGGGCTTCCGGACGACCACGTAACAAAAGTAATTTTATTCTCACTATATTGCACCCGATGCCCTTAGGAGACATAGCGCACCCCCGGGTGGAATTGGACACAATCGTTTCACATGTCACATTCTCTGAAGGGCCAAACACTAAAAGTTTGGCTGAATACAAATTTCTGAGAATCGAATGGCCTATCGGGGAAATCAGCGGCCTTATAGGTCACAATAGACCACCAAGATAAGTTGGCCAAGAAAGTCACTCCGGCCCGGAAAACCAAAATTGAAGGCTTCTAAAAGGCTCCGAAACGAAAGTTGTTATATTCGCATAATACCCGAGGGGGTATTCCGAGGGATGTGGGAGGCCCTTTGGATCGGTGGATCCCTATTAGGCTTGAACAAAGCCATTTTACATGTCACCTACTCTAAAGAGGCAAACAACGAAGTCATGGAAGAATACTAAGTTGAGACCCAGATGCCCCCGGAGTGGTCCTCTTGGATCACAATGGACATCGCGACAAAGTAGGGGCAAAAATCTCAACCGGACCCCGGGAAACCGAAATTGAAGGATATATAATCCACGCTTTTTCGGCTTTTGTAGGTCCCCGAAACGAAAATTGTTATATTTGCAGCAGCATATCACATGGGACACCCCTAGCGGACATGAGAGGTCCTCGGGGTCGGTCATCGTATCCCTGTTAGGTTTGGACGGCCGTTTAACTGGTCACACTCTTCAAAAGGTCGAACACCGAAATCATGGGTGAATACGAAGTTCCGAGACCCTTATGGCCTACCGGGGGTACTGGGGTTCCTTTTAGGTCACTTTGGATCTCTAGGATAAATTAGGCAAAAATCTCAATCAGGCCTCGAGAAGCAGTAATTGAAGGCTATATAATTCACATTTTTTATACTTCTGGACGACCACAAAATGAAATTTGTTATTTTCACACCAAATCGCCATGGAACACTTACACGGGAGGAGGGAGGCCCCTGGAACAATTATTAGGTACCTATTAAGCTTGGACAACCATTTTATTGGTCACCCACTCTATTGGCCCGAAACCCAATTATGGGTAAATACGAGTTTTGAGGAGCTTGGACAACCATTTTATTGGTCATCCACTCTATTGGCCCGAAACCCAATTATGGGTAAATACGAAGTTTTGAGGCCCGGATGACCTACCGGGGCTGCTCTTGGGTTACAATGGACTCCCATATAAATTTGGCATAAAATGTCAAACGGACCCCAGGAAGCCGAAATTTAAGGCTATTATCCACGTTTATTGGGCATTTAAAAAGTTGTTGCTTTCGCACCATATCGCACGACACTCCTATGGGACATAGACCCCCGAGGTCGGTTATCCGGTCCTTATTAGGTTTGGCCTAGTCGTTTTCTAGGTCACCCATTCTAAAGGGCACGTAACTGAAATCATAGGTCAATACTCAATACGAAGTTCGGAGACCCGGATGATCTCACGGTGGCCGCGGGAGTTCTCTTGGGTCCTAATGGACCCCTAAAGAAATTTGGGAAGAAATCGTAACCATCCCCCTGGAAGCCGAAAATGGAAGGCTAAATTCCACATTTCTTGGGGTTTTGAACAACCACGTAACGGAAGCTATTATTTTCTCACCATATCGCACGGGACACCCCTAGCGACATGCGAGACCCTCGGATAAGTTTGCCCAAAAATCTTGGGTCGAACACTAAATCTTGGGTCAATACGGAGGCATTGATGGTCCTTATTAGGTCACAATGGACCCCCCTCCCCCGAATAAGTTTGCCCAAAAATGTCAACCGAACCCTGTGAATCCGAAATAGAAGGCTATAATCCTCTTTTTTGGGCTTTTAGAGGGTTGTCAAACGAACTTTGTTATTTTCGCACCATATCGCACGGGATATCCCTAGGGGACATAGGAGTCTTACGGGGTCGGTTATTAGGTCCCTATCAGGTTTACCCGTTGTTCTACTCTAAAGGGCATAACAATGGAATTATAGGTGAATACGATGTTCCGCATGCCCGGATGACTCCTGGGGATCCGCGACACTGGGTTTCAATTGGGTCTCTATTGGACCCAAGGACAAATTTGGGAAGATATCTAAACCAACCATGTTATTTGGGCTTCCGCACGACCATGAAACATAAGTCATTGTTTTCTCACCATATCGCATGGACAACCCTAGGAGACAGTGGGGGCTCCGCGGGGTCGGTTATCGAATCCCTATTAGGATTGGACACAGTCGTTCTGCATGTCACATTCTCTATAGGGCCGAACACCAAAATTTTAGGTGAATACAAAGTTCTTAGAACTAAATGGCCTATCAGGGCACCAGTGCTCCTCTTAGGTCATAAAGGACCCTGATAAGTTTGGCCAAAAAAGTCAACTAGGCCCCGGAAAACCGAAATTGAAGGCTTCTGGTGGGCTCCGCAACAAAAGTTGTTATTTTCGCACAATATCCGAGGGGTACCCCGGGGTGTGTGGGAGACCCTTTTGGTTGGTTATCGTATCTCCAAAAGTCGTTGATGACCATCTTATAGGTGTTAAGGCTGTAACACCGAAGTATGAGTGAATATCATGTTAGGGGTGGGGACAAGGACAAGGACCTCCGTCAGCTCTTGGATCCTCTTTAGCCTTGAATCAGCTTTCCCTTTACCTGTCATAGGGTTGGCTCCAAAACGAAGTGCCTCTCCCAGTACTTATGTCGCAGCGCCCTTGTCCCAGCGCCAACGTCAAAGCCCAAATGTCCCAGTGCCCATGTCCTGTGTCATAGCGGCTAGCGCCTATGTCCCATGTCGAAGCGCTCATGTTCTATGTCCAAGCGCCCATGTCCCATGTCTGGCGCCTATGAAGCACTGATTATGACTTCCCACCATCCAGTGCCACTAAACGTCCCCCATGATTTCTCTATTATTATAATGGGCTCTCATAATGCTATACCAAGGCAGTTTTTCACGCTTCCACCACCTACAACCCTGTCTATTGTATGGATGAAGTGTAACGTCATGCCTCCAGCTGACCACCAGTGGCAAGCGGCAAGGCTGATTGCTGTTTGACCAAGATCATAAAAAGCATATCTTAGACCAACACGAGCAGGATAATTGGTATTGAGACATTCAACTTCTTCCAGGAACACGTCCATGGACGGCATGTCCTTTGGGTTAGGACCATCAAGTTACCCCCATGAATTTCAGCAAAATTGCTCTAGGAATAGCAGATCTCATTCTCTCATGCGTGGTTACGACAGCTTGCTACACAAGCTAGAGGTAAAGATATTCTCTAATTGCTTCCCACAGAACAAGGACAGTATGGGCAGTTGAGAACAATGAGCTTTGAAGATGAAGCCAAGATCGCAGGTCAGAAGGTCAGACACCCTTTGTGATTTGTCAAGCAAGAGGATACATCTTTGACACAGGAATCGCTATGATCAAGCTAAATTCAGGAATGATGCATGCAATCATATCAGCCATCAAGCGCACTTTAGGAGAAAGGCACGAACCTCATCGTTGTGGAAACCTGACTATGAACTTTGCTACAATGATCTCTCTTTCCGCCATTAGTCTGGACTCTAGACGATTTCACCACAATCAATTTCGAGCTCGTCCACAGTCCCACACCACCCGAGATTGACCTCGTCTCCTTTTATCTGTGGAATACATTCAGAGACCACAGTGAGACTTACTTGTGATTTCACAGAGGAGATCCAGATGTAGTATATTGGGTAATCTAATGAGAGAGGTAAGAGTAGGATACTTACTTGAAGAAGACCACTTAGCTATGTGCTTTAATCACCAGTATTCTTCAGTGACGGTAACCTGGATCAGCCAATATGCAGAGCGTCCAAATTCACACGACGCTGAAACCTACTTATGGTTTTAACCTAAAGTACATGGGCTTAATTTACAGAATTAAAAAAAAAAAAATGCAATTACGCAAGAACACGGGCCAGTTTAGATGGAAATGTCAGATTAAGACAAATGTCAGTTCAACCCCTAATTTCTTTGAAGAGGTTTATAGTCTACAATCAACTATTGTATATATGCATTTTCTGAAAATCGCTAGAATCTTTTACATGTTTATACAATAAATTTTCCTCCAATGGGAAGAAATTAGCCAGGGTGATAATGAACTCATGGCATAGGGCTATATGAAGATGAACCACGCACAACTTCAATTCCAAACAATACTGATTTTTCAACATAAGTACAGCAACATAAACAACTCTCAAACAGAAAGGTGATTCCTTCAATCGTTCTTTATTCAAATCACACAAGTTGCAACAAGAACCAAAATGAAAGACAGCCTCAAACAACCTACCACTATATACATCAATACGCTTCAAGACAACACGAGAAATGTACGAGCCCCTACAGACATACTAACATTAAGATATGCAACATCTAATACATATAGTTAATTATATGTTACAAGAAAAGGAAGAACCATGGACATGAAACTATCGTAGGTCAAGGTTGCAGAACCGGTGCAGCTTGGATCCTTCTCTTTGAATTTCTCAGTCAAACCCTGCAATTGCAAACAACATAAATTTAAGAACACAAAAAAACCTGACGCATAATGGATTAAGAATGAGCAATATATTCAAATTGTAAGTAAAAAAATGATGGTCTAAGGTAAAAGTAAATGTTTCATCATTCTAAAACAGCAGGGAACCAAATTGCTTTTCATCACGAGAAACTAAAAAAACAGTGAGGTCCACAGATGAAGAAGCTGGAATAAGCTTGCATAACATTCAATTAGTTTTAAAAATTTATCTTTAATCCACCAACCCACAAAAAACTGAAAATAGGTAATCTGATGCAGAGATACGATCAATAAATGAGAAGACATGCCCACCTCTATAACCATTCCACACCTGCAAATCCAATAAAACACAGTGTTAGAGAGAATCCATATCCATACAGAGATATAACAGTAATACACAACCGACAAGTTTGAAGAAGCCTTACTCAACAAAGCTATCAAAATTTAGCTCAACCTTCCGGCCACTTCCATCATCATATCGGGATATCAAAAGTTGAAGTACTGAAGGTGGTACTGCATATCGTAAACCAAAAAAAGCATCCCTTAGCTCTGCTGCATTAATTTTCCCGCTTCGATCTCTATCAAATCTCTCAAATATGGCCTGAAAATAGAACTCGCACAATCAATCCAACACCCCAATAACATCTAGAAAGATTCATGCTACTGGAATACTGGACAGAAGACAAAAATTTACATCGGCTGGCAAATTAACCTGACTATTGGCAATACTTAAAAGGGAATGGCCCACGTTCAATGCTGAATATTACAATGGCATTAGCACAATCTAAGATCTAAGCAATCAAATTTCCTATTATACTTAAGTACAACAAGGCATCAAATAAATATTGCCAACTAGAACATTAAAGAAAACTAAAACTCTGTAGTCTCCACATGCAAATGAAGAACTAATAGACATTAAAACGTGTTGAATTGACATGATTGGAGGCATGTCTCTTCTTCCATTATTATTTATTTAAAAATCTAATTCTTTTTCCAAATTTTTGCTTTCATCGCTATGCTGAGCAATCAAGGTAGAACTTGAATACACAACAGTTCCACCCATCATCCAGAAAAACAGAACAATTATATTTGCATAAGAGAGTAGTAGCTGTAGGATAACTTACACGCCATTGACCTAGGCAACTCCACAATGCAGCGAATTCACTTGGACCTGTTGATGACATGAATTTACATTCAATTAGCACAGATATGAGATAACAAAGAAATACAAAAGCAAGGAGCACCCAAATGAAAAGCAACTTCTCTTTGCTAAGTAACAGGTAACTATTTTCAAATTTTACCTTCACATAAACTACATAAATGAAAAGACTCAGAAATGCATCCCAGATGATTAAATTTCATGAGTAGTTAAAAAGGCAACCCCATCTCATTTCCAATCTAAAAACAACCAAATTAATACTTTAAGTACAACCCCATCTCATTTCACTCATTGAGGCAAAACAACAAACACTTGGTGTGCAAGTAAGAAAAAAACAATAAAACTGACCAAGTCTAAGCGAAGTCTCATTTGGGTTCTTAAACAAGAACATAAGAAGACGAATAGTACGGAGAGCAAAGCGGTGGTAACCAGAGGAGAGAGATTGTTGAAGCTCCGAATCATTGACGAAACCACTGTGATCTTTGTCAACCATCTGGAAGCTCCGAATGATTTCCGGGTCAGTACCCGGTGGAAACGGGTTGTACCCATAAAACCCACCACCAGTACCAGTACGAGTACCAGCAGGTGGTGGGTAAGTTGAAGAAGAAGATGGGTATGGTGGTGAAGAGTAAGATTCGGGAGAGACGTGATAAGCTTGGGCTGGTGATGGTGGGTAATTTTCGTGGTAAGTTTGAGTTGGTGGTGGTGATGGGTAATTTTGGTGAGCGGTGTGGTAAGTTTGAGTTGGAGTTGGTTGTGGTGAAGATGAAGGGTATGATGATGATTGGTGAGAGACGTGATAAACTTGGGCTGGTTGTGGGTAATTATTGTACTTGTGTATGTGATTGTTGTTGTATTGGGGGCTAGTGGTTGAGGTTTCGTATGGTGATGAATCAGGCATGAAAGGAGCAGAAGGTTTGAAAGAACCCATTGAGGAGAGAGAAAGAGAAGAGAGAGAGAGAAGTGAAAGATGGGAGAGGAGGGAGATGGAGAAGGCAATTATTATGAGCGAAGTGGGGAAAGAGACGAAAGGGAAATATGGGAGGAAATTGATAACGGTAACGCGTGGAGGATAGTCGGGTTGGGTTGGGTCGGGTCGGGTCGGGTTGGGTTGGGTTGGGTTGGGTGACGTTTCGTTTTGGCCTCGCAAATTCAAAAGAGTATCCAATAGGGAAATTCAATTAGATTTGTCAAAACCCTAAAAAGGTTGGTTGATACAGTCAAAGCCTCCAAAGGTAGGTATGTAATCCAGTCAATCTTCCAGAGGTTTTCTTCCTTCTGTTTCCTTAGTTATATGTACTTGTGTACGTCAATCAAAACGTGTGCCAGTGCTGGATTTGGATCACTTGATTTATTTATTTTTTTCTTTTTGCTCGTTCAATGGTCACGCGGTTGTATTAAAAATACCCATAAAATAAACAAACAACCTAAAGCCCGCATTCGGGTTGGAACTCTCTGAGATTAAGAATACCCAAAAATTTAAGGAGGCCGCCCATGCGTCAAAAGAGTGAGCTAATACATTGATTTGGATCACTTGATGGTTACTATTACTGGTACAAAATCTCTGCCAAATATTTTGGTTCTTGAAGAAACACAAAGCCATATATAAGAGACATACTCCTAGTCACAAGAGCATTTTTTGATTTAACATCACTTATATAGTGTTATATCACTTCTTTTTTGTATATTTCTTTTTTTGCTTATTTAGTCACTTATTCAATTAAATATGTGTGATTGAAAGTACATTTACCAAAGAAGTATGCTTAGCAATTAAGATTTTCCCCAATTAGTATCCATTGCATTTAAAATCACTTTTCTACTAATGAAGAGGTTGGGTAGTTAAAAGATTATTTCTTATAAACCGTATAATACTAAATTGACCTTATTTTTTTCTTACTTGACCTTTAAAGAAGCTGGCAAAATCTAACCCAATACACTCGACAAAGATTCATCCTAATTTGACTTGACAAAGGCTTGACCTTAATAACCCTAATGATCGAATCCAAAATAACCCAATTCGAGATTTACATGACAAAAACGAAAACCAACCCGAATCTAACCTGATCTAGGTACATTACTTAATAATTCGATCTGCTGATCACCCGAACCCGACCTTGCCGACTAGCTTGTCGGGTCTAAATATTGAGTCATATCCCCTGAGTCTAGACTCATTCACCAATGGAATTTGACTTTATCCGCTGAAAAATCTGGGCCGAACCAATTATCGAATTAATTCTAGGCAAATACTCGATCAAGATCCAACAACCATATGGTAGATTGGTAGCCCAAGTCTAAACCCATTAAAAATGGCGGGAACTACAACCATACACCCACACTACATTCCCCCAAAACTAAAAGGGACCCTTGCTTGCTCTTGACTGATTGAGGGAGAAGAGAGAGAGAGAGGAGAGAGAATGGGGGGAAAGGATAATGTAGTGACGGAGCCGGAGGAGTTGCCGAGAACCATCGTACGGCGAGTCGTCAAGGAGAAGCTTTCTGAGGTGTCTACCGATGGCGGTGATGTCACTCTTCACAAAGAAGCTCTCATTGCTTTCTCCGAAAGCGCTCGCATTTTCATCCACTATCTCTCCGCCACGTATGCTCCCCTCTCTCTCTCCTCTTCTGTGCAATTTTGAACTCAAGATCGCTAATTTTATTTTCATTTACTGAAACTATTTCAATTTTTGGTGCTTGTATTTTGTTATTTAGTTATTCAACCCTACTTAGGGTTTTCCCTCATCTTGTTTTGCTCATATGTGTCAATTATTTGTTACAATTTTTGTAATTGTTTGGGTTATTGATTGCGCAATTGCCTTCTGAGTGGAGAAATTATCAATTTGTACTTGTTTTCGGCGATTTTAAGGTTGTTTAGTGACCCAAAAATGGGAGCTTTGCTTGCAATTTCAGAAAAATTGACAGGATTTTCTAAAGTTGTTGCTCGAATAATTGGGAAGGAATGAGCTTTGCTTGCGATTGAGCTATAATAAGCTTTGTAAATGCTTTGGTTGTCATGACAAATGCGATTTATCCAATGATTTGATTCTTTTGTACAGAATAGATGGAATTGTCTTAATTATAGCTCAATTTATTAGAATTGGGGACCATAATTAGTTGTTGTTTTACATAAAAATCAAGCCTGCTAAAACATCTTCAAATTCTTAAGCTATCAACAAATGTAGTGTAGTGGTGTGAAGTTGCTAGATCTTTTGGAAAAGGGAAATGCAGAGAATCAGTCATTGAACCTATGAGTTCTCTATTTCCCCCCTTTTCGTATATAGAGGGTTTAATGAGGGAGAAGAGTCTTTATCAGTTCATGGCCTTGGACTTTGGATTTTGCTGATGGATGGTCTAATATGATTATGTGTAGGGCAAACGATGTATGCACTGAATCAAAAAGGCAAATTATCAATGCTGAGGATGTGCTGAAAGCTCTCGAGGAGATTGAATTTTCTGAGTTTGCTGAACCGCTCAGAGCCGCCCTTGTTGGTTAGTGCCCCTTCTGCTTTCAGTTTACAATGGCTTTATGCAGGATAAGCTTCTGTGTGTCATTGTGTGTGTTGTTTTATCTCTGCCTTTCATTATAGAGTCATTACCATCTCTATTATGAATTTTGGGTATTTTCATTTAATTGTTCTGGTTTCTGAGGATCTGGGGAACTGTACTGTGGAAATGAAGTATGCATCCATCCACTTGGACGTATGGTAAGCTATATGGTGTACTCCTTCCTCTGTGTTTTCCGTCACTTCACACTACGTGTCAGGCAGCCAGTACAGCTTGTCAATCGAATGCCTTTTTCCAGAAAAGTAACCTGAGATATTACAAATTTACAATGAGTTTATGTCATATTCCATGTTCTTCAATTAGTTAGTTATGATACACAGATAATTTTCTTTTTTCGGGTGGCTCATGATCTAGTTGCATGGCTGATACTTCTATGCTTACAGAAGCCTCCAGAACAGTTGCGCATATAACATGAAAATTTAGTATACTAAAGTGATAAAACTTCTTAATTTCAGAATTCAGGAAGAAGACCGCCGGAAAGAGGGCAGGATCAGCTAAGGCAAAAGAAGCGAAAAAGAAGACCAAAACAGATAAAGAGACAACCACAGAAAATGGTGAAGATGAAGCCAATGAAGATAATGTGGATGAAGATGAAGGCAAAGAAGAAGGCAATGAAGATAATGTGGATGAAGAGGAAGAAGAAGAACAAGCGAGTGAAGATAAGGAGGATTCTCATGAGAGCTGAGTGTAGAATTTTGTAGGCTATAGAGTTTGAGGTCTAGCTCTCCTGTTGGTAAAGCACATAGTGGGTAAAGAGAGGAATAGACCAACCCTTATTAACCGGCTCTTCGTTTTGTCTGAGTGCGACTAATGTGGTTCTCAATCTCAGTCTTCCTGTAAAATATGGGCAAAATCTAATGAGCATTGGTGGGACATGGATGTTCACAAGGGAAATTTTCTTTAAATTCAGTTGTCTTCGAATCTTGAATTTCATGTTATTCCTGTTTTTCATTCTCTTTGGTTTTTCAATTCTTGTTCCTAGGACACTAGGAACTCGTGCTCCATTTTAAGCTTTTCCTTATGTTAGAAAGATTGCATTTAACCGCTTAAGCATGCCAGATATAAAGTATGGTGTATGTTTGCATTGACGTTTGTAGCTATGGATTCCGGAGCTGCAATTCTGCTGTCCAAAACATCCATAAGCCCAAGATGGGGTCTCTCAAATGAGGCTGCAACTTAACTCAATGTGGGACTATAAAAATGTAACAGTTTAGTAAAGCAGTTGGCCAATTGCGTCCCTGGCTCCCATAGCATGATGCTTGCCCTTTTTCGGACCTAAACCACTCCTGGCATAACAAATTAGACATCCCAAATTCCCAATGTGAAGGCAGTACCTGTAGCTGAGCCTGATATACCAGTAGTCTGCTGGACATAACTTGAACATAGAATGTTGGTCTGATTCTTCTCCAATCACGATACAAGGTACGAAAATTTTGCAATAGCAACTCCCCCCGAACAAGAAAAAAATCACTCTCATGTTACGATATGAATGAACTAGTAATGTGGATCTGATTATAATTGCTGATGAAATGAATATCCATTAGAGTATATACTAAAGATATTGTCTGAGCTAGAATGACCTCTGCTGCCAATCATGGTCAAATTCTCGGCATCTAAAATATCAAGCTCAAAATCTTGCTTTGATATTAGGCCTGTTAAGATCCGATGGCCTAAGAACAATCATCTAAGCTCTCCAAAGGTGTTGCTACAATTCGAATTCGGTGAAGTAAAAAGATCCGAAAATCCATAGCAAAGGATGTACAAATAATTGAATAAACAATGTAGATACTACATTCAATTTGCTCTGAAGTAAAGAATTAAAACCCCTCAATTAGTGTTACAAGAGATCATTGCCTGCTAGCAAAATTCATTTCATCTACACGTTTTTTCGACATTTAAATACACACCTCCGTTCTTCAAACTGCTCCCTGAGTGAAAACTGTGTTGTTCTCAATCGTCTTTCGAGCATGCCTTACAAACTTTCCATCACTAAGAGAGTTGCTGCTAACCTCAACAAACAACAACTACCACTTGGGCAACTAGTGTCCAACTTGTCTACTTTTACTGTATCTGTATTCCCCTCTTCCAAGTCTTTTCATGGACTTCAGGGTACAAGTCTGCTGTTCTCTGTGAATAGTGATAGCTAGTGTCGCTCTTTTCTTCAATTTCTTTTCTTCTTTCTTTTTTCCCCTTATTTGATCTATTTCATATACTCCAAAACACTACGATTTATATCCTCTAAGAATGAAACAAATCCCATGACGCTAGTGAAGCCTGTCCCCTCAACATCTTGTTCTTCAATTAGATAGTTCTCAAAAGCTGTAGCGTCATCCTGCCCTCCTCGGATGAATAGGAGTTTTGGGGTGATACTTCTCTCTTGTTTCAATTTATTTATCGTCGACCGTAGTAAGCCTAAGAGAACAATAAAAGATGCTCAGACTTTCTAATCATGTTTGGGGAAAAGGAGAAAGCCATTTTGCTTCAAAGAGAAGAGACTTCGAAAAGTACTTACAGTCATGAGGGGGTGGGAAAGGCAGTGAAGGGTCGGCAGTTGAGGAATAAAACACTATCAAAGTCGTGAAGGCGTCCAGGAGAAAAATAGGACTACCACTGGTTATCAGTGCAGCACGACTCAGAGAATGACGAGGATAAGCTTGTTTATCTGGAGTTGTATATGATGTCAATACAGGATATACAGCACGATGAAGAGAACTTGGCTCCAATGCACTGCATCACATGTACCAAAAACAAAGGTAGAGAGATTTAGTTTCTAGTTGAAATGGAACTGCCCAAAAAAGACAGCCATGAGACTGCACTAGTGGAAAATAGAAGAAATTGTCCCTTATGCTTATTTATTTCCTTTCAAAAAAAAAAAAGTACTTCAAGCATATGATCTGCTATCTTTACAGCATTTCAGGCTTGCACGCAATATTTCTAAACAATGCCAGTACACTTGGCTGAAATACTACCATGGAAATATTTCGATTTTCAAGCATATAATCTAACATCTTTACAGCATTCCAGGCTTGCACTCGATATTTCTAAATAATTTCAGTTCAAATAGCTGAAATTCTAGCAGGGAAAGTCTATAATTCGCTTTGAGTTTGATTGTCCTTGAACTGACCTGATGCATCTATATTCTAAAGTGACAAGGGCAACTAACTTCACAAGTATGCAAATCAAACTGAAACAACATAACTTCTTTCTTTATTTAATATCTTCTACTTTCATCTTTTTACCATTTTGTATTTGGTGGTAAAAGGTGTGAGAGAAAGAAGAGAAAACAAGAAAAGGACATTTCTTTTAATCCTTATTCCTTATTTGCGTGTGTCAAACCCCCAAATCAACAACCATATTTTTAAGAAAAATATTTCATGGCAGGAAAATTTCTCTATCCAAAAGCACTTCATATCTGCATGTGTCAAATACCTGAAGAGACATTGCAAGTATATCCGGTAATCCGGATGAACACCCTCCTCATGTAGACGAAGAAGAGGACTTCGAAGCAAAGCAAAGATCAAGCGAGGTAAAGGCTGTAACTGGGGGCATTGTGCAAATGCAACATCAATTTGTTGACCAGCACTAGAACTTCCAGCCCCATACTGAATGAGTTTAAGGGCATCACTGTACTGAGCTGTAAGAATGACTAGCCAATCATGTAACAGCATCCTTCCCTCTCGCACTCCTTGCTCCAAAGAAGCTAGAATGACCTAGACAGTATGAGGTTCAAATAATCAGCCACAGGAACAAAAATTAAATAACTATTTATGCTTTATTATGGGAAAAAAGAAAAAGACAACACAATAACAAGTTACCTTGTGAACCAGAATAGAAAGAAGCACCTCAGGGTCCACACTGTCATAAAGTTCATTAATGTTACGAGCAGTTGCATACTGCAGTGTCCTAATTCTCAGCCGCCGTTTGATTGAAAATTTAGGTCTGCAGTCACAGAAACACATGATGAATCAATAACACAGGAAAATAAAATTTCAAAGACAGCTAACAAGGATGCAAACCCAATCTGGGATTCTGGGGCAATGGAAAATATATAGAAGGTAAGCATGTGCATGTTAACTGTAATTTCAAAGTCACATTGGCAAACCAACATCGACACATAGTACAAACGCCTTCAGGAAAAGAACAGGTTCATTGCCCAATCCTCCAGAGTCCAGACCAGAAGAAGAGAGCATCAGGCTAAAGCGAAAGGGACAACAGCAGAATTGATGAGGTTAAGGCTATCTCGAACCGGCCTCATTTGAGCATCATTAGACATCATTTAAAAAGATTTAAAATGTGCTTGATTGTGGTATTTAAGAAATGCTGGAGTTCAACTATGAGGACCATGAGATTGCAGTTACTTAAAAAAAGAACTTGGAAATTTGAACCAAATTAAATTGAATTTGTATCCTGTAAAATTGAGGGGTAAGAAATCAGACTCAAACTATAATAGAAACTTCTAACTATGATGCATTACTTTCCCCAACAAGATACTTTTATCTTATCAAGTAATCATAAGTACAGTCTTAAACTATAATAAAGGCTGAAAGTATCACATACCCTCCTAAGTGAGTTCTACATGCCTAACTCACAGGTAAAAATTCCTCAAAACAAGCTGCGAAACTTCAACTTGCCAAATAGTATATGATTCTACCTCTTCAATTCTGAGAAATACGAGTTGCAACATGAATATGCACTCATTTTGAGCCCACTAACATTCAAACCTTCAATGAGGGAGAATTTAAGCAAAGTTTTGACCAAATTATCCCAACTTCATTGTCTAGCACACTCAAGTCAATACAACTATGCTTAGTGTACTAATCCAGTAGTAAATGCCAAACACCCAATCCATCAATGAAACCGAAGATTGGGGATTCGGATGCCCCTCTCGGGGCACCAAGAGTCCTCAAGGGTCATGATAGAACACCCCCACCCCCCCGAAGAAGTTTGGGCATAAATAACAACCGGAAGATGGGAAGCCGAAAATCGAAGGGTATCCACGTATTTGGACTACCGGGAGTCCCAGAACGAAGGTTCATATTTTCGCACCACATGGCAAGGACCCCCTAGGAGACATGGGAGGCATTCGGGGTCGGTGGGTCCTTGATGTGGAAGGGCGTTTTTACGCGAAACTCGTGTATGGGCCGGAACACCAAAAGTATGAGTGATATTAAAGTTTGGGGAACGGGATGACCCTCATGGAGCACAAAGGGTAGTCTAAGGTCATGATAGACCCCCGGAAAAATTTGGGCGAAATTTACAACCATGCCCAAAAGGCCGAAAAAGAAGGCTATAATCCACGTTATTTGGGCTTGCGAGACCTCCCGGAACGAAGGTGGATATTTTTGCACCACATCGCACAAGACACCCCTAGGGGAAATGGGAGGTTGCCCGAGTTATCGGGTCCTGATCAACTTGTAAGGGTGTTTTACGGGGCACGAGTGTAAAGACCGAACAACGAAAGCATGGGTGAAATCGAAGTTTGGGGATCCGGATAACCCTCCTACGACACCAAGGGTCCTCTACGGTCATGATAGACTCTTCGGAGAAGTTTGGGCAAAAAAAAAAATCGAACCCCGAGAAGCCGAAAATCGAAGGCTACAATCTACGTTTTTTAGGATTTCGCGAGTCCCCGTAACGAAGGTTTATATTTTGGCACCACATGGCATGGGAGACCCCCTAGGTCAGTTATCGGGTCCTTGATACGCATGGAAGGTTGATTATACGGGACATCAATGTAAGGGCCAAAACAACGAAAGCATGGGTGATATCAAAGTTAGGGGATCTGGATGACCCTCCTGGGGCACCGAGGGTCCTCTAGGGTCATGATAGACAACTCGCAGAAGTTTGTGGAAAAATGACAAAAGGGCCCTGGAATTCACGTTTTTCGGGCTTAAAAGCCCCAGGACTAAGGTGGATCTTTTCGCGCCACATCGCATAGGACATCCCTATGGAACATGGGAGGCCCGTGGGATAGGTTATCGGGTCCCTTACGAAACACTAGTGTAAAACATTGGTAAAATCGTAGTTCGGGGATCTAGACGACCCTCCTGGGTCTGCGAGGGTGCTTTAGGATCATGATAGATCCCCCGGAGAAGTTTGGACAAAAATGAAAACCGAGTACGGGAAGCCGAAAATCGAAGGCTATATAGTCCACGTTTTTCGGGTTCCAGGAGGCCCCGAAAGGAAGGTTTATATTTTTGCGCCACATGGCATAGGACACCACTAGAGGGACATGGAACGCCCACGAGGTCGATTATCGGGTTCCCTATAGGCGTGGAAGGGCGATTTTACATGACATCAAGGTAAGCGCCGGAACACTAAAAGCATGAGTGATATCGAATTTTGGGATCGAGAGGACCCTCCATGAGCACCGAGGTCCTCTAGGGTCATGATAGACCCCACGGAGATATTTGGGCAAAAATGATGACAAACGGGTTCTGGAAAGCTGCAAATGAAGGCTATAATCCACTTTTTTGGGCTTTCCAGAGGCCCCGAAACGGAGGAGGATATTTTCGTACCACATCAAACAGGACATCCCAAGGGGGTATGGGAGGCCCCCGGGGTAGGCTATCAGTTCTCGGGTCTCTGAATGGCTTGTAAGGTCGTTATACTGGACAATAGTGTAAGAAGCGGAACACCGAAAGTATGGGTGAATATCGAAGTTCAGGGATCCGTGATCCTCCGGAGGCACCGAGGTTCCTCTAGGTTCATGATAGAACGCCCGGAGAAGTTTGGGCAAAAATGATAATCGGGGCCCGGAAAGCTGAAAATCAATGGCTAATCCACGTTTTTTTGGCTTTAGAGAGGCTCTGAATCGCAGTTTATATTTTCCCACCACATGGCACGGGACACCCTTGGGGACATGGAAGGCCTTCGGGGTCGATTATCGGGTCCCTAATAGGCGTGGAAGGGCATTTTTACTTACACCACTGTAAGAGCAGGAAAAGTGAAAGCATGGGTGGTATTGAAGTTCAGACCCTCCACCGAGGGTCCTCTGGGTCATGATAGACTCCCCGAAGAAGTTTGGGTAAAATGACAACCTGCCCCAGGAAGCCGAAATCGGATGCTATAATCCATTTGTTTGGGCTTCTGGGAGCCCCTGAAACGAAGGTGGATATTTTCCCACCACATCGCATAGGACACCCCTAAGGGACATGGGAGGCTCGGGTACCTTGTAAGTTGTAAGCTTCTAAGGGTGTTTTACGTATCACTAGTATCAGAGTTGGAACACCGAAATCATGGGTGAAATCGAAGTTGGGATCAGGATGACCATCCCGGGCCTCTTGGCAAGATAGACACCCTGGAAAATTTTGGGCAAATATGACAACTGGGCCCCGGGAGGCTGAAAACGAAGGGTATAATCCAAGTTTCTGGGGCTTCTTGAACGAAAGTCAATATTTTCATACCACGTGGTACTGGACAATTCAAGCGATATGGAAGGCCACCGGGGTAAGTTATCAGGGAATAGGCTTTTATGGGCGTTTTACAGGATACTAGTGTAAGGGGCGGAACACCGAAACCATGGGTAAAATCGAAGTTCGGAGATCCGATGACCCTCCAAACTCCCGATGCAACGAGGGTCCTCAAGGGTCATGATAGAAACCTCGAATAAGTTTAGGCAAAACAATAAACCGGGGCCCGGGAAGCTGAAAATCGATGGCTAGTCCACCTTTTTTGGGCTTCAGCCTTCAGGGAGGCCCTGGACCGACATGGCACGAAATATCTGTATGGGACATGGGAGACCCCCGGGTTCGGTTATCGGGTCCCTGATAGGTGTGACCCTCCCAGGGCACAGAGGGTCATCTAGGGTCATAATAAACTCTACAGAAATTTGGGCAAAAATGACTACCGGCCCCAGGAAGTCGAAATCGAAGGATATATTCCACGTTTTTTGGATTCCGAGGGCGCCCGGAACGAAGGAGGATATTTTCACACCACGTCGGACCAGAGACCCCTAGGGGTAATGTGAGTCCACTGGGTTAGGTTATCGGGTCCCTGATATATATTTCTAAGGGCGTTTTGCGGATCAAGAGTGTAAGGGCCAGAAAACCTAAAGCATAGGTAAAATCGAAGGGCGTTTTTACGCGACACCAGGCCAGAACCCCAAAAGTAAGGGTGATTTCGAAGTTTGGGGATCGGGATGTCCCTCCTAGCGCACTGAGATTCCTATAGGGTCATAAAAGAACTTGCGGAAAAGTTTGGGCGAAAATGAGAACCGGGAAGCTGAAAATCGATGGTGAATCCACTTTTTTTGGCTTCAGGGAGGCCACAGTTCGAAGGTTTATATTTCCGCACGACATGGCACGAGATATCCGTAAGGGACACGGGAGGCTCCCGGGTTCGGTTATCGGATCCCTGATAGGCGTGGAAGGGCGTTTATACTTGACACAAAAGTAAGGGTCGGAACACTGAAAACATGGGTGATATTAAAATTCGGGGATCGGCATGACCCTCCCAGGGCACCGAGGGTCTTCTAGGGCCATAATAAACTCTCCAGAAAACTTTGGGCAAAAATGACTACCAGGCCCCGGGAAGTCGAAATCGAAGGATATAATCCACGTTTTTTTGGATTCCGAGAGCCCCGGAAATGAAGGTGGATATTTTCACGCCACATCGCACCAGAGACCCCTAAGGGACATGGGTGTCGACTAGGGTAGGTTATCGGGTCCCCGATAGACTTCCAATGGCGTCTTGCGGATCAAAAGTGTAAGGGCCAGAACACCTAAAATCAAAGTTCGGGGATCCGGACGACCCTCTTGGAGAACTGAGGGTCCTCTAGGGTCCTCATAGGCCCCCCAGAGAAATTTTGGCCGAAATTACAACCGCCCAGGGAGCCGAATATTGAAGGGTATAATCAACGTTTTCTGGGCTTCCAGGAGGCTACGAAATAAAGGTTTATATTTTCGCATCACAATGAACGGAATGAAGGTGGATATTTCACACCACATCGCACCAGAGACCCCTAATGGACTTGGAATCCACTAGGGTAGGTTATCGGGTCCCTGATAGACTTCTAATGGCGTTTTGCGGATCAATAGTGTAAGGGCCAGAACACCTAAAGCATGGGTGAAATCGGAGTTCGGGGATCCGGATGACCCTCTTAGAGAATTGAGGGTCCTCTAGGGTCCTGATAGACCCCCCGTAATTTTGGCAAAAATGACAACCAGGCCCCGGGGAGCCGAATATTGAAGGGTATAATCAACGTTTTCTTGGCTTCCGGGAGGCTACGAAATAAATGTTTATATTTTCGCGCCACATGGAAAGGGAGACCCCCAAGGTCTTTTATCGGGTCCATGTTAAGCGTGGAAAGGCGTTTTTACGCGACACCGAGCCGGAACCCCAAAAGTAGAGGTGATATCGAAGTTTGGGGATCGGAATGCCCCTCCTAGGGCACCGAGGTTCTAATAGGTTCATGATAGACTTTGTGGAGAAGTTTGGGCAAAAATGAGAACTAGGAAGCCGAAAATCGATGGCTAATCGACGTTTTTTGGGCTTTAGGGAGGCCCCGGACAAACGGTTTATATTTTCGCACCACATGGCACGGGATACTTGTAAGGGACATGGGAGGCCCCCGGGTCGGTTATCGAGTCCTTGATAGGCGTGGAAGGGCGTTTATACTTGACACAAAAGTAAGGGTCAGAACACTTGGGTGATACTGTAGCCCGGGGATCGGTATGACCCTCCCAGTGCACTAAGAGTCCCCTAGGGTCATAATAAACTCTCCAAAGAACTTTGGGCAAAAATGACTACCGGGCCCGGGAAGTCGAAATTGAAGGCTATAATCCACGTTTTTTTTGGATTCTGGCAGAACGAAAGTGGGTATTTCACAACACATCACACCAGAGACCCCTAGTGGACATGGGAATCCACTGGGGTAGGTTATCTGATCCATGATAGACTTCTAAGGGCGTTTTGCGGATCTGTAAGGGCTGGAACACCTAAAGCACAGTGAAATCGATGTTCAGGGGATAACCCTCTTAGATAACTGAGGGTCGCTTAGGGTCTTGATAGACCCCTGGGAGAAGTTTTGGCAAAAATGACAACCGGCCCCGAGGAGCCGAATATCAAAGGGTATAATCCACGATTTTTGGGCTTCTGGGAGGCTACGGAACAAAGGTTTATGTTTTCGCACCACATAGAATGGGACACCCCTAGGGGGCTTGGGAGAAACCCAGGGACTGTTCACGGGTCCCAGATAGGCTTGGAAGGGCGTTTTTACGCGACTCCGGGTCGGAACCCCAAAAGTAGGGGTGATATTGAAGTTCGGGGATCTGGATGCCCCTCTTGGAAAACTGAGGGTCCACTACGGTACTGATAGCTCCCCGGAGAAGTTTTGGCAAAATTGACAACGGGCCCTGGCAGCCGAATTTCGAAGGGTATCATCCACCTTTTTTTGGCTTCCGGGAGGCTACGGAACAAAGGTTTATCTTTTTGCAACACATGGAATAGGACACCCCTAGGGGACTTAGGGAGACCCCCGGGGTCTTTTATAGGGTCTGTTATAGGCCTTGAAGGGCGTTTTTACGCGACGCTGGGACAGAACCCCAAAAGTAGGGGTGATTTCGACGTTTGGGGATCGGGATGTCCCTCCTAGGGAACCGAGGTTCCTATAGGGTCATAAAAGAACCTGCGGAAAAGTTAGGGCAAAAATGAGAACCGAGAAGCTGAAAAGCGATGGCTAATCCACGTTTTTTGGGCTTCAAGAGGCCACGGACCGAAGGTGTATATTTTCGCCCTACATAGCACGGTATATACGCAAGGGACATGGGAGGCCATCGGGTTCGGTTATCGGGGTCCCTGATAGGCGTGGAATGGCGTTTATACTTGACACTTAAGTAAGGGTCGGAACACTGAAAGCATGGGTGATATTAAAATTCGGGGATCGGCATGACCCACCCAGGGAACCGAGGGTCCTCTAGGGTCATAATAAACTCTCCAGAGAACTTTGGGCAAAAATGACTACCACGCCCCGAGAAGTCGAAATCGAAGGTTATAATCCACGTTTTTTTGAATTCCGAGAGCCCCGGGAACGAAAGTGGAGATCTTCACACCACATCGCACCAGAGACCCCTAGGGGACATGGGTGTCCACTAGGGTAGGTTATCGGGTCCCTGATAGACTTCTAATGGTGTTTTGCGGATTAATAGTGTAAGGGCCAAAACACCTAAAGCATGGGTGAAATCGATGTTTGGGATCAGGATGAGCCTCTTGGAGAACTGAGGTTCCTCTAGGGTCCTGATAGAACCCCCGGAGAAGTTTTGGCAAAAATGACAACCGAGCCCCGGGGAGCCGAATATCGAATGGGCTTCCGAGAGGCTACGGAATAAAGGTTTATATTTTCACATCACATGGATCGAGACACCCCTTGGGGGCTTGAGAGACTCTCGGGGTCTGTTATCGGGTCCCTGATAGGCCTGGAAGGGCTTTTTTACGTGACACTGAGCCGAAACCCCAAAAGTAGGGGTGATATTGAAGTTTGGGGATCGGGATCACTCTCTTAGGGCACCGAGGTTCGTACAAGGTCACTGCGGAGAAGTTTGGGCAAAAATGAGAGCCGCGAAGCTGAAAATCGATGGCTAATCCACGTTCTTTGGGCTTCAGAAGGCCCTGGACAGAAGGTTTATTTTTTCGCTCACATGGCAAGGGATATTTGTAAGGGACGTGGGAGGCCCCCAGGTTTGGTGATCGGGTCCCTAATAAGCGTGGAAGGGCGTTTTTACTTGACACAAAAGTAAGCGTCGGAACACTGAAAGCATGGGTGATATTGAAGTTCGGGGATCAGCATGATCCTCCCATGGCACTAAGGGTCCTCTAGGGTTAAATAAGCTCTCCGGAGAACTTTGGGAAAAATGACTACCGGTCCCCAGGAAGTCGAAAATCGAAGGCTATAATCCACGTTTTTTTTGGTTTACGAGACCCCTGGAACAAAGGTGGATTTTTTCACACCACATCGCACCAGAGACACCTAGGGGACATGGGAGTCCACTCGGGTAGGCTATCGGGTCCATGATAGATTTCTAAGGGCGTTTTGCAGATCAATAGAGTAAGGGTCGGAACACCTAAAGCATGGGTGAAATTGAAGTTCGAGGATCCGGATAACGCTCTTGGAGAATTGAGGGTCCTCTAGGATCTTGATAGACCCCCCCGGAGAAGTTTTGGCAAAAATGACAACTGGGCAAATAGCCGAATATCCATGTTTTGTGAGCTTCCGGGAGGGCTACTGAACAAAGGTTTATATTTTCACACCACATGGAACAGGACACCCCTAGGAGGCTAGGGAGACCCCCGGGGTCTATTATCGGGTCCCTAATAGGCGTGGAAGGGCGTTTTACGCGATATCGGGCCGGAACCCCAAAAGTAGGGTTGGTATCGAAGTTTGGGGATCGAGATGCCCCTCCTAGGGCACCGAGGTTCCTATAGGATCATGATAGACCTGCGGAGAAGTTTGGGCAAAAATGAGATCCGGGAAGGTGAAAATCAATGGCGAATCCACGTTTTTTTGGCTTAAGGGAGGCCCCAGTCCAACGGCTAGGTTCGGTTATCGCGTCCCTGATAGGCGTGGAAGGGCGTTTTTACTTGTCCCTTCGAGGGTCCTCTAGGGTCGTAATAAACTCTCTAGAGAACTTTGGGCAAAAATGAGAACCGGGCCCCGGGAAGCTGAAAAAGAAGGGTATATCCATCTTTTTTGGGCTTATTTTCGCATTACATGGCATGAGACATCCCTAGAGGACATGGGAGGACAGCGGGGTAGGTAATTGGATCCCTGATAGGCTTGTAAGGGCGTTTGAAGGGACACTAGTGTAAAAGCAAGCACACCGAAAGCGTATGTGAAATTAAAATATGGGGATCCGGATGACCCTCCCGAGGCACCGGGGGATCTCTAGGGTCAGGAACTCATGATAGACCTTCCGGAGAGATTTGGGCAAAAATGACTACAGGGGCCGTGGGAAACCGAAAATCGAAGACTAATCCACCTATTTTGGGCTTCAGGGAGGCCACGAAACGATTGTTTATATTTTCGCATCACATGGCAGGGGAGACCCCTACGGGACATGGGAGGCCCTCGGGGTAGGCGTTGAAGGGCGTTTTTAGTTGACACGAATGTAAGGGACGGAACACCGAAAGCATGGGCGTTATCAATGTTCGGAGATCGGGATGACCCTGTCGGAGCAACGAGGGTCCTCTAGGGTCATGAACTAACAATTGAGGGAGAGATAAAAAGAAATGCATAAGAACTTGATGACGAACGGTTCAAACACCTCACTAATTCCCCTAAACCAATGCCCCTTTTGGAGAGAGTTATAAAGACTTATTACTCCTATTAGAGGTGAATTATTTTAACTTTCAAAAAAGGTTCAACAATTTTATTACCCGAAGTAGCTAATACTTTATAAAAAGCATACTGAATGGCAATGATACTAGTTGAGAAAAATGCTAAGCATACCTATTTTTGAGTGTCATATGAAAGTGTACCTCTAAAGCCTATAACGCTACAATGGATGAGAAAGAGTATCTAACCTAAGTTATTAACACTAACCATCAAAATTTTATACTATTTGATAAGCACAAATTTTCTTTAGAATGTAACCTTATACCTCCAGTACATTGATAAATGTTTCTTAATATGGTGTACATGTTAATTAATTACGAATCCACGAAACAAGGAATCAAGGATTCTAGCAAGGTTGATGTTAATAATTATCAAGAAAAAGCAAGGTTGATGTTTACTAGGAAGCAATTGGTAAATTTCTTACGAGTTTTACTAACATGAGATCAAATCCAACACACGTTTTGATTGATCTAAATAAGGAGAAAACTAAGGGAAAAAGACCCTGGAAGTTTAATTGCACCATATCTGGAGGCTGGAGGCTGGAGGCTGGAGGCTGGAGGCTGGAGGCTGGAGGCTGGAGGCTAGAGGCTTGGACAGCAACAACCTTTGACAAATCTACTACAGTTTAACTTGTATGCTCTCCTATTTAGCATCAAGATCAGAATCACATTTGTCCTTTTCCCTCCTGCGTACACTTGAATTTCCGAGGCTTAGAAAAAAGAAAAAAAAACGAAATCCAACCCAAACCCAACGACTATCCTCCATGCGTTGCCGTTATCAATTTCCTCACATACAGAGACCCAAGTGAATTCTACTTATTCATGTGTAAGTGTAACCAAGTGCCACCATTAAACTCACAAGGACACAAAGCATACAAGTAAAAACCATCAATAGAACACAACAGCCGACACCATACCTACTCGCAGAACTCAACCCTGAACTTGAAAGCTCCTCAGGTGGTACAATCACAGTGTACTGGAAAGCAATTTGTAGCATAGGAGGTTCAGAAGCATGTCTGTCAAAGAATAAAGGGTCAGTAACAGATGATTTCAATATATGAAATAGATAAGCAGAACATGTGCTCGAAAGTTTTACAAATCTAACAGGGAAATGATAGAAGTGCAAAAGTAATTTTAATTTAATGTCACATAGAATAATAGTTTAGTAAGCTTTAGCATTTAGCCTGTGTTGTGAAACCATTAATGAAGCAGCGTTTTGCCAAGACACTAAATGTATGTTATAACTGATCAGCATACATTGATTTAGCAGTATTGCATGTAATCAACAGCTATGTGCAATCAAAATCCATCCAATAGCAAGTCACAAAAGAATCATAAACATAAGAGACGAGGTTGACCACATAGTTGAATGCGTACCTAGAAAATCCCTCAACCTTGGCAAATTCAAAGTCATATGCATAAGTCGTATAAGAATCGCAACAGATAATGTGCTGAACATTTTCGTATTGTGGATCAGGGAAAAAGTGACCATACTGCAAAAACATAAGGTTTGTTGAATGAACAATTAGCCACTCAAAAATAACAATCAATTTCCAACAACTGATCCAAGTAACAGGAAGCAACAACTTACAGAGTGACCAATTTTAAATTCAGAAGATGTTCTCAGTCGTAGTACACAATTGAAGGCATACGGACGATTTAACATGCGATACCTGCAAGAGGATTATTTAGCAACCATGTTGTCAGTCAAATAGGATTACTCAGTGAAATAACTTACTATCATTTATTCTCAAGCAACTTAAGAATTGGCATTGCCAAAGTAAATGCTCTCTATCAACATAAAAGCTAGACTGATTTGCTCTGGACAATAATTCAATACTCACATGTCCTGAGGAAGAGTAGAATCATCAGTATTTGGATACAGGAACAGAGAGCCTCCACTTTCACTGCTTAGGAACTTCAGCGACGCCAAATCTGTGTACTCGTTTGTAACAGCAAACAGGTCCACACAAACACCTGATTGAACAGCGACAGCAGCCTGTGAAATATATGTCAATTCTTATATTTACTACATGTAAATAACTACTGAAGATCTTGAGTTAAATTAAAACTAACCAGTTCCTTGTAAAATGATGTCTGTTCAGGAAGCAAAGCACGGTCTGCATCCTCTCCTTTACTAGCATATTGCTCACCATACCGTCTTGTATCTAGTTGCCCAGCTCCAAAATCAGGAGCACCAGACAAGAAAGCAAAAACCCTAGCTGCGATAATAGCAAAAAAATACACGGATTTCAATTCTTTACTCTCCAATTTCAGTAAATTTGTCCTATTAACAGTTGCTCTAAGTTTTCACTTTGCTTGCAGCAGCATGACAGCAATATAAACAAAGCACATCAACCATATGGGCTTTAAAGCAATCATACCTAATGCAAATGTGGTTCCATATTCTGATCCAAGGTAATTGAAGAGGGCCTCCATTGCTGCTCCAAAACCTCGGCCACCTAGCAATACACCATCAAATGCTTGACCAGCAGCTGCTGATCTTTCCCATGATGTCATCGGTTTCAGAGTTTCAAGGGCAGATGATATTTTTTCTTTACACGTCTCCACCTAGGTAATGAAACAATAACCAAAAAATTAAGGTACATTGACATATACTATCTTCAACATTTCGAAAGTAATAGAAGCCCTCAAAATTACTAAAGAATAACTCAACAAGTGTTATTTCAGGACATACTGGGGCCAAAAACGAAAGCAAAGGCATGAGATCTGCAAGCTCCATTTGTATTGTGCCATCTGAATCAGGAGGGATAAAAATATTCTTCACAACTGGAACAGGCCCTTGCACATCATACAACCCTAACTTAAGGCTGAAAGTAGCTAGCCCAAAGAGTGCTCCAGAAGGTAGTGCTGCAACATATTAGAATCTTAGCCAACAGTACACTTGACAGAAGATTGCAGAAAGAACTATCTAGTCAACAAACTAACCTTCCAAAGCCGCCAGTAATGCACTCTTAGTAAGTTCTATAAACTCTTCTGAAGCTGAAAAACAGAAGACAGGGACTAGAAGGTGAGAGGAAGTATAACACATCCTTATGAGTTATGAAGCTTAATGGAAATAACAAAAAAATTCAAACATCTGGATTGGCAATCTGAAGCTCTCCAGATCAGGTGATCATGCCACCCTAAATCCATTTTTCTTTCTAAGATACCCTAAATCAAAGTACCTACGGTAAAATCACATCGGGAAGGTTGACACCTCACAAGTCACAACTAGCCCCAAGCAAGGTTTACTTCAGAAACAAAAAGAAAAGATGCACTAGTCATTAACATCATTTCACTCAAACATGCCCCAACCCCTTTTTGACGAGCACAGGAGAAACTTTGATGTTTTCTTGCTACATATCTTGCGACACTAAGTTTGGTTATTTTTCTTGCCCCAACAGCCCAACTTGGAGCTTCCAAGACGAAAATTAATGGTTCTAACCCTTCCAGATACTGATGCCAGCAACTTGCTAGGTAGCCTAGGTTCCACCCTAGAAACAATTTTATAACCTCAATTGATTGAGCCCATCCACTTAAATAAGTCAAACTTCATCAATATTTGGAAAATCTGGCAACAGCTTCCCTAGTGTCTATTATCATACTGATAAGGCAGGGTACAATTTCAACAAACTACCCTGCTCCAGGCTGGAGATTAGTGAGAGGCATTGAGGATATTGTAATGTTGTATGCTATTGTATCAGTCTTGACTCATGGTTATGGTTAACAACTTGGTAAATGCAGTAACGCCCCCATGTCAAATATAACACCCCAATCTTCAGAGTTTGGATACACAGAATTGAAAAGGTTCCATGCCAAAAACAGTTCAGTAAGATACTCTGATAACAACTCATTGGATAAGTAACAACCTCACACTTGCTACGGAGATTGTTTAAGGACCTATCACTGAGAACCACACATTATCTAAAGCTTACTTTCTGCAGCAATCAAAAAGTATTAGGCTAAGGCCTTCACAACAACTGGCAGTACAGTTCTCAGATAATATGACCCCAAATGTGGCACCTAACTCCCCTAGTGTTGTGTAGAACCTAAATCTTGCAATAAAAGGCACAATACAAGAAGAGACGTATGTACATGAAAACAAGTTGAGTCGTCAAGAAAGAAACAAATAAACTAAACTTACATGACAAATCCACTGCTGCCACGTACACTGGACGAGCCTGCATTGATTCTTCTTCATTTCCATCCACTAAAAACACAAATTCAACCACCTCAATACATCAAAAACAAAAACTCTAATGATGAATTTCACAAACAACAAACAATAATTCGAAATTCAAGTTTCTTCACTCACAAAACAATCCTTTTAACTAACAAGTGTGAGGTCCTTCACCTGACCTTTAATATAGAATGTATCACATTTTCATTCTGTTGTGCAACATTTGAGAATATCCACCAATACTTTGGTGTAGATACAGGGTACTTACCGTTCAATATGCAAATCGATCTCTAGGAGTTGAATTACAAAAGTCCGCAGAACAAAATGACCTGCTATTCCACTACCCAGGAATTTTCTCTTCCTTGATTTCTTGGCAACTGAACACAATTCTCTATTCTTAATAGAAGATAACTCAATATCCATGTTGCCCACTTCAAAATCATGAAGAACCATTGCAGGGGGCTAACTTCAACTACTGAATTAGTACTTAAGAAAGGCACTTCCTTAATGGGACCAAAAAAACATGGTAATTTTAATTGTAAAGCTCAGGCCCTTCCACTGGAAATTCATCGTACATAACCACTAGAACATGCAAATAATACTCATAGACAGAACCATTAAAACCCAGTAAAACCCAAATCAAACTAAAGTCCACCTAATGCAACACCTAAACAACCAAATAGATATCTTATCCATCAAATCAAACTACAAAAAAAAATCCAATTATAATTCAGGCCCTTCCATTTGAAATTGATCTTACATTACCAACTAAACATCCAAATACTACTTATAAGCAAAACTTCTAAAACCCTAACAAAACCCAGGAGTAATTCAACCCCAATTAACCTAATCCAACACCTAAAAACAAACAAATCTCTAATTCATCAAAATACAGAAGGAAAAAAAAACCATCAAAATTCTTGCCCGAAAATTCATTTGACCAACCAAAACAAACACACACAAAAAAATATTTAAAAACAAAATCAAAACCTCAAAATACTTACAAGGCAATTCAAGATCGATAAATGAAGACATCATCTCAGGGCAAGATTGAGGATGAGAGTATTTAGCAATGGCATGGGCCTCAAGCCCATTAAGAGTGCCACAAAGAGAGCAAGTCCAAGCCCACTGGTCAAGCTCACAGTAAGTATTAAAATATGCCCAACAATTCTCACACCTTGGTAAATTCTCTCCGTCGGATCCCACTGCCGGTGGATTTCCGTTCTCATCTCTGCCGGAAAATGGCGTCAGCGTGACGCCCCATACTAGCCCTGATGACTCTTGCTCATCTGGGTCTATTGGGAATCGTGCCATTGTCAGTCTGACCGCCATTTTTGTGGGAGGAGAGAGAAATAGAGAGATTTGATGGTGATACTGATATGAAATGAGAGTGTTATGAATGAAGGTTGAAGATTGAGTGTATGATAAGAAGAAAGGGGCGTATGTTAGCGTTGAATGTGCTTTTAAAGAAGTCCACATAGGAACGACCAATTGACTTTTGCCGCGTTGGATTTGAGTCGGCTTTACTTCCGTGGCTTTTCTTTTTCTTTTTTTTTTCCTCAGCCTCTTTTTTATTTTTGCCAAGAATAAAAAGGAAAAAAGAAAAAGAGAAAATACCTTAAGTGTAACTTTTTAAAAAGTCAAAAAAGTGGTTATACCTCCTTAAAATGAAAGAAATCACCTATTTAAATCCCCTAGATAAGTGAGACTTCCTGCATCAGTCTCTCATCTTATCTTTTTTTCCTTTTTGAAGTGTTTACTCCCATCAAAAAATGGGCATGTTACATTATTCAAGCTACAGCTTTTTAATCAAGAGTATCTAAAATGATTATGGAGTAAATTTGAGATATAATCGAAATTTCAGGCTACATCATGGATATTTCGATATATTTTAGGTTACTTCATTAAAATTTGTTTTTCTTATTATGATTTAATTTGTTTTTCTTATTATGATATGGTTAGTGAGAACAGGACAAGTATAAATACATAGGTGATATGCACAAATTTTTTCCTAACTTCGATATCATAGAGGAACCTAATTCGGGAAGTGGAGAAATAGAGGAGAGAGAGTGGGTAAAGAAGAGGGATTAGCATGTACCATAAACATGAGACTAATATTAAACTTTACGGTAATATGATAGTATTAAAATTTAAGGTAAACACAATTGAAGAGCGACTTTGCATTGATTTTTCATCTTACATCAATTAATCTAGTCCACTTTTTAATCTTGTTCTTTCACATTTAAGAAGGCGGCTCTGTTCTTACATTCTATCTTACCAAGGCCGGTTCAGTCGGCTGACCGGTTTGATAAATAAAAACCAACCCGGCACAATAAGAACTCGACAACAAGGACAAAAGAACCAGAAATACGACAAAAACTGTACTCAGCAAAAATTATATTTCACCAAACCATAGCTTATGCAGCAAAAACTACAAGGATCAATATAATTATTAACAAATACACAGCAACCTAAAGACAATAATTAAGTATTACAGTAACAATCTAGGTGTTGGTAGCTCTGGTGTAAATCTGCTGGCTGGCATGTGCAGATATCATTCTAATCGAACCCCTTGGCCCTTGCCATCAAATCCTTGATTCCTCGCCGTGCCAAAGATCCATTGACCTGCAAATGCAGATGAGACCAAAACAGTAAAACACTACATTTTAGAAACAGAAACAACAGGGCCACAAAGTTTGCATAAGCAATTGCACCAAAAAGACCAAGACAACTTCGTGTGGTAAATGATGTAATCTAAAGAACTGTCTAGTAAGGCTGCATGACGCCGGATTATAGTAGAAGACTAAAGATACATGTCAGTTAAATGTTGAGCATCTGTCACTTAGACATATACGGTATATACCTAAGTATGGGCAGGTTCCTTTAATGACTTCGCAACTCATAAGTTCTGTTCTTTTTTGGGTGAGAGGGCAGGGCAGGGCTTCATGAGAGAAAAACTGGAAAGGTTGGCAAGCATCATTACAGGTATAAATTCTTTTACTAGAGGATTTTTAACAAGATAAACATACTTTTCCTCTTCAATTTCTTTCTTTATTTTTTAATTTAACTTTGTTTGATTTTAAAAAGGCTTCCCGTCAAAAAAAAAGTTCAAAGAAAGAATAGAAGTTCCCTAGACAAAGTTATAACCAATAAAAGGAAAATAAAATGAAAATTAAGAGTTGTAACCCAACCCAACCCAACAGAAGCAACTCATTTCTCAATTTTGTTCAACAACTAGCCTCCTCAGTTCAGGTCTCCATGTTCTTTCCGCATGGATATCTCAGAAGAACCAAAGTTATAAGTTTCATCAGCATTGGAGGCTAGTAGCAAGGAACAATCCTACAACTGAATACGAATAAATTTACCATTCAATTCATAAATCACACAAAAAGTACAGTCAAAAAGAGTAAAATGTCCTAATAGCATGCCTATACACAAGACCTCCACCATCTTCAAGCATTTCCATTAGTGTCTCAAAACTCGGAAGTTAAAACACCAACCAAAAAAACTAGCCTCCTCTGTTCAGGTCTCCATAGTTCTTTCCGCACAGAAAACTCAGAAGAACGAAAGTTAAATGTTTCATCATCATCAGAGGCCAGTTTGCAAACCCTTTTTTCCTTTTCTATGTGCACACCATTTCTTAAGATCCTTTACAAGATGAATAACTAAACAACAAACAATTCTTTTCTATGCTAACTATAAGTGAACGCCATTAATCAGATGTATAACTATACCAATAACTTACATACTCAAATATAACACGTCGAAGCTGCAACATCAATAATCAAACAGCTGAAGCCTCCTCAGTTCAAATGTACAAGATTTTTCAACATGGAAGATATCAGACGAACCAGTGAAAGAATGTAATTGAATCATCATCAGAGGCCCATGTATAATTAAGCCATTTCTTCATAAATTGCGTTATAGCAACCTTCATGAGAATTCAACAAAAATCCAATGCCCATTTGCATTACATCACTTCAACAAAATTAATTAATTAATAATCATGAGAACTTAACAAAAAAAAATGAAATCAAATGCACATTTGCATGCTACTACTGTTTTTAGGGTTATCAGAAGATTTTAGGATCAGACTGACGTACAAATTCGTAATCAGCATAGCTAATAAGCCTCTGAAATGCGAATGTTTATCATCATATCCAAAAATTCAAAACAATACAATTCCCCATTTTTAAAATTTATAAAATTTATAAAATTAAATAAACAAAATAAATAAAAGCCTCTTCAGTTCAGGTCTCCAAAAGTTTTCTCCGCAAATAATTATCTCGGAAGAACGAAAGTTTTTGGTTTGATCATCATTAGAGGCAAAAACAACAACAACAAAACCAATACCCAAAAATCAAACCAATATGATATCATCACTCGCTAATTTCAACATTTACGATCAAATAACATAAATGGGATTAGTGGGTTACTCTTAATCGTTCAGACAAAGTTGAAGGAGTAACAAGCTTGGCTTTAGGCATTTCAGACAATAGCTTCTCATATGTTCCTCGATGGAATAACACCATGTTGTTCACCTTCTCCTTTTGTTTTCCTTTGCTCCATTTCTGAATTCATTTAAACAAAATAAAAATTATATAAATAAATATACATCAAATTAGATTGATATTTGGAGAAATATGTAAAAATCAAAGAGAGGGATACCTTCTTTTTTGCTTGTCACCATCAAATTAGACGAAACGACATCGTTAGGAGCAGAAACGGATGAGATATGAGAGAAACGACGCGTTGAGGGGAGTGACGGTTGCTCACCATTTTGGAGGAGAGAGAAAGTGAGAGATGGGGAAGGGGGGTTGGAGTGGGGGGAGTGGGGGAAGTGGGAGGAAGATGAAGAGGGTTCAGAGAGAAGTGAGGTGAGGGATGAATCAGTGAAGAAATTAGGGTTTATATGGGTTGAGGTGAAGAAGGAAGGTGTGAAAATTAGGGTTTATGGATTTGAGGGTGATGGGCTGGCTTTGTTACGATGGTGTGGTCATCATAGTGGTGTTTTATTGATGGTTTCCGGTCTTTGGATTATGAGACTGGACCGACTCTTTACCTTTACCATTCTTTGTTGTTACGTATTACTTCCCCTTTTTTTGTCACATCGTTTGTTTTTCTTTTTTTTTTGGGGTTTTGGAGGGTACATTAACATCCTTTGTTTTTTTGTTTTTGTTTTTTTTGAGAGGGGAATAGAGACTTTCATTTATAGAAAAGTCATAAGGCATCTACATCAAAAATAACCTAGAATATAGTAAATCAACAATACCAATAACAAATCTGCTAACAAAATAATTAACTATAATACCCGAGCGCGACTCCCAACATGCATAGTAACCATGTGCTTCATTTGATGCTTCATCTTTAATGGAAGTGGAGATATTCACCGCAAGTAGGGGTGAAAGTTTGGACTTTGGATTAGATTATGGCCTAGTCCAAATCCAATCCAAAAAAATTTGGACTCGAAATTTTGAGTCCAAATCCAATCCAAACTAATTTTGGACTTTTAGTTTTGAGTCCGAATCCAATCCGAATTATTTTCCGTAATCCAATCCGATCCGAATAATCCAATTTTTTCCTGACTCTTTACCTTTTCTACAACAATGTCCATTACTTAAAAAAAGTTCATCGATAAGATAATAATACAAATGTCAAAGTCAACTACAAGTTTACAACATTCATTATAAAAAATGCAAATTTATTTAGTTTCAAAGGTGTTCGGTAATCTCCGCTTAGTGTACATGGAGAAGAAAAATGTGTAAAGAGATAGCAAGTGGACGAGTGGCTGGTAAGGCGTGACTTGAGTGAGTTGTCTGAAAGGATATTTCTCTCTTAATTTATGTATGCATTTTATTATTGCCTTCAATCCCTTATATTTTAATTTGTAGTTTATACTATTTATTTTGGGCTAGTATCATATTTTGGATTATATTTCTTTTTATTTATTAATTTATATCTAATTTGGATTGGATTGGATTATTGGACTCCAAAAGGGTGAGTCCGAATCCAATCCGAAAATCCAAAAAATATTTTTTTTGAGTCCGAATCCAATCCGAAATCCAAAAAGTCCAATCCGAACTGTCTAATTTGGGTTGGATTGGATTGAATTTTGGATTTAATCCAAATAAGTTTCACCCCTAACCGCAAGTACCGTAATTGTTTGCTCACAAAACGTTGTATGATACCATCGATCTTGTGCATATTCGGTCCCCAAATTCATATTACCTAATACTAAATCGCACAATAGGCGAAGAGAGGATCCTACAAAGAGGACAAATATAAAAATCCCTAATAACTCCACAAAAGGGAGAGAAAATTTATTCCACTTAGAGAGCATAAACTAGAATCAATGACAAAAAGAGGTGGAAAACATAAATCACAGGCCGGAAATGGCCTAAATCGGCCTTCCCGGCTTGAAAATTTGTCCTGGTAGAGTTAAGGTTGAGAGAGGAAGAGGAGAGGCAAAAAATAAAGAAAGGCTAGAGTTTTCACGTGTCATGAGAAAACATTTTCTTATGATCACGAGCAAAAGAAGAAAAAAAAATATAAATACTCCAAAATGATGCATCCATTTTGTGTTTCCTTTTTAATAAAAATAAAATTTATTCATAAACCAAACAAATCAATTAAAAATAACTTATAAGCAGTAAGTATGAGAGGAAAGAGCCCATTTAGCAAAATTATATGCTAACGGCTAGACTAATATGAGTACTTACAACACAAGGTGTAAACAAAATGATCGTAGAATGTAGTGATTTGATTGCATTCATCAAGTTTTCTTATGAGAGACGAAAGGCTAGCTCCAAGGCAATGGTGATGATCATATCACAAATTTCAATTTCTTGAAACATGAAATTAGATACAACATTTTGTCGTGACTCTAGAGGACTCTTGGTGCTATGATTAGGTATCAATGTCCCAAATTGCACCCATATTTTCGCGTTTTGACCTTTAGACTGGTGTTCCGTAAAAACTAAAATGTGCCCCGATAAGGTCATTTGGGTCCCCAAACTCCGATTTCATCCATGCTTCTGGCGTTCCGGCCCTTAGATTGATGTTTCGTAAAACGCCCGTCCAAACGTATTAGAGACCCATTAACCGACTCCGGGGGCCTCTCATGTCCCCTATAGGTGTTATGTGCGATGTGGTGCGAAAATATCCACATGCGTTCCGGGCATCCCGAAAATCCAAATAATGTGGATTATAACCTTCGATTTCGGGGCATCCTGGGGCCTTGTTATCAAAATTTCCCAAACTTCTTTGGGGGGTCTATCGTGACCCCACATGACCCTTGGTACCCCGGGAAGGTCATCCGAATCCCCAAACTCGGACTTCACCCATGCTTCCAGCGTTTCGGCCATTAGGTCGATGTTTCGTAAAACGTTCGTCCAAGCCTAGCAGGTACCCATTAACCGACCCTGGGGGGCTCCCATGTCCCCTACATGTGTAATGTGCAATGTGGTGTGAAAATATCCACCTTCATTCGGGGCTTCCCGGAACACCCCAAAACGTGGATTATAGTCTTCGTTTTTGGCTTTCCGGATCCCGGTTGTCAATTTTACCCAAACTTTTCCGGGGGGGTCTATCGTGACCCTAGATGACCCTTGGTGCCCCGTGAAGGTCATCCGCATCCCCAAACTCCGATTTTACCTATGCTTCCGACATTCCGACTCTTAGATGGATGTTTCGTAAAACGCTCATCCAAGCCTACGAGGGACCCATTAACCGACCCCAAGGGGTCTCCCATGTCTCCTACATGTGTTATGTGCGATGTGGTGCGAAAATATCCATCTTCGTTCCGGGCCTCCCGAAACCCCGAAGAACGTGGATTATAACTTTCGATTTTAGGCTTCCTGGGGCCCGATTGTCAATTTTTCCAAAACTTCTCCGGGTGTCTATCGCTATCCTAGATGACCCTTGGTGCCCCAGAAAGGTCATCTAGGACCCCAATATCCGATTTTACCAATACTTCCGGCGTTCCGTCCGTTAGATTGATGTTTCATAAAGCGCTTGTCCAAGCCTATCAAGGACCCATTAGTCGACCCCGAGGGCATCTCGTGTCTCTTAAAGGTGTTAAGTCCGATGTGGTGCAAAATATCCACTTTCGTTCTAGGCCTCCTGAAACCCCAAAAAACGTGGATTATAGTCTGCGATTTTTGGCTTCCCGAGGCTTGATTGTCAATTTTACCCAAACTTCTCATGGAGGTTTATGGTGACCCTATAGGACTCCTAATGCTTCAAAAAGTTTATCTGTGTCATCGAACTCCTATTTCACCCATACTTTCGGCGTTTTCACTTTCTAATCCACAAATAGTGATTACCATAATTACAAGATTATAATCATGATTATGGTATGAATATGATAATTCCATAGTAACACTTCCACCACAATGGTCCTAACCGATTTAGGAGCATCCTTATCGTTACCTTATGAACCTCCCAAAAAGTTATCCTTTTTTTTTAGGTGAAGTTATCCTTATATTTTGTTTTGTGGGCGATTAGGTGGGGCCGGTGGGCAGTGTAGTTTGTGCCTCTATGGCTTTGGTGTGGAACATTGAAATTGAGAGCATTTCTCAAATCAAATAAGTATCTAATGAACAAGCCTTAAGGTGATGCTATCTTTATAACTAAGTTTGACGTCATGTTAAAATTGCCTCATATGAGTTTTTGGGTTAAAGAAAGGAAAGAAAAACCAAAAAGAAGAAAGAAATGAAAACGCCGCGTGGATGGGCATCCAAAATGATACCGTACGTACAGTGATGCCCAGGTGGAATCAAATCAATCCATTACTTGAATCGGACGGCTCACGACCTTTTGCGCCAGCGGTATAACAAAAACCAAGCTCTTTCTAACATTTTCTAAAGCCTTTCATTTTCATTTCATTTCATTTCCACGAGCTAACAACACACACACACACTTCGTCTTAAAGCTTCGTTTATTCTTCTCCAAGAACTCTCGGTAAATTTAATCATCTCTCCTCACATTATTTCAATTGTATTTCTATCTATTTTCTTTCTTCTATTTCATTTTTGTTTTGCTCAAATCTGTCAACAATTTGTTCCAAGTTTTTCCGATTTTCAACGGTTTGATAATTTTGAGCTCGTAGATACTAGCACCGTTCACTTGCTCTAGGTATCGTCACTAGTTTCGCTGTTTGTTTCAACATCGATGAAATCGCCCGTTTATCTTGCGACTGATACCGATGATAAAATTTTTGATTTTGATTTTTTTTTTTTGAAGTGGTTTGCTAATGTTAGGGTTTTGTGGCGAAACAACTTATATTTTATTGATTTTGCACTGCATTTTGCCTGTTTTGATCCCTTTTGATGTTTGATTTTCGAGTTTGAAGTGTTTAGATGCGATTTTCAGGTTGTAGTTTAAGGGGTTTTGCTGTTGTTATTGTTCATTTCGCCCTTTGAAACAAATATTCAGAGAATGATTTCATTGATTTTAGGTATTCTACTTTCTATTTGTGGAAATTTTGTTCTCTTAACAGTGGAGGATGACTGAGCGATGGAAGTTGTACTGGATTATGTGTCTGGGTTATTTTTGCTTGTGAGATATTTGGATACCCTTTGTTGGGTCATGTCAGTGATAAAGATGCTTGATGAGCTTGTTTGATGCAAAATCCTTGAATATTTCATATTGGTGTTTTTTTTCTTCTTTTTGTTGTTGTTGTTGTTGTTGTTGTTGTTGTTGTAATGTGCCTTTTCTTGATGTTGACTTTTAGATTGGGGGCATATGTCGTGCTATTTTATTTCAGCTTGTATCATGGGTTGATGCTATTGAGGATTGCTCTTTGGGTTTAGCTAAGCCAAATTTTTTGGTGGTTAGAATATACTGCATTAGTAGTGTGTGTTGCAGTGGTTCTTTCAGACTTATAAGAAAGGGAAAGTCTTATGGAGTATGAGCTTGGTTTAAGAAGTCTGAACTTCTATTACATCAAGGATTGAGATTATATGGAATGAGATTAGTTGTTGGTTGAGCATTGGGAATAGTCTACTGTAGAATTTGTTTGGTGAATGAGTTGTAGACTTGTAGTCCATTGCAATATGTTTGCACCTGTTTCTAGCTTCTACTTATTTAGTTGTATTGTCATTTTGATTAACTTCCTAAGAGGTGGAATTGTTTCTGAATAAATTAGTAGTCTGGCGATTTGCTTTTCCCAAATCTTGAGGAATTATTCTGTGACTGTGAGCCATGTGTTGTGAAAGATTGTAACTTAAATTTTGTGCAGCTGTGACATGGTTTGGAGGTGTTTATACTGTTTAGTTGTCCCATTTTGGAGAAGTTTCTGCATGCCTTAAATTATAACTCTGAAGCACTTGTGTTTAATCAATCGACAATATAATATATTCTGAATAGTTCTCATGTTATCTTTCAGCAGGTTTATTCTTTAAGTGATCTGCAAACAATTACCATGGCAGGAAGGGTTGCTGCAAGGTACATATCTCGGAGGTTTTCAAGTGGTGGCAAGGTACTCAGTGAGGAGGAAAAAGCTGCAGAGAATGTCTACATCAAGGTAATGCTAATCCCTTTCATATTATTAATAACTGAGTAATTATGTATGATCTGCTGCTAATTCTGCCTCAACATTTGAGAGTATTTTTAAAATAACTTCTAGCACTAATTGTTTATTGGGGTCAAGCACTGTCATGATTGTTTCCCAGCCTTTTTAAACTAAAGTAAAACTGCACATTGTATCCACGAGCTTAGGGTTTTACTTCTTAGGGATTGGTCCGATTGGATGGAACATTCCCCATGATTATGGCTGATTTACTTGGACACTGTTTTGAACTTTTGTTTTTGATAAAATACAGGGGTGTTGAATATATGTTTTGAAGTATGAACTGTGCCAGTAACATATTTCCTGTTCAAAATTTCCCATGACACATTATTGTGAATTCACCTTATTATAAAATATGGGTTTGTTGAAGATATGTTTTGAAATTTGAACTGTGTCTTCATGTATGTACTGTATATCCATAGCTAATAGGGTCAAATCAAGGATAAATTGCTGGAAGGAATATCCATGCATGCTAGAATGCTAGGCCATGTTATACATGATTGAGCCTAGAGCCGAGTTGTAGAGTCTTGAAACTTGCTACTCTTTCAAACCTATTGCTACATGGTGTGCCATCTGTGCACACTGTTGCAGAGGCAAAACTGAGCAATGTGAACAGATGACACGTGTAGTTTCAGGGTTTGTTATTCGGGGGAAGGGTTCATTCAAAGCTGCAAATTATATGCCCCCATTGTATTATGTACTCATACCATATATTTATGTCACTGCAGAAAATGGAGAAAGAGAAGTTGGAAAAGCTTGCACGTCAGGTGTGAACAATTTATCCTTATCTGATTGAGTTTCTATGTATATATTACATCTCCGAATTCTGATGTGTTTATGATACATTGGGAGATTTGAGATGTGGAATGGAACTCGTGAAACTGTATGTAATTTTTAACTAAAAAATCAGCTGGGGCGGGAAAGCCCTCCATTAGTATAATTCAGCATGCAGTTTGTGATTGCATGATAGTCTAACATTAGTTTTTCAAATTCCCCCCTTTTTAAACATTTTTACTCTGTAACAAAAAGTTATTGAGTATCTCTTCGAAGAATGCATCTGAGGTAACTTATCCTTTTGGCCTCTCCCAATCTTTTTTGGGTAATCTTGAGCCCAGCTATCCCCGATACCTGTATTTTGGTCTGTAACTGCACTATCCTGATTGGCTTAGCCATGCAGCATGTTTGTGGTTATATTATTGCTGTGTTAGGAATGATTGCTCTCATTTCCTGAAATTGAGCCCTATCTCATAGGTTGAACATTTTCAGGGCCCTAAACCAGCAGAGACAACTGCAGCTGCCTCAGAAGCTCCAGTAACTGATGCTAAGCCAAGTGGCGCAAGCCAATCAACAGCCAAAGTGTCAACTGACAAGTACCGGAACTATGCTGTTCTTGCTGGACTGGTCACTGGTGCTGGTGCTTTGGGATGGTACCTCAAATCTGGATCTAAGAAGACAGAAGAAGTGCAGGACTGAAGAGCTGGCAGAGTGTTTGGTCTCGTTTCCTTAATCTTGGGTGATGCTTGAACATGTCTGATAAAGAATCAGTCCGATTCCGTTACCAAACAATGGTTTCTTGGTCAACATTTCCCCAGTCCCCTAGTTTACTTGCAAATACACTGAAAAGGTCATGGATATACAACTCACTGTTAAACTGAAACAGGTTGATTTTTGAGAATCATCTGTTTGTTATTATGACAGAGTTAGCTTGTTTTGGAATATATTTTCCATTTGGAGTATAGTTTCTCTTTTGAGGGAGAAATACGGCTCCTCATTGTTTCTTTGTGTAGTAGTATGTGAAGGACTAGCAGCCTAGTCAGCAGCACTATAATGTCCTGGCTGAGTAAAGGATTTGCAAAAATGCAAGTGCCATGGAGGTTATGACATGGCCCTTTCTTTGCTATGCTGCTTCAAGTTCAGTGAATGGCCCGAGGGGCGAGGTGGGTTTGTCGATGCAGGGACTACGCTTACCCACAAACCATAACAGGTTCACAGGCCTTCCTATGGTTTTCGTTCCCTACAACATGCTAATCCAAAATCTCCCCTCATCTAAACTTTGATCTATCTTTTCATCTTGCCCCTTCTCCACTGAAAATCAATTGATGCCTGGTAAAGAAAATAGCTCATGAGTAAGCTTTAGGATATTATTATTATTAGCGCTTATTATTATCTTTTCATACGAGACTTGAAATTTTCTTTTTTTATTCATGGGATATATGCAATGCATTTTCTTCGTCAACTAAAAGTTTTTATCATTACATTTTTTTTTTTGTAATTTGTCAAAAAGTGATATCTATTTTCTATGTTACACGAAAATATATCCATGATGATCTTATACAAGTTTTTGTACATCTAAAATTGATAATTTTGGTCTAAAATGATTTCTTCACACATTTACCAACATTGCCAAGAGGAAAACAATCCACAATTCCACATGATCCATTAAGCGATTGATACAAACAGAAATGAAATAAATGGAAAAAACCACACGTAGTAAATGGTAACGGTAAAAAAGAAAGAGAGAAAAAGTCTCGAAAGTGCAAAAAAAAAAAAAGAGAAGATAAAAAAGGTCAAAACAAAAAGGTGAAGGCTGTCAACTGTTATTCTCTGTTTGATTCCTCCTAGCTTCATCCAGTGGGTACCGCCTCTCTCTCTCTCTCTCTCTCTCTCTCCTGCACCCTCCCGCGCTCGATTAAAACCTCTTCCACCGGCGTTAGGAGAGAGAAAGAGAAGCGCCGGAAAAAATAAAAATGGAGGGAAGGAAAGTGACGGTAGCTGCTCTCCAGTTCGCTTGCTCTGATGACATCCCCCAAAATGTCGCCACCGCTGAAAGGTGAACCTTCTTTTCCCCTTTCACTACTGTAAAGTGTAAACTAGTATATTTCACAAGAATTCAATTATATGTTTTATTATCTTCAATTTTTTTTTTCTAGTAGCTAGCTTTGGTGTATTGTGTTTGAGGCCTAATGTTTCGTAATTTTGGATTTTAATCAAAATTTTCGGTGGTCAGTTCAAGTGCTAATTATTAATTGAATTGCATAATCTTGTAAGGGTTTCGTATTATGTTGTTATGATGCTTGGTTTGGTGAACCTATACTGATTTGTTTAGTGTGCTAGATTTTTGATGTGATTTGTGAGCTGCATTATTGTTTTCTTTGTGTCATTGTTTGAAAGTGAAGCTCACAATCACATAATGGGTATTGGGTAGCTCCTTGCTGGTGTTTTTATTGATTCATAATTGCAATATCATTGTGAATTAGAACAGTCTTTTTCTCTTGGGTGGTTGGACAAGGATAAAGATTGACACTTTATTTGATAAAGAATCTTGGGTGGTTGCAACTGCTGAGACCTTCTCTATCTCTTTCTCCCCCCCCCCCCCCCTTTCCTTTTTCTTTTTTGGGTAGTGGTCCTTCCCTCCTCCAAAGAATTAAACTAATTGTGATTTGAAACGGATTTTGGTTGCAAGCGATGGCCTTTGCCAAACGGTTGACATAGTTTCCTGTTCAAGTTCGAGCTTCCTCAGGAATACTGGAGGTTTTTCCGGAAATTTCAGGGCCCATGAGTATAGTCGGCAAAGCCCCGATACCAATGTTTCTAAAAAAAGTCCTTTTGACCAAACTAAGGAAAGAGGGGGGGGGGGAACGGAGTGGAACAAACGAAAGAAAGAAAGCAGAAAGTGGATGAATAACCTGAAAACTGAAGTAGATTCTCATTTCACCTCATGGTTTTTCAGAAAACTCCTAAGGGGTACAGCTGTACAGTCATACAGGCATTGTCTGTAAAACAAATAAAAAAATTTAGCGTTAGAAGTATTGTACACAGGCTATGTACACTAGATCCTTTTGTGTTTTCCACAGAAATGGATCAAAAATAGTACTGGTCAAAAATGAATGTGCAGCATGCTCCCTTAACTAGGCTGCCAACAATAGACCAAAAGATTAAGAATAATAATAATAATATTATTATTATTAATATTGGGAGTTTTTTTTGAATTTAAGCATCAGGGAGTGGTCTGACTCTTTGACCAGTGGGGGACTTCAACATAGCCACACATGTTTCTTGTGCTAGCTCAAGATGTTTTTGCTTTTTTGCATTTCTGCTGCGTGTAACTCTAATTTTCATTACCTTCATGTGCAGGCTTGTGAGAGCTGCTCATGACAAGGGTGCAAACATCATCCTTATTCAGGTGTGTATCTATGAGCATGCAATGGTTACTGCTGAAACGACTAATATTATGCAGTTCTGTGGATTATTAAATCTAATTTTGTAGATTGTGCTACTTGTTTAATTTTGTGCTCAGGCAGTTTTTCATCATACTTCTCTTATACTTGTAAGTTACACCCTCTTAACATAACTCAGGGTACCACTATAATATTTGCTTTATGTTCCAGGAACTCTTTGAAGGGTATTACTTCTGTCAAGCTCAAAGGGAGGATTTCTTCCAGCGAGCCAAACCTTACAAGGGCCATCCAACAATTATGAGGTACATTATATTCCTACTTTTACAGTATGCCATGTCCCTAGCTCTGGTACAATTTGTTTAAAGAACAAAATACCCTTAAGAAGTCGTTACATGTATATGGGCAGATCAGTACTATTCTGTTGAGGCTTGAGGTTTGATGTTGACCAAAGAACATGTCATATTAGCTTCTGTGAGGGTTTAAAGTGAAGTCTTTTTAATGGTTATAACCAAATCTGAATGTGATCTTAAAAACTATTGGAAGCAGTTTGTAATCTTCTTACACCTCGAGGAGGCAACATGTACCTTATCCCAGATAGGTGAAGTTTAATATATTCATGTGGATGTTGACAGGATGCAGAAACTAGCAAAAGAGCTGGGGGTAGTGATTCCAGTTAGCTTCTTTGAAGAAGCAAACAATGCTCATTACAATTCTGTGGCAATAATTGACGCTGATGGTGCTGATCTTGGACTCTATCGCAAGTCTCACATACCAGATGGGCCAGGTAATTAGAAGAAAGATGATCTACTCATTCTTTTATTTATCCTTCTACTCTTAATGAGTGATTATTTTATGTTCTTCTATTTGGTTTGCTTGTCTCTTTTGCAGGCTATGAGGAGAAATTCTATTTCAATCCCGGCGATACTGGCTTTAAGGTGGGTTCTTGACCTCATGATTGAGTTTTAAGCATGGTTGAAATTTGAGATTAGTCTGAGTAAGTTCCTGGGGGGCATGGCCACTTTTTGGGGCTGATTAGGATGAATGATTATTTGGGAATGAAACTTACAATGATTTTTTATTTGGAATTAATTTTTGGTTTGGTGTTACAGGTCTTTCAAACTAAATTTGCCAAAATTGGAGTTGGTGAGTTCCGATTTTTTTATTTATTTTTTGCGGTTTCTTTTGTCTCTTAGTTTGTGCACGTCAAATATGCTTAACCATAAGCTGACATATCTAGGACGATTGGCATATTGCAATTGTGTATTGGAGTAATGGAATTCAAGTGTAAAAGATGGGAACAATTCACAATAATGTGATCAATTGTTTTATTCTTAGGTATCTGCTGGGATCAGTGGTTTCCAGAGGCAGCTCGAGCCATGGTACTTCAAGGCGCGGAGATATTGTTTTACCCTACAGCAATTGGTTCTGAACCTCAAGATGGAGGTCTTGATTCTCGTGATCACTGGAAGCGAGTGATGCAAGGGCATGCAGGCGCTAATGTGGTATGTTGGCTTATGCATTTCGTTTCAGTTTGTTGATTCTAAGTTATAGCGAACTTAGTCCTTGTGCACTTTTCTCCGAAAATCCTGTTTTTCTTGTTCTATCTAATAGGATAGGCATTTGTAGTGGTTTCTCTGTTTAGATTCCGTACTTCTTCAAACTTATCTCTCCATTCAAGGATAGCCTTCAGCTGATGGTTATAAAATATTAGAATTTTTTCATTCAGTTCAATCCCTCTCTCCTTTCGGCTGAGCCCATGAACGACTTATCTGAATATAATTGGTAATGATTTGGACGTCAGCTGTCGATTTTCTCAATGGAGATAGTCAGGTTGTTTTCACTCGGAAAGTATTGATATCTTACATACATGCTGACATCAGGTACCACTAGTTGCTTCAAATCGCATTGGAAAAGAAACAATTGAAACAGAACATGGGAAAAGCCAAATTACATTTTACGGAAATTCCTTCATAGCAGGTTTCTAATACTTTCTGAAACCCTGAATTTGTCATATTTCAGCTTCTTACTTAATTTTGGCTTTCTAAATAATCTTAAACTCAAAACCTTCATGAATAGATCCCACTGGAGAGATTGTCGCTGTTGCTGATGACAAAGAGGAAGCAGTTCTTGTTGCTCAATTTGATTTGGATAAAATCAAATACAAGAGATGCAGCTGGGGAGTATTTCGGGATCGCAGACCAGAGTTGTACAAGGTGCTCCTAACATTGGATGGTGGCAATCCCTATTCCTGAATTTCTTTATTTTTCTTATTAACATAGATAAATTCCTCAAGTGGCATGTCATGCAGTAATTATACTGTAGGTACTTTTTGGGCTGCCCGAAGAGGAACAATGTTCACATCTTCAAATTGGAAATTATTGTTGGTTTCTTTTAATAAATAAAAAAAATTATTTGTTGGGTTTTAATATCTCATTACATGCGTTTTGTTGATAAACATGAGATCCACGCCAATATTTGTTTGTTTGCTGAATATGTCGGATTGAATCCTGATGGGTCGTCTAGAGTTGCTCAATTCTGCTATGGATTTGCATTTTCTGATAAATTCAGACGGACGCTTTTCCAAGATGATTTAATACTTCCAAGACAATCCTGAATATTATTGCTTGCACCCCTGTCAAGCACTATGATGTTTTGCCCTCGCCTTTTTATGTTTGTATATTTGTTAATTTTTATCCCATAATTAGGAATTACCACATCATTCCAAATGGTAGTTTCATAGTTTCCTAAAATATCTACATATATGGTCTTCCGTCCGTTCAAAAAGAATCTCTACCAATTAAAGGTAAGACTGCGCACTCTTGACCTCTTGTTAATTTGCCAATGGCTAGATCACACATTCACATTGGGTGGTTGTAGTTATTGTTGTTGTACGTTTATCGTACATCATGTTGGTTTTAATCCTGGATTCCTGTTCAGCTGAGAATTTACTGTCAAAGTGTGGAATATGGCTTATATTTCTGTGGCCTAAAATCTATCTTTTCAGAAGTAGATATTGACGAGAATGACTCGAGAATTTAGGTTATTCCTTATTTCCTTGTATCAAAGTTGTGTGTGGTTTATTCAATTCTACACAGTTTTAGATAAGAGAATATTATCCCATACAGTTGGTGACCATATTTCCCATATGTCCTGGTGATGAGAGGTGTGATATAAATTCTGACCAAAAGAGCCCTTTCTTTTTATTTGTCAAAGCATATTTTCAAGCATCTATTGCTTTCACTTTCAACTTTGTTCATCCAAAAGAATCAAAGTCTGCAATGTGTGGATCATGAACAATCCGTTGTTGAGGTGCTCAGTAGTATCAATTATTTTTAAATTTTGGTGCAGCTAAGTGCTGTGTTAATGTCATTTTGTTGCTGCTATTTGGTCTCCAGTTCCACCTGCTTTATGTAGTAGTTGTTTAGCTTTTGCAGAAATCAACTCTTAGATCTTCTGACTTATTTCTGGTCAAGCTAAGATTCGTTGATAAAAGGCTGTGCCTTTTTTTGTGAGAGATTTATTAATTACTATGAATTCTTTTGGATCCTTTTTGCTTATGCCTATTTTATTTTCTCTAGGTTATGTTATCTGTTGTGAGTTAAGATTTAATTTATACACAGAATCTTCTTATCTGATGTCATCTCTAATCAATTATCAGAAATTTTGTTGAAAAAAGAGTGAGAGTTTTCCTGCCTTGTACTTTATATGATTTTTTCCCTATGATTATTACTGTTATGATATCGATTAGCTGGTCCCACATGACTTATGATTGTGGTGATGATGATGATGCTACTGCTGCAAATTGTCCAAGTTTTAGATACTGGTCTTTTCAAGCACGTTTTCCTGGCTGTTTGAGAATTGTAATTCTTGTTTGTTTGTTCATCTTTCACTCAGCAGCACGTAGTAGTTCAGTGAGTAAACTTTCACTATCAATTGTGTTTGCATGTAAATTGTGACATTTTATCGCGTAACTGTAATTTGCATAAGGTGCTATCATCCAATTGTCATGAGCATATCATCTAGTCATGCAATACTTTGGGTGTGAATATGTGCAGTTGTAGTACGAGAAACTAAACCTTTCAACTCCAACATTGTTGAAGCTGTATTTCGTATAAGCGAATGAGGTAGTATTAGAACTCGAGGTTTGAGATGTTGAGTGCTTGATTTTCTTCTGACTTCTTTTTGATGCATGGTTGAGTTTGTTGATGTAAGATGAATAAAAGGTAAAGGAGAAAATATACGCTGTTGTTGCTGGTAAACTTATTGGTTTTCTCAGGAATCATTGAAAATCAGATGCCTGTCACTTGAAATGCTCTGAATAACATCATCTGTTTTTTTGGGCACATCTGTTTGTGGTTTGTCTGCTACCTGTTAATGAACTGCTTGACAGTCTTAGCTAGTTTATAATTGTTTTGCCTCTAAATGATATAATTTTCTAAACAGAGAAAAGGGGTCCATTTATTCTTGTAATAAAGGATCATTCTCTTTGGAAGACTAAACACACGAGGAAAATTAAAGCCTAAAATATCTTATTTGAGAATCCCTATTACCTCCCAAAGAGTATGAGAAGGTGAAAAAAATTTCAAAACCTGAAGACTGACAGTTTTGAGTGTCTTTATATCAAGAATTACCTCTCTCAAACTCATCCCTGATTTCAGCCTTTTCCTCCCCTTCCCCTTTTTCATCCTCCTTTACACTATCTTCTCGTTCTTCCCCTTCTTCTTCTTCTTCTTCTTCTTCTTCTTCACCTTCATCTATCGTTTCTACAACCCCTTCTACCTCATCTTCCCCAGCATCATCTTCTTCGACTGTATTATCATCTTGCTCAGACGGCTGAACAAAGCATAGGCGTAGGCACCCATCTTCCCGACAAGCATGGAGGAACTCTTGTGTCGGTATCCTGATCTCTTTCAATACGAAACGACCTTCATCTCTGTAAGACTGAAAACAAACCCATGGTTTTCCTGTCCTGCCTATGCAGGATATTGGTGGAGGGAATGCCCTTCTGTTGGTCCTTCCCTTGCTGTATTGGTTATTATTTGAATGCCTTCTGACATAAAATTTCTCCCTCATAGTGTATCCGCTGTTGTAGTTATGACTGATCAGGTTATCGTTATCGTTATTGTTATCGTTGTTATTGTTGTTGTGATTCTGACAGGTATCCTGAAAGTCGATCTTCAGATCCTCGATGTTGTCCAAGCTCTCGAAACCAAGGCCCTCAGTGCACAGCTGCAGGCTCTCAGAGTTCATAGACGAGAAGCTCTCGCTTCTCTTGTGGTATGATCCCTGGTAACCATTGGACGGAAATGGGCTAACAGGTGCCCATTTGTCGTCCAGCTGGCCACCGTTGTTCCCTTGTGTGATCGAGTCTATAGGGAACGATGACAACGATGCTGCTGATGATGACGACGAAGAAGAAGAAGAAAAAAAAGATGGCGTAGATGTGGGGTGGCTGGAATTTTCTTTGAAATGAAGCTCGCCGAATATCTCAGTAAAGGAGTGATCAAGAGGTTTGAGTGGTTTGATTTGCTTCCAGGAAGAGGAAAGAGATTCAATCAGAGACGACGTGTTTTCCGGTAAAGGGTTGTCAAAGATGTGTTGCAGGCTACCACAGGCTGCCATGACTATTTTTGTGCTCTTTTTTATTTATTTATGTGCCTTAAAAACTGGGGTTTTCCCCTGTTTTTAAGTAATATACAGATATGTAAAGAGATAGATAGAGTGAAGGAGAGGAAATCACGGGATAGAAGTGAAGATGAGGTTGATATGTTCAAATATCAGCAAGGCCGGTGAGCTGATAATAAGGAAGACAGTTGTTGAAGAGAAATAGAAATGAAATGAAATGAGATAGTTTTGTAGTAAAGTTTTTGAGGTGGTGGAAAGTGGGAATGGGCTTTTTTGGAAGGGCAGGCACTTTTGTGATCGTATCAAATCTACCCTTTTGGTAGTTGTATGGGCTCACAAATTTGCATTGTGGTGTGGTTTATAATAGTAGCCTGTTGAGGGAATAAAGAAGAGGGCACGAAGGAAGGAGCACTTTTTTTGCTCATCCTCTGTTTTAATGTGTTTCCAATCATTTTTCGCCACTTGCCCCTTCACTTTCCATTGATGCTGTACAGAGCAACTAGATGTGATTTCCATGTTTCGGGTTGGGTCAGGTCGGTTCGGGTTGGATCGTGTTCTTGGATATTGGGGATATTGGGATTACAGTTGGACTACGACATGTTTAGGTTATGTTTTGAGAAAAATTAGGATTAATGAGTTTTCAAGTGGTTAAATCTAACCCGTAAGTACAACTACTACATATTTGTTCTCTTTATCATTATTTTCTTAACTTGAGCTAGTTAAGGATTTTTGTTTTTTAGGAACTCAAAATGCTAGTTAAGGTTATGAAGATCTTCGTTGTATAAAAAATATGTAGTTAGTTTGCTTGTGGTTGCTTTATCTTCCATCTTGCTTCGAAGGGAACGAAATTGCTGATGTTGATCGAATCTTGTTAACAATGTGTTGGTCGCTTCAAGTATAGTTCTGGATCTCGTCCTTTCCCTTTTCTTAATAACAAGTTAACAACTTCTAATTGGGTTTCTCTAATTTGAAAGGCAATTTTTGCATATAATATTATGACACTACATCAACAAGATTCAAGACTAGTTGATGAAGTATTGGTCTGATGAACTAAAATTTGATATATTTGATCTATGTATTTATGGAGTATATAGTAGTACAAGATTTTTTTTGATAAGTATAGAGTGTACCAAAAGCATTAATATCACGAGACATATTCGAAAATGCATAATATCCACATCACTAGATTGGGTAAGAGAAGAATTCCAAAATTAAACTATACCTTGATACTCTTTGTTGAATGGGTAGTATTGCGTGAGTTCAGATCCTCTGATTACAAGGATTGCACATCTGTTGTTCCTTCAAGAACAACAATCACATGTATTGCGTGTCTCCATTGCACGTTAAATTAGTGTAATTGGATACAAGTGATATCAAAAGTCTCAAACTTGAAATCAGTTGTTACCTTTGAACGAGTACATGCAATTGTTAAAATTGGTTGAATAGTTATGGAATATAATCATATATTTGTGAAAGGATACCTGCCGGCTGCATTAGATAGATAAATAAATGATTAAGCATTCTAATGTTGTGAAACCTTACGTTTTGTGTAAGAAAAGGACTTGTAATCTTTGGTTAACGCACGCCATGAGTTGTATCTCTTGGACGTGGGCTAAAGGGCTTATGTCACTCTCCAAGAAAATGCAAGCTAATCTTGGCCTCTTTATCTCCATTACTTGCATAAACGTGAGAATATTCATACAGACCAAATCAATTCATGAAAGAGTGCGCTACAACTTTCAAACAAGAAACCACTGGCTGCTACTTCTTCTTTATTTCTTGACAACTACAGACGATATAAAGAAAGCTCGCGACGTCGACGGCTATGGAAAACGTTTTATCTTTTGGGTAATCATTCGGCATGTAACTCCAAAAACTTGATATTTCAGTGCCCACTGAATCTGATACACTGATAGTGCGACACTGCTACAACATATGTTACCAAATCTGTTATCCATGACTCTCAAGCTCGATTTTGTTCGATTCATTTAGTTTCGCCTACGCAAGCACAAAATGGTAGAGTACCCTAAGGGGGAGCTAGTAAACCCTACCGAGGGAGGATAAACATTGTAGATAACAATACGTTTACATAATGCATACAAGCGCCTCAGAAAGAACGCGATTTGGGTGCGCAGTTCAGGCAATTAGGCTTTGTCATTTCATCTTCTCCATGCAGTTTTCAGTTTAGTCTAAATCTGCAAATTCATCTCTGTTCCTCGAAAAAGAAGTATTAAAATGGTATGAGATGGTACAGCTGCTATCATGTAAATAGAGACAGAAAGAGGGATGAACAGAACTGCTCAATACTTCCAGCTGAAATATACAAACCGCCACTTTGTCATGGAAACAGTCAGGAGGACCAATCACTTCAGGAAACACAAACGTAGAAGATTAAGTGTGACTAGCACTAGTCTAAGCGAACTAGAGTTTTGTTAGCTACCCATGCTATGTCACATGTAATCAGAGAGAAAGCCAGAGCACCCAGGGAAAGAAAAGGCGGAGAAAGGGAAAAAGGAGGAAATAAATAAGAATTAAACGCAACTGAGGGTCGTCTTCCACCTTCTCAAAGCATACATTTACCACTTTTAATCAGCTAAAGGGCAAAACCCAAGAAATACTTCTGTGCAGAGCTCCTTTCATCGCCAAGCTTCAATACGCTCTATCCTGGAATTTATGCCGCTCAGGTTGCTCATGCTCTTAGGCTTCTCAGTGGGTACCAGAGGCTGTGATCCATTTCGAAACACTGGATCCTTCCTGTCATCAGAGCTACTGGACTGACCAAATCTGCTGCTGCCATAATCCGCTCGAAACATCGGGCCAGTACGGATCACTAGACTTGTTTGTAGTCCCTTAAAGGATTGCCAATGAAATGGAGAATCATCAGATTCATCCCCGTCCTTGGACTGTTTGCTCTCATGGGGGCTGTAGGATGAAGGCTCATCATCAGAAGAGTAAGAGTAGTCCTCAGGCTCCGACTCCTCATTATCTTCACCCAGATATTCTTCCAGACAAGGCTGTGAAGGGCTTTGGTGACCACTTTCATCAGATGGCGGCCCTGCACAGGAAGCAGAAGCAGGATCTATCCTTGACTCTTCTCTATCTTGCAACCTTTTTGTAATTAGGGTTTTGAGGAAGTTCATCACTTGGACAGCATACATCAGTGCCGTCAAAGGATCGGCCATCTACAACAAAGAATAGTTCAATAACCACAAAATAGTCATAATCAATGAAAGTTGGATCCTTTCGATGTTTTTTTGTCAATAACCACAAAATTGAGTAGTAATCAACATAAGTTGGAAAAATCAAAAGGAAGTTCCAAGGATAACAGGAATGAGTGGAAGTATAAACAAAAATTGTGCATTTCATGCCCCTCGGGCCCTCGCATATAATGGCTTCCCAATGAGGCAATCTTGAATAAATAAAGTGTAAATCAAAACTTCAACCTACAGGCTTTTTCTTCCTTAGTTCCTTTGTGACAGTAATTCAATAATTTCACCAGACGTGAATAACGGAAAGACATGAGAATTGAAGTGAGTCTAGTATCTCCGGTTCGTTTGGCATATTAAGTACTAACATGATCTTAGCACACTTTAGTGCATTGAATTTGAAAGGACTCTTATAAATTACTCCCTCCGTCCACAAATGTTGGTCCTTCTTTTTGGGTATCTAACTTTCTTTACTAATTCATGAGAAAAGTACTTTGATTCACAATCTGAAATATATGTAGTTGTATTTTATAATATAGTTTCACAGCATTACTCTATTTTATAATTTTAACTTGTTTATTTCAAGAAAGAAAATTTGACCTCAAAAACGTAAAAGACAATCATTTGTGGATGAGGGAATAAGATCTATGTGTAAGACTGCACACTCCCCATGTTGGCTTTGAAAAGGAGATGATTGTCCGGTGCATATAGTGATGGACATAACCAGTTCGGCCAAAAGACTCAGGTGGTGTATACATCTACTGAGAAAATCACTGAATATCTCCAGGCTCTCCGCTATACTCAGAATATTTACAGGTCTTTTTTGGTTATGTAAAAAACTCTCATGGTGTAAAACAACGCTACTAATCTCGATGGAGAGAGGTATGGCTGCCTATGGAGGGACTGACATTGCTTTTTGTTTTCTAGTCTTCTCATGAGGTCAACCACCACAATTCATAGGCATCATAGTTAGCAATGATGGCAAAAGATCAATTCACAAGTCTAAAGGGACAAGAACTGATTGAACTACCTGTGTCATGTTTGGAGCAAACACCATAGCGATGTTGTGTGCATTCATCTTATTATACTGTTCTTCTTGAACAACATCAGCCATCAAGTTGATGGCCCAATCAACTAGAGCAGCCTCTGTTGGAGGAAGCTGCCTCACAAGCTCAGTACAATCTTCTTCAGACTCGCACCGCATTATATCTTCCTGTGACAATGGATCCAAAACCCCAGCTGGGAGCTCTCTAAACCAAGCCTGCAGAATGCAACAAAGAAGACGTCAATTAAAGATCTCACTTGTGAAACGAGGGAGTTCTCTATACTAGAAAATTCTAATATTTTCTCAGGTTTGAAAGTGAGATGTTATCCTAATATCCACCTGCAACTTGGAGCAAATCAGCAAATCATGATTTTAGGTAGCCATCTATATAAAAGAGAAAATTCAAGAATATCAGTTTTGCTTTCTCACAATATTATATTCAGGAGGAGGTGGCGCTTGGGATCACCATTATTAACCTCAAGAAAAGTTAGTACTGAAGATGAATATGAGCAGGGAGTGTACTTCAACTGTTCAAACCATTAATATTTGTTATTATTATGAGTTAGAATAGGAGAAAGTAAATTAATAGAGCACAAATTCGACAATGCATCTAGACCTAGCTGTAATTAGAATGTGCCCGAGGAAGCAGCTAGTTAGTCGGGTAATGGTTTACATGAGTTGAAGTTTGGAACACCAAATCTATCAATAGCAGCATTGTTACAACAAAGCTGAATGACCTTCATGCCTTACGATGTATGAATCCCAAAATAGTTATATATGGAGGCTGGTGAGGCGGACGAAAGAGGCAAAATACTTATACCTTGATAAGGCCGGCTAGGCAGTGAACATCTATGTCATCTGGTATAATGCCTCTATTTAACTCGTCTCGAATAAACTCCTCCTCGCTATTTTCTCCAGTAATTCTAAAAATTCCTTCCTCCTGCACATAGAAAACTTTAGCACTGTGAACTCCTAATATTCAATCATAATACCATACTCATGTAGAGCATATCTAAAAGAGTAAACTACCAATGAATGAACAGATGTCCAATCAACTCAAAATAAGGGTTAATTCAACGACAAGGAGCAGGGTGAGAGAAACTCTATAAAAAAAGTTCAAGGGATAACATGTACCTGCAAACCTCCTTGACCATAGAGACGCCTTTGCATCAATACAAGTATGGTTGGCACACAGTTGCCTCTAGAGTCATATGACAGCTGCATGGACTCTGTGGAAACTCCAAAAACAGACGTACTGCAACATGGTGATAACCAAACATAAGACAATAGCCAAGCAAAAACTATAACGAAGCATAAGCATCACTTTGACATGACAATGGTATCAAAATGCCCAAATTTGAAAGATATTGAACTATGCTACAGGAAAGACCAAGGCATCAAGACATCTTGATTACTGGTGGGGAGGATTTTTCAACATCAGCTGGGGTCTGCTTATGAGTTTCAGATAATATCAATGCTCCGAAATGGAAATCACGGTGCCAACAATTCCTAGGATAATTTAAGCTATTTTCCATAAAGATGCAAAAACTCACGGGTCCAGGTGACTCGACCCATTGAAATGATCAACAAACTTTATATTTTCTGCAAATATTTCAACTCCAGGTCAATAGTGAAAAACTGAAAATTACCAATTCAGGATGCTTGTCCCAAGGATGTAGAAATGTCATAAGTCAGATATTATTTCGAAATTACATATTTAGACAAGTTGAATCATAGGTTTAGAGCTTTCAATTTGTCTAAGATATCTAGGGAATGCCAATAGCAAAAGATATGTAGGGTGCAGTATACATTCCTTGAACAATTAGCAGCTCTCTTGACAATCAGTTATGACTCCAAATTATCCCTAGTACTCACTACTCAGCATCAGACATTCAGATGGTACATACATCATGTGGCGATAACAATTTTTGTCAGTCACTGATTCTAAACATACATAGTGAAGCCATTTCAGTGGATCCATGACATAGCCATGGAGAACATTTATCTAATCCCTCCATAGAATGTGAAGCTCTAATACATGTCAGAAGCTCTCCAACATTGACATTCACCCTTTGGACATGACCATAATATTTATACAAAACCCGAATGGCAGAAAGGGAACTGTAACCATTAAAATACCAAAATATCACCATTTGTTCTCATCCAAATGACATTACAACTAAAGATGCTGAGTCTTTTTGTTGAGCAAAAAATAAACAGTAAGCACTCCCCCAATGCATCCTGCTCCCCAAGAAGAAGGAAAAAAAAAATCTCGTAATCGACTTAGGACTTGAAACAGTAAAAAAAAAGACAATACAACAATACCATTGTAACATTTTCAAAAGTTCACAACTAAAGAAACACAGCTCTTATTTGATCACAGAATCAAGGATAGCAGAAGGGCATGAAAGAAATATTAACCAATATCATTTCCTCTAAGCCCAAACCCTCCTTCAATACCAGTGCAAGACCTGGACAAAAGTTATCAGAATTTGAATCAAGAAAGCATGATTTTGATTGGATTGTACATCACAAGCAAAAACCCATTCATATAATGCATCTAGTGCTCCCTCCTGCATAGGTGACATTTTGCATCAAGAATAATTAGCCACACAACTTATGCTATATTCACCAAATTACAAAAGTAATGCTTTATTTTTATTTTTTTTCCCTCTCTCTCATATTTTTTACCATGAACAAAAATCCAATTCACATTGTGCAGCAGGTGAAGAACTCGAGATTACATTGTACATCCACAACAAGAAACCTAACGAATTATGTCCTAAATTCACCAAATTGCAAAGTTAGTGCCTTTTAATCACCACCCTAATTTTACCAATTTACAAAAGAAACATCTTGTTTTCTCTCAGATTGTTCACACATAACGCAAACCCAATTCACATTATCCACCAAATACACAAATCCAGATCACATTATCCATCCCTAACATTAATTCCACCCCGAAAAAAAAAGACCCAATTGGAACCAAAATGTAACAAACAAATTAAACAAATGTACCTTGCACTAGGAGCTCTTCTGGGAACGTCAGGCTCAAACTCAACAGGCAAACCCAGAAACCCATTAAACCTATCAAAGGTGACATGAGCCACGTGGCGGACATTGGTTGGCCAACCAATATCCATAGCAGTAGCAGCAGAGAGGTGATCCTCTCTATCTGTGCTACAACCAACCAAAGATTTCCTAAAAACAGCCACAAGAAGCGCGAGGAAAGACAACTCTTCCCTTTCTTTCTCTCTCCTCTTCAGCTCTTCCCTTTCTTCACTTTCCCTTGAAGTTAAATTTGAACCAACAACCCCACCACCTGTATTTTCTACAGAATTAGAACTTGCATTATTATTATTACTATTATTATTATTAGAATTAGAATTATTATTGTTGTTGTTAGGGTTTTGGTTATAAGGCTGTGTCTGGCTAAGAAACAATGCATCAGAAGGGGTGCTTGGAGATGATGGGAAATGGGATGGAGAATGTAGAACTTCTGTCATTGCTGGCAATCAAGCAAATGGGTAACTGGTTACCCACAAAAAATCCCAAAAAAAAAAAGAAAAAAAAAAACCAAAAAAATTGGAAGAAAATTTCAAAGATTAGATTTTTAGTGGGGATTTTAGAGCTGGAATTCTGGGGAGAGAGAAAAGGATGTGTAAGATGAAGGAATGGGTAAAAATGGAGGACGTGGGTATCATGAAGGTACTCTTTTTAGCTTCGCTTTAGAGCGTTGAAGAAGCAGAGGAGAGAGAAAGAGAGAGAGAGAGAGAGAGAGAGAGAGAGAGAGAGAGAGAGAGATGGTTTTGTATTTGAGGTATTAAATCAGAGTAATTAATGAATGTGTGTTAATAATGGTGTATGTGACAGTTTTTGCCCACTTTGCATTTGCTTAATTCAGGTGGACCACTATAGACAGTCTTCTTCTTCCATTATTTGTCTTCTGTTTTGGGCATTTGGGTGTCGTCTTGCCAAATGTTTTTCCCTCCTTTAAAAGTTTGTAATTTGTGTCTCGACCTAACCCTCATATGGGATGTTGTGATGTGTTACCACTTCAGATTAGTATTTTCAAATTGCAAATTGGACTTTGATTTTAAGAGTACAAGTTTGCACAAGATGAATGTTTGCATAGATTTGTATAATTGTACCAATAGTTGAGTCTGGTAGGTTGAAAATAACACACTACTATTATAGCATGAGCGTACGTTAAATAAGTATTAATACATGGATATGATGGAATTTCGATCTTCTAAATCTTCAATTTATTAGGGGTTTGTTCGATGACTATAACATTTTGTTAACAAATGTTTGCGTTCCATAAGGAAAAATTAGGAAAAGTATATAAATTTAAGGGGACGTAGGAAACAGTGAGGCGTCACTGTTAATACGATGGTTATGAACAAGATATAAAAACATGGGTACTAATTTGGAATTTTCACATTTTGAATATATAGTTTGCAATCAATGTATCATGTTCATTTAAGATATTTTAGATAACAAACTATATGGTGTCGTGTACATGTCTTGTAACTAGATAGATGACAATTGTTTTTATTAAAACCATTTAAATTTGATAATAATATTTGGTTCAAATAGTTTATGATGAATGAGTTTCTACGCACAAGTACTTGAGAAATTTATAAACTGTCTTCTTTCTTTTCTTATTGTATACAAAGAAAAATATTATCCTTTTTCTTAATTTTTAAAATCACATGTGTTTCATGAGACAAACTATGTTACGCAATGTAGTAGTTTTATTTTTTATTTTTATAGGGGTGATACGTTTTGTTAAAGTAAACAGGATTTTTTTTTTTGCTCGTTTTTAATGTAAACAGGATTACATGTGCCTGAGACTTAAGAAAATAAGCTAAGAGCACAATCATCATCAATTTTAAAAGCGCTTTCCTACGAGTCTATGTCCCTATGATCGCTTTTGTAGACATTATCAATTCGTAATGAAGAAATGATAACACTTTAGAAGTGATTAGCTAAGTTTAAAAAAAAACATTATGATTACATTCCCACTACATCCATATATTGACTTAATCAGTCTCTGAAAACTTGTGTAAAATATCAAACGATAGATGCTATTTTAATAGTACGAGTACCAAAATGCAGCTGTTATTTTCTCCTAGCATCAGCAAATCTGGCAATCAGGATAGAATTTGAAGTTCTCGTTTGTTGATTAGCTAATGGGCCAACTGTATCTTACCAACCCGAAAGACCCAAATAGAAAGTAGTAATAGTAGTAGTATCTATTTTTATTTAATTTCTTCATATTTGTCGGTTCGGCCTATAAAAGAGTTTTTTCCCACTCACTCGATTCAAATTCTCGACCATTGTTTAAGGGTTTAAGTGATAAGTGTGCCGAACTACTTATACCAACCACTTATTGGTTCTTTCTTTTCTTTTCTTCTGGTATCAGTAGGTTACAATGATACAAAGAAGTTCTAGGATTCGTATTTAAATTGTCTTAGCTTGATAACATGCTGGATTTTCCCCCTGAATTAGCATCCTTTTTCTTAATTGCAGAATTCTTGCCAGGAATCCTGGATATCTTGAATAAGGGAGGACTTCTCCAAAGTGGGTGAGCCTTGAGCGTATAGCAGGGGGGGAAAGTTTAATTAGCTAGAGTACTATTGGAGATACTCTTGCTTGATAGCAGCCAATATGGCACCATTCGCACCCAAAACAAAACTCAAATATACTCTTGCTTGAACTGGACATTTGAATGTAGAATGGCATTTTCTCCTAGGTCACAATCAACGGTTGAAGTTGAGTGGAGTATGGCGTACAGTGACAAATCCAGAAATATAACGACGAGATACAAAATTTTTAAAAATTAGGACACAAAATACTTAACCCCAAAAATTCAATTCAATTCTTTCCAATAACATTGTTTTTGGGTGGAGGGGAGCAAAAGTACCCCTTGTACGTTGTACCTCTAGATACGCCACAGATGGCGTATTATGGCATTTTAGCTGCACCCAAAGGAATGGCTCATTGTCCACAAAAAAAAAAAAAAGGTCTGGCTCATTAAAAAAAAATGAACATAAAGAATGGCTTAGTACTTGTGCTATTGTGCAACATATGGAGCATCACTTGGCACACCGAACTTTTCAAATTTTCATGCATAAGGGACATCATACTATCATTGTTTGTTGACTTTGTGCATAGACCAAAATTTCTTTTTGTCTCGTAAATAATTACTTTTTCCGTCTAAAAAAAAAACCCAAATCTTTGTTTTTTCACGGTCTCCAAGACACCACTTTAACTGTAAATAACTACAATTATATGAATATAAAAATTATAACAATACGATTTTTTGAAAATACTTTTAAAAATGAATTTAAGTATCTAACAAAAGTATTTTCATAATGTGAATCTTTATATATTTTCATAAATTAATGGTCAAAGTAAACTTTGACCTTCAAAAAGCAGAATTTCAGATTTTTTTGAGACTAGAGTCTAGGACGGTGCCAAAGACTTATAGGTGTGTGGGTATTGCCTGCGATGATGTAGAAATTAGGACATATCATGCGCAAGTCACCTTTCCGTCCAAAGCTTGATTGTGATCTTCATCTTGGGACTACTGTTTTTGTTGCTTGTTAGAGGCTTGGAGCGTATTGCCCATTGCGGCACATCAATTTCGCACTCTAAAATGTTTTGACCCAAAGTTTCTTTGGCTTGGAATGATGGGCACCATGCGAATTGCGTTTCACAAGTCTATTTATAATTACAATATCTTGTGTAGATTTAGTTCACAGTGGACCAAAGATCAAATCTTTTTAAAAAATACCTTATATATCCTTAAAAGATTTGGACTATAATTCATCATTTGAGCCACAGTGGACTAAGTCCACACAAGACAAACTGATTTATAATCTATGTTGGATCTTGTGGGGCTATTGGTTGTTTAGAAGTAGGTTTTGCGGGATTTTGGCCTTGAATTGGACTACTAATAACAAATTAACGAAACTGCTTAACGTAAATTGCAAATTACTTAATGTAAATCTTTTTGTTCCAATACTTCCTAAACTACCCTTTTGATTTGCAAATCATCTTCCTCCTTTTATTCTCTCCTTAAAAATCTTCCGTGTGTTATTAACTTTTATACATTGAATGCACCTAATAACTCTAATCAAACATTGTACATAGATGATTTTTTTGCTCAAAACCAAATTATCATGAAATCAATGATGATTGTTTAAAAAGAAGTAACAATTGAAAAAAGAAACACAAAATCAAAACATATCAAAAAAGAAGAAAAACACAAACCTCCAGCCCCACGCACCCACGTCCCACCCCACGGCCAGCCTCCTCTTCCCGTGAGCCCCACCCCAACCCCAGTCGAGCACCGCCACACGCCCACCCAATCACCCACCCTCCCCCCGCAGATTCCAAACGCCCCCTAGTCCAGATCGCCCGGCCCCCACCCCATCCCACCCGCTCTTGCTATCTTTTGAGCCACTTTTTCTGACGGAGGGGGTTGCTACAGGGTTGCTACGGCTTGCTAAGGGTTCGACGGCGCGTGGGGGGCTGGGATCCGACGGCGTGGTGGTGGGGGGGGGCTGCCTGACGAGGTGGGTTGTGGCTTTGGGTTTAAATTTTAGTTTTTTCCCCTTTATTTTTTGTTTTTTGGCTGGGGTTTTGGGCTGACAAGGGAGAATTGGTAGAGAGAGGAAGGAGGGAGAGAGAGAGAAAATGAGAAAATGTTAGGGGTATTGTGGAAAAGAAAATTTACGTTAAGCAATTTGCCATTTATGTTAAGCAATTTCCCAAATTTATCTTCACTTGTTGAATTTTCATTCTGACTGTTCTGTATTTAATTGTGAAGAATGAAACTAAACTGTGATGAATCAGTTATCCATGAATCCACCAGTTGGATATCCATATATATCCGATACTTTTTCAAAAGATTTGTTAGTAATAATTGAGAAATCTATATTGATAATACATATAAAGGCATTTTTTGTATGTTCTCATGGTTATCAGTTATCACATGAATTCAACAAGAAAAGAAACAAAAAAAAAAAAAAAAAAAAAGGAAATAGACTAGAAGTATATATAGGTAAAGAAGGCCCAATTTATCAAGGTTTTGGGCTTTTAGCCTACAGTTAGCCGAAACAGGCCCATTAACTGAATCTTGCTCCCACAGTCCTACTTGACAACAAATTCCAAGCGAGACTCATTTTCCTGATCAACAACATCAAGCAACAACGGGTCAACAACAATACGACTATCCACATGGACTTTAAACTTCTGGTCCCACAAAATCGACTTTGCCCAACCACAGATATCCACCTCAGCACCAAGAACCATCTCTCTCTTCGCCACATCAGCAATGAACCTTTTAGCATGTTGAGCCAACAGGGTCCCATTTAGCCGAGCCGGAAGCCGAATCACCTGACACGAGTTCGGTGGCTGGGAGCCAGCCGGAACCTGAGCCAAGCCAAGCAACGAGCCTTCGTAGAAAATGGAGAGTGACGTGGCGGAATATTGAATGGGTAGGATGTTGGGATTGGTGACGTGGATGGTGAGGATTAGATCAGCTTCAAGCTTGGGGAATTTGATGAGCTCCTTTTGTCGTTGGCTCTTCGGCTTATTAGCCGAGCCGCCACCATTTGTGAGCTTGAGCTGCAAAGCCGTCAGGCTAATAAGCCGAAATTTGGGGAGCTTTGGCTTGACTGAGATTATAGTGGTGATAGAAGTGGCTACTGTGGCTCCAATGAGAGCAGATGTCCAACTAAATTTTGCCTTGTTATTATTCATGTTGTTATATTCATTATTTCCCATGGTTTTGTGGAAAAATTGGTTTACATTACACCATGGGTATGGGGAGGTTTTTCTGTTGTTGTTGTTGTTGTTTGGTTGCTCAAGGAGATTTTTATGTGTGAAGTTATGGTAGATGTAGAGGCAAATGGTTAAGCATTTGAGATTTATTGATTGTATATATGGCAAAGAAAATTTTGTTGGAATGACAGTGGTCATAGACTCATAGGTCATATTTTGTACATTTTCCCACTTGGTATTGTTGTTAGGTACAATTTGATGAAGGGTCATTATTCATTCCCCATGCGTTTTGTGTGTGAAAATGAAGCATTTTGAACTTTGAACAAGAAAAGGGAAAGGTCATCTTAAATGGTGTGTTAATGCTCAAAACGTGTATGATAGCCTCAATTCACTTTTAAGGAGTTGCTTCTACTTTATGAATAATGGTACTTCCATGATATGATAAGTTGATAACTACAGTACTCGTCGTTGAGGAAATGAATGTAGCTATGGAAATGATTGCCGCTCTAGACTTTAAGATGAGTACTGTAGTTCAAAAAAGTTTATGTCATGGTGATGTAGGGGTATGTTCATTTCAACTTTACAATGCAGTTTTAGTTTTACTTTACTTTTAGTAGTATACTTTTTCGGCATATTAAATATATTAGCGTAATTTAATTATGTTGAAAAAATCAGTTGAAAAAAAAACCCTACATAAGTTTGGCTTGTAAAACATGTGGTTTTTAGTATTGTTCTAACCAGGAATCATAACGATCCTTCCAAAAAAACTAAAAAGTTAAAATTAACCCTAACCTATCTACGAGCACACTATATTTCTCTCTTTCTTTTCCTTTCAAAAATTATTACATTATGAATTGAATATCTCGAGTTCCGATAAGTCCATAACCATGGGTGTATGAGGAAATTGGGTCATTGACTCATTGGGTTTTGGGTGTCTATGATTACTCTTTCCGTCCAAGTAATTTTTCATACCAGCTTTATAGTCCAAATTTGTCCTTCAAGAAATCAATAGTGATTTCTTACTCTATTTTTAGAATTAGAATATTCTATTTTAAATTTTTTAAACAAGATTTTAGCACTACTCCTCGACCTCAATCAGCACTTGGGACCAATAACAAAAATTGAATGGAAAAAGCAGTAATGGTAATGGTAAAACTTTCATGAAGAACTTCCATTTCCCAATTGCAAAACACATCTCTCATTATAACATTACATTGTACAGTCTAGTAGTGTTACAACTAAATTCTGAACGAAATTCAAATTCAAATTCAAATTAAATTAAATTCAACTAGCTAGTCACAAAAAGCTCCAAATCAGACTTGTTATCCTGATCAATAACATCAAGAAAAACCGGATCAACAGCCACTCTACTCTCCACATGGACCCTAAACCTATGTTCCCAGACCAAGATCAACTTCGCCTTACCATCCACATCAACCACTGCATCGAGCACCATCTCTCGCCTCGCCACATCACCCAAGAACTTACTCGCATGATTAGCCAGCTCTAACCCGCTAAGCCGAGCCGGTAGCCGAAGAATCCGACACGATCGAGCGGGCTGCGAGCCAGCTTCAAGCCGAGCTGAGCCGAGTAACGAGCCATCGTAGTGGATGGACATAAGGGTGGAGTTATATTGGATGGGTACGATGTTGGGGTTGGTGACGTGGACGGTCAGGATTAATTCAGCGTCTAAGAAAGGGAAGTTGAGCTTAAAGGAGGTTAAGTCGATTGAGATAAGCTCGAAGGATGGGTCACGTGGTGTGGCTGATATTAAAAAAGCTGTTAATGCTGCTGTTGCTCCGCCTAGTATGGCTGATGGAAAGTGGAGTTTTAGATTGTTCTTCGACATTTGATTTTCTCTCTCCTCTCGGTGTTCGGCGGGTGGATTGGGAGGAGAGAGAAAGGGAAGAAATGGGGAAACAGGGAAGGGTTTTTGTTATTTGTGGCTATGGTCTGTGGATGAAAAGGGAAAAGAAAATAATGTGGGGAATTGGACTGGATGTATGGTGGCTTTAGACTTATTTGGGCCCATAAGAAATAATTTGTGGGTCTCATTTTTTTCTCTTATGGGTTACTTTTTCTTTTGCATTAGGTCTTGTGTGGATAATCCATCGTGGATCAAGTAATTTTGAAGGCTGGCTCCAAGTCATCAGGTGAAGTAGGAGGGTGACTTCAGGTGAAGTAATGGGTGGCTCCAGGTGAAGTAGGGATGGTGCCAAATATAAATTTGAGTGGTAGCTCTAGGTGAAGTAGGGGGGTGGCTCCAGGTGAAGTAGGGGTGACTCCAAATATTGGTCCACCATAAACTAAGTCCACACAAATTTTTGTATTTCTTTTGTGGGATGTGGTTGTGGTCTTTGTGGGCTGGTGTACTAAGACCATACAACTATACAAGCATAGCCAACTCTTTTTTTTTTTTGTCGTCCAAAAGTTGCATGGTTGTATTACTAATGTCCAAAAAACAACCTAAAATCCATACTCAGTTCAAAACTCCTCCACGTTAAGAATATCCACAAAATTAAATGAGGCCGCCCAAGCCAACTCAGTCATGATTATGTCTTATATCAAGAGAACTCAAATGTGGATTTCTTTGCTTGATCTTTAGTCATTAATAATTCGTCAAAATCCTTTTTAGGCTCTGTTCGATTCACCTTAATTTTACTTAAATTCAGTTCAGTTCAATTCAGTTCAGTCCAGTTCAGTCCAGTTCAGTTCATGTGTAACTTTATTACTCATATAACTTTTCATTCCGAAATAATTTCATGATGAAAATTATGTCATCGGAAAGATTTCAAAGCATACTTTCAAATGAGTCCAATATTGACTATGTTTGAACGAATTTTAAATGGTTAACGGTCAAGTTTAAAAAATCAATTAAGTTCAGTTCAGTTCAGATCAGTTTTATTCAGGTAAATCAAACAGAGCCTTAAAATCTACATCATAGTGAATATTTAAGTGATATGGTCTTATATCGAGTGAATTAAGCGAACTAGTTAAGAATAAGTAAGGTGAATAGAACATACCCTTAAACAGTCACAGACAAATGGACCTTAGTCGAGAAAAGAACAAATTCACAAAACTTGAGAAACATTGCTAAAGGTCAAACTTATGTTCGCCGGCCAAATCTCATTATGGATGTACCAAGCATTGTCAAGAATGAAGCGCCAAAACAAACAATTCAAACATCCCTATGTCACTCTCATTGTCAAGGATTTCTATACTACTCTGTCCAAATAAACATACTATTCCTAAAGAGTCGTTATTCTGCCTATTATATTGAACAACTAACACTTAATTCTCTGAAAAAAGGGGTTTTTAGAAAGAGAAAACTCTCTCTAAAAACCCTAGCCTTTTTCAAAGATTTTTTGCTCCAACCGCTCAAAGTTTCTAGCCTTCCTCAAGTTCTCATTCCAGTCACCTTCTTCAAGCTTTTCTAGCCTCTCTTCCTCCTCTTTTCCTGATCTGAGGTAGTGATATTCTCAGATTTGCTTGGGGGAATGAGACTCTTGAAGTTTTCGTTCTGCCCTTTTCGGATTGCCGCGACCTTGCTCGGGCTTTTGCCCCTCCGGCGAAGGCATGAGTTTTCAGCCCTCTCGAGTTTGCTCGATGCCGGGATTTCTGGTTTTTCGTTCAGATCGGTACTAGCTTGTTCCGATCTGGACCGCCTATTGATGGTAAGCCTTTCATTTTCAGGCGGCTCCCCCCTTTACAACTTCCGGCGGCTGTTTCGTTAGGAGTTGGTGTTTGTTTTTAGCTAAAGTTAGTTGTATGAAGAATTGAGACTCTTTTAGAGTTTGGGATTTTGGATCATAGATCTGAAAAACCTAAAGCAAAAAATAAATAAATAAATAAAAATTTTGCTTGGTGTTTGGTGGGTTCTGAGATCCTCTTTGTTACCTGGGTACCGGAGCTGATGAACACGACAAAGATGAAGATGGTTCAAGTTTAGAATTTGTCTGATTTGTTTCGTTTTTAATCTTTTTTATTTGTTCATGGCTGTAATTGTTTCTTCAAGTCCTTCACTAACTTGTTAGTGGAGGCATCTTAGGTTAACCTTCTCTGAAGGTTACCTGGTTGTCTTGCCTTCTCAAAAAAAACAAAAAAAAAAAAATATTGAACAACTAACGAATGCCATAAATTCCAAGTGCCAATAACAATAGAGGTAGAGTTAAGCCAAAATGAGCAGTGTGACAAGATGATCCATGGTGACTTACACCATTCGGAGCTGAGTTACTAATAGACACAACAAGTGTCTCCCAACTGTCTGGCACTGAACTCAATAGGAACAAAGCCTGCAACTCATCATCAAAAATAATTTTCATAGACGTCAACTTGTTAATTACATCCTGAAAATCATTAAGGTGTTCAGACACTGACTTCCCATGCTTCAACTTGAGATTTACCAGCCTCTTAATCAAAGAAGCTTTGTTGTGAGTGGTCTTCCTCTTATAAAGACCCTCCAATTTCTTCCACAAGTCAAATGGGTCAGTTTCTTGGGACACATGATTGAATATGTTAATATCAATCCACTATCTAATTGTACCCAAGGTCTTCCTTTTCATTTTCTCCCAATCATTATCTGTCATTTTTTTTGGTTTAACAGGAACAATAACTTTTTCATCCACCTCAATCGGGTCATATAAATCCTTGCAATACAACAAGTCCTCCATCATGGGTCTCCATATGGAATAATTGGTCGATGTCAATTTAACCATGGAATTATGACTAGACTCCATGTCTACAAATAATAACCAATGCTTTGATACCAGTTGTTGGGGTCAAGATAAATACCCACAAGATCGACAAACAAGACAATCGGCCAAACTTACACAACCCAATCTCAATAAAACAACGAGAATAAGTATATGACGGAAAAATAAATGAACACCAGAATTTAACGTGGAAAACCCTCCAGTGTGGATAGTAAAAAATCACGGGCCAAACCGACAAGTAAATCTACTATAAGCAAAATAGCAATTTACAACAAGTTCAAGTTTCAAGTTTTGACCTAACTTGAAACACCACCAACAATCAACCAAAGGTACACCAAAGCTCTAGAATTGAGTAAACAATTGATAACAATTATCAATACTACTCCCAAGGCACTAGAGACCAAAAACCCTAAAAGTTACCTTTGTTGAAGAACACACCAATTAAGCACAAATACACCTTCCAACTTATCCGAACAACGACCGAAAGCTGAATACTTCAACAAAATTGTCGTCTGCCCCTTGAAATCAAAGCTTGCTGAGTAAAATCACACACTCTCTCTCTCACTTTGTGTTGGTGTCGGCACTTCTCTGTTGTGAACTGGCTAGTTCACTGTCAATTTCTTCCTCATATTAAACCTGCTGCGTGCTCCTGTCATTTTGTCAAGGAAAGCTTCCAAAGGAACCTAGAAGCCAAGCAGCCCATTTTGATGCACTCACGTGCCACTCAAGGAAGTAAGGCCCTAGATAGGCCATCTCACCCAAAAGAAAACCAACCGAGATCCATTCGGTTTTAAAGTAAGCTAATTCCTTTTTTTTTTTTTCCTTTTTATTTTGCTGAAATAACATAATTTTTTATGGGGCTGCCCTATTCCATAGGGCGAAATTATTGTGGGCCCGCACGCGTGACAGACCTCATGTCAAAGAAGAAGATGAGCGTGTTGCGACACTGTTGGGCCGACGGGGATTGTTTAAACAAAGCGATTAAAGTATTATTTTTTTGTTTGTTACTTTGTTGCGTGATAGCGTCAATTTATTTGGTTTAGTATCACTCTGTTGGCTCGTGATATCAATTTATTTGATTGTTGTATTATTTTATTGAGTTACAGTGTTAATTTATTTTGCTTTATGGTCACTTTATTGCATTATGGTATTAGTTTATTTTGTTGTAGTGCCACATCATTGCGTTGTGGTGCCAGTTTATTTTGCTCTGTTATCACTTTGTTTTTTGGCTGACAAATTTATAAAAGAATATTTATTTAAGATCATTGTACTGCCTTGTTGTAGTGTCACTTTGCCGACTTATGGTGTCAACTTATTTTGCTCTAGTGTCGTTATGTTATCTTGTGGCGTCAGATTACTTTATTCTATTGTCAATTTGTTGTATCGTGTGGTGTATGTTTATTTTGATCCGATAACACTTTGTTACCCTGTCGTGTCAGTTTATTTTATTAATGTCACTTTGTTCAATTTCTGATGAAAGTTTATAGGGTACCAAAGTTTATATTGAATTAGTGTCACCTTGTTGCCTTGTAGTGTCATTTTTTTTTATTGTAGTACTCCCTCCGTCCCGCATTTACTTGGGCACTTTCCATATTGGTATGTCCCTCATTTACTTGGGCACTTCCTTAATTGGTAAAAAAATATTGATGAAAGTACTTACATACCCTTTGTTAATCCCATTATTTATTTCTTTACTCTTTATTTTTAATTGAATAAGTTCATCCCCTTTCCCCTCACTTTCTCTCTCCCACTTCATGCCCATGTATAATAACGCCGGAAAATGTCGCCGGTCGTTGGAAAATGTTCATAAAACTTACACCTGGGCATGTAGATCTGGTGGTGGTGGGTGATTTTCGTGGCCCAAGGGCTGAATGGTGAGTGGTTTCATGTTTGGGGTGGGCTTCGTGGTGGTGCGGCGGTGGGGTTGGGCTGGTGGGGTCGGTGGGTGCGAGATTGTGGTGGCTGGTGGGGTGCGGCTATGATAGTGGGCTTCATGGTGGCGGTGGGTCTGAGAGGGTGGGTTTCATGTTGGTGGGGCTTGTGGGTTTCGTGGTGGGTGCGAAGATGGGCTGGTGGGTTTCGTGGTGGGTGCGAAGGTGGGGCTATGGGCATAGGTGCGACATTTTCTCTCTCCTCTAGTCCTCTCTGTAGCTATGTGTGGTGGATTTGTGTGATGTGGTGGGAATTAATGACGGGTGGAGTTGGGGCTTCGTGGTGGGATTGGTGCTGCAGCAAGGAGGGTGGGGGACGGCCGGACGGAGATGGGGATGAAGGACGGGAGATGGGAATGGAGGAAAGAGAGAGTAGGGTGGTGATGGTGGTGGTGGTGGGCTGGTGGCTGGTGGGTAAAGGGGAGAAGGAGAGAGAATTATTCAGGGAGGAGAGAGAATGAGAAGGGTCAAGGGGTGAAGGTATAACTGGAAAATCTGTGTCAAATATAAGTCTCATTAAAACCCATGCTATTTCAATGTGCCCAAGTAAATGCGGAACGGAGGGAGTATCACTTTATTATACTTACTACTACCAATCAATAAACCAAATTAAAGCACTCAAGCCGATTGAAAATGACTGGACAGTTGGACGCAATGAAGCCACCCTTGTTCCACCCCAAACATGTCAAATCACAACCGCTCTTCCAGCGACCGTGCAAAAAACTATCGAGCAAATCACCATTCACCCGACCACCTCATACCTCTTTCATCTTCTCCAATGTTTACTTTCATAAGTAAATAAGAAAACAAAACACCAATTTTCCAAGCAAACAACCAAATTCACGCAATCCCCTTCTTAAATTTCTTTTTCAAGTATTCATTTTCGCCAAATGCAAAACCCAGAAGCAATATTACATCCAATTTTCTATTCACAAATCAGCTATGAGAAGACAAGGTTTGTGGGTTTCCTCCACCAATTTTCTCTCTCTTCTCATCCCAATCCAAAATCCCTCAATTAAAATTCTCTATCCTCACAACTAAGAGGTTAACCAAAGGAGAGATAGAGCAAAGAGTTAAGGGTGAAAATTTCTGTTTGGTGTGATGAGGAGAGAGAAAGACGATGAGCAAGACTGGTGGTCGGCAAACAAAGTTGGTCGGTTGTCAGAGGTAAGTCATCGGGAGGCAGAGGAAAGAAAGAGTGAGGGAGGAGAGAGAAAGAGTTAACAGTGAGCAAGGGGTAGTGGATTGCAGAGAAAGCACGTACGAATTGGGAATAAAAAGACAAGAGCCAGCCCTATTGTATAGGGCGGCCGTATATAGTTTTTGCGCTGGAATAATAATACATAAAAAATAATTATGTATTTAAATGGGGCAAGAGCCAGCCCTATTGTATAGGGCGGCCGTATATAGTTTTTGCGCTGGAATAATAATACATAAAAAATAATTATGTATTTAAATGGGGCTGGACCCACAACAGATTGTTCTGTTTTTCCAGAATCCTATATGTAAAGGAAAATGGTAAGGTGTACTTCCTTTTTTATCTCTCTCTTGATCCTCTGTTTTCCTCTTTTCTGAAAGGGCTACTTATATTCAACAACAAGACACCGATGGTGGTTGCTTTAATTAAGATGGTTTGTCGACGGCATTTGTTTTTAGCAGGAGAATACGAAGTTGCCTTCATCTTCCCTCTTTATCTGTTGTATTATTATGCTGCCATGGTTTTATTATTATTATTGGTAAGACGCGAGTTACGGTTTGTAATAAGTGTAAGTAGCTTATACATTGCTAAATAGTGTCCTCGTTTTCGAGTGAATTTATTTGTCCTGCACAAGAATTGCTCTAAAAAGAATCATCCAAAAATTAAAAAAATATTATAAATCATTCATAAAATTTTGTGTGAGACGATTTTTCTGTAATTTTCGGTAGGATGATGATCACCTTTAAGTGAAACAAAGGTTACGGTTTATAAAAACTAACTCCTATATTTAATATGAGTTGATTTAATACATGACTTAAGCAGCGAGCCAGCTATCAAGCTATGATGATAAAAATAAAAAAAATACTACACCTTTTGCCAAATTAAAAAGTGTACTACACAATGTATTGTTATATTTTTGATTATTGGTCTCAAGGATAACCTTTTCAATTCCGTTAAAAAGTTAATAATCATTTTAATAATATAAAGAGCTTGTTTTCGTTGGTTATACTTATCAATACGAAGTGCTTGCCCCTTGCTTTATTATCACTTGTCAGCGTATAACACATGACAAATATTTATAAGTATAATGTGTAAATATGAAAAATGAGGTTTTAAAAAGGATCTAAATCCGAAATGATGGGATCCTCCCCCGGCGCGTAAAGGGATCAACCATGGTCCATGGACAATCGTAGCGAGGGTTGGACTGTTGGGTTGATGCCTTGAATGGGTTCTTCAATTTGTTGGCGAATGCGTGAGTTTTGGGTTTGTTGCCATTTGATTGGATTGGGCCTCCTATACATTTGAATAGTGGTAAACTGGTAGTGTCCATCTGAAAGGATAGCGTAATTTATTGATTTTATTATGTCCAGTCCAGTGGGATCTGGGAGGGCCCAATGGGCCACAGTTAGTAGTGCTACTAGTCCTATTTGAGTTTTCACTCTTAATGTCCAATCTTCAAGTGACTGTCCATTTTAAGTATGAGGTGGAAACATAAGTGATAAGTTACTCTACTTATTGATATGTCTCCCTCAATTTTTTTCGATATAGTTAATTACTCCTCACTTACTTTAACAGTACTGGTTGTCTGGTTGAGGCATTCCCCAAAAAAAAAAAAAAAGGGTACATACATAATTTGATATCCCATATAAACTTTATTTAGATGGGCGTAAATGAAGAATAATTAGGCTGAATGGCAAGCAAGCATAGCATTGCTAAAGGTCAAAACTTATATGTTCACTAAATCTCATTATGGATGTACCAAGCATAGCATTGTCAAGAACGAAGCGCCAAAACAAACAATTCAAAACATCACTATGTCACTTCATTGTCAAGGATTTCTATACTACTCTGTACAAATAAACTTACTATTGGTGATCAAAAAAAATAAACATACTATTCCTAAAGAGTCGTTATTCTGCCTATTAAATTAATTGAACAACTAACGAATGACATAAATTCCAAGTGCTAATAAAAAGAGGTAGAGTTAAGCCAAAATGAGCAGTATGACAAGATGATCCACGGTGAGATTGCCTATTCCTTGCAGCAGCTGCGGCTCCACCTGCCCCATAAACCGGAAGCATCCCTCCCCTTCCGCCACCAAATCCTCTACCACGACCACCTTCGCCACCACCATGACCACGTCCCCCGCCACCAGCATGGGCTCCTCCTCCACCACCTCCATGGGCTCCTCCTCCGCCACCACCACGTTTGTTGACCACGTTTAATTGATGAATTCCATTATTATGTTCTCCTCTCACTTCCTTCTTCATGTTATAATGCTCCTGCACCGCTATACATAACGGACACAAGTACACAGCATTATTGAGTATTCAGAATTACTCAACATAGGCAAATCAGCTTGTGAGCCCCCCTAATTTCTTTACAATGACTTATCGCATAGAAATGGAGTACATTAGTCATTAGTGCACGGATAGATAGGGACCATACCAACTAAAGTTTTTTTTGAGGGAAACCAACTAGGCAACTAAAGTTAAGTGTGCTAATTTATTAAACACTCTAAAGACCTAACACAAAACAAGTCTTGTGTGAGACCAACTTACAGAAAAATAAGGATTAATACTCATGTTTCACTAAATAATGATCATCGTCTCATAAAAAGTTACAATAAAATCGTTTCAAATAAGTGTTTGTGAACACAAAAACAAAAAGAAAAAGAAGAAGATAGGAAAATTTGGTATTGGTAGGTAAGTTATCATGTGAATTGTGATATGTGGAGGTTGTCGCACGCTTCAGTAAATAAGCAATTGTGACATCCCGTATCCGTGGCTATTGCTACGATCCCACAAGGCACATGGAGTGGAGACATGGAGTTGTACAAATTAATAAAATACCACGTCGCACCAAAAAAAAATTAATAAACACGGACAAGAGAAATGTTAAATACTCCTAATTGTCAATACCCTTAAAGAAAAGAAGAAAAAAAAGCACGTAATTAATTTAATAAAAAACTAATCCGGATAATTAGGGTTTAATATGTTATTAATACCTCGTTGATAAGCAACACTCTGCAACAGAGAGCTTGTTTATAGGTTTTCAGTTAGATCTTCACCAGGCTACGGCCATGCGAGATGGAGTTCAAAATAAGACCCTTAATCTTGGATTCAGTAATACATACAAGTCGAAGGGGATAATCAAATTGTCATTATTCAAGCATCAAACATAAAATCACCTAAAGATTGAAAATTTTGGAGAGAGAAAAATTAAAGGAAAAAGAGATATGGGAGTGATTGTACCTGAAGTGGAGCAGTGGGAAGCAATTGATATTTGCAAGAAAATCAGGAAGAACATCAAAAACTTTGTCATCTTAATTTGTTCTGTTTTTTCAGATTCGTGGTGTAGCTCGATCAGATGTCAGAAAACTTCTATTTTATCTCTCTTCCTCTGTTTTTTCCTCATTTCTTCCAACCTTTTCTGAAAGGGCTACTTATATTGAGCAACAAGATACCGATATGGTTGCTTTTAGACGGTTGTTTACGGTGTTTTTTTTTTTTTTTTTTTTTTTCTTAGCAAGAGAATACGAAGTTGCCTAAAACTTCCCTCTACCTGTTGTATCTTGTATTATTATGCCGTGTGTACGCGTAAAATTAGCACGCTTGCGTTATTTAAGAACTAGAGTAGTAAACGACTAATTTTGTGTGAGACCAACTCACAAAAATATGGAGACTTAGACTCTGTTCTTTTTGTCGTTTCCATGCTGTATTCCGTTCCATTCCAATCCGTTCCGTTCAGCGCCGTATTCTATACTTCATTTTGTCTCACATATTTTTGAATTATCCGCGCCGCGCCGTGCCGTTCCAATCCATTTCGTTCCTCACCGTTCCGTACCATTCTGTTGAAGAGAACATGGCCTTACTTGTTATAACTTATGAGTCATGGTCATTATTTCACCAAAAAATAATCTTTATATACTAAAAATTACAATAAAACGGTCTTAAACTAATTTTTGTGTAAAGAAATACTACACCTTTTGCCAATTTCAAAAGTGCGTATAGCTATTCCCACAAAAAGTTGATAATAATTTCAATAATATAATGACTACGTTTTAGTTGGGTTATAATTATCCAATTCAAATTACATGTCCCTTGCTTTATCCGCAAATAATAGGTGCTCCTAAGTCCTAACTATGTAGGTGTGTGCATTCTTACTCTAGTAGGGACTAGGGAGCCTATTTGACCCATTTTTTAAAATATTTTTTTTTTGCAGTTAGTTAAAAATATTTTAAATGGAAAAATACATGATTAGCGAAGTTTGTATTGCTGGTTCACGCTGTGACTTGGTTCCTTAGCAGGATTGAAGAAATTGCAGTGCAATGAAATCGTCAACATTTTCTGTTACGGATTGGTTTTATGGGTCCTTTCGTTTACTTGTTTTAGTTTCTTCCGTTTGAGTCTGTGTACTCATGGTCAAATATGGTTTGGCTTCCTTGCTCTTTCAAAAAAAAATGCAAGGATAGTACAATGGAAAATAAAATGAAAACTGTGAAATGGTGGGACCCGCACCCGTGCGTAAAGGGATCAACCATGGTCCATGGAGAATCGCCTTGACATTTCTATACGTACGAGTGTTGGTCTGTTGGGTTGATACCTGGATGGGCCGGGTTCTTCAATTTGTTGGCGAATGAGTGTTTTCTGGCTTCATGGCATTTTAATTGATTGGGCTTCTGATCCGTTTGCATCTTAGTAGTGAGATGGCTGAAAGGATAACGCAATTTATTTTATTATGTCCAGTCCAATTGGAGGGCCCAACGAGTCACGGTCAGTAGACAGTATGTTTTGTGTGGACTTAGGCTATGTTTGATTCACCTTAATTTTACTTAAATTCAGTTCAGTTCAGTTCAGTTCATGTGTAACTTTATTATTCATATAACTTTTCATCCCGAAATAATTTCATGATGAAAATTATGTCATTGGAAAGATCTCAAAGCATGCTTTCAAATGAGTCTAATATTGACTATGTTTGGACGAATTTTAAATGGTTAACGGTCAAGTTCAAAAAATCAATTAAGTTCAGTTCAGATCAGTTCAGTTCAGATCAGATCAGTTTTATCGAGGTGAATCAAACAGAGCCTTAGTCCAGGGGTGACTCTAGGTGAAGTAAGGGTGACTCCACTTTTAGAAGGAGTAGCTTCAGATGAAGTAGGAGGTGACTCTAAGTATTGGTCCACTATAGACTAAGTCCACACAAATTTTTGTAGTTATCAGACTATACAAGTACAATACAGAATACGGGTTTCGTTAACATTTTTTATTTTTTTTATATGAGAAACCAGCATGACTGCATCCATCACTCTTAGTATTAGATAAATTGAGTATATATAATAACTTACAAATCACATATACTAGACAAGTAACAAGATAAATCTTGCAGACTCTGTAACGTATTGGGAATTGAACCTATAATTTCTTTGCCACGACATCCCCACAACCAACTACGTTTACCCTTTATAGGGCTTTCGTTAAGTTAACAAACTGGTAAAAAACATTGACAAGATTCTTCCAAAGTTAGGTAGTGCATCATACTCTTAGTATTAGATCAACAAATTTTGGCTAGTTTTGGTGGTCTAGTTAGCCATTCAAAATAAAAGAAAAAGGTACTACGGTCTACGGACATCATTGATACGTGTGGTTTCATCGATCAAGAGCAAAACAATATCTCTGCATAAAAAAAGGAATACACTTTCTTTGGGCGACATCATGAATCCTACTATTAATTCTTATTAAGGTGTCAGCCGCAAGATATGTGACATAACAGTAATAATAAATAGATTATTATTTGCCACTGCACCTTGTATGTTGGGGTTAACATTGTCCCTACATTAGTCAACAACGATAAACTTTACTTAGACGAACTTAAAGGTCTTAAGCTAAGTCAAAGATACACTAATACAGCATTTTACGTTACCATGACCAGTAGAATGAAATTGGTCTAAGACAAAATTATAGGGTCTTGAACATTAAATTAAATTGATTGGAGCAATATAAATTGTACTACCTGAAGTGGAGCAATTGATATATGCAAGAAAATCAGCGAGTGTTGGGCTGTTGGGAAGCTCAAATGTTGGACATGTCTTTGACATTATTTATAATCTTACGAGTGTTGTGCTGTTGGGTTGATACCTTGATGGGCTCTTCAATTTGTTGGCGAATGCGTGTTTTTGGGCTTCATGCCATTTTATTGGATTGGGCTTCCTATCCGTTTGCAGAGTGGTAAACGGGAGGGCCCAATGGGCCACAGTTATCATTGCTGCTTCTCATGAGACCAACTCATAGAAATTACAAAAATTTGTGTGGATTTAGTTCATGGTGGACTAATACTTGGAGTTACCCCCCTACTTCATCTGGAGCCACCTTCATTTGATAGTGGAGCCACCCCTATTTCACTTTACCGGGAGGCAGGAGTCACCTCTTACTTCACCTGGAGCCACGCCTCAAAACTACTTTACCTGGAGCCACCCCTCAAAATTACTTGGTCCATGGTAGATTAAGTCCACACAAGACATGCTGCATAGAAATATGAAGTCATTATTTAGAAATGTAGGGGGTCAGTTATTATGATAACTGAGAAGCGACCCTTGTACTTGTTCCACTAAAAAGTGAACATCCTCCACAAAAAATAGATGTAAAACCGCCTTAAACAAGTTTTTGTGATCCCGTAAACTTTATCTAGACACACGTAAATAGATCTTAAGCTAAGTCAAAGATGCAATATCCTAACGGAATTTGTTTAAGACAAAATTAGGGCCTTCAAGATCAAATTGATCATGGGACAGCATTGTTTTTGTCATGGGGTTTGCTAAATCCGGTTAGAGAACAAGGACCTTTGCCTTATTCAATAAGTTGAATTCTTTTGAAGTTTTGATACTTCTATTAGTTGAAGGCACGGCTTTAAAGATGAAGGCACGCACGTTTATAGATTATTGATCAAATTTTGAGAGACATGCTACACAACTACCCAACTTGGTATAAACAACTAAAAAATCAAACCCAAAATTTAGCCCTATAAATATGAGCTTCCATTTGTGGTATGTCATCAAACAAAAAAACAAAATTCTTTCTCATTTTTTATTTAAAAAAAAAAGAAAAAGAAAATATGGCTGGGGTTAAAGCAACTTCTTCTTCAGTGGCACTAGCCATTGGTCTTCTTTTGATGACCCTTGTAGGTCAGTCTTATGGCCAGTTGAAGGTTGGGTTCTACAATGGAAAGTGTGCTAGGGGAACTGTTAATGTTGAGTCAGTTATTTACAGCATTGTTAACGCAGCTTTCCAAAAGGATAAATCAACTGTTGCTGCTCTTCTTCGATTACAGTTTCACGACTGCTTTGTTAGGGTAAGTTAATTTACAAAAACTCGTATTAGGCGGCCTCAACATAAGACGCCTCAAACAAACATGACATGTTTCAGTATTTGATTTTCCACTTACTAGCTTGATTTTCTAATGTAAAACTCACCTATTAGTAAATTTTTTTGGCAAATTAAAAGGGATGTGATGCATCACTCTTGCTCGATGGAGCCAACACAGAGAAAACAGCAGGGCCAAATGGAAGTGTTAGGGGTTACGAGCTTATTGACTCTTGCAAGGCTGCTTTGGAGCAAAAGTGTCCTGGTGTTGTCTCTTGTGCAGATATCATTGCCATAGCAACAAGAGTTTCAGTATACTTGGTATGTATGTAAGAAACAAAGGCTGCTAGGGAACAATCATAACATTTTTACTCTTAACCAGTTTGTTAAGCTAAGGCTCATAAATAACTTGCTTTAACATCACAAAAAAATTATATGGGGCTAAATTGGGTTCTATAATTTGGTAAATTTCTTTGATTAGGCTAAAGGACAATGGTACAACGTCGAATGTGGAAGAAGAGATGGAGTTGTTTCAAGTGCTAGTGAAGCCATTGCAAACCTCCCTGCATCAACAATTTCAGTTTCTAATGCTATTCGCGAATATGCAAAGAGAAACATCAGTACCGAAGAATTCGTACTCCTCCTAGGTATGTAATTATGTATCATATGAAGCATAAAGTATAGTATGTAAATCAAATCCGATCCACAAATGTGTACATATTTTTATTCTCATGTCTAAAATTTTGATTTTGTTCTTACAGGTGGTGGTCACACAGTTGGATTTATCCACTGCAACAACTTGGTAGAACGTCTATACAATTACCGTAACACTGGATTACCTGACCCAACCATGAACACAACCACACTAGCATCTCTAAGGAATACATGCCCTAAGAGTGGTTCAAACAACATTGCTGCCTGTGACCAAACCGCGGGAAGTGCATTGATCGTCGATAATGGCTACTACAAGTCCATTGTGGCTCGTAAAGGTCTTCTCCAAATTGATCAACAAATAGCAATTGACCCACTTACCAAGAACATCGTTGCTAGGCTAGCCACAAGTGGTGATTTTGCAGTTAAATTTGGCAATGCTATGGTTAAGCTTGGCAGGGCTGGTGCCCTTACTGGTACACAAGGCCAGATCAGGAAGTCTTGCCGTGCTGTTAACCGCTAATTGATCATGAGCACATAATTACATTGGAAGCTCATACACATCTATCTTTGCAGTTCCAGTTTTCTTATTCATACAGTCATTTTCGATTATGTTGTTCTTTCATTTTTTGTTACTCTATTTTGGGAGTAAAAAGTGTGTTGTTGAATTTGTGTAATGAAATTTATTAGTTTTTTTGAGGTGCGGATTAATCCAAAGATTCGAAATTAAAGATTGTTATAAGCTTTCTTTCTGTCGAATGGACTTGTCCATGATGAACCAATGGTTTAAATCTTTTTAAATATACCCTTTATGTCTATTAAATATTTGGGCCATGATGGATTAAGTCTACACAAGACATGCGAAAAACCAAATTGTCAAAATAGGCTTGTAATGTGACTTGAGTAGGCGACGAGAAGGGATTGAAAATTTTCTACTATTAGAGGGCGCTTGTTGGTAATGTTATTTAAATACTCCGTAATTTAGGAAATTTACTTATGATGATCAAGTAAATATAAAAAATTTAAGTGGATTCAGGAAATAAAAAATACCCATAAATATATAACGGGATCAAAAGTTAAACATTAAAAATTCAACTTAAACCCGACTTGCTAGCCTAAAGTCTTGGGGTTGGGTCTCATTTTAAGGGCCAAGTCTGAAGGCCCAACTCGAAGATCATCTCAGTACCAAGTTTTTACACTCTCTCTTATGGAGTAGTATTGTTGACCTAATTTATATCGTCTTTGATTTTACAGAATGACACTAATTAGGCTGATAGATTGGGTACTGAACCTTCAACTGCTTCTTTATTGGGAGATGATACTACTTGCATATTTTGATTTCTTACATATCGATCTATTTGACTTTCGATTTCTTGATTGACTTTATTTATTTATTTTTTCATAAAGGATAATGTACCGAATGTGTTGTTATTATCTTAATTTGCTTTGTCAACCTTACATTTTTGTTTGAATATTTATTATTTATTTATAAAAAAGTATACTTATTTGGGCTTGAATTAGTTTGTAAGAGTTAAAATTTAGTTAATTTAGACATGCAATAGCTGGTCAAAGACAATATAATATATTGATAAAATGTGTAAATTTAAAATTTTACAAAGGCAAATTGTAAAACATACAATTGATAGTGGTATTATAGACAAAATAAAGTGGAAGGTGACATGAAAGGCTTTGAACATTCTGCAACCACGAACAATTGTTCGTTGCAAAAATACGCGATTTAGCGTTCAAAATTTACCGACTGAATATATCAGAAGGAATTAAATTACTTACCGACATATTTAGCGACTGATATCTCGACGGCTAATAATTTTTTTTTTTTTTTTGCATGAACTAATAAATATATGAGCAAGTCTTGTGTAAGATCAAGTTACAGAAAATGGGGTCACTATTTAGCAATAATAAAGGATTATTTAATTTAAGCCGTGACCCTTATTATACTAAAAAGTGATCCCGTCTCACCAAAAGTTTTAAAAAAAATCGTCTTAGACAAGTGTTTTTTTTTTTTTTTTGATAGAAAGTTTTAGACAAGTTTTTGTGTAAATGATAATGAGTGATATGAAAGCCAAATTAATAAATGGTAGCCCATTATCTGAAACAGAAGCTCTCATTCTCATTTGTAAATGAATCTAAGGCAGATCATGGGTATGGAGGGTTGATACTAAATCTTAGTTGTGAGGCAGGCGTGTTTGGTTATAACTTATAAGCTAGTAATAAAGCTACATCCCGTTTGACAATTCATGTCTTTTTTTTTTTTTGGTTTTGTAATGGAAGAACTTCATTTTTCTTTGGGCGTGGCTAAAGGATACCTCCTTAAACACGGTCTCGGGTATTCCACGAAATAATTTGTGTAGCTGCTCCTCAGGAGACTTTTGACAATTCATGTCTTATGCATGTATATGAATTATGTCTAGACAACGTTGGACTGATTTGGGAAAACATATATATGCACATACATATGCACCTTCATTTCATTTATGTGCACCCAAATAAGCAACTAACTAGGATAGAGATGATGGTGGCTAACAGATTGGTTTGTGACACCTCGACATTCCTGTTTGACCCTAATTTATTTATTTATTTATAAATAGGGTTTATTCCCCTACTAATTAATTTTATATAGTGTATCTTGTGTACCAATTCTTAAATAATTATTTCAAGCATTTACCATTTCTAACAAACGGTTGATTTAAATATTTAATTTGTGCAAATAAAGCTAGTTTTCTTGATTGAAACCCAATGTCAACGATAAAAAAATATAATGGTATTAGCTGTATTATTGTTACATAAGAAGGCCAAGGGAATTGTTGAATAAAATTTTGATGGTGGAAGAAATGGAACAAACTAAAGATTAGAATGATAGTGAGCCAAAACATCTGTCCGAGTACAAACAACAGCTTGCATCGTCTGATCAATGCTTAATACGCATATTTCAGATGATTAAATCTGTACCTAAAACAAATTATATCTTGCATTGCATAAGGAATTATTCATTAATAAAAAAAAGTATAAAAAAGGTTATCACTTCGTTTAGATATGATTAATCACAAAAAACTCGTACTAAGTAGGCAGAAAAGTCAAATGTACACATGATCGACTCACAAATGATTAATCACAAAGACTCGTACAAATTATTTCTTGAAAATCATACGAGTAGTCGAGTATACGGCATCTATATCGAAAGTAACCCTAGAAAACGAGTGAATACTTCAGAGTTACAAGAGCTAGACTTCATTAAAAAATTACAACTAATAAGTGGAATCACTAAATCGTGGGAAACGACTCAAAGCAAGAGTCGTGTGTTTGTCACAGGGTAAGCTACTTACTTACACAGCCTAAAATGCTATTGTCATTTTGCCAATGTATATATATATATATATATATATATATATCTGATGATGATGTGTGACTGGGACAATAATTTGAAGATGAAATGGTGAATGTTTGTTTTAATTAGTTGAAGGCACGTCTTTGAAGGACAATAATCCGTGCATCCAATTACACAGCTCTTCACCAAAAAAAGAAAAAAAAATTACACAAGTGAATGAAGACTTAGACTAGTTCTTTGTACAAAGTCAGCTTTAAGCTTCCCTTATAAATATGCACATTTTAGAGTATGTCATATAACAAACGAAAAAGAGAGGGAAAAAAAATAGTCATCTAGGCTTCTTACAACAATGGCTAGGGTGAGCGCAACTTCTTCTGTGGCACTAGCCATGGCTCTAGTCTTCATGACTCTCGTCGGTGAGTCTTACGGGCAGTTGAGGGTTGGGTTCTACAATGGAAAGTGTGGGAGGAACAATGTTGAGCAAGTTGTTTTCAACACTGTCAGGGCAACTTTTAACAGGGACAGAACAATTGTAGCTGCTCTTCTCAGATTGCAATTCCATGACTGTTTTGTCAGGGTAAATTTTCATTTGACATTAATTTGATGTATGTGAAGCTTTTTTTTTTATACATGTAGTTGATTGTATGTTAATAACCATCCTTATTTCTGTGATGATACATAAAGGGATGTGATGCATCAATCTTGTTAGATGGAAGGAATACCGAGAAGACTGCGCAACCAAATCTAAGTGTCAGGGGTTACGAGCTTATCGACGCTTGCAAAAGTGCCTTGGAGAGACAGTGTCCTGGTGTTGTCTCTTGTGCAGATATCATTGTCATAGCAACCAGAGTTTCCGTTTTCCTGGTATGTCAGCAATCTTATCTTCCATGACAAATCATGATAAAAGAGACGAAAGAGTCATATAGCACTGCTAAATCGCGGTAATGCATAGCTACATAAAAGTGACTTATAAAACTTACTCAATTTGGTCATGATCAGGCTGGAGGAAGGTGGTACAATGTTGAAACCGGAAGAAGAGATGGAGTTGTTTCAAATGCTGTTGATGCTAATAACAATCTTCCTGGACCAAACATCCCAGTTCCTAACGCTGTTCAAGCTTTTGCTAGGAGAGGCCTGACAACTGAGGAGTTCGTCCTCGTCTTGGGTATGTATTTCCGGACTAGCAATTGACATTCTCTTGCTAAATTTGATCCAAGATGTGAAAATAATATATACTCTTATGCACTATTTACCACTACAACAATTTCATCGAACATGACTATTAAATACGAACAGAATCAGTAATATATACGCACCTAAATTTGTTCCTCTCCTACAAAAACAGGTGGTGGCCACAGCGTTGGAATTCTTCACTGCAACTTCTTCATAGACCGTCTATACAATTTCCGCAACACCGGGAGACCAGACCCAACCATGGACACAGGATTGCTCACAAGATTGAGAAGAACTTGCCCTCGACGTGGTTCAAACAACTTTGCTTTCTGTGATCAAACCCCAGGAAGTGCGCTGTTAGTTGACAATGGTTACTTCAAGGCCATTGTGAAGCGCCAAGGTGTTCTCTCAATTGATCAACAAATAGCATTTCACTCACTTACCAGGGCTATTGTCTCCAGGCTCGCTACTTCTGGGGATTTCACCACTAAATTTGGTCCTGCTATGGTCAAGTTCGGTAGGGCTGGGGTCCTTACCGGTACACAAGGCCAGATCAGGAAGTCTTGCCGCGCTGTTAACCGCTAGAACAGAGAAGTTCTTCTCCAGCCTTTGTTTGAAAAGCTTTCATATGTTCCCCTTCAAAAACTAATAATTTCATTGTTCTAATTTATTTGTATTGAGGTGTATTGTCTTTGATTTTGTTTTCATCAGAGTGAAAGTGTGTATGAACAACAAATGGAATTGTATAATTTATATATATATATTGGTTTTATACTTGCCATGATTTACTTAGCTTATATACATGATGAAGTTTAACAACGGAGCCTTTTTTGCTTCTTTGCTTAATTACTAGCTTCCTTCTTATTAGTAGTTTAGTTGTGCCATAGGTTTTGGGCAGTAAACTGTTTGCACCAATAGAATACCCTTTTTAAATACAAACAGCAAAACTCTAAAAAATGTATAACAATAATACCCTTGTTTTTAAATTTTTTTTAAAAAAAGCGTTTGGGCGATGCGCTTGCATTTAACACGGCTACAGTAAATACACGATCCAGAATTTTCACTTCAACATTTTGTTCCTCCTAATTTCACAAGAAATTTGATTTTTTTCAGCCTTTTTCCCAAACAGAGGAAACCTCTAGGTAGGGAGTGACAACTGCTACAAAAGGTATCATAGGCATAAGTTGAAAAACCTAAGATGCCACATTTGTCAACCGACACATATGAAGGAGATGCCTAAGAAGTATAGGCATGGGTTGTATAGTAAAAGTGACGCCTATAACCTAGTCCTACAGTACAACCAACGAATATAACCTGGTTCTACGCTAAAATCGTCGCTTTTTTTTCACCCAGCAACAAAATTAAATTTCTATTAATAAAATCAGCCTATGTCGGATTCGAACCCACGTCTTTTGCGCAATAGCACAATTGCTCTACCATCTGAGCTAATAGGCTTCGAAAAAGTAATGCAACACATTTTATACGGTGATAGCAAATGTCAATAGTCAATTTTCAATACTCAATATCCTTCTCCTTCACAAACTTTCAGCAGCATGTATCAAACTGTATAGTTACATAAGATAATGTAAAATTTGAATGAAGAGCAGGAAGGGGACTTTCATTACTAAATACATGTACAGTTGGCAGTTAACAAATATAAACAGTTAACAAATAAAACTACTAAAAATAATGCTGATAGGAGCGTAAAGGAGTTCGAAAATGATTTTTCTGAAAACAACAGATGAGATTCATACAAAAATGAAGTAAACTAGTAATCTGCAGACGTATAGAATCCATACATGCACATCAGCTCAAGACAGCACCCAAATAAAAAAGTGCTCATTCACCTATAAATATAATTTATGTCAAGTATCTCTCGAGAAAATGTATGGAGTTCTTCAGGTGAGATCAATACATATAACTCAAGCATTGTGAAACAAACTAGCAAATCTCTAACACAGGAAACTTCACCTATGCAGACAGTGCCCTAACAGTCAAGTAACCTGTCTAGGTCATCCCAGGAAAAGATACAGTGAAGTGAGTGAACTGACATAGCTAAACTTTAACAGGTCAGACTAGCAATGTATCTCGTATTCTCAGTCTTATGTTTCAGCCAACTGCTTGAAACTCAACCTCAGTAATTGAATGCTAATTTTCAGAGTAACTCTCTAAGGTTTGCTTATATCAGTAGGGGGCCTATTACTCGCCTAGACAACCGCAGATAGAGCTATGTATAAATTCTCTTCCCGCCAAAAATACACCTTTTCTACCCACAACTTACCAAATCAGAATTACAAATTAGGCAGAGGAAAATCAATGTAAATCTAAACAAACATACAATTCAGGCCTTGAAATGCCACTATGCCAGAGACCATCATCGTTGAAGGAAACAACATCACCAAATTTACTAAGCATGACCAACATCCAATATCATAACCGAAAGAAGACAACAAATTTAGCCAAGAAGAGCAATAATCCCTTGACCATCACAAACAAAAGTAGATTTATTTATTCTAAAGAGAAAAAGGAGAGAGGGAGAGAATAGATGTTACCCCAGTAACCCTGACAAACTAGCCATCACGAGCACCTCTAAGCTCAAAATCAGGAAACTTCTTGACATAACCCAGCAGAATAGCCTTTGCTAAGTGCCTGGACATGATCACGGTAGGTGCTAACAAAAGCTTGATGAACCTGACACAACACTTTGACCATTGCACATATGAACAAACCCAAACATTTTCCCTCTATGATATATATCTGGGCACACATATCCTCAAACACTCAACCCAAAATCATGTCCTCACATACCTCAAGCCCTCCCTCCTTTGTAATCAGAAGAAAATTACCCCCCAAACAGAAAAATAATAATCAACCCTCTTTGTTCCTTGAGAATTCTGAATAACTGAAACCAACCCAATAACTTCTATAGAGTGATGTACTAAGCAAACTCAATACCAGATAAAATGAAGACATAACTCCAAATTTGCAACTTTTAATACTAAATTGTAAATTTAAAGCGAAAGTGGATCTGGGCTTTTAAGAAAAATAGAATTAAAATTATTTGCACCATATGACGATTGAGATTAAATGTTAGACTAAACATTGAACCAAAAGGCCAAACATAAATTACTTCACATCCGAATTTGTTCAAATCCAAATCCATAACAACAACATTGAAATTCATAGGGTAAACTTAATTTAACCCTAGAACTAACTATGGTACTTGGAACAGAAGGGGGGGGGGGGGAACGTGAATTTTGAATTGAATATGAATTTGCGGAAATTTATAGCAGAAATATGAAAGGCTTAAAGGATCTAGGGCAAGGGGTGATTAATAAATCAATACCTTTTAGAAAACATCTGGGATTGTAGCGTCTTTCACTCTGGTCATGCTTGTCGCCGCCGTGCCATGGTGTGAGAGAGAGAGAGAGAAATGGGTCGAACACAACCCCACCGAAGTCTAGCTAGTTTGGCTAACATTAGCGTGTCCATTTCTTTGGCTATGGCCCGAAAAGAAAACCTAGAGTAACTCTCCAAAGTCCAAACTAATTCCACTCGTGTAGTTTTTAATAGTCTTGAATCTTGATACTAGACCGCGCAATGGGGTCGGGTTCGGACCATTAGAAGCTTGGATCAAGTCATTATCGGGTCGGGTTCAACCTTTAGAAGCTTGAGTTGGGTCATTGTCGGGTTGAGTTATGTCGGGTCGGTTATTGGGGCTGGGCAATTTTTGTCTCACAAATTTGGAATTCGAGTCATGAACAAGTTCGAGCCAATTTTTACCAGGTCTACTTGCAACGGACGGAGCAATTATATAATCATCCAATCCAATCATCTACAAATGATTTTAATTTTTTTCACGACAATAAAAAAATGAATGATTTGATTTCAACATATAATATATCGAGCTAAGATACAATTAACCCACAATGCTTACAGACGTTTCAATATTTGAAGCTTATCTGGGATCCGGAGGGGGAATTTTGATAGAATAGACAAGTAGAAAATTATGAATATTACACATCAAAAATTAATCAGTAATGACCAAATGAATTGACAACCCAAAAAAAATGTTCACAAATATTTGATTAGTGGTTCACGGCGCGACACGATTTCCTGATCTCGCCTTGATTTCCAGTGAGAACACCAATTCTTCCCATCTTAACCATGGCTAGACCAAATTTGTTGAGGAAGTAATCAGGAGTAGAAGCTAGCTTTCTCACAATGCCATTAGTAAGTGAAGAATATGCCATATTTGTATCCACTTCAAGGATCCCTTTGTTTGCCAAAAGTTGCTTGTAGTAGGCATTATCAATATGAAAATGACTGTTTGGAGTATGATCAAGGAAGGTCTCGTTGTTAACACGACTGTTTTGTGGACATGTCGTTTTCAATTCTTGAAGCAACGCGGGGTTTATTCTTGCATCTGGCTTACTAGTGTTATGGAAATTGTATAGACGATTTTTGATGCTATTACAATGTGCAGTTCCAACCGTGTGTCCTCCTGTATACATATGAAAATGATCGAGTATAAGAAACTTATCATAAAACTTATGGAACTCGCAGATTATGTGATTCTTGACCAAGTTAGATAATAAGTACCTAAAAGAACAACAAAGTCCTCCTTCGTTAGTCCTCTTGAAGCAAATAATTGAACAGCTTTGTTTACTGTTATGCTCGCTGCTGGAAGATTTGCAAGGGCTTCACTTCGTTGTGAAATACGACCATCTCTTCTACCTGTTTCTACATAGTACCATTTGCCTCCGGCCTAAATCAAACAATGCATGCTTTAATTAGTACTCTACATAAATTGTCATCCAAAGTTCAAGAGAAATCAATTTACAGGGCTTTTATATCTTTAAGGGGACTTCAAGTTTTCATAAGAGTATTAGCACACTTATATATGGAAGAGGATTAGCCTTATGTTACTTACTAGAGAGACTGCAGAACGAGCTGCGATAATTAGGACATCAGCACAAGATACAACTCCGGGACAAACATTCTCCACAGCAGTCTTTGCAGCATCTACAACATCAAAGCCACTAAGGCTTAGATTTGGAGGCGCAGTTTTCTCGGTAGTTTTTCCATCAAGCAAGACTGATGCATCACATCCCTTCAATAACAACAGACATAACAAATTTTTAAGTGAAAATGGAACAACTTACAATATCAATAGAATTGTACATGTAAATCCACACAGCTTACTCTGACAATGCAATCATGGAACTGAAGACGAATGAGATGAGACACAGTATCAGCGTCTTTCAAAAATCTAGCTTTAACTACATTGAAGATGAGATCTTCAACATCATTCTTCCCACATTTTCCATTGTAATACCCCACATGTATGTTTCCGTAACATTGTCCAACCAGCAGGGCCAATAGCATGAGCCCCAGGGGAGCAGAAATCGACTTCATCATCGTCTTTGTTTTTCTTAGCTTAATAGATATAAAGCTGATGTATGTTTTATAATGTGATGAAATTTGTTGAGAAAATATGCTCTTATATATAGTGGAGCTTCTTGCTAGGAATAATATGTACTAGTATAGCTAGCTGGATCGACCACCATGGTTCCGCGGTGTATACATTATACAGAATGCATGATCAAGTATACCGACATTGAGAAATGGTACTTAGTTTATTCTGATTAGTCTAATTAATTATATGCATGTTTGGATAATGGATAAAGATTACAGTAGTGTTTTATTTTCAGTAATAATTAGCCTAATAGCTTCCAGAGTTCCAACAGGTTTGGTCTCACTGTACGTGGCTATTATAGCAGTATGATTGGTAGTTGAGTCATGAGTGGTTGGTACATTTCCAATATACAGTACAGATCAGAGTTTATTTGCTTAATTATTATCATCAAAGTTAAATAATTACACTGATGATGATTATGTGTTTCAAATTTGCAATTAGTGAGTGAACGGGCCGCCACTGGATCATGCAATTAGTCAGAAAATACAATTTTGCTAGATATTATTATGTCTCTTTTTAGCCAAAATAAGAGTTCATCCAAAACTAAACAATTATGGAATCGCTATTAGTGGTGGTTGAATAAGATTAATTATAGCCATAACTCATAAGAAGCTAAGCCGTAATTTTAATTAAAATGATGATGATTGAAGTGAGGTACATACATACATTATACTACGTATCGAAAGTATGATTGTCACACACTCTGGCAGCCCATGTGAGTCCTAATCAACATGTAATAATCAGCATATACTGGGAATGAACTACTTTTGCACCCAGCTTGGCCTGGACTTTTTCCTTATTAAGTAACAAATTATATTTACACATTAAAATATTAGATCAATTTCATTATAATGCCAGAGAATTTCTAGTGTTTCGGTAACACCACGCCTACTTGTTATGCAAGAGTTATTTGGAATGCTGACGAGGTATAGCTTGCCTCGCTCGTGACTCGTGGAAGAGGCTGACGGTTTGAAGGCTTGGGGTTCTGATTCTATGGAAAGAGGCTGACAGATTTGCAAGTCAGCAAATTACTCCATTTTGTCTATTTTTCCTCTGGATTACAGAATGTTACTTCATCCTTTATCGTGTAAAAGTCATTAAGAGAATGGTAATATCCTTCACAATGGGAATTTTAGAGAAAGAAAATCATTAGACTTTAACTTTCCTATGAAAGATTCTGTATGACTACATTTAATTTGCTGAAAGAAAATTACTTGATCTACTAGATTCGTTGTGGAAAGAACTTGGTGTAACTCGAATTTGCGAGGATAGTTGGCGTGAAAGTTTTAAAAGTACATGCAAGGAAGTGGAATATAAGCATCCCAATTTTCTCATCTGCAATGAATTTAAGATGATATCTTGCTTTGTTTTTGTCAGACTTGCAGTATTCACTGCCTTTTGATGTCAGCCTTATGTTTTCAAGCTTTTATTACACTATGCAATATTGGCATATTTTCTGAAAGTTGTGAATTCTCACATGCTTCTATGAAATGAAGCTTTCCCAGATGGTAAATTGGCACCACTGTGTCTGGATTAGCCCCAAGATTTGTTGGGGAAATTTGCGCAGCGTACATGTAGAGCAATAAAACACAACATAAAAGATAAAATAGACACACGATATTTTTAACGTGGTTCGGTTCCTCAGGCCTACGTCCACGACCCTCTCAAGGGTAACATCCACTATACCAACAAGTACAAGTTATGCACGGTAAACTTGCAAACCCTCCCACATACAAGTTTTGGACGGACAAACCTGCAAACCCTCCCCATAGTGTAAATAATCCTACAAACCCGAGACCCTATCTCAAAAGTTACAAGGAATAGTTACAACACACACACACGCATACACTCATCTAATTAGGTGGATCACGTCTCCCCCAATTAGGATCCCACTCGATCAGACATTATCTCACACCCCGTGTTTGGACTACCCTACAAGCCCGAGGACTCCCTCCACTCAAGGACTACAAGGAATAGTCACCCACTCTCCTTACATACTACATGTGTCTACATTGTGGAATATGGGATATTGGATATATGATCTACTGCACAAAACTTACACCTATTTATAGAGGCATCCTTAGACTCTTGCTAGATAACTAAAAACGTTTAAACAACTATGGACTTTAATGTTGTAACTCCCAAGCTCCCAAAAACTGCTGCTTGAACTTGAACAACGTTTACTTGATCATCAATCACCTATTAATAGTCATCCTCCTTTTTATACTCATAACCTCAATTGTTGTTATTATGCATCAAGTTCCCATAGTTATAAAACTCCAAACGTTACTTTGGCAGTTTTTCCATCTTTCCGTTTTCTCCTTTTTTCTGTCTTCCTCAATTAATTTCTTCTCATCATTAACTGTAGTAGCTCACACATAATTGGGACATTTATCCCAACAAGATCTACCAAGCCTTCGATTTTTACTGCATAATGTACGTGTTCTGTATCAAACTCCCCGATGAAATTAACTCAACGAGCCTAAGGCGAGTCTCAAGAACGGACAATTTTCTTTAATATTCAGAAGGCTCATTATGCATAAGTGTAAATTAACAATAAGCAGTCTCAGAGGGGCTCTGTCGCGACTTTCAAAGTACTAAGATATAGGCTGCTTCGCGTTTGTTCCCTGCTGCTCCATAGCACAAGTTATAGATTATCAGTACCTATACCTTCCTGTGTCAACGAGGAATTGAGGACTAGTCCATCTTATCCTAATTTGAATAAGTTTCTATATCCTAGAAGTACAAGTATATGCACAAACAGATCATGTGTTTTCAGAGGTACAAGTATATCCCCTTTAAAGTTCAACCTCTAATCTAGCACTCTCATTGTGTCTCAATCTTTAGCAAAAGTCAGCAATTTTAATATGCCTCTGGGTTTTTTTTGGTTTTTTTTTGGGGTTAGCTGTGGAAATTTTAACACACTCTAGGATAATCTTTGGTTTCAGACTTACAGTTGTTAAGTTGTAGCAGGAAAGTACTATTTCAACATTATATTTCTCAAAAATGGCAAAACATCTTCAATAATTATACTGCAAAATCTTCAGTTACAGTAGTACATATAGGTATAAATAACCCATTTAGTCAAAATGAACATTACAAATTAAGCAAAAACAAATCAGTAAAAGATGTGGCGACAAAAAGAAATGTCTGTAACATTGATTAGTGGTGGTTCACCGCGCCACAATATTTTCTGATCTCGCCTTGTTTTCCTGTCAGAACTCCAATTCTTCCCATCTTAATCATAGAGTTACCAAATTTGTTGAGGAAGTAATCAGGAGTAAAGGCTAACTTTCTGACAATGCCGTTAGTTTGTGGAGAATATGCCAAATTTGTATCTACTTCAAGGATCCCTTTGTTTGCCAAAAGTTGCTTGTAGTAGGCATTATCAAACTTATAGTGACTTCTTGGAGTGTGATCAAGGTAGGTCATGTTGTTGACACGACTCTTTCGTGGACATGTCTTTTTCAATTCGTGTAGTAAGTCGGAGTTCATTCTTGCATCTGGCTTACCAGTGTTGCGGTAATTGTACAGACGGTTTTGGAAGTTATCACAATGTATAGTTCCAACCGTGTGAGCTCCTGTATAAAATGAGCATGAAAGTTATATACAAGACCTAAGACATAAAATTAGTGGAACTTGCAAATAAATGATGGTTAGTACTTTATGTTGTTATGATAGAAAGATGAGCAAGTTTATTGTATATGTACCTAGAAGAACAACAAGATCCTCCTTAGATAGTCCCTTTTGACCAAATAGATGAACAGCTTTATCGACAGCTATGCTTGCTGATGGAAGACTTGACAGAGCTTCACTTCGAGATGAAACATGGCCATCTCTTCTACCTGTTTCGGCGAAGTACCATTTGCCTCCAGCCTGAATCAGTTACAGTACATATGTTAGCTCCAAATATATACTGTCACCAAGGATATGAAACCAAAGTGCCTTAAAATTCAACTTTGTGGGGGTTAAGGGCTTAAAATTTAACTTCCTAACTTCATATTTATACACACATTTTCTCGTTTGTCACATTTTTGAATGCTACATTACTTACCAGAAAGACTGCAGATCGAGCAGCAATAATAAGAACATCAGCACAAGAAACAACTCCAGGACAAACTTTCTCAACAGCGGCTTTTGCAGCTTCTACAACATCAAACCCGCCAAGACTTAGATTTGGCTTAGCAGTTTTCTCGGTATATTTTCCATTAAGCAAGACCGACGCATCACATCCCTACAACAATAATAAGTAACACCAGCTTAGCATTAAGATATAGAACCATAAATCAATGTTATATACTGTATATTCCTTAATAATATCAATTTCACATTACTTACCCTGACAATGCAATCATGAAACTGCAAACGAATGAGATAAGACGCAGTATGCGAGTTCTTCAGAAATCTAGCTTTAACTGTGTTGAAGATGATTTCCTCAACATTATGCTTCCCACATTTTCCATTGTAAAACCCGACCGATAAGTGGCTACCATAACACTGTCCAACCAAGGCCATCAGCATGAATGCCAAGGCCGCGAAGGCTGAAGAAGAAGAAGCAACAGACCTCATCTTCTCAAGTTTTGCTTAACAATTTAGGAAAATGATATGTATTTCTGTTTGTGATGACAATTGTTGAGAATATGTTCTTCTATATATAGTGAAGCTTGCTAGAGCTCAAAGGAATAATGTAGTATTGCATAATAATGCATGCATGGTAAAGTATGCCGTGAACGTTATGAACATACTTGGTACTAATTTAATCCTTAAATCAATCATATAATGTGTTTGGATAGAAGAGTACAAATGTTTTAAATTCAATAATTAGCCAATAATCAGCTTTTGATCTTTTTGTGGCTAACAATTGGTTCATTATTATAGTACTTCTAAAGTATGATTATTGATACATTCTCATAATACAAGAACAAGCTAAGCTTATTGACCCAGCAATCTTTGCTATTCTAATCATTTGAAGCTTAAATGATCATAGAGAAGCGTAGACTTGACCCACAAAAGGATTTATAGGTTTAATTTATGAGCACAATTGAGGCTGTTTATGAATTAATTAAATTAATTTGATGATCATGTGTTACAAATTTGCCATGTTTTAGGGGTGAACGGGACACAAGAACATGCTTTTAGCGGAAAATACGATTTGCTAAATTTTGTTGTGTGTCTTTTTTAGCTAAAACAAAGGGTTGTTCTTATTACAAAATCAAACAATTGTCATTTGTGGTGGTTGAACTTGAACGTCATACACTCTGGCACCCATGTGAATTGTGATGCTTTGATCAACATGTAATTGACATAAGTATGTTAAGAATGTTCTTTTCTTGGCTGTGTTTCTTCACTTTGTTTTGTTCCTCTGTTTTTTTTTATTGGGTTGAAAATTGGAATGAGATTATGTGTAGAATGTGATAAGCTCGTCTTCCTGGTTTTGGGGGTGGCGGGAATACGGGGTATAGTTGGGATAGAAAAACATATGCATAATGCATCTATTGTTTTCTTTATTGACTTTGAGTAAAACATCCCTTCGGACATCAAAACTCGTATAAACACTCCATTCGAGTAAATCTTGTGTGAAACCAACTCATAGAATAATTAGACTATGGTGTTGTCAATGCAATAATCACTCCTTTACAAATACTTTTTTTACATGAGACATTTGCTTTAGTAGGAGTGATTATTTCATTGGCAAAATCACTTTCCGAAAAATATGCTCCCTATTTAGAAATATAGGGAACAGTGACTCTTAAGTATTGCTTATATATCCATGTAGCATGTCTTTGTGTGGACTTAGTTCACCATGGGCCAATAACACTAGTAGAAATATTAAGAGACATGATTGATATATTTAAAAATATTTAGACAGTTAATTCACCATGGACTAAGTCCACACAAATTTTTGTAATATCCATAGACACGGTTGAGCGAACGTGGATTGGATGGTAGGCCCAGTTGACGGATGTGCTGTGGACCTTTTGGTAGCTTAACAACAGGCCCGCCCGAGTGGCGCCCGACCCACTCTCATACTTGGAGTATTATATTACCCTGGTTGGTCTAATGGGCTTTTTGTGTATGTATAGTCCCTCGAGATTCAAATGAAGATGGGCACATAAACGCCTATTGGGTCCTTGATGCCCAATAAGCCCTGTCACTTAATTTGTTAGGTCCAATTTCAGCCCGCCTTACACTCTCCAATCATCAACTCGTAAAATAAAAAAAAATAAAAAAAAACTTCATTTAATATAATGATTTCATGGAAAAATATAAAAAACAAAGCATTTTGCATAATACAATTGACAATTATTCCAAAGTATCCCTTTGATCCAATCTTTAATTTATATGGAACACCTTCTAGTTAATTAATTGTTACTTATTAATAGCACGACATGTCTTCCTAATCTCTCCTTGGTTGCCTGTAAGAACTCCAATTCGAGCCATCTTGACCATAGCTGGACCAAATTGAAAAACCCATAGGTAAGGATCATAAGCTAGTCCGTTAACAAGACCTCTAGTTAGCGGGTGTGATGCGATGTTCTGATCAATTTCCATGGCGCCATTGTGTGCCACAATTTGCTTGTAGTAACCATTGTCAATGGTGAAGTGGCTATTAGGAGTTTGGTCGAGGAATGCTTCATTGTCGTCTTCACTGTTAAGAGGACATGTGTTTTGCATCAGTTTAAGTAACGCTGCACTCATGGTAGGATCTGGTTGGTTGGTGTTTTGGAAATTGTATAGACGTTCTTTGAATGACTGACAGTGTGCAACTCCGACGGTGTCCACCTAAGTTAACATGGAAAAATAATTAAGCAATCAATTAAATAAAGTATATAATTTTTTGGATTTTTAAATTAAGGAAATGAATTAGACGTTGCTCATGATATTCCATGTGCTTTAATTTGCTTTTGTCAAGTTTTTGTAAGGATACCTAAGAGAACAACAAAGTCGTCAACTGTAAGCCCTCTATCTGCAAATATCTTAATAACTTGAGGTATTGCAAATGTTGGACCGGGGATGTTTGCTAGGGCTTCACTTTTAAAAGAGGTTAACCAATTTCCTCCGGCCTGCATCATTCACAAATATAAGTTAACCGGCTTGGTATATGTACTACACATAAAAGAGGTTAGTTGCCATTTTTCATTAATTAGTTTCATACATTTTGAAAAAAAAAACGCACACACATATATATATATATATAAAAGAAGGTATACGTACAATATATGCATGGTGATATGATGCTTACTAGGTAAATAGCGGATCTAGTGGCTATAGTAAGAACATCAGCACAAGAAACAACTCCTGGACAAGTATTCTCTATGGTAGTTTTTATGTCATCTATAGTATCAAAGCCACCAAGAGTCAGATTCGGCACTGCTGTCTTCTCGCTATCTTGTCCATCAAGAAAAACGGATCCATCACATCCCTCATTTCCACACAATTTGAAGCATAAAGCCAAGTTCTCATCAAATATACATAATTAAAACTTAAACTTAACCAACAGTTAAACAACAATTAATTGAATCACGAACAAACTATATAAATAACAAATTAAGATATTCGTTCACATACCCTAACAAAACAGTCATGGAATGACATGCGAAGTAGATCAGACACGGTATCTGAATCTTCCATCAAGTTTTGCTGAATTATTCCATGAATAATTCTCTCAACTTTATTCTGACCACATTTACCACTGTAAAATCCGACACGTAACTGACCATAACAAGGGTCAGGAAGGGTCACCAAAAATAGTCCAAGGGCAAGAACGAACAGAGAACTTGCACTTGTTTTCATGCTTTATGTTGCTTCTATACTTCGTTTTTTTTTTGTTGGATTTCAGTGTGATGAAAATCGCAAAGCAACTCTTCCATATTTATATTACAGAGCAAAAAGACATGCATGAGTTTTCTACGTGTACTTGCTAAATGATTGATAGTCAAATTGGGATGAAAATCCGGGACTTTGGAACTCATCAATTTTCGATACGTTTATTTCAACTAGTGGGTGGTATACCCATGCCGATGACACTACAAAGATATGGCATGTTTGGATATAAAATAAATAAGATTGTACTATATATTCAAATCGCCAATCAGATTCTATTTGGACTAGACCCAATTGTTCAATGACGCAAATTTTTACCTATTCTTGAAAGTATATATACTTCTCCATCAAATTTTTAATGCTTAGCCTAAAATTGAAGTGCATATACTTTTTATTATGAGTATATTAAAATAAGCTCGATAGTAGTTTTGAATTATTCGCTTAATGGTTTACTTTTTCAGTATTAACAACACAAGCATGATTGGGCTAACAGAAATGGAAATTAAACACTCAATTTCGTATCGTAGACGTTAGCCATAAGTTAGGCTTGCTGAGTGTGAGGCGGCAATGGAAATCAAACGCTCAATTTGAATCTTGGTGGTGGTTAAGGAAATTAAAGTTCAAACCACTAGATCAACCTATGTTGGTTAAGCCAAGGGGAAAATTGTAATTAGCTGAGTGACTGCAACTAGGCAAAAAGTAAGTAGGGTTTGGGAGTGAACAATGATAGAATGGTGGCGTTTGAATAGTTCAACACAAAACCAAACGGTATCTACAACAGGTTATTGTCTAAGTCTTCGATGTTGGTATTACTATTGATTGTATTAGAATATGTTTTAGGGGTTGTGTGCTTGTGTTATATATACATATTGGTAGAGGCGTAGAATACAAAAAGTCAAAAATTCATGAAAGATAGTCTAATTATTCTCCCTACATGAGGATTCGAACCCCTGACCACTGAGTTGTCAGGAAAAAACACTTACCACTTGAACTCCCACCTTATCCTAAGTATAGAAATGAGTATTCACCCTCCAATAATTTGGAGAAAAAGATCTGCATGTTGAGTGTCGACAATAGAATTATAACATATTCTGCCAAACACGTACAACATGCTTTTATGGATGCTTAATGATCCAAAAAATTTCGTCTTTATCTTCCCATCTGGAGTTCCACTTGTTGGACTTTGCATGGTTTGATTGGATGATATTGATATGTGATGAATATTGAATTTACTACTAGTTTACTGTACATACTTTTCAATAACGCAATTCTAGCTCCAATTATTGCACAAGTCATCTTGTTCAGATATTTATCAATGGACTGTCCGATTTCTCCAAATGAAAAATAAAACGTGAAATAGCGGTGAATTGATAGTAGTTGATGGTAATAGGTGATACTAAGGCTCCGTTTGATTCATCTAGATAAATCTGATCTGATCTGAACTGAACTGATCTGAACTGAACTGTGAACTTAATTGATTTTTTGAACTTGACCGTTAACCATTTAAAATTTGTCCAAACATAGTCAATATTGGACTCATTTGAAAGTATGCTTTGAGATCTTTCCGATGACAGAGTTTTCATCATGAAATTATTTCGGAATAAAAAGTTATATGACTAACAAAGTTACACATGAATTGAACTGAACTGAACTGAATTGGACTGAATTGAATTTAAGTAAAATTAAGATAAATCAAACGAAACCTAAATAGAGCTAATTAAGATTGTGTTCTTTCCGTACTTTTTAGAATCGGTTTTCTTCTTTTCTGTGGAAAAGAATATATACTCTTAAGTCTTAGCACAAAATATAGATGCAATGAATTGTTAACTTTTCAGCAAAATTTAAGAAGATTGTCCTGTATTGCACACTTGATGATTACATCAAATTAGATATCTCTTATTTGTAGGGCCCACATAAAAGGTTGAAACGACAACATAATTTTTTGCAACATTCTACAAACGAAAAGAATAATTGATTTCAGAAATGACTAAAAACACACTAATTAACAGAGCCGCAGGTTTTTCTAATTTCACCTTGATTGCCTGTAAGAACTCCAATTCTGGACATTTTGACCACGTCTGGACCAAATTGGTGCAGAAATTTGTGAGGATGAAAAGCTAGTCCCTGCACAACACCTCTAGTACGAGGATCTGTTGCCACGTTATGATCAATTTCCAATATGCCCTTGTGTGCCAAAATCTGTTTGTAATAACCATTGTCAATGGTGAAGTGGTTCTTGGGAGTTTGATCGAGGAATGCTTGACCGTCGGTTTTATTGTTTAAGGGACGTGTCTTTTGCAAAAGATGTAGGAGAGATGAACTTATGGTCGAATCTGGTTTATTGGTATTACGGAAATTATACAGACGTTCTTTGAATGAGTGGCAATGTGCAGTTACATAGTTACATAGTACAAGCTAAAACAAATTTTGAAAAATCAAAGCGCAATGAAGCATTTTTAGGAACGATGCTAACCTACATTCATGACCTTTCTATTAGTCTTTGTTGAATAAGCGATGCGAGTACGAAACGAGCTCATAGACTCCTGAATCGGCTTGACTCAGCTCATTTATACCCTGAGCTTATTTTACCTATCTTTATAACCCCGTCAAAAAAAGAAGAAGATAACTTTATAAAGTAAGATGAGTAAGTGAAGCACTCTCGCAACTCAGTATAATCAGGGATTAAAATCCTAATTTATGTAGGGAGAATAACGACTCCTTGACATTTTTTTTGTTAGGAGGGTCTTTACTCTTCTGCATGAGCCCGTCAGATGTTAGCCCGTCTAGGCGTCTAATATGGAGCCCGAAAAAAAAAAGAAAAAAAAGGAGTACTCCATTTGTTTATCAATTTTAGCAAAAACAGACTATTGCATCATATATTGGGCCACTTTTAATCAAAGCAAACCCAATTACACAAATACCCATTTCTCAATATTAGCCGGAACATCAGGCCCAGAAGCCCATGAAGACTTTAGGTTTGGCTGGCATCCCACTCCAGTCTCCACGCCTGGACATTTCTTTCTCCTCTCTTTCTCTCTCTTCTGAGCACAATTTTCTCTCTCCTGGGTTTAGGGATGAATATTCTACGTTACTGAAAGAAATAACGCAGTTCAAAGCCATCCATTTCAACAACTTCAAAACCCAAGCTTTTACTTAATAGTCGTCAAATTCGCCATTGTTTAAAATTTCCAAAATCTTCCTTGTTGGAATTTTGCAGTTTGTGGGTTTTAGTTTGTTGGGTTTCTAGCAATCATCTAAAATGACTACTCTTACCAGTCACAGTTTGTGCCTTAAGGAATCTACTACTTTCAGCGTTTCACGCCCTACTTCAGCAAGGGATTGCAACAGGTTTTTACTTTTTAAAATTTGGTTTCTCTTTTGTTTGCATTATTTATTTATTTATTTATTTACTGGGTTTATGGGTATGTTTCATATGTTATAAATTTAGAGTAATTTTTTTTTTTTTTGGCTCATAATATGTTATATATTTATATTTAGTCTGTTTGGGGTAAGTGAAATCATGCCTTTTTTCGTGGGGTGGGAAGGGTTTAAGCATATTGGTAATTGGTCTGTTACTATTCTGTATAGTTCCTGGAATATTGAAAGTGTGATGATTGAGTTTAGGTGCTTTTGTGGAAGAGACCCTTTCATTTTATGTCTTAAGACAATGAATGGAATCCCAATTTTTATATTTTTGTTTGGAATGTTAATTGGAAATTTGGAATTATTCTAGAGAAGGAGACTCCTAAGTTTTTAGGAGGGCAAGTATTCAAAGAATATGAAGCTCATCAGATCAATTCACAATCTTCTCTGAGTTTTAGTGCAAAACAAGAGACTGGCAACTTACAGAAACGACTACTCTTTACCCGGGTTCACGAGCTATCTCGGTCTGATTTGATACCACCCATTTTTAGGAGTTGCAGGCTATAGCCAATGATGGCCGGTTACATTTCGTTCCTGTAGGCTGTAGCTTTAATGGAGATGAAAGTAAAAATCAAATTTTCGCCTTTACTTTGCCATGATTGTCTATACCTTTTATGCACATTTGTGTAGGAAGAGTGCTAAAAAGATAGCCATTTAATTATTCAGTGTGAGGTTGTCTGTTGGTTGTCAGATAAGTGTTAAAAGTCATAAAAGAGAATTGGATTCTAAAAGCTTTAATTTAGGATCACAATTCACAGTTGAGTGAGATAGCAGAATCTTTGAAGAATTTGAAGGATGGCTCATTGCTGTTATTTTGTGGACATGATTGGGAGGAGATTATAGGTTTTTCTAATGACATATATATGTTGAGAGGAGTATTGCAATAAAAATTCTCCATTTGCCAATTAAATTGTTTTCTTTTGTTTTTTGGGTTTTGTTTGATGATAGAAGGGCTCTTTTTTATCTTGTCATCTTCTTGTATACATCATTTTTGTGGATGAATACTCTTTCTTTGAATCTGAAAAAGTACATTTTAGGCCCTGCCAACAGATCTTGACTTCAGGTTAAGGTAGTAGTATACAAACGCTAAGATTGGAACCTTATGAATTACTAATGAAACTAAGCCTTAGGATCATTACACTTTAAAGATATGCCCTGATTAATTTCAGCTATTTCTTGAATTGATAGTAGCAACTTATTGTTTTAACGTGCCCGCTGTTGCTTGCAACTCTGTGTAGCGCAGTATTTTTCCCTCTTTTTTTTATTTTCTTTTTTCCCCCTTTTTGTGTGGTCTTTGTAGGCTGGTCACCAGGGGTTGGGTACATATGGATTTGAATCCATATCTGTGAAATTTAAATCATGCTTCTGAGTTCCAACTATTGTATGTGATTTATACCCTTACAGTTCCTGTTTAGGTTGTATTTGTTAAGGTAATATCTCATTGGTCGTTCTGGGGAATATTTTTTTAAATGCGACTTCAAAGCTGCTACATGTTTATCATCCAATTTTCATGTCATTCATGGCAGAACGTATCTTAGATGGAGGTCTCCACGCGCTGCTGTGATTCCTAGTTTCCATCTCCCAATGCGTAGTTATGAAGTTAAGAACAGGTAAACCTGTGTTCATATTGTAAGTACAACACCTAGCCAGGCAATATCCCCCATTTATATATTACTTTCGGTTTTTGTTTTGTGCATATGCATCAATGTTCAAGTGTCTGAATGGTGAGCTGATAGTCTACATTTATGGTGATGAAAGGTAGTTTATGTCCAGGATGAAGTTTGAAAACAGAAAACTGAAAGTATATGACAAGTCTACGTTAAAATAGCCAAAACTACAGTGTTTGAAAAGCTCGTAGTCTATGTTCAAGATAGTTTTTCTTTTAGGTCTGCTTTCTAAGTTTTCTTGGGTATAGCTAACTATTTTGAGAATATTAAGAATCTATGAACAAATATTCTATGTAGCTTATTCTTTTTGGTTTGGACATTGGGTATTCAAAGGGTAGGTGGAACTCTACAGAATATATTAGATAGCATGTAAGATAGGTGTTGCAAAGATAGCTTGCTGGCGGGGCTTGTTATGGAAATTATGCTCAGATGCATCGATGGTAATGTGGATTTGAGTCAGTTGACTGCCTCTTAAATTCAATTCCAGAGGACAAAGTGTTCTTCATATTCTTTCTTTTTCTCTTCTATATTTGCAGCTGCTTTTCTTTTTCTTCCCCCTGCACCCTTTGTTGTATCAGCAGTACACTCCAGCCAAAAAAATGGTGATTGATTTCAATAGAAGTGGTTTGATTATCCCTATTTACATATAACTTAGAACAATAAGTTAAATGAACAAAATCTACAAATAGTTTTAACATAAAAAAAAAAGTTGAATTAGTTTACAACACGTCTAGAAGTTTATCTTATGGAATTTTGTTGAATTTATTTAATCTACTTAGGGTGTGTTTGTTAGGGCTGAACTTATCAGAACTACATTCAACATTACTAAACTGGATACTACTGAACTGAACTGGACACAACTGAACTGAATTGAACACAACTTAATATGTGAGACAAAAAGTATGTTTCTGAACTCAGCACCACTAAACTGAATTGAACATCATTTAACTGAATTTGAAATCACTGAATTGACACCTGAACTGAACTGAACTGACCGTGTAAGCTCTAACAAACGCACCGTAAATTTTGTTGAACATTAATTTTATTTTTATTTTTTATCACATTGTTAAAATTGTTGATTTTTGTTGTAATGAAAAAATGAAAAAATTTATAAGGGAGAATAAACCTGTAATTGCCTACAAGCCGGCTATCTTGCCATATCAAACTCAAAAAAAAAAAACAAAAAACTCAGGGTTTGTATTTCTCCCGTAAGAAGAATCGAACTGAAGTTAACTGGAGTATAAATTGAGCAAAAAATTTTAAGTTGTCAGCCAAAGGGACAGAATTTTAAGTTGTACACTATATAAGGCTAGCTGAAGTAGACCGAACTGGTAAGCCAAACTGAAGTGAGAACCAAAAGAACATATTAGCCATTTTCAGTCCTTTTCGTCAGTCAGACCACAAACACATTTTGGCTGCTGTCATCCATCAGATTTGTCCCTCACAAAACCCAGGTAATCTCTCTCCTCTCTGTCTCCCTTCATATTTCCCCTATATTTCTGTAAACTTCTCTGTTGAATGTCATAGTTATCCTGAATTTGTTTGATGTATCACCGATTGGAAAAAACAGCAAGAAACTTCAACTTTGGTATTTTTGTGGGGTTTTTCCCTTTTTGTTTGGCTAATGAATATTTTATAAACAAGTGTTTATAGTTACTTTGTGAACTAGAATGGATTTTATACAAGGATGTATATATCCAAATAAGATGAATATCTCTAGGAGTATAATTGGGGCATTGGTGAAGGAGATGAAGATGATGCCTCATTTAAAATTTTCAAATTGGTCTTTGGGTTTATGATCTATGATGTATAAAGCTAAGGTAAAAGGACAACTAAATAAGTAAAATCTATCTCTATTGGCTCCATAAGATCCTATTGTCCTGTCTTATGGAGCCAAAAATTTGTTGCTCTTTCGCTTTGGGATATAATGGACTAGATCAAATAGGCTCATCAAACTATCTGGATTTCTCATTTTTTGGAAGTTGCCGATGGTCGTTGCACTTTGGATCAAGGGTCAAACGGAAACAGTCTTGCTCTTTGTCTTCATAGGGGGTAAGGATGCAATGCTGCAAACACCTGACCCCTCCGGCCTATCCTGTCTTCATAGTATAGTATTGATGATAATGAAAAGCTAACAACCAATGCCAATGCCTAACAAACCATTACTCCGTTTTACGAATTACAATCTGAAACTCAGAAGTTCTAAAATGTTGTAGGTCTGTGCTGATCAGAGGCTCAGAGAAACAGTGAGCACAACATGGAAAGGGCACAAGTAGTAGAAGTATTGAAGGCGTTAGATTCCAGTCTTTCTCAAATGAGATGGCGCCTTAAACCTTCATCAAAACGCCGTCTTGAGATAGGTTTGTATCTTAATTTTGTTCATAATGTTATATTTCTTTAACAAATATGTCTTGTTACAGTTTTAGTTAGCCACATTTTCGATTTGATGCTCTTTCAAGTCATTGATTGATTAATAGCATACAACTTGCGGGTTTTATACACCCATTTCAATAATTAAAGGAGCCTTAAACTTTTTTCACTAAATTGTGAATTTGAGCTAATTCGCCAATGCCAAATGTGCCCAATTCCCAGATCAATCAAGTGTACAAGCCTTTATGAAATCAATTGGCAATGTGTGGACTAGGTCCTTAAGAGGCTTGTGTGCATGCTCGAGACTTTGAAAATTTTCAAATGTGATGTAAACTTTCACTATTATCCTTCAATAATAATTTAAGCAAGTTTACACATGTAACTATGTAAGGGCTTCATAGAGGAATTTGTGAATGTGGGATATCATTTTTGCTGTAAATAGTATACACTTGTGGGTCTTTTTATTGATTGGTTTCAGTGAGAGCAGAAAGTATGTATTGTTGCTGAATTCAAAACAAGATTGATAGATATATCATGCAAATGACTTGATAATGATGGCTTGTTCATGTCAATGTGATGTTTGAGCTAATTAATGCAAGCTCATTTTTTTAAGGGTTCTCAATATGTTATGTGAGCTTTTCATTTTAACATGTGTCATAGATGGACACTAGGAAATGATATGGCATTTGAGTCTTCAAATCAGACCAAAAACTAGGAAAATCCCTTAAAACAGACAAGTCTAATCCTCGGATCCACACCCATAACTTGTTGTTATCCCCATGTTCGGGTCACATAGTTATGGAGGTGTCTTTGAATATATGCATGAGTGGGTGTTTATAAGTTGGTTGTGTTATCGTAAGAAATCATGTTGGCTGAATCTTAAACATGGTTCAATTTCTTGACAGATTTGCAAATTTGCTGATGTAGATGTGTTGGCATTATGCTCTAGAATGAGACCGGTTGTGATGGTGGACTATGGTGGAAAGATGCCTGAGTTACAAGAGCAATTGTGCACCCTTTTTGAGCTTCTTCAAAAGGTTATTTTTTTCTCTACCAAGTTGCTTCATCTGTCGGGATCCAAAACTTTCACTGTTGAACTCCAATGATCCATAGGAATAGAAATGGCAAAAAAATGCTATAAAATATTGACAAACTTGAAGTACAGCAAGTGAAAATTTAGTTGGTAAGTGACTGACAGATGTGGCTGGGTAATGTCTACGAAGTAAGCACAAGATTATGGTAACTTTGGATATTTCAAAATGAGAAAATGAAGTTGGCCAGCTTGTTAGAAAAGTGAATTTATCTATTGGAAGGGCAGAGTTACAACATTTCAGTTGTCCACTAGAGACGGGCTTTTTTGCAAGCGGGGAAAGAGTGGTTGGATTGGGCTGAATTGCCATTAGCAGAAAGGTCAATGTCAACCTTTCTATCTGTTGGATCCATCAGTGTGAAAATTGCATTAGATAATATTTCATGTCCCTTTTTGAGAAGCACTCTCCATTGAATTTTCATTTATTACAAAAGCATTTTATATAATAGGCTATATTGCCTTCTTTGGATGGGTACACTTTTTAGATGCAAATTCTGTATCCTTTATTGTTGCATATATTTGTCGAAGCTTCTGGTCATGAATATATATTTTACATTGTTATGAACTACTGTATACCCCCTTTTTTTTCAGGAGTCAACTATTTTTCAGCAGCTAAGAGTAATGGTTATTGAAGATATGATATACTTGGTAAATGTCAAAGAATTTGCTGAATATGTTGAGAGGAGTTTAAACTCAGATTCTACACATTTTTTTGTGGACCTTGAACAGGATCCTCCTAAGGTAATGCAAAGTAACAGCTGTATTTTTTTATTTTTTTTTGCAGTGTTGCATAAGTTTCTCTTCTGACTGACTTTCTAACCTTTTGTATTTCAGATGAGATCAACAACTGATGAAAGCTCAGCAGCAAAGGAATTGGTATCAGTTCAACATTTGTTTTCTTCAGTATTTACTGCTGATGGTGTAAATTATGGAGCTCTGCAAGGACAAAGTAAAGAGAACAGTCAATACGGCGAGTCTTCTTCCTTCGAGTGTTCTCTGTTTTCAAAGGTTCTTGATCTCAGCAGCTGCATGCAAGAGTCTCAGATTACCATACCAACCTTAAATGGGTAACCCCTTATCAAACTCGAATTACATTTCTATGCGTTGTCTGCATTGAAAGATGAAAGCTAAACTGTACATCAGATTCTCTCTGGATAAAATTATAAACAAGGGCTTAAAGAATATGCATTCATAAAACAGATGCCATAGCTCATAAACAGATGCCTATGTACTCAATCCTATTCTTTCTTTATTGGGGGATCAAAGAGAGATACATGGGATGTTGAAGATGGGTTTTGTGACCCACATTATGGAACAACCTTTAAGGATAAAAGTTTTGGAAGAAATATTCTGACCTCTATTGATGAGTTCAGTATGTGGGCTTATATAGACATACAAGATGCAAGTTATGTATCCTTAGGGATACTCTAGTTGGCACAATAATAACCCTTTCGGGTTTCGACCAATTTCAATTCCAAGGAAATATTTGAGTACACCAAGGCCTTTAATTTGAAAACAACAATCCAGGTACTGCTTGATTTTCTGGCAGACAATCATTGCCACTTTGCCAGCTAGAACAATGTCATCAAAATATACTAGAAGGACTAAGAAAGTGGTACCTTTGCAATATGTATAAAGAGTGTAATAAGTATATAATGGTGCAGTGCAGGACAGAACTTAACTTAGGAAATGAGTTCCGTGGTAGTTGTCAAAGGCTATACCATGATTTTCAAATGGGAGATTTTACCAGGCTCGTCATTAGAAAATCCGTGTGGAAGTTTCATTTACTTTTGTTTATAGAACTCTCCAGTGACCTAATGGGTGGAGTTACCAACCTTTTGCCTCCGCCAATGCTAGAAAAGTACACGCATTGACCATCTTCACACAGGTACAAAAGTCTTGTTTTAATCAATCTCTGTGGCCTGATTAATCTCTTAGATCACGAGGCAGGTTTTGTAGCGTGTTAAGTTTCTTTGTTTAAGGAGGATCCTGCCCAAGTGGGGTACAAATGTATGCAACCGTATCCCTACAATTTTATAATGGTGGTTGCCATTAAGCCTTTGATTTATAGCCTGCTACTTCACAATGAATAAAAGCAGAGGATAGCTTAATGAGGCTTTTAGAATACATCTATGAATCATGCATATCTAAACTCTTGACTGTATTTTGCAGTGTGTTGCCAAAGTAGATGGCTGTGGACATTTAGAACCTTAGAAGGTTGGGACTTTCTTGTGAGGTTGGTGGTTGGATACTTTTGTAATATAGTAACTTCTTTGAGCTTGTATGGTTTGACACTAGAAGGTACTGAAAAGGGCAATTATCTTAGTCTTATTCTGTTTCTTAGATGCATTGCATAACTGCTTTTAGATTGAATAATTAATACCTATATCTGATACTTCTTTTGTTCTTCCCTGAAGATTGGTGCTAAACTTCTATCTTGTTGGAAGGATGGATGTTGCTATCCTTTCGCTTACTATGTTGCTTATTACTTGGTTTCAGACTATGACCTGGCTTTTGACTATGCTTTGTTATAATGGTGGTGTTCACAGTTGGATTTTGTTTCAGATATGTACAGCAATGTTGGAGCTCAGCCTGGTATTCCTAGACCACCCACTATTTTCCAGCCTAATCCATTGGGTAATCCATTTAGTGCAGCTGGTTCCGAATTTATCAGAGGTGGCTTGGGTGCATATGGGGAGAGAATTTTAGGTTCCAGCTCTGAGTACGTGCAAAGCAATGTAAGTGGAGTACTCGTATACTTAATTATTGATGTCTGGTGCTCTTGGTATCATGGTTCCCCATGTTTCTTCAGGTGCATCATGTTTCCGAATTTGGATATGGGTGCATGTTTTTGTACTTCGTAAAGATTTCTATTGATTCTTCTGAGTCTGATGCAATCAAAATGTGGCAATGTAGTTGGCATCAATAAGTGAGGGCTTTGCCAGCTCTCAGCTTACTACATATTTGGATTTTGGATACTGTGATCCAGAGCAGGGCGGAGTGTCAAAGTTGAAGGACTTCGATTTCCTTTGCTTTTACATATGACAGAAGCAGAAGTGAAACTAGGGTTTTAAAATCCTGTATCTTTTCTAAAAGTTGAAGGATTTCTGTTTACTTTGCTTGTTCGTCGAGTTCTTACTTGTTCTGTATCAGTTTTTTCCCTTCAGCAAAGCTTATGACATACTAGCCAATCTATTAGTGTTGTAAATGTCTTTCTTTCTTATTTAATCTTTGGCACCTTCCTTTCATTCTTGAAAATTACGTTTCTGGAACATGATTGTCTCAGCAAAGTATAGGAACATACTGAAAAACTCTTGTGGGCGCACATGTGGCAATTGCCTTTGTTTTGGTATTGGCTTGTATTATTTTTTTAAGCTGTATACATAAAAGAACTTTTGAGATATTTGTTTATCTTGATTCTGAAGTTTTCCTTGTCTATTTACGGTTAGTGAAGAGGGAACTCAATTTCTGCTGTGGCTAAATTTCCTCTTTGTAGGTTTTCATTGGTCTTCTTTTACTCGAGGAAAGTAGTGTTCCTTCAGTAAAAGGGGGAAAAGCAGGTGTCTTTGCCCACTTACATTTTTCTCTGGTGACTAAAACAAAATGAGGATGTTGCTTGTTTGTCGGAAACAATGTGATTTGGAGAAGTGGCATGTAGTTCCAGGAGTACTGACTAGAATTTTTAACATGTGGGATATATTCACAAATTAAATGCAAAGTTTCAATATGTCTACGTTTGTTCTTGAATAGCATAGATTAGGAACCTTCTCTAGTATCTTATAAAAATTCCCAGTGATCTGGAGCCAGATTAAAGTGTTGCAGTAAACAAAATTATCTGAAAACACAAGAAACTCCATCATCTGTTATTTTATGGAATCATTAAAGTTCTATTATCTAAATTGTTACAGATATTTGGATCTACAAATACTTAAATCACTCAGAGTTTGTCCTTTTGAACAGATATGCAGATACTTATCTGACCCCCAGTATTATTTTCAAGTGAATCACCACTATGTGAGGAACAAGTTGAAGGTTCTTTTGTTTCCCTTTCTGCATAGAGTAACCTTTCTCTCTCTTGCAGAATTGCAATCACAATTTTAGTTGTTTCCTTTTTTTTCTTGCAAACTATTAACCTACTCTTGTTTTCCTTTACTGCAGGGTCCTTGGACGCGAATAAGTGAGCCAGTGGGTGGAAGGCTCTCTTATAGACCTCCAATGAATGATATCAATGCACCAGATTTGTACATTCCATTCATGGCTTTTGGTACCTACGTTGTCTTTGCTGGGATTTCATTGGGCCTTCATGGAAAGTAAGCTACTAATTTGGATGATACTCCTTGTCCTTTTAAATATTGGTATCAGTTTTCTATTGGTTGCTTGTCTGCTACATCAGGTTGAATAAGTTGCATTAATAGTCTGCTAGCATTTAGGATTAATTGTCCTTTGTGTTGGATCCTGTATTCTCCATTCAGCTTCTCAATCCTGTGTATTTTGATGGTAAGAACGGCCTCCACCAAACAGCTCATGTGGGACCGGAAATCTAATCCATCTCGAGCCGGCCACCCTCCCACCCCCCAAAACGGAGGCACACATTGTTGCACACCCCTCATTCCTCATAACAAGAGGAAGTGTACGATCAAGACTGAATTCTGGTGGTGATGTGGCAAGTGTGAAAACAACCACTAGAATTCTAGACTATAATGCTTTGGTTTTCTAGGTTCTTACTTTGGTTGCAGTTGTTAATGTGTATTATGAGATGAGAAAGATAAATGCTGTTTGCTATTTAGATACTAACTATTGTGAACAGTTGATGTAGACATACAGTTATTCAAAGACATAGCTCCGGCTGCTAACTCTTTGAAGAAGTTTGGCTAATTGTGATGATCACCCTGGAAGTACATCAAATGCGGAAGTAGCTAAAGAAGTCAGAGGAAGAAAGCAGTATCGATTATCTAAGCCGTGGTCTGTGACATCTTGGGGAGTTGATTATCTAAGTCATGCATTCCACCTGAGACCCAAAAGGGCTTTAGGACAGCTTTTGACTTTCAATCACTCTCGCCCAAATTTTCTTCCTGGTTAAGCATGATTAGACAGCAACTCTTTCACGCCCACATCACAAATGCTACAGAGATATGGTTTTGAATTGGCGTCAGTTTTCTTTTGTACTCCTCATGAAATACTGCTGATTTAAGCTGGAGAAGAGGATTTTTCAGTCTCCCTTTTTTTTGGTGGATTGGGGGGAGGGGGGGGGGGGGTGTTGGGTGAAGTGGGGTGAATTGTGGAAAATGCAGGAAGGGACAGCCTGCTATTTATTCCGTTACCTCAAGAAAAAGAGCAATTTTGGGGCAAATGCAGCCTTCTAGGTTTCATTCCTTTACCTTGCAAAGTGAAGCTTGCTCTCAATGTGGGCATGGTGAGGATCAATGTTCAGACTTAGTAAATAGTTTACATACCGTAGAAGAGGAGTTCAAACACCCCCTGCCTCGAACAATAGTAAGAAAAAAACATCAATTAATTTGTTGGGCTGGAGATTTGTCTTTGGGTACGAATATGAGAACCGTGAACAATGAACGCTTGGGATATGCTCCTTTCTGTGTGAAAAGAACCAAAGAATTGGATAGGTGCTCACAAGTTTGAAGTTTCCGTAGAAGTTTTGCCTATTATCTCTGTATCGCATCTGTGTGAAGTTTTTGCCTTCAATTTTGTGATGTTCTGCCTATGTTGCTGTCATTTTGGTTTATGTGATTTGGGGACTGATAATAAGAAAAGCTGAAACTGGATAGCTCTCTCATTCTAGCTTTTTTTCTTTTCTGATGGCATATTCGTATTATTTTGGCAGGTTTATCCCTGAAGCACTGAACTTGCTGTTTGTTAAAGGATTATTAGGATGGTTTTTGCAAATCTCATTGTTGAAGGTATCATTGTTTTCCTTGGGGGGTGGGGAAGCGCCCTTGCTGGACATTGTGGCGTATGCTGGTTATACATTTGCTGGGTTGTCTTTAGCTGTGCTTGGAAGGATAATCTGGAGTTCCTCATACTATATTTTGATGCCTTGCACCTGCTTACAAATGGTGATCTTCTTGGTCCAGACTATGAAGAGAGTTCTTTTAGCTGAGGCGAGAAGTTATGATTCAAGTAGGAATAACTATCTCTTGGTCTTCATTGCTTTTGCTCAGTTCCCGCTTTTTGTCTGGCTTGGTAATGTCAGTATTCACTGGCTTCTATGAGCTAATCTCCTCCAGTAATGGTTGTAGAAAATTTTGTAGTAAAGGTTTCATAACTTTAGACAGATTTTTTTTTTCCACGTTCCAGATCAACATGGCATAGTTATTCGCTAAATTGATTAGACATGCAACTTCATTCTTTACAGTGCTCTGGCTACTGACTAAGATGTGGCATAAAGCAATATGATATAGTACATGTAAAGTTCATTTGAGTTTCATGGGCCCTTTGAAGAGTTCAGTTTTATTGACTCAATATAATCATTGTTCTTGTATGTTTACAGTTACACCATTATTAACATCCTGTTACTTTTCACTTCAGTTGCTAAGTATGTAATCACTGCTTCAGTGCTTCTACATAGAATGAATTTTATTTCCCTTTTGCATACTACCTGTCCTCTTTTTCCTACTGATTTTGATTCTTTGTTGTCACTTGCCCTATGCACTCTGAAGCTGGGCGTTGACCCTCGTTGCACATGGTAACATTTCTTGGACACTTGAGGCAATTGTAAGCCAGGCTACCTTTGATCCTTAGTTTTGTGTTGCCGAATTCTGGTGGTACGCCTCCTACCAGAAAATTGTGATCCAAGAACAAACGCCTCCAAGGTGCACCAAGTCTCAAACCAAAATCCCTGGGGATAGGACCAGAAAACTGGTTGTGACTAAGATTAATCACTGTTAAATTCTGGATTGTGACCAGGTTTATTGGCAGGTGACCTTGGAGGCGGTTTTGTTGGACATCAAGCAGCTCAAGCTGTGTGGATCTTCCAGCAAATTTGGCCACATCTATTTCTGTGAACCAATTGACTGACAGGTTCAAACTAATTACCTCAGGTAAGGAAATGACTCCTCTGATTGAGCCAGTGAACCTGTTATCACTCAGATCCAGTGTTCTGAGGCTTCGGAGCCTCCATAGCAAATGAATAGTGCCTGAAAGTACATTGTGGCTCATTGATAACGATCTGAGACTTGTAGGAAGCTGTGGCAGAGACCCAAATAGTTCATTGCTGCTGAGGTCCAATGTGTTGAGTTGCCATAACCCCTGCAGACTAGGGATTCTTCCAGAAAATCCATTGTTCGACATTTTCAAGGACGTCATGCTCCGATAGTTGGAAATCCAGGTGGGTATGGAACCAGTAAGCTTGTTAGAGGAGACATCGAGCTCTTGAAGCCTCTTGAGCCTTCTTAATCCCATAGGTAGGCTCCCAGTGAAGAAATTGTCGGATAATATAAGTGTGGTTAACTTGTTAAGTTTTGTAACGCTGTCAGGGATAGGCCCTCGAAACTTGTTCTTACTCAGGTTTAGGATGGTCAGCTCAGTTAGATTACCAATGTCGTCAGTCAGGAACCCATCATAACCAGCCCCGTCTAGGTCAAGTGTTGTGATCCTGCTGTTGCTTGTATTATCATCAGGGATCATGCACAGGACCCCAAGGAAGTGGGCTCCTGCGCTCTCACAAGGGTCTACCGAGAAGTCCCAGCTACTGAGGAACGAGAAGTCGGGGACTGAGTTGGGATCAATCCCTTGCTTGAGTGCACGAAGGACGTCGACTTCTGTGCTCATTGTCACTGAGTGACCAAACCTTGGTCCTGACATGAGGAGAATGACTATAGTGATGAAGTGGAAAGCCATTCTTTTGTGCTCTCTGTTGGCTAATGGATTTTCAGGATGTTTTTGATGTTTTAGGATCTGAGATGGTGAGCTGAAGGGTATGTGCAGTCATGCTATCTATATATATACATTTTGGCAATGTAAAATGGTTAAAAATGTGGAAAAGAAACTAGCATAAGATATTCATCTCAAGAACATGTTAAGATTGTCAAGAAGTAAAAATGTCCTTGGTGAGAATTATAATTTTATAAGTGGATCTTTGCATGTTTTGGATGGATGGTGAAGCATTTGTTTTGGCAAGTGTGGAATAAATAAAGCCATCAGTAGAAGTGGTCAGATCAACCTAAACATCTTTCTATATTTATCTGTTAACAGTAGTTCTCTCTCTTCGACCCTACTTGCTCAAAGTACAATACGATTTCCATGCCTTGCTCTAATAATTAATCTCAAAGATCGAATGAGCATTGTAGATGCCTTGAGAGTGTTAGGTTCAACACGTAACAGTTTTATTAGAGCAAGGCATGGAAATCGTATTGTACTTTGAGGTACATTTGGAACATTTTCTCAATATTGTTGCAAAGTAATAGTCTTTTTTGGAACCTAGCAGAAATCTGTTTGAATTCAATTGAGATAATAACATGTAGATCCACGTTCTGTTATTCATTCAATAACTTCTGTAATACAATACGACAATAGCTGATGTTGAATTAGAGAAAGTATTGATTTCTCCCATTTCTTACATACGTTTATTTATTAATGAAGAGCAAAACACAAACTGATACGTTTACTATTGATAATAGTCCGAATTTCCTGAAACAATCAATGAAGAGCAAAACACAAACTTAACATCCAGTAATAAAGCACTGAGCACACTTCCACACAAGACTGAAAGCTTGCTTCAAAAACGAAAAACTTGAGTCTCTCAATGCCGAAAATTGCGAACAATATCACAAAATCAATCCATGCAGACAAAAGAATCACAAATCCACGGATGAATGGAAAATGGGAGAGGTGAATCATCTTAGACAAGTATTTCAAACATGATTTTTGTGTATGAATTTGTTTATAGAACTAGAACATATGATAAGTCTGTTAGCTGAACAGCAAGAGACTTGGTCCAAACAGTCAAACTTATTCCAACCACAAGAACTTAGAACTGAATCATCTTGTTCTGAAACATCAGTCAATCTCAAAGCATTAGAACTTAGGGTGCCTTCTTTAAAGCTTAGACAGTCAGTTTAATTCAAGGGTGATCTCGTGTCGATTAACTGATTTCTAATTCAGTTATGTAATGTTCAGTTCAGTTCAGTGGTGTTCATTTCAGTTCAGTTCTGTGATGTCCATTTCAGTTCAATTCAGTGATGTTGAATTCATTTCAGTTCACTTTAGAAAAATTCAACCCTAAAAAATGCACCTTTAGAAGTCACTACAATTTACAGGGCATCAAGTTTGTTGACTAGACCACACATGAAGCCCCATTTACCAACTCAACAAAGACATATCAGCCATCTTCATCGACTCAATAATCAGCCACAATCAGTGGCGTATCCAGGAATTTAATACTGGGGGTACAAATTGGAGAAAATTTTTTTTATTATTATTTTAAATATGGGTCTTTTGACACTCAACATATAAACTTAATTGTATAACTAGGTGTATGTCCCGTGCGATGCACGGGCTTGTAGTTTATCATTAGAAAATATATTTGGAATGCTATCAAGAAAATAGGTTAATGATTTATCAATACTGTATATAATAAGTAATATGGAGTTGCCCGTATAAAAAAAAAGTTGTGCTATGTGTACTATAAAGTTGCTTATGTGACATGCAATTACAGTTGTTTGGATTTAAATGGATAAATTAATTTTATATTTTTTCATACTTTGAAAAATTATTCAAAAAAATAGTTAAATGATAGATTCACAATCACCACCTTGATATACTCTATCAACCGACATATTTATACATTTATGTGCTTGTATAGTCCATAAGTAATCATGATATGTCGCCTATGTATGCAATGACATTGATGCCACATGTCAATACAACAATTGTCATGATACACACTTTTATATTCCTTACGATGCACGACCTTGTTAGTACATCATGGACTATAAGTGTCCCATCCTTTTTTAAGTGTCATTTTAAATGTACGTCGTGTTTAATTTGTTTTCATTTTGTGTAAAAATTGTTTAGATTCAAAGTATGATGAATATTTGTTGGTTCATATTGAAAAGTATTTTCACTATATATAATTTTCATAATGTTTACATTCGTCGATTTATGAACAAATTGTGGTCAACTTTCGACCTCGAAATTGGAAAACGAAAAACTATTTAGATTCAAAATATGAAAGAATATCTGTTGGATTCGTATTGGAAATTTGGGCGAGAGTGATTGAAAGTCAAAAGCTGTCCTAAAGCCCTTTTGGGTCTCAGGTGGAATGCATGACTTAGATAATCAACTCCCCAAGATGTCACAGACCACGGCTTAGATAATCGATACTGCTTTCTTCCTCTGACTTCTTTAGCTACTTCCGCATTTGATGTACTTCCAGGGTGATCATCACAATTAGCCAAACTTCTTCAAAGAGTTAGCAGCCGGAGCTTATGTCTTTGAATAACTGTATGTCTACATCAACTGTTCACAATAGTTAGTATCTAAATAGCAAACAGCATTTATCTTTCTCATCTCATAATACACATTAATAACTGCAACCAAAGTAAGAACCTAGAAAACCAAAGCATTATAGTCTAGAATTCTAGTGGTTGTTTTCACACTTGCCACATCACCACCAGAATTCAGTCTTGATCGTACACTTCCTCTTGTTATGAGGAATGAGGGGTGTGCAACAATGTGTGCCTCCGTTTTGGGGGGTGGGAGGGTGGCCGGCTCGAGATGGATTAGATTTCCGGTCCCACATGAGCTGTTTGGTGGAGGCCGTTCTTACCATCAAAATACACAGGATTGAGAAGCTGAATGGAGAATACAGGATCCAACACAAAGGACAATTAATCCTAAATGCTAGCAGACTATTAATGCAACTTATTCAACCTGATGTAGCAGACAAGCAACCAATAGAAAACTGATACCAATATTTAAAAGGACAAGGAGTATCATCCAAATTAGTAGCTTACTTTCCATGAAGGCCCAATGAAATCCCAGCAAAGACAACGTAGGTACCAAAAGCCATGAATGGAATGTACAAATCCGGTGCATTGATATCATTCATTGGAGGTCTATAAGAGAGCCTTCCACCCACTGGCTCACTTATTCGCGTCCAAGGACCCTGCAGTAAAGGAAAACAAGAGTAGGTTAATAGTTTGCAAGAAAAAAAAGGAAACAACTAAAATTGTGATTGCAATTCTGCAAGAGAGAGAAAGGTTACTCTATGCAGAAAGGGAAACAAAAGAACCTTCAACTTGTTCCTCACATAGTGGTGATTCACTTGAAAATAATACTGGGGGTCAGATAAGTATCTGCATATCTGTTCAAAAGGACAAACTCTGAGTGATTTAAGTATTTGTAGATCCAAATATCTGTAACAATTTAGATAATAGAACTTTAATGATTCCATAAAATAACAGATGATGGAGTTTCTTGTGTTTTCAGATAATTTTGTTTACTGCAACACTTTAATCTGGCTCCAGATCACTGGGAATTTTTATAAGATACTAGAGAAGGTTCCTAATCTATGCTATTCAAGAACAAACGTAGACATATTGAAACTTTGCATTTAATTTGTGAATATATCCCACATGTTAAAAATTCTAGTCAGTACTCCTGGAACTACATGCCACTTCTCCAAATCACATTGTTTCCGACAAACAAGCAACATCCTCATTTTGTTTTAGTCACCAGAGAAAAATGTAAGTGGGCAAAGACACCTGCTTTTCCCCCTTTTACTGAAGGAACACTACTTTCCTCGAGTAAAAGAAGACCAATGAAAACCTACAAAGAGGAAATTTAGCCACAGCAGAAATTGAGTTCCCTCTTCACTAACCGTAAATAGACAAGGAAAACTTCAGAATCAAGATAAACAAATATCTCAAAAGTTCTTTTATGTATACAGCTTAAAAAAATAATACAAGCCAATACCAAAACAAAGGCAATTGCCACATGTGCGCCCACAAGAGTTTTTCAGTATGTTCCTATACTTTGCTGAGACAATCATGTTCCAGAAACGTAATTTTCAAGAATGAAAGGAAGGTGCCAAAGATTAAATAAGAAAGAAAGACATTTACAACACTAATAGATTGGCTAGTATGTCATAAGCTTTGCTGAAGGGAAAAAACTGATACAGAACAAGTAAGAACTCGACGAACAAGCAAAGTAAACAGAAATCCTTCAACTTTTAGAAAAGATACAGGATTTTAAAACCCCAGTTTCACTTCTGCTTCTGTCATATGTAAAAGCAAAGGAAATCGAAGTCCTTCAACTTTGACACTCCGCCCTGCTCTGGATCACAGTATCCAAAATCCAAATATGTAGTAAGCTGAGAGCTGGCAAAGCCCTCACTTATTGATGCCAACTACATTGCCACATTTTGATTGCATCAGACTCAGAAGAATCAATAGAAATCTTTACGAAGTACAAAAACATGCACCCAAATCCAAATTCGGAAACATGATGCACCTGAAGAAACATGGGGAACCATGATACCAAGAGCACCAGACATCAATAATTAAGTATACGAGTACTCCACTTACATTGCTTTGCACGTACTCAGAGCTGGAACCTAAAATTCTCTCCCCATATGCACCCAAGCCACCTCTGATAAATTCGGAACCAGCTGCACTAAATGGATTACCCAATGGATTAGGCTGGAAAATAGTGGGTGGTCTAGGAATACCAGGCTGAGCTCCAACATTGCTGTACATATCTGAAACAAAATCCAACTGTGAACACCACCATTATAACAAAGCATAGTCAAAAGCCAGGTCATAGTCTGAAACCAAGTAATAAGCAACATAGTAAGCGAAAGGATAGCAACATCCATCCTTCCAACAAGATAGAAGTTTAGCACCAATCTTCAGGGAAGAACAAAAGAAGTATCAGATATAGGTATTAATTATTCAATCTAAAAGCAGTTATGCAATGCATCTAAGAAACAGAATAAGACTAAGATAATTGCCCTTTTCAGTACCTTCTAGTGTCAAACCATACAAGCTCAAAGAAGTTACTATATTACAAAAGTATCCAACCACCAACCTCACAAGAAAGTCCCAACCTTCTAAGGTTCTAAATGTCCACAGCCATCTACTTTGGCAACACACTGCAAAATACAGTCAAGAGTTTAGATATGCATGATTCATAGATGTATTCTAAAAGCCTCATTAAGCTATCCTCTGCTTTTATTCATTGTGAAGTAGCAGGCTATAAATCAAAGGCTTAATGGCAACCACCATTATAAAATTGTAGGGATACGGTTGCATACATTTGTACCCCACTTGGGCAGGATCCTCCTTAAACAAAGAAACTTAACACGCTACAAAACCTGCCTCGTGATCTAAGAGATTAATCAGGCCACAGAGATTGATTAAAACAAGACTTTTGTACCTGTGTGAAGATGGTCAATGCGTGTACTTTTCTAGCATTGGCGGAGGCAAAAGGTTGGTAACTCCACCCATTAGGTCACTGGAGAGTTCTATAAACAAAAGTAAATGAAACTTCCACACGGATTTTCTAATGACGAGCCTGGTAAAATCTCCCATTTGAAAATCATGGTATAGCCTTTGACAACTACCACGGAACTCATTTCCTAAGTTAAGTTCTGTCCTGCACTGCACCATTATATACTTATTACACTCTTTATACATATTGCAAAGGTACCACTTTCTTAGTCCTTCTAGTATATTTTGATGACATTGTTCTAGCTGGCAAAGTGGCAATGATTGTCTGCCAGAAAATCAAGCAGTACCTGGATTGTTGTTTTCAAATTAAAGGCCTTGGTGTACTCAAATATTTCCTTGGAATTGAAATTGGTCGAAACCCGAAAGGGTTATTATTGTGCCAACTAGAGTATCCCTAAGGATACATAACTTGCATCTTGTATGTCTATATAAGCCCACATACTGAACTCATCAATAGAGGTCAGAATATTTCTTCCAAAACTTTTATCCTTAAAGGTTGTTCCATAATGTGGGTCACAAAACCCATCTTCAACATCCCATGTATCTCTCTTTGATCCCCCAATAAAGAAAGAATAGGATTGAGTACATAGGCATCTGTTTATGAGCTATGGCATCTGTTTTATGAATGCATATTCTTTAAGCCCTTGTTTATAATTTTATCCAGAGAGAATCTGATGTACAGTTTAGCTTTCATCTTTCAATGCAGACAACGCATAGAAATGTAATTCGAGTTTGATAAGGGGTTACCCATTTAAGGTTGGTATGGTAATCTGAGACTCTTGCATGCAGCTGCTGAGATCAAGAACCTTTGAAAACAGAGAACACTCGAAGGAAGAAGACTCGCCGTATTGACTGTTCTCTTTACTTTGTCCTTGCAGAGCTCCATAATTTACACCATCAGCAGTAAATACTGAAGAAAACAAATGTTGAACTGATACCAATTCCTTTGCTGCTGAGCTTTCATCAGTTGTTGATCTCATCTGAAATACAAAAGGTTAGAAAGTCAGTCAGAAGAGAAACTTATGCAACACTGCAAAAAAAAATAAAAAAATACAGCTGTTACTTTGCATTACCTTAGGAGGATCCTGTTCAAGGTCCACAAAAAAATGTGTAGAATCTGAGTTTAAACTCCTCTCAACATATTCAGCAAATTCTTTGACATTTACCAAGTATATCATATCTTCAATAACCATTACTCTTAGCTGCTGAAAAATAGTTGACTCCTGAAAAAAAAGGGGGTATACAGTAGTTCATAACAATGTAAAATATATATTCATGACCAGAAGCTTCGACAAATATATGCAACAATAAAGGATACAGAATTTGCATCTAAAAAGTGTACCCATCCAAAGAAGGCAATATAGCCTATTATATAAAATGCTTTTGTAATAAATGAAAATTCAATGGAGAGTGCTTCTCAAAAAGGGACATGAAATATTATCTAATGCAATTTTCACACTGATGGATCCAACAGATAGAAAGGTTGACATTGACCTTTCTGCTAATGGCAATTCAGCCCAATCCAACCACTCTTTCCCCGCTTGCAAAAAAGCCCGTCTCTAGTGGACAACTGAAATGTTGTAACTCTGCCCTTCCAATAGATAAATTCACTTTTCTAACAAGCTGGCCAACTTCATTTTCTCATTTTGAAATATCCAAAGTTACCATAATCTTGTGCTTACTTCGTAGACATTACCCAGCCACATCTGTCAGTCACTTACCAACTAAATTTTCACTTGCTGTACTTCAAGTTTGTCAATATTTTATAGCATTTTTTTGCCATTTCTATTCCTATGGATCATTGGAGTTCAACAGTGAAAGTTTTGGATCCCGACAGATGAAGCAACTTGGTAGAGAAAAAAATAACCTTTTGAAGAAGCTCAAAAAGGGTGCACAATTGCTCTTGTAACTCAGGCATCTTTCCACCATAGTCCACCATCACAACCGGTCTCATTCTAGAGCATAATGCCAACACATCTACATCAGCAAATTTGCAAATCTGTCAAGAAATTGAACCATGTTTAAGATTCAGCCAACATGATTTCTTACGATAACACAACCAACTTATAAACACCCACTCATGCATATATTCAAAGACACCTCCATAACTATGTGACCCGAACATGGGGATAACAACAAGTTATGGGTGTGGATCCGAGGATTAGACTTGTCTGTTTTAAGGGATTTTCCTAGTTTTTGGTCTGATTTGAAGACTCAAATGCCATATCATTTCCTAGTGTCCATCTATGACACATGTTAAAATGAAAAGCTCACATAACATATTGAGAACCCTTAAAAAAATGAGCTTGCATTAATTAGCTCAAACATCACATTGACATGAACAAGCCATCATTATCAAGTCATTTGCATGATATATCTATCAATCTTGTTTTGAATTCAGCAACAATACATACTTTCTGCTCTCACTGAAACCAATCAATAAAAAGACCCACAAGTGTATACTATTTACAGCAAAAATGATATCCCACATTCACAAATTCCTCTATGAAGCCCTTACATAGTTACATGTGTAAACTTGCTTAAATTATTATTGAAGGATAATAGTGAAAGTTTACATCACATTTGAAAATTTTCAAAGTCTCGAGCATGCACACAAGCCTCTTAAGGACCTAGTCCACACATTGCCAATTGATTTCATAAAGGCTTGTACACTTGATTGATCTGGGAATTGGGCACATTTGGCATTGGCGAATTAGCTCAAATTCACAATTTAGTGAAAAAAGTTTAAGGCTCCTTTAATTATTGAAATGGGTGTATAAAACCCGCAAGTTGTATGCTATTAATCAATCAATGACTTGAAAGAGCATCAAATCGAAAATGTGGCTAACTAAAACTGTAACAAGACATATTTGTTAAAGAAATATAACATTATGAACAAAATTAAGATACAAACCTATCTCAAGACGGCGTTTTGATGAAGGTTTAAGGCGCCATCTCATTTGAGAAAGACTGGAATCTAACGCCTTCAATACTTCTACTACTTGTGCGCTTTCCATGTTGTGCTCACTGTTTCTCTGAGCCTCTGATCAGCACAGACCTACAACATTTTAGAACTTCTGAGTTTCAGATTGTAATTCGTAAAACGGAGTAATGGTTTGTTAGGCATTGGCATTGGTTGTTAGCTTTTCATTATCATCAATACTATACTATGAAGACAGGATAGGCCGGAGGGGTCAGGTGTTTGCAGCATTGCATCCTTACCCCCTATGAAGACAAAGAGCAAGACTGTTTCCGTTTGACCCTTGATCCAAAGTGCAACGACCATCGGCAACTTCCAAAAAATGAGAAATCCAGATAGTTTGATGAGCCTATTTGATCTAGTCCATTATATCCCAAAGCGAAAGAGCAACAAATTTTTGGCTCCATAAGACAGGACAATAGGATCTTATGGAGCCAATAGAGATAGATTTTACTTATTTAGTTGTCCTTTTACCTTAGCTTTATACATCATAGATCATAAACCCAAAGACCAATTTGAAAATTTTAAATGAGGCATCATCTTCATCTCCTTCACCAATGCCCCAATTATACTCCTAGAGATATTCATCTTATTTGGATATATACATCCTTGTATAAAATCCATTCTAGTTCACAAAGTAACTATAAACACTTGTTTATAAACTATTCATTAGCCAAACAAAAAGGGAAAAACCCCACAAAAATACCAAAGTTGAAGTTTCTTGCTGTTTTTTCCAATCGGTGATACATCAAACAAATTCAGGATAACTATGACATTTAACAGAGAAGTTTACAGAAATATAGGGGAAATATGAAGGGAGACAGAGAGGAGAGAGATTACCTGGGTTTTGTGAGGGACAAATCTGATGGATGACAGCAGCCAAAATGTGTTTGTGGTCTGACTGACGAAAAGGACTGAAAATGGCTAATATGTTCTTTTGGTTCTCACTTCAGTTTGGCTTACCAGTTCGGTCTACTTCAGCTAGCCTTATATAGTGTACAACTTAAAATTCTGTCCCTTTGGCTGACAACTTAAAATTTTTTGCTCAATTTATACTCCAGTTAACTTCAGTTCGATTCTTCTTACGGGAGAAATACAAACCCTGAGTTTTTTTTTTTTTTTTTTTGAGTTTGATATGGCAAGATAGCCGGCTTGTAGGCAATTACAGGTTTATTCTCCCTTATAAATTTTTTCATTTTTTCATTACAACAAAAATCAACAATTTTAACAATGTGATAAAAAATAAAAATAAAATTAATGTTCAACAAAATTTACGGTGCGTTTGTTAGAGCTTACACGGTCAGTTCAGTTCAGTTCAGGTGTCAATTCAGTGATTTCAAATTCAGTTAAACGATGTTCAATTCAGTTTAGTGGTGCTGAGTTCAGAAACATACTTTTTGTCTCACATATCAAGTTGTGTTCAATTCAGTTCAGTTGTGTCGAGTTCAGTTCAGTAGTATCCAGTTTAGTAATGTTGAATGTAGTTCTGATAAGTTCAGCCCTAACAAACACACCCTAAGTAGATTAAATAATTCAACAAAATTCCCTAAGATAAACTTCTAGACGTGTTGTAAACTAATTCAACTTTTTTTTTTTTTTATGTTAAAACTATTTGTAGATTTTGTTCATTTAACTTATTGTTCTAAGTTATATGAAAATAGGGATAATCAAACCACTTCTATTTCGAAGCCTCAACTTTCATATAGAAATCAGAATTTTAGATATGACCCAACTTATTTTCTTATACAAACTACTTAATCTGTTTTCTATTTTTCTTTTTTGTAAAATTTTCAAGAAATACAATTTATTTATTTTTGGTTCAAAAGGAAATACAAATGATTCCTAATCAACCCGATAAATCGTTAAAGTTTTAATTTTTTCGTTATTCGTATAGAAAGAACGAACTTTAATGATCCAAAATTAAGGATTTCATTGAGATCAGGTCAAGAGAGTATTTTAAAATTTCAATGAGGTACCCAATTGGGGCTCACCCCTATGAATTATGACTATTTAAAAATAAATATAAATAAATTTGCATCCAAAAAAAATTAAAAAATAAATATAAATAGAGTAATACATCAAGAGACAAATGGGAGTATGTAAAGAGTAAGGATCCTCTCCATTTTATATAAGAAATGGAGGCTTTCATTTCTTAAATCTTTTATTATTGCACGCACGAGAAATGAAGGGAGTTGTTGAATAATTGAATGATTAAAACAAAATTCAATTTCAGGAAAAATTTAAAAAAAAAAAGGCAAAATAATATAGGAAACTCACTGTGGTTCGGCAAGGGCAGCCGGGAATTACTGTAGGATGGTCAACTTGGGTTAATTAATTAGCAATCTATAAATAACTAATTATCAGAATTAATATATCTATGACCTGCTTTTATTTGTTTGTTTGTTCTGAAAAAAGAAGATAACTTTATTCCATTTAGGCATGCGACAAATCATAGTGGAAAAATATAAAAAACAAAGCATTTTGCATAATACAATTGACAATTATTCCAAAGTATCCCTTTGATCCAATCTTTAATTTATATGGAACACCTTCTAGTTAATTAATTGTTACTTATTAATAGCACGACATGTCTTCCTAATCTCTCCTTGGTTGCCTGTAAGAACTCCAATTCGAGCCATCTTGACCATAGCTGGACCAAATTGAAAAACCCATAGGTAAGGATCATAAGCTAGTCCGTTAACAAGACCTCTAGTTAGCGGGTGTGATGCGATGTTCTGATCAATTTCCATGGCGCCATTGTGTGCCACAATTTGCTTGTAGTAACCATTGTCAATGGTGAAGTGGCTATTAGGAGTTTGGTCGAGGAATGCTTCATTGTCGTCTTCACTGTTAAGAGGACATGTGTTTTGCATCAGTTTAAGTAACGCTGCACTCATGGTAGGATCTGGTTGGTTGGTGTTTTGGAAATTGTATAGACGTTCTTTGAATGACTGACAGTGTGCAACTCCGACGGTGTCCACCTAAGTTAACATGGAAAAATAATTAAGCAATCAATTAAATAAAGTATATAATTTTTTGGATTTTTAAATTAAGGAAATGAATTAGACGTTGCTCATGATATTCCATGTGCTTTAATTTGCTTTTGTCAAGTTTTTGTAAGGATACCTAAGAGAACAACAAAGTCGTCAACTGTAAGCCCTCTATCTGCAAATATCTTAATAACTTGAGGTATTGCAAATGTTGGACCGGGGATGTTTGCTAGGGCTTCACTTTTAAAAGAGGTTAACCAATTTCCTCCGGCCTGCATCATTCACAAATATAAGTTAACCGGCTTGGTATATGTACTACACATAAAAGAGGTTAGTTGCCATTTTTCATTAATTAGTTTCATACATTTTGAAAAAAAAAACGCACACACATATATATATATATATAAAAGAAGGTATACGTACAATATATGCATGGTGATATGATGCTTACTAGGTAAATAGCGGATCTAGTGGCTATAGTAAGAACATCAGCACAAGAAACAACTCCTGGACAAGTATTCTCTATGGTAGTTTTTATGTCATCTATAGTATCAAAGCCACCAAGAGTCAGATTCGGCACTGCTGTCTTCTCGCTATCTTGTCCATCAAGAAAAACGGATCCATCACATCCCTCATTTCCACACAATTTGAAGCATAAAGCCAAGTTCTCATCAAATATACATAATTAAAACTTAAACTTAACCAACAGTTAAACAACAATTAATTGAATCACGAACAAACTATATAAATAACAAATTAAGATATTCGTTCACATACCCTAACAAAACAGTCATGGAATGACATGCGAAGTAGATCAGACACGGTATCTGAATCTTCCATCAAGTTTTGCTGAATTATTCCATGAATAATTCTCTCAACTTTATTCTGACCACATTTACCACTGTAAAATCCGACACGTAACTGACCATAACAAGGGTCAGGAAGGGTCACCAAAAATAGTCCAAGGGCAAGAACGAACAGAGAACTTGCACTTGTTTTCATGCTTTATGTTGCTTCTATACTTCGTTTTTTTTTTGTTGGATTTCAGTGTGATGAAAATCGCAAAGCAACTCTTCCATATTTATATTACAGAGCAAAAAGACATGCATGAGTTTTCTACGTGTACTTGCTAAATGATTGATAGTCAAATTGGGATGAAAATCCGGGACTTTGGAACTCATCAATTTTCGATACGTTTATTTCAACTAGTGGGTGGTATACCCATGCCGATGACACTACAAAGATATGGCATGTTTGGATATAAAATAAATAAGATTGTCCTATATATTCAATTCGCCAATCAGATTCTATTTGGACTAGACCTAATTGTTCAATGACGCAAATTTTTACCTATTCTTGAAAGTATATATACTTCTCCATCAAATTTTTAATGCTTAGCCTAAAATTGAAGTGCATATACTTTTTATTACGAGTATATTAAAATAAACTCGATAGTAGTTTTGAATTGTTCGCTTAATGGTTTACTTTTTCAGTATTAACAACACAAGCATGATTGGGCTAACAGAAATGGAAATTAAACACTCAATTTCGTATCGTAGACGTTAGCCATAAGTTAGGCTTGCTGAGTGTGAGGCGGCAATACATAGAGTGTGTGCTAAGAAGAGGCATTGCGGCACGGAGCGAGACCGTGACTCATGAGCCAAGGGGAATTTTTTTATTTATTTATAAGGTAAGGGATGTCCGCTCCTAGGTTAACCTATTTCGGGTTTAAGACCCAGAAGTTTAGTGGGCAAGTATTTGGAGGTTGGGGGAGGGGAATAAGGGGAAAGGGTCCCAAATGCCCCTAGTAAAATTTGAACCTTGGTGGTGGGTAAGGAAATCAAAGTTCAAACTACTAGATCAACCTTTGTTGGTTAAGCCAAGGGAAAAATTGTAATTAGCTGAGTGACTGCAACTAGGCAAAAAATAAGTAGGGTTTGGGAGTGAACAATGATAGAATGGTGGCGTTTGAATAGTTCAACACAAAACCAAACGGTATCTACAACAGGTTATTGGTCTAAGTCTTTGATTTTGGTATTACTATTGATTGTATTAGAATCTGTTTTAGGGGTTGTGTGCTTGTGTTATATATACATATTGGTAGAGGCGTAGAATACAAAAAGTCAAAAATTCATGAAAGATAGTCTAATTATGAAACGATTGTTATATTTTTCATAAAAGTGATACTTATTATGGAGTATGGACTAAATAATTGTTACTTTATTTTAGATATTTTTAGATGTTGAAATAAAAGTGTTAGTACTTTTTTAGAAAAAAACGTGTTACTTTTAACCATTTTACTATGAAATGGTCTTATAAAAAATTGATAGGATGGTATTGTTTTAGGGTGTGTTTTCTCGGACAACTTTGCCATGACTATTTGTATACATTGGATTTGTATGTCGATTTGAGTCATGAATTTTTCCCGCTTGAGAACTCACGGTATATATGTGTTGATAATTTTATTATGGTTTTCGAATTTTCTTGCAAAACAGGGGAGGCGGTCCATTTCACTCGAAAGCTAGAGATGAGAAATGTGACAATCTCTTTCCTCTATTGAACACGTATTGAGTAGTAATGACCAGACAAATTACGCATGTGACTCAAATTCATCTCTCTTGAGAGATTATCAAGTTAAACATCAATTTTTATAAAACGTAACCTTAACGTACGGCGCCTTATACAAGTATAGTATCATGCTGTCGTTATATTTGATTATAAAGGCGACCTCATGTTAAGACGATCTTATAATAGATGTATTACATGTTAAATATTCACAGTTGGCAGTTTAGACGTCAAATCAACAATTTAAAGTAAATCATCTGTCTCATTTTGTATTACTATTGAAATTATATTACTTAACCACTTTTGGCTCGGCCCATTTGTTTGAAAATTTCAAAAAGGTAGATGCTAAATTGATACTCTCTTTTTATGGGCCCAATGACTAATTTGATGCTCTAGCCTAGTATAGTTCCGTTCCGTATAGAAATGAGTATTCTTTTTTTTTTTTTTTTGCTACAAGGACGCATGTAATAGTCCGTAAATCATATGTGCCGGGTAAGCTAATCTATCTTTGATGGATCGACGGGCTCAAATAGAGGAGGAGACCCTCCCTATAAAGAAAGATAAAGGAGATTTTTTTATTCTCCCTACATGAGGATTCGAACCCCTGACCACTGAGTTGTCAGGAAAAAACACTTACCACTTGAACTCCCACCTTATCCTAAGTATAGAAATGAGTATTCACCCTCCAATAATTTGGAGAAAAAGATCTGCATGTTGAGTGTCGACAATAGAATTATAACATATTTTGCCAAACACGTACAACATGCTTTTATGGATGCTTAATGATCCAAAAAATTTCGTCTTTATCTTCCCATGTGGAGTTCCACTTGTTGGACTTTGCATGGTTTGATTGGATGATATTGATATGTGATGAATATTGAATTTACTACTCCCTCCGTTCCGTTCAAACGCTCTCATTTGCTTTTGGCACAAAAAATAAGGAAAATTTATTTTGCCATCTATTTTCCCCATATACCCTCAATATTAACATGGGTGGAGAGAGACTTAAGGAGAGAGAAAGAAGAGGCTGGGGCTTGGGTTTTAATGGGGGTAATATTGTAAATGACTAGTAAATTCCTTACCAACTAAAGAAATAGGAGTGTTTGTATGAAACATCCATTTTAGGCAAATGGGAGCGTTTGAACGGAACGGAGGTAGTACTAGTTTACTGTACATACTTTTCAATAATGCAATTCTAGCTCCAATTATTGCACAAGTCATCTTGTTCAGATATTTATCAATGGACTGTCCGATTTCTCCAAATGAAAAATAAAACGTGAAGTAGCGGTGAATTGATAGTAGTTGATGGTAATAGGTGATACTAAGGCTCCGTTTGATTCATCTAGATAAATCTGATCTGATCTGAACTGAACTGATCTGAACTGAATTGTGAACTTAATTGATTTTTTGAACTTGACCGTTAACCATTTAAAATTTGTCCAAACATAGTCAATATTGGACTCATTTGAAAGTATGCTTTGAGAGCTTTCCGATGACAGTTTTCATCATGAAATTATTTCGGAATAAAAAGTTATATGACTAACAAAGTTACACATGAATTGAATTGAACTGAACTGAATTGGACTGAATTGAATTTAAGTAAAATTAAGATAAAAAAGGAACCTAAATAGAGCTAATTAAGATTGTGTTCTTTCCGTACTTTTTAGAATCGGTTTTCTTCTTTTCTGTGGAAAAGAATATATACTCTTAAGTCTTAGCACAAAATATAGATGCAATGAATTGTTAACTTTTCAGCAAAATTTAAGAAGATTGTTCTGTATTGCACACTTGATGATTACATCAAATTAGATATCTCTTATTTGTAGGGCCCACATAAAAGGTTGAAACGACAACATAATTTTTTGCAACATTCTACAAACGAAAAGAATAATTGATTTCAGAAATGACTAAAAACACACTAATTAACAGAGCCACAGGTTTTTCTAATTTCACCTTGATTGCCTGTAAGAACTCCAATTCTGGACATTTTGACCACGTCTGGACCAAATTGCTGCAGAAATTTGTGAGGATGAAAAGCTAGTCCCTGCACAACACCTCTAGTACGAGGATCTGTTGCCACGTTATGATCAATTTCCAATATGCCCTTGTGTGCCAAAATCTGTTTGTAATAACCATTGTCAATGGTGAAGTGGCTCTTGGGAGTTTGATCGAGGAATGCTTGACCGTCGGTTTTATTGTTTAAGGGACATGTCTTTTGCAAAAGATGTAGGAGAGATGAACTTATGGTCGAATCTGGCTTATTGGTATTACGGAAATTATACAGACGTTTTTTGAATGAGTGGCAATGTGCAGTTCCAACAGTATGTCCACTTATTTAACGTAAAAGTAGGTTATATCAGATATCAAAAGCTAAGTAAGAGGATAAATTTAAATTGTTTTAAGTTAGTTTTGTCTATTTGTGTTCTTCATTTTGTTTGAAATTCATTGGTAAGTACCTAGAAGAACAACAGAATCGTCCTTAGTGAGGCCCTTTTTAGCAAATAATTGTATAGCTTGAGTTATTGGGATTGTCGGTGGAGGAATGCTTGTTTTCCGCTTCACTCTTTCATGACACTAGCGAATCTTTTCTTCCTGTTTCTACCTCAAACCAATTTCCTCCTACCTGCATCGACAAAAACAAGTTAGTATTACTACTGTGGGACTTGGGAGTGACCATTTCAAATAACAAAAGAGGATGAGTATCACTTAGCAAGGCGATAGCAGCTCTAGTACCTATGAAAAAAAAGGAAACAAGTGAAATCCCAAACTAAAAGAAAAGTAAAATTCAACTTACTAAGATACATAAATAGAGTAATAAATAAATTAAACTCACCCTAATAAAACAGTCATGAAATGACAAGCGAGTAAGATCAGACACAATATCAGGATCATCCTCAATTTTCTTCTTTACTACATCATAAATTACTTTCTCAATATCAGTTTGGCCACACTTGCCATGGTAGAACCCAACTTGCAAACCACACTTGCCATGGTAAGACTCAACTTGCAAATGCCCATAACAACAATGGCTCATTAAAATAATGAGCCCAAAAGGCGAACATAGATGAAAGCAGAGAGGTTGCTCTCATTTTGTATACTCTTATATCTTTGCAAAGTAAGTATATAAAATTAATTTGAACTAGCTAGCTTGACTTGTTTGTTATGTGATGAAAGTGGCTAGAAGCTCTTTAGTTATTTATAGAGAGATAAGCCAAGGTTAAGCTTTTAGGTGTGTGGCTAGCGAAACCACGATTATTTGGTAAGAAGTTACTCCTATTAAATGAGACAACACTCACACTGAGTCACAGTCTCGTACTTATTGTTTTTTGCGGGGAATACTTTTCTTCCGTAGAACGGTCAACTTAATTGGCTCAATTTGGTACTCGCTCTTTTTCTTTTTTTTTTTTTTTGTCACAACCAAGTGTATTCATCGTCGACCACGTACCGTGACTATTTTTTCGCACTGGTTTGTAGGCACCTTAAATAGTGGGACATCTGACTAAGAAATTTAAAGTTGCTTCATAACCAAAACAAGATTCAAACCCTCGACTTTAATTAAGGATGAATTACCACTCAACCACACCTCCTTAATTATTTGATACTCCTATTTAAGACAGATAATTATTTGTTTGCTCAGAAAAAGGCCTCTAGCAACAAGTCAAATAAAAAAGCAACAAATAAAGCGGTAATAAATAATCCTAATTGTTACTTCCTTGATAAACAACAACAACAATAACCCAGTAAATGTCCCGCCGAGGGCGGGGTCTGGGGAGGTCCAGATGTACGCAGCCTTACCCCTAACTAGTCGCCTAGCAGGGAGACTGTTTCCGAAAGATCCGCAAAAACAATTTGATATGTTACTTCCTTGATGGTTATGTAATTTTGACTTGGATGCATGGTGTAGTCTATAATGGCCAGCTTTACCTCACTCCTTTTTTTTACTACCCCTTGCAAAATTATTGGTCAGTTACTGTATCATTTTGAAAGATTATATACTCCGTATTTCAGAGGTACGTACAATAGAAATTGACTTGCTTTTTAGTTGTTCAAATTATCATACTTATAGTTTTACAAGTGGTTGCTGGTTGGCTACCCTCGAGAGGAAGCCATTCTCTTCCTTAACTATTTAAAATAAAATAAAATAAAATAAAAATTAGTTGGGTTGCCGTGAATGTGATCAGAATTAAAATTCTTTCAATTTCGTACACTTGGAGGTAAAATTTACTATGAGATTGGGATAACCCTTGAGTAGATAAGGATAGGGTAAAGCTCCGTTTGCTTCACATGAAAAAAAATTAACCGGATTGATTTTTTTAATTAACCAATTAAATTTCATCCAAACATATTCAATATTAGGCTCATTTGAAAGTATGTTTTGAGATCTTTCCGATAACATAGTTATCATCATAAATTTATTTCGGAATAAAAAGTTATCTGAGTGATAAGGTTACTGGTGACACATCAACTGAACTGAATTTATGGTTATAGTAGTGCATTGGAAACCGTGAAAAAATAGGTGTTAAGATTTTGCTAAAACGGAGGAAGTATATGGTTGATCTTTGTCATTTGGATAGCAAACCCTAAAGTCATCATAATTTTGAAAACGTTAATTAGTTGATTGTATGAGTATTATCCTTGGCTAAAGTAGTTGATTTGAAAGATCTTCATCCTCCCAAAAAAATCCTAGCTGCTTTTTTGTTTAGGGCCTGCCATTAGCAATTCTTTGTTAATGGTAAGCTCCAATTCTATTTGTTTCATTGTTTTGTTCTGTTTTTTAGTTTTAGTATGTCGAATAATATCAGTCTTTCCATCTGTGAGAGTTAGTTTGTCCCATTCATTGGGTTCAACTGTCTCTCACTTTTTGAGAGTATTGTTAGTTTTTTGTTTTGTTGTTCGTATGGTACTTTGGCGGATCTATTCTATCAAGAGGTGGTCTACGATGTCGGATTGGAGCATTCAAAGATAGCAGAGTCTTCCGCGAAGAGGCTGTAATATGGAAAACAGTGATTAAATGGAAGCCGATCGGAATTGTTGAATCTGTAGTGCTACATAGCTTTTTTATTCGAATGTATTCTGATGTTTTAGATCTATTTCTTGTTGAATTCAATCCTTCTTGTAAGTGCCGTATGGCTTTCAATTAATGGAATTTCTTTTCCCCTAAAAAAAAATAGTTAATTAGAAGCTATATATGTAATGACTTTGTGTCAAAAATATTATGCTTGCTAGGAGAATCTAATTGGATGAGTGATTTTCCTTCCATATACTTTGTCCAACATCTTGTGTGATGATGTTTTCAAAGTAATGAAAATATTTAACGCTTCCCTTAATTAAGGATTCAAGAAAAACTGAACAACCAACTTGCTAGTATTATTTCTAGCAAACGATAGATGCAAAACACTGAGAATGATGAATCATTTAACTTTCCATCAAAATTTAACAAGATTGTTCTGTATACATTGCACACTTGATGATTACACATCTACACCAAAATAGGGATTATCCTTTATTTGTAGGGCCCAAATAGAAGGTTGAAATGACAACACACATTGTTTTTTTTTGCAAGATTCCACAAACGAAAAGAATAATTGATTTCAGAAAAAACTAGAAACGAATACACTAATTAACGGAACCACAAGTTCTTCTAATTTCACCTTGATGGCCTGTAAGAACTCCAATTCTGGACATTTTGACCATGGCTGGACCAAATTGGTGCAGAAATTTGTGAGGATGACGAGCTAGTCCCTTCACAATGCCTCTAGTACGATGATCTATTGCCATGTTTTGATCAATCTCCAAAATGCCCTTATGTGCCACAAGTTGCTTGTAATAACCATTGTCAATTTTGAAGTGGCTTCCTGGAGTTTGATCAAGGAATGTTTCACCGTCGGTTTTACTGTTTAGGGGACATGTCTTCTTTAAAAGATGAAGGAGGGATGAACTTATGGTCGAATCTGGCTTCTTGGTATTACGGAAATTATATAAACGTTCTTTGAATGAGTGACAATGTGCAGTTCCAACTGTATGTCCACCTGTTTAACATAAAAGTAATTAACATCAAATAGCACAAAGTAGGACGATAAAGTTAAACTAGGTATTTTAAGTGTATATGATGTACCTAGAAGAACAACAAAGTCGTCCTTAGTGAGGCCCTTTTTAGCAAATAATTGTATAGCTTGAGTCACAAGGATTGTTGGTGGAGGAATGCTTGTTTCTGCTTCACTTTTCCGTGACACTAGTGAATCCCTTCTTCCTGTTTCTACTTCAAACCATTTTCCTCCCGCCTGCATAAATAATGATAAAAGTTAGTTAGTTTCACTATCATGTGAGAGTGATCATTTCAAAATTACAAAAGAGGATGAGTATTAATTAATTAAACATGACACTTACCAAGGCAATAGAAGCTCTAGTAGCTATAACAAGGACATCAGCACAAGAAACTATTCCTGGACAAGCCTTCTCTACCGCGGCCTTGATATCATCAACGGTTTTAAAACCACCAAGATCTTTGTTTAATGTTGCTGTTTTCTCCGTATCTTTTCCATTGAGAAAGATCGATGCATCACAACCCTTTACAGAAGAAGTAATTAGCATTCATTGTGAAAGTGAAATCACAAACTAATTTTAGTAATAAAACGTACTCACCCTAATAAAGCAGTCATGGAATGACAAGCGAGTAAGATCAGAGACAACATCAGGGTCGGCTTTGATTTTATGCTTCACAACATCATAAATGACATTCTCAATGTCAGTATGGCCACACTTGCCATGGTAAAACCCAACTTGTAAATTACCATAACAATGGCAAGCAAAGCTCATCATTAAAATGAGCCCAAAGATGATAAACACCGTTGAAACAGAGGATGTTCTCATTTTGGTAGTTTGAGTTTGTTATGTGATGACTTAAAACACCTAGAAACTCTTTAGTTATTTATAGAGAGATCGATAAGCCAAGTTAAGCTTGAATGAGAGCAAGCACGATTATTGAGTAAGAAGTAGTTATTGTTTATTATTCTGTTTTGGACGGGCTCACAGGCCCGTGGGCCCGTGGCCTGGCTGCTGGGGGGAATACTTTTCTTAGAGTACGTAGGATGGTCAACTTGGCTTAATTTAGTACTCCTTTTTACAACAGATTAAAATTTGTTTGCTCAGATACAGTTAGGCTTAGTTACTTTTGTTCCAATTATCCCTCCAACACTCAAAAAAAAAGAAAAAAGAATGGTAATCTATAATCCTAAGTTACTTCCTGGATCGTTACGTAATTTTGAATTGGATGATGTAGTCTATATTGGGCAGCTTTGCAAAAATATTGGTAAGTTACTGTGTCAATTTGAAAATACTACTCAAATAGACAATCAAATAATCGCAGCTAGTAGTTGCATGAAAGTTTAAGTTTGGTGGATGATTAAATTTCAGAGGTATAATTGAATTTGACTTGCTTTGCAGTTGTCCAGTCATAGTTATAGATAGCATAGTGACACAGGCAAATAAGCTGGTTGGTTGGCGCAAAAGCGATAAGAACCAAAATTCTTTCAATTTTCATACACTTTGATCATGCTTTGCAGTTTGCATCACCTTCTCTTGCATTGCTTCCGACCACTTAGGTGATTTTTAGTACTTTAATTGAGCAATACAATTGTAATAACCCCGCTTTTTTTCACTGAATTGAACTAAAACGATTACCACATCACTTAAGTGAATTAAACGATTGAACTGATTATTATATCATTGAATTGAACTAAACTGAAAAAAATTGATTCTTAAATAAATAAATAAAAGTACATACTCTGAATAATTAATAAGTGTAGCATAATGAGGTGCTAAATAAGTTAAATTAGAAGTACAAGCATAATTGTAATTCTTATTCGAAATCATGGAATATATTACTATTATTTAAAAGTACATATATTTAAACAAAATATTAGCTAGTGACTATACCTTTGCACTAAATCAAAATTAGCCACTTCACTTTTATAGTAGAGTCGTTTGATTATAATGGGACAGTTAGAATATCCATCCATTTAAATAGACAATAGAAACATATATAATTTTATTTTATTTTTTTTTTGATTTTATAGACTCCAGATATTTAAAATTCGTATAATTATTATTATTATTTTTTTGAAGGAAAGAGAATTCATTCATTCATAGAAAACCATCCGGCGTCTACAACGGTGAATATCTCTAAACAAATCTAAATCTAACATAACCAAGTATAAATCTAATATAACAAGATGAATATGATTTCCACTATCACTGCTTGAAATCGGTGTCTTGGTCAGCTCCGTCGACAAGTGACTACCAATCAAAACATCAATGTTAGAAATCGGCGTCTTGATCAGCTTCGTCGATAATTGACAATGCCCTGATATAGCAAAAAATATGCTATACAGTAAACGGGAGGCCACCGCCTTTTCCTTACGATCGGAGGTAAGCACGAAACGTGTTGCAGCTATTTGGGAGAACAAATCCCCTTGCCATAGTAGATTGAACTTGTCTTCTTGATTCATCAAATCGAACCTTCGACGACCCTCCGACGAACGTGGAGAACTACACAATCTCTCACCAAAGGAGAGTTTATTACTAACCATAAAGAAAAACAAACTAAAAAACTAGATCGAAAACAAAAAATCAACAACGGAGGGGCTAACCACCGGCAAAAATGCCGGTGGTAGCCCCAAGATGAGTCAAAAAGAAAGGGAAGTTAGGGTTTTTTGAGAGAGAAAAGAGAGAGAGAACGGCTGCAAAATTCGTATAATTATATTTGTCCATTAGACGAAAAATATACATGTCAAGCCAAATTTGTGTTCCAAGCGGACATAATTGGCTCCAAAACACTATGACATGGACAATTAGTACACCTTGTTGTGAATTAATGATCATAACTATATTTATATGGTTGATTGTTACCCTTCGTCTAAATTAGTACTATACTAGAGCAAATTTAGTAGGCCGTAATGCTGAAACCTCACTGCTGGTGATTCAACGTTGAACTGTTGAAGTATCAAGATCTTCTTTGGATTTGTCGATATTTGATAGCTACTTTTAAGTAGTTGAGTTTATTGAAATAAGATGAGATTACTTATAAATTAAAAAAAAAACAAAACAAATGATGCAAACAATGTTAATTTTTTTGTTTAACCAAATGCTCACCTAAGTCATTTGGATTAAGACTAATTATGCTCGTACCAAATCTGCCTACGAATAGGTAAAGTTCTTCCAATAAGTAATTTCTCTATTTACAAGATTCGAACTCTCAACCTTCCTTAAAAGTTAAAAGATACTCCCTCCGTCCCACAATATAAGTCGTGCTAAAAAATTTGGTTTTTTCCCATATTGTAAGTCATTTTAGAGTTCCAACAAATCATTTATTATTTTTTGCCCATTCTACCCTTATTTCATATTACCTCATTATTTACTCACTTTTTGGCTAAATACAAAGTCAAGGGGTAAACTAGTCAAGTTTAATTATTTTTGATAGAATTAAGACTATTTAATGACTTTCTTAATTTGTGTGCAAAAACCTTAAACGACTTATATTGTGGAACGGAAGGAGTATGAGAGTGCCGAACCGTTCACACCAATCACTTATCGGTAATAATGTTGATAGTGTTCCATCATTTATCTTTCATCCTTTTTCACCAACCTGCATACAGGATAAGGACTATACTTTTTCACTACAAAATAACAGTGTGATTAAGACATGAGTGAGTATGACCACGTAACTAATTTGAGGATTCAATTATTGGGGGTAAAGGAGCTGCATGTTGAATTGTTGACTAAAGTCATGTTCCGCCAAACACACTTTAATTATAAAGTTACCTTTCTGTTAGGTGGTATCAACCCATTCCAGGTAGATATTTCCTTATTAGTCGTAAATCGTATTTACTCTCCATGTCCAATTAACGGATCCCCAATTAACAGCTGGCGTTTGAATCACGTGCGATTTACATATTAAGCCCAATAACGTAGTCTCGATGCTTCGTTTCGTCTGTTCCGTGCCACTCCGTTTATCTTTATCTTGCACTATATTGTAGAAGAGATTATGACCTAGTAGTGTCTTATAAAACGCACTCAAGATATATGTGAGTTTCCTATATTATTTTGCCTTTTTTTTTTTTTTTAATTTTTCCTGAAATTGAATTTTGTTCTAATCATTCAATTATTCAACAACTCCCTTCATTTCTCGTGCGTGCAATAATAAAAGATTTCGCGCCCAATTTTTCACGTAATTGTTTATTCAAATGCCCTAATTAATTTTTATATTAATAAAAAGCGACATAATAAAGCGAAGCTTTACCTGCCTTTTCCCTATAAATTAAGGAAGAGTTGCTTGCCCAAAATATCATCACATAGGAAATCCAAGCTAAGTAAGATTATTAGCTAGTTCCTACTATCATATATAATTTTAAAAAATAAAAGAATAAACTATCAGAATAATGAGAGCAGCCTCCCTTTCAACAATGCTCGCCATTGGGCTTATCTTAATGATGAGCTTTGCTAGCCATTGCTTTGGACATCTCCAAGTTGGGTTTTACAATGGCAAGTGTGGGGGAAATGACGTTGAGAAAGTCATTTATGGAGTAGTAAAACAAAAGATGACATCCGACCCTGATACCGTGTCTGATCTTATTCGTTTGTCATTTCATGACTGTTTCATTAGAGTAAGTTCTATTATAATGTCTATGATCAATTTTTTATTTTTATTTTTTATTAAGAGTGTTTTTAGTTGTTTTATGAAGAAAAAAAAAGGTAAGCTCACGTATGAAGTAACGTTGTTGTACTGTGTATATCATGATAAACTTCTTTTCTTATTATGAATGATCCCTTGTTTTCGTGCACATATGATTTTGGTAACAATGGAGTTTAAGTAACTTTTTTTTTATAGGGGTGTGATGCATCAATTTTTCTCAACGGAAAAGATACTGAGAAAGCAGCAACACCAAACAAAGATTTAGCTGGGTTTAAAACTGTTGATGACATTAAGACAACTGTAGAGAAAGCTTGCCCAGGCGTAGTCTCCTGTGCTGATGTTCTTGTTATAGCTAGTAGAGCTGCTGTCTCCTTGGTAAGTTTCACATTATTTGAACTTCAATTTCCAAAGTGCTTTTGAAAAAAGGGGACATATAATAGAGAAGGAGGGTCATACTCATGAGACACACTCGGTATATAGTGAAACTAAAATAAATCTTTATCATCATAATAATTGCAGGCTGGAGGAAAATGGTATGCGGTAGAAACAGGAAGAAGAGACTCACTAGTGTCACATAAAAGTGAAGCAGCAGCAAACATTCCTCCGCCGACAATGCCAGTGCCTCAAGCCATTCAATTATTTGCTAAGAAAGGGCTCAATAAGGACGACTTTGTTGTTCTTCTAGGTATTTATCTATACATTTTACACAAAACAAAATGGTTTTCTATATATGCTCCCAACAATGAAATCTAATTTTCAGTACTATCTAATTAATTTTGACTATCTTACTTATTTTGTATAGGTGGACATACGGTTGGAACCGCACATTGTCACTCATTCAAAGAACGACTGTACAATTTTCGCAATACCAACAAGCCAGATTCAACGATAAGCTCATCTATGCTCAAACTTATGCAAAACACATGTCCCCTAAACAGTAAAACTGACGGCCAAACATTCCTTGATCAAACTCCAAATAGCCACTTCACCATTGACAATGATTATTACAAGCAAATTTTGGCACGAAACGGCACTTTGGAGATTGACCAGAACATGGCGATACATCCCAGTACTAGAGGCCTTGTGAAGGGTTTAGCTTACAGCCGTCACCAATTTTTGTACAAATTTGGTCCAGCCATGGTTAAAATGTCCAGAATTGGAGTTCTCACAGGCAACCAAGGGGAAATTAGAAAAACTTGTGGTTCTGTTAACTAATGAGTTTGTATACTCAACAAAAAAACTAATGAGTTTGTATTCATTTCCAAAAATCATTGTTTTTTTTTTTTTTCTTCTTTTCCATATGTAATCTCTCAAAGATCTTATGTTGTTTTCACAACCTTTTTATTGGACCCTACAAATAAAGTTTCTCATATCATCTAGTTGAAATTTGCTAGAACATTTATGATTTTTCAAATGTTTCCCCAGTGTTTTGCATCTATTATTTCATTTATTTGTGTTAAAAGCCTTAAAGGCATATTTTTTGTTTGGTTTTAGACTTTTAGGACATAGACTAATAATGGACAAAAAAGTGGTTGTTATAAAAGCTTTGATTGGCTCATCACTTGCTGAAGCTGTGGGTGAATGGAAGTACTATTTCTGGATTGGACGCAATAACGCTACGCTACGCTACGCTATAAATGTTGATTGTGGGTCTGTTCGGCAATACTTAGCCGTAGTTGTAGTCTTAGCTGTTTTATTAGTGGTTACCTGTTGAACTAGCTATTAGCTGTTATGAGCGGTACATACCTGTTAGCTATTTATTTGGTTGAGTGTTCGGTAAAGTTAGCGGTTTGGTTAGCTGATTGATGTAAAATGACATAAAGGACATATTATATTAATTTATTATTAAAAATAAAGGGATAAAATTGGGATCAAATGCATAAATAATTCCAACAGCTAGCCTTTGGAATTAAAAGGCTAATTTTATTAGCTTTTGCAAAACACTACTCTAAAAGCTAACAACTACTACTAAAGGCTAGTTACCGAACACAATAAATTAGAATATGTAGTGATTTGACTAGTTCAAACCACTAACACCTACCCAAAAGCTGGTTGCCGAGCACACCCAATGTGTTTTTCTTACATATGTTTGGAAATTATGTGAAACATGAGAAAAAAGTGGATAAAGTTCATTAAATGTTCCAATTATTGCATCAAGGATTCAAGGAGTCCTTTGCCAAATTACAAAATCAAACCTACAATTTTTTTCAATATTTTTTTGGTATATCAGATACATAGTTACATAGTACAAGCTAAAACAAATTTTGAAAAATCAAAGCGCAATGAAGCATTTTTAGGAACGATGCTAACCTACATTCATGACCTTTCTATTAGTCTTTGTTGAATAAGCGATGCGAGTACGAAACGAGCTCATAGACTCCTGAATCGGCTTGACTCAGCTCATTTATACCCTGAGCTTATTTTACCTATCTTTATAACCCCGTCAAAAAAAGAAGAAGATAACTTTATAAAGTAAGATGAGTAAGTGAAGCACTCTCGCAACTCAGTATAATCAGGGATTAAAATCCTGATTTATTTAGAGAGAATAACGACTCCTTGACGTTTTTTTGTTAGGAGGGTCTTTACTCTTCTGCATGAGCCCGTCAGATGTTAGCCCGTCTAGGCGTCTAATATGGAGCCCGAAAAAAAAAAGAAAAAAAAGGAGTACTCCATTTGTTTATCAATTTTAGCAAAAACAGACTATTGCATCATATATTGGGCCACTTTTAATCAAAGCAAACCCAATTACACAAATACCCATTTCTCAATATTAGCCGGAACATCAGGCCCAGAAGCCCATGAAGACTTTAGGTTTGGCTGGCATCCCACTCCAGTCTCCACGCCTGGACATTTCTTTCTCCTCTCTTTCTCTCTCTTCTGAGCACAATTTTCTCTCTCCTGGGTTTAGGGATGAATATTCTACGTTACTGAAAGAAATAACGCAGTTCAAAGCCATCCATTTCAACAACTTCAAAACCCAAGCTTTTACTTAATAGTCGTCAAATTCGCCATTGTTTAAAATTTCCAAAATCTTCCTTGTTGGAATTTTGCAGTTTGTGGGTTTTAGTTTGTTGGGTTTCTAGCAATCATCTAAAATGACTACTCTTACCAGTCACAGTTTGTGCCTTAAGGAATCTACTACTTTCAGCGTTTCACGCCCTACTTCAGCAAGGGATTGCAACAGGTTTTTACTTTTTAAAATTTGGTTTCTCTTTTGTTTGCATTATTTATTTATTTATTTATTTACTGGGTTTATGGGTATGTTTCATATGTTATAAATTTAGAGTAATTTTTTTTTTTTTGGCTCATAATATGTTATATATTTATATTTAGTCTGTTTGGGGTAAGTGAAATCATGCCTTTTTTCGTGGGGTGGGAAGGGTTTAAGCATATTGGTAATTGGTCTGTTACTATTCTGTATAGTTCCTGGAATATTGAAAGTGTGATGATTGAGTTTAGGTGCTTTTGTGGAAGAGACCCTTTCATTTTATGTCTTAAGACAATGAATGGAATCCCAATTTTTATATTTTTGTTTGGAATGTTAATTGGAAATTTGGAATTATTCTAGAGAAGGAGACTCCTAAGTTTTTAGGAGGGCAAGTATTCAAAGAATATGAAGCTCATCAGATCAATTCACAATCTTCTCTGAGTTTTAGTGCAAAACAAGAGACTGGCAACTTACAGAAACGACTACTCTTTACCCGGGTTCATGAGCTATCTCGGTCTGATTTGATACCACCCATTTTTAGGAGTTGCAGGCTATAGCCAATGATGGCCGGTTACATTTCGTTCCTGTAGGCTGTAGCTTTAATGGAGATGAAAGTAAAAATCAAAATTTCGCCTTTACTTTGCCATGATTGTCTATACCTTTTATGCACATTTGTGTAGGAAGAGTGCTAAAAAGATAGCCATTTAATTATTCAGTGTGAGGTTGTCTGTTGGTTGTCAGATAAGTGTTAAAAGTCATAAAAGAGAATTGGATTCTAAAAGCTTTAATTTAGGATCACAATTCACAGTTGAGTGAGATAGCAGAATCTTTGAAGAATTTGAAGGATGGCTCATTGCTGTTATTTTGTGGACATGATTGGGAGGAGATTATAGGTTTTTCTAATGACATATATATGTTGAGAGGAGTATTGCAATAAAAATTCTCCATTTGCCAATTAAATTGTTTTCTTTTGTTTTTTGGGTTTTGTTTGATGATAGAAGGGCTCTTTTTTATCTTGTCATCTTCTTGTATACATCATTTTTGTGGATGAATACTCTTTCTTTGAATCTGAAAAAGTACATTTTAGGCCCTGCCAACAGATCTTGACTTCAGGTTAAGGTAGTAGTATACAAACGCTAAGATTGGAACCTTATGAATTACTAATGAAACTAAGCCTTAGGATCATTACACTTTAAAGATATGCCCTGATTAATTTCAGCTATTTCTTGAATTGATAGTAGCAACTTATTGTTTTAACGTGCCCGCTGTTGCTTGCAACTCTGTGTAACGCAGTATTTTTCCCTCTTTTTTTTATTTTCTTTTTTCCCCCTTTTTGTGTGGTCTTTGTAGGCTGGTCACCAGGGGTTGGGTACATATGGATTTGAATCCATATCTGTGAAATTTAAATCATGCTTCTGAGTTCCAACTATTGTATGTGATTTATACCCTTACAGTTCCTGTTTAGGTTGTATTTGTTAAGGTAATATCTCATTGGTCGTTCTGGGGAATATTTTTTTAAATGCGACTTCAAAGCTGCTACATGTTTATCATCCAATTTTCGTGTCATTCATGGCAGAACGTATCTTAGATGGAGATCTCCACGCGCTGCTGTGATTCCTAGTTTCCATCTCCCAATGCGTAGTTATGAAGTTAAGAACAGGTAAACCTGTGTTCATACTGTAAGTACAACACCTAGCCAGGCAATATCCCCCATTTATATATTACTTTCGGTTTTTGTTTTGTGCATATGCATCAATGTTCAAGTGTCTGAATGGTGAGCTGATAGTCTACATTTATGGTGATGAAAGGTAGTTTATGTTCAGGATGAAGTTTGAAAACAGAAAACTGAAAGTATATGACAAGTCTACGTTAAAATAGCCAAAACTACAGTGTTTGAAAAGCTCGTAGTCTATGTTCAAGATAGTTTTTCTTTTAGGTCTGCTTTCTAAGTTTTCTTGGGTATAGCTAACTATTTTGAGAATATTAAGAATCTATGAACAAATATTCTATGTAGCTTATTCTTTTTGGTTTGGACATTGGGTATTCAAAGGGTAGGTGGAACTCTACAGAATATATTAGATAGCATGTAAGATAGGTGTTGCAAAGATAGCTTGCTGGCGGGGCTTGTTATGGAAATTATGCTCAGATGCATCGATGGTAATGTGGATTTGAGTCAGTTGACTGCCTCTTAAATTCAATTCCAGAGGACAAAGTGTTCTTCATATTCTTTCTTTTTCTCTTCTATATCTGCAGCTGCTTTTCTTTTTCTTCCCCCTGCACCCTTTGTTGTATCAGCAGTACACTCCAGCCAAAAAAATGGTGATTGATTTCAATAGGAAGTAATCTATTTTCTGAGAAATGATATTGGGTTGAAATTTGGAGGGATAGTGGAAAGTAAACCTTTTGTTAGCTATTGTGTAACATGAGCAATTGGTATTAGACACAGGCGTTGAAGGGTTTTCGTAATGTGGCTTGTTGAAACAAAACGAGGCAAGACAACGCTGGACACTATTAGTAAGATGTTTATTTTATTTTTTTTTTGGGGGGGGGGGGGGGGCGCGAAGTGTCGCCCTTTGGTTGGTATCTTGTATTCACTTAATTCTAGAATTCTCCTCATGAGCATAACAATGTAGTTTAATGTCAAACATATGACAAATGGTTTACATTACTTCTGGTTCTTGAGGTTGTTAATGTCATTAATATTCAGCAATGAATGCACATCAGATCAGATGTTAACTTCAGTGGACTGTCTTATGACTGGCGTATCCTGCCATGCCGAAATTGTAAATATTTACCAAGTTCAATGCAGATGTGGTTATATGGAAAAATCTCAAGTGATTCCTCCTGAAGCATTAATCTGCATTGGGAAAAAGAAAAGGCAAAAGAAGAGAATTAGGATAAAAAAAATGGATGGGCACAAATAAAGCACTTTTTTCTACTTCTCAGTCCCAGGAGACTGAAGTGTTTCAGTTGGGTGTTGTCTGGTCAGGTGTCTTGGGTGAGTTTGATAACATTGTATATGCAGCTTTATTTCATGCTCATATGACATCTACTTAGAGCTTCCAACATTGCAAATAAGTTACTTCATGAGACATTTTAATCAGTCAGTACAGAAAATTTTAAAAGGATCTGTGGTTGGAGGGAAGATATCAGTGATGTTTAGTTTTGGACTGATAGGTAGTACAAATTTGAATATGTAGCCCATAGGCCATAACATTGATGTAGGTTACTTTTGCTGCATATGCTGGTGAGGAAGAGGTTCGGGTGAAAGTCTGAGTAATACGTTGCATCATACTTTTTGCTGAGAAGTCAATGATCTTGTAATGACATGGATTAAATTTTGCCAAACTGTTGGAGATTCGAGATACGTTGTAATGTGTGCTTGTGCTAATGGTTGCAGGACCAATGTGGATGATATAAAGTCTCTAAGATTGGTTACAGCCATTAAAACACCGTATCTGCCAGATGGAAGATTTGATCTTGAAGCTTATGATGCCTTGGTTAACATGCAGATTGATGGTGGTGCTGATGGTGTTATTGTTGGAGGTACCACCGGTGAAGGTCAATTAATGAGCTGGGATGAGCATATTATGCTTATAGGCCATACAGTCAATTGTTTTGGCGGAAATATCAAAGTGATAGGGAACACTGGCAGCAACTCAACACGAGAAGCAATACATGCTACCGAGCAGGGCTTTGCTGTTGGAATGCATGCTGCTCTTCATATCAATCCTTACTATGGTAAGACCTCAATGGAGGGCTTGATTGCTCACTTTGAGAGTGTGCTGTCTATGGGTCCCACTATCTTATACAATGTGCCGTCAAGAACTGGCCAAGACATTCCTCCTCATGTAATCCATTCTGTGGCAGTAAATGCTAACTTGGCTGGTGTTAAAGAATGTATGGGGAATGAACGAATTAAGCAGTACACTGATAACAGAATTGTAGCTTGGAGTGGGAATGATGACCAGTGCCACGATTCAAGGTGGTCTTATGGGGCTACTGGAGTCGTATCTGTTGTCAGTAACTTAATTCCAGGCTTAATGAGGCAGCTCATGTTTAAGGGGAAGAATCCCTCTCTTAATTCCAAGCTTATGCCTCTAATCGATTGGCTCTTCAAGGAGCCAAACCCCATTGGCTTGAATACAGCTTTAGCTCAACTTGGGGTGGTTAGGCCAGTGTTTCGCTTACCTTATGTTCCTCTTCCCCTGGAAAAGAGGATTGAATTTGTGAAGTTAGTGAAGGAAATCGGACGGGAGAACTTTGTCGGCAATAAAGATGTTGAGGTCCTTGATGATGATGATTTTATCTTGATTGGTCGGTATTGATCTCTTTGGTGACGAGCCCTCTCTTGTAGCAGTCCATGGTCGACAAAATCAGTCGACAAAATCAGGAAATGGTTGTGAGATACAATTTAGGATTGCCTAGTTGTTTTTTCTTCATCCTGCTTGTTTTAGATCATTGTGGTGGTGTTTGGTGTAGAACCTTAGGCCTGAAGTACTGTAAGGAGGTTGTGAGAATGTAAGAAGAGATATCCAAGTTCTTATACTCGAGTTTTCCCAAATTACTGCTTGCTTTGATCTTCTATTCCAGTGTTTTCGAAAATGAAAAAAAAAAATACAGTTGGATAACTGATACTCTGCTTGTGAGTTTGTGTCTTTGTGACTATATGAGGGCGTGAGAACAGAGCTTGTTGTTTGATTGTGTTCCTCCTGGTTGGAACTTACTATATCAGGGACATCAACATTAATTGGAAAAGATGTCTTACTAGCTTATAGTTCACGAAATTTATGTAGTCGGTAAATGAGGGATCAGACTTAGGTTCAAATTCAAACCTATGATATACTAGTACTTATTTTTGACACTACATGTACTCACATGAATGAGGTTCCAAAGGGACTAGATATCTTGTGTATTTGCCAAAGAGGGGTGCTATATGGCTATATGCTATATGCACTCTCACATATTTCTCGGGTGAGGATCCTCTGTTGTTTCAAAAAGAACAGTATAGTATTATTCTGTAAACCTCCACATTTGGATTGGAGGGGGTGAATTTTGGGCCTTTTGAGTTTTGTTTTTTTTTTTTAATTTAAAAATGTAGAAGAGAGAGATAGAGAAAAGAAAGGATTGCAGAGAAAGAAAACAGTAGAGGATCCAAACCGTACTTGTACAAAGAAGTGGAATGTGCAAACTTGTTCCGAACTCGTGCAGCTTATGTGCGTAAATTTACGGACGACGTTTTCAAATTAAGATATTAAACAAACATATTACATCCCCAGCTGATCACTATTTTTGAAATAAATCAACATTGATGACAATGGCCTCTACAAAAGATCAAGTTTAGTTGAAACCCACTAATATGAAGAATCAATCAATTTTCCTTTGCTCTATGCGGTTACTTGTGTTTAATTTGCTGAACTAAGTTCCACTAGGAATTTATATTATTCTTGATACCATAGTGGTATTATACTAGTTCTTCTACTCCGAATATATGATTTCAAATTTGATTTTTCTCAATATTTTCCTAAATGATGGTTTTTCCTCCGATTACATTCTTACAAGTGTGATTGTGTGTGTGACACAATCACATTATTAAATTAAAATGCATTTCCAGCTAGTTTTAGGGCGGTAAGTGGTAGGGACTCATCCATCCTTAATCAAGGTTGAGGGTTCGAATTCCGCCTTGGACATGAGTAGCTTTAAAATCCTTAACCATTTGTCCCACCCTTTAAGGTGCCTACAAGTCAGCGCGGGAAAATAGTCATTGTAATCGACTGTGGATACCGTTGGTCGTGAACCAAAAAAGTGACGACATTGTGAACCGTCGCAATTGGACAGCTAATTAACACAAAGTAAACTATCTTCTGAGATCGTGGAAATAGTAGTACTAGAAGGTGAAAGCATGTCAATTAGCACACTGCTCTGCACGTTGACATTCATCTTCAACATCGTCTCCTACGTGCGCGCCACTTAACTGTCGACTGTTATTTTCTTTCAACTTGCACCTGTAGCCTTGTAACTAGGCCTTTCCTTTTTTCTATATATACCTAACAATGTTTTGGCTTACTCATCACGACAATTCAGTTCAATTCAATTCAATTTTAGTTGTAGTCGTTATTAAAAACTAGTAGTGACGAGATTAGAGCGGGCATGGCAAGGGTAACAAGTTCTTCCACGACATTACTAGCCCTCGTGCTCCTTTTCATGACCCTTGCTGGTCAGTGCTATGGCCAATTGAGGGTGGGTTTCTATGCCAAAAAATGTGGCAATGTCAATGTTGAGGCAATTATCTTTGGCATTGTCAAGAAGCATTTTGACCAAGAAAAAGACACTGTTGCTGATCTAATCCGCTTACAGTTCCATGATTGTTTTGTTAGGGTAAGTCATCATAATTTGTGTAAACCAATGGAAAATTTGTTGCATAATGCAATATTGATGGTTACAGTTTTACCCTTATCCATAATCTAATACGTAGCTCGACATGTTTAAAGGGATGTGATGCATCAATTTTGCTTGAGGGGCAAAACACAGAAAAGACCTCACCTCCAAATGGAAGTGTTGGTGGTTTCGAAATCATTGAAGAGGCAAAGGTTGCTGTTGATAAGAAATGCCCAGGGGTTGTCTCTTGTGCTGACATTATCATTATAGCTGCTAGATCTGCTGCATTCTTGGTAAGTCCTAAACTCCTTATGTATTCTACTCGTTTGGAATTGCTTTTTAAGTTACGCAAAAACTTGTATAGGGCAAACTCATTATACGAGACCTCTCACATTTCTCCTTCCCCAGGCCTCGTGAGATAGGTCCGCCCCACACAAGATCTATTATTTAAATTATCGATCCCTCAAAGCAAGGTACTGTATAAAGGTTTAATGTATTTGTGCAGGGTGGAGCAAATTGGTACAATGTAGAAACAGGAAGGAAAGATGGTCTTATTTCGAAAGCCAGTGAAGCCCAAAGAGACCTTCCAAGCCCAAGAATCCCTGTCCCTGTTGCTATCCAAGTCTTTGCTCAGAAAAACCTCAACACAGAGGACTTTGTTGTCCTTCTAGGTAAATCATGACTTAAACTAAACTGGTAGAAGCTATGTATCCATAGCCATAAATTTAAAGTCATCACTAAAACCATGATTCTTTTGTTAAAGCAGGGAATTATTATTTGGTTTAGGACTATCACATTACATTGTTATCGTCTTGGCCATTTTTTGTTTTCTAACAATTTTTCTTAACATATACAGGTTGCCACACCGTTGGAACTGCACATTGTAACAATTTCGAAGAACGTCTATGGAACTTCCGCAACACTGGGAAGTCAGACCCTTCCATGTCCCCAAGTTTGCTTTCTACCCTAAAGAAGACATGTCCTCGCAAAGGCGCTAACCCTAACAATGAGGCATTCCTAGACCAAACTCGCAATAGCCAGGTCAAGATGGACAACGGTTTTTACAAGGCAATACTGGCTCGCCAAGGTATTCTCCAAGTTGATCAGGACATGGCTACTAACCCTAAGACCAAGGGAATTGTGCAAAAACTGGCTTATAACCCTACATTGTTTGCTGCCAAGATTGGTCCTGCCATGGTCAAGTTGGGCAGAGTTGGAGTCATCCTTAATGGAGAAGTCAGGGTAGGAACTTGCAAAGCTAATAAACAATCGTCAACTGGAAGCCCTTATATGCCAAAACAAAGCCCTAGTTATAAATCATACCCTTAATGAGTTGATCTTGATTAATGGTCAATACCTCCTCCCTCGATTTCATGATTTTAATTCATGTGTTGCATTTTCCTTCTATGATTTTTTTGTATGTCTTTTCCCATGTTGAGATTCATATTTATAATTGTCACGGGGGGTTCTCAGGGACTAGTTTTCCCTAGTGATTAATGTATCAAAGACTCTATCTCGTCATAGAGTTGTTTTAAGAGATGTTTTCATTTGCCTTAATTATCTAATTTTGTGTCTTCGCATTTCATATTTTCAAGGTGTAATCAATATTCGACACAAATGATATTTGTTTCATGTGAGACTAATTAATGTGCTGAATTTTCTTTCTATATTTGTTTCCTTGTATGTCTCTTCCAGGTTGGAATTCATATTGTCCCCTATGGGTCCTCGGGGATGAGTTTTTCAAAATATTTTATTTATCAAAGACCTTGTCCCGTATGGAGTTATTGTAAGATTTATTTTCATTTGCCTTAATGACCTTTTTTTAGTCAATTGTAATTTTGGGTCTTAAACTCTTACTTCAATCTAATTTAATCGACACATTTTATTTCTTCAGGTGAAGTCAGTAAAAAAATTAATATTGTGTTGAAGGAGGAAAAATTTTAAGGCTAAAATTAAACCTATGTTTAAAATCTAAGAAAACAAAAAGAAAACTACTGATAAAACCATTTTCAAGGTGAATGAATTGTGTCCCAAGAAAAAAAAAAAGAAAAAAAGAAGGAGAGAGAGATGAACTGTGGGCTTGACCGCTAAGATCCCAACCAATCTCAATCGCAAGTCTTAACGGATCAAAATACCGCCTTACAAGGCCCAATAAGAATTACTGCTTTACTTGGCCCAATAAGAATACCGCGTGAAGATTGACTCAAATAGTCAACACTATCTCTTCGCCGCCTTACTTTCTTATTTATTTTTCCTTTTCTTTAAATAATTTACGGCACCGAGCCACCGACCAGTGCTACTATTTATAGACATCACATCTCAGTTCCTGCGAAGAAGACTCACAAGTCACAATAGAAAAAGAAAAATATATCTGTTGCAAAACCGGCGCCCCATTTTCATATTTCACCGCCATATACACACACCGTAACGGTTAGTGTTCGATCATTTAACAAATTTTCGCAAACCCTAGAAATTATCTTTCTCTCTCCTCTCTATCTGAAATCAATTACTTCACAATTGTTCTCTCGCTTACTTCAACCAGATGGAGAAGAAGATAATCGCCAAAACGGTTACTGTTTTTAGAATTTATGTTATTGCATTTCAAATTAGGGTTTATAGAGGTTCAGTGGTTTCGAACTTTGATTCAAGAAGCGTATTAATCCTTTTGCGTTTGTGTTCCATTTAAGTTTCATTTTCTACTTAATTTTGTTAATTTTTGGCCAGTTTGTTATGTTTTTTCTGATTGCCTGATATTCTTCGCCTCTTTGGTTCGTAGATTGTGGATAATTTGATTGTTTTCAAAACATTCGTAAGAATTAGGTAACACCGAAGATTGTTGTTGCACTTGCTTTGAGGAAGGGATTCTAGGGTTCCCTGATTCCCTCCCTTTCATTTTCTCTCTCCTCAAATAAATCAATCAACAACCAAAAACCTCTTCAAGAAATCGTAAGCGCAATAAAATCTCCCCTTTTATTAATTTATTCCCCTATTCAACCGCATGATCAAACGCTAATTAATCTTCCGTTTTTGTTTGTTTGTTCTTTTTAGGGACTTGAATGTCAACAGCTGGTACTAATAGGAGTGGCATGAGAATCGGGGTTGCCGGAGATAATTATCACCGCAGTTTCCGAAACGTTTCCGGCCAATGTTCCTCCGGTTATGCCTCCATCTCGTCTCCCTGACGATATGTTTCCGGATTGAGTTCCCATCACCATTATTCACACTTCTTCAAGGTAACCAACTCTCTTCGCATTTTTCTGCAAAAAAAAAAAAAAAAAACCCCTCTTTGCATTTCATTATTATAATTTTTTTTTTATCTAAAAATTGCATTATTAGTATAATACTTCTATCTGTCAAAATTGAAACTTAGGGTTTTAATTAGAACATCAGAAATAGTTTAAAGCTATCCTCAACAGAAATTAGCATTTTGATAAAATTGTTCTGCAACTGATTGTGCGTGAAGCTCAAACGGAATTTTTTTTTTTAACATGATTTTATGCATCTATTTCAGTGTGAGGTGATATATTTTGCATTGTTTGGTTGCTGAATTTGCTGAGTTATTGTAGTGTTTGTTTTAATTATTTTTGGAATTTAATTTTGCTTGTGGAGTTTAGTGTGGAGCAGAGGAATAGAGTTGGGAAGGAGCTGAAGCGAGCTGATGCAGTGGTGGTTACGTATGCCTATGTTCGTTTGAGTTCATTCACTTTCCTAGCTTCGACGTTTGGAGGTTTTTGATTTTAATTAACCCTTGAATCATTACATATATAGTACTTGGATAATATTTGGTTTGTTGTAAGTGTTTTGTATTTCTTGTGAATGCTAAATTGCTAATATCAGCTGTGGAACTGCAGGTTGGACGCAAAACGATTATTTATATCTGCTTCAGACGTTCTTGAGGTCTAACCCACAGGTAGCAAGGTAGCATGCTAGTTGTAGTATGATATTTGAGAGATTAAGAAGTGTAATCAATCTCTTGATTCAATATTCATGTGACTTTGGCTTATTTGATAGGGCGCTGATTTCCCGATGATGTTTTCAATGGAGGAAGGTGTCCTGTTGGTTTCAAGACTATCTCAGAGTTATTCTTTCATGTGCTGTACAGTAGACAATGGTACACCCTTTGTTCTTACTAAAACTTGTGTATTTATTTAAGGGTTCTTGATTGAATAGCCTTTGTTATGTTAGTGATTGTGTTTGATGTGTGTCAATATCCTTTATTTTGTCAGAGAAGTATGATTAGTTAGGCAAAGATATTGTTACTGGATATGCTCATAGCCCAATTTACTAGAACATGGGTCCTCTACCTCCAAGCAAAAGTGAGAACTTAACTTCCTGTCTTATTTGTTGTTTGCATCCAACACTTTGCTAACCCCATCCTGGATCTTGTGTCAGGTTTTTGAAAATATCTTGGAACAATGCCAAATGTAGCAGTTGCCACCTTAGCTAATGGCATTTTCAGCCTCTATGACTGGCGCGTTTGTACAACTTCATGAAAAAGCTGATCTCTATCCGCAGGCTCTGAAGGCAACATATCTGAGGCAACTTCTTATGCTTTTCTGATTGCCTCTTATTCCTTTATTTTATTTAGACTGTGGATTATGACCTTGATCTCAAAATATACTTCAAAGCTAAGGTATATGAGACACCGTGTCCTGCATTTTGCTTATTTAGCACATTTAGATATTTGCTCATGATTGAATTATTGTGCTTCAGAGGAAGAACTGCGAGTATTCAGTAGGTTGAATAGACTGTACAATGTGTTATAATTGTTGAGCTAATGACCTTTTGCAAGTAGTTTGCTACTTTGTTTGCTTTCTCTAAACAGTTTATAATTTGAGTGGTAATAACAACTTCTAAGAGTAATTTATGATGGAATGTTAAGAGGCAGCCATCCATCATGTTCGTTTGTGGCCCTTCATCTTATTTTGAGTGGCAGTCATGTAATGTTTGTGTGTTGTAACTGCTATTTTGTGTTTCTTCTGAATGCTAATAACAGTTGTAGTCTTGTAGACCTGCAGGTTGGATACACGCCTGATTATTTGTTCCTTCAAAAAATAATATTGCAGTTCGATCCACATGTAGCATGCCAGTTTCAGTACGATTTTAGATATTAAGAAGTGTGATCAAGTTAATAATCGTTTGAAATATGTATTTTTGACAGGTTGCTTGTTGTTTTGCTTTGGCGATGTCTAAAGTGTGGGGAGGATGTCCTATTGATTACAACACTATCAGAGTTTCTCCATCAGGTGCTGTATAGTAGACAATGGTACACCTTTTTGTTCATTAAAACTTGCGCGTTTTACTTAAGGCTTTTTGACTTATGTGAGTGATCGTGTTTGATGGGTTTCAATATCCTTTCTCTTGTCAGATACATATGATTAGTGACTAGTGAGGCAACGACTTTTTTGCTGGATGTGAGCTCAGTTTTCCAGTACACGGGTGACTCAATAAAAGGTGAGAACTTAATTGATGTCCAATGTTGTTTGCATCCAACTCTTTGCTAACCCAATCCTGAATCTTGTGTCAGGTTTTCGAAATAAGTATTGCGGCATTTTAAATGCTGCTGGGGCCATCTTAGCTAATGGCATGTTCAGCCATTATGACCGACTTGTTTGTACAACTTCGTGATAAAGTTGGCCTGGATGTGCAGGCTTTCAAGGTAACATATCTACTCTGGAGTGATGATGTTTTTCCCTGTTATGCTCGTTTCTTGGACTTAAGTGTTGTAGTGTACTCCCACTAAGATGGAAGTGTCTAGTGCCATGTAATCGGGGAGTAATTTTTGCAGGATTGATATGTGGTGGTTTTGGACGTCTTACTGGACTTTGAAGTTGTGGGTAACTAGCATATACTCTCTACTCTTTTATTATTCCTTGGTTTATTTTTGTCTATTGGGTAATTTTGGCAGATTTACTTTTTGTTTAATGATTGCTTTCTCATCTCATCCCAGACTCATTTATTTGCAATTGGGGTTCCAGGGTTTTTTTTCTTTTCTTTTTGTTCTCTTTTTTGAGTAGTATTAACATAATTTGGCTTGTTTCTGAAGGGACAATCCACAGATCTTCTAAACATAGTATGCCAATCATAACTGAATAACTGATGGAGGCTTGCTTATTGAGGACTTATCTGGAAATTGAGTGTGTTACATCTTTGGGTTGGCGTTGGTTATTGTAAGTATTTCTTTGAGGCGATCTTGCATTCAATTGAAGCTTTATGGTTGGTATGTTATATTTTATCATTTTTGAGCTGTAACTTGAATTTTAAACCGTAAAATGATGGGATCAAAGTAAAAGTAATATGTCGGGGTTCTACTTGATTGTTGATTTTTTATAGCTGCATTTCAAGAGTTAGGCATACGTTTTGGGTATGTAAATTGGAAGGTTAAATCATTAGGTTTGTGATGGGGGTTAACTTGAGAAATGATCTGGATTGTTATGGCTTCGAGGATTGATTGGTACTGAATTCTTTTAACGTGACTGGGAAAGAAAAAATGTTTGTAGACTGTTGAATAATGTGCCTGTTTGCATAACATTCATAGAAGTTTGTGTTTGTTTTATGATCATCTCATTTTGAGTGTGGCAGTCATAGAATAATGTGATGTTTGATTTGTTGTAAGTGTTATATTGTGTTTCTTGAATTGTAAATTGCTAATATCAGTTGTTGAACTGTAGGTTGGATACACGCCCATTTATTATTCCAACTAAAAATGTTCTTGCGGTCGACCCTCAGGTTGCTTGCTAGTTGTATTCAGATATTTGAGACATTGAGAAGTGTAATCAAGGTCTTGACTCTTGAGTTAATATTTATGTGAAACTGGCTTATTTGACAGGGTGCTGATGATTTTAATTTGACGAGTCTCTAAAGAAGGGAGGATGTCTTGTTGATTACAAGACTATCACAGATTTGTTCGTTCATGTGGTGTACGGTAGACAATGGTACACCGTTTTTTCTTACTATTTCATGCATAGTTTATTTAAGGCTTCTTGACCGAAACAAATTTTATTATGTAAGTGATGGTGTTTGATAGTGTGAATATCGTTTTTTTTTTTTTTTTTTTTTTGTCAGAGAAGTATGATTACTTAAACAGCGACATTCTTACTGGTATGCTCAAAGCCCAATTTGCCGAAACATGGGTACACCTCCACATAAATGTGAGAGCTGAACTTGCTGTTAGATTTGTTGTTGCATTAAACACTTTGCTAACCAGATCCTAAATCTTGTGTCAGGTTTCGGAAATATTCTTGTTTTCCTAATGTAGCAGATGCCATTTTAGCCAATCTCATGATCAGCCACTATGACTGCCCCGTTTGTACAACTTCACGAACAAGATGATCTCTATTCGTAGGCTCTGAAGGTGATATATCTCTGGCAACTTCTTATGCTTTTCTGTTTGCGTCATTTTCCTTGTATTTATATATAGACTGCGGATGATGACCTTGCTCTCAAAATATACATCAAAGCTAAGTTATATGAGACACAGGTAGCATTCCAGCTCTAATATGATCTTAGAGATATTAAGAAGTGTAATCAAGTTATTATTTGTTTAAAAAATGCATACTTGACAGGGTGCTTTTTGTTATGCTTTGCTGATGTCTCAAGGGGGGGAGGATGTCCTATTGATTACAACACTATCACGGAGTTGTTCCTTCACGAGCTGTGCAGTGGACAATGGTACACCTTTTTGTTTATTAAATGTGCACTTTACATGAGGCTTCTTGACTGATTAGCCTTTGTTTGTTATGTGAGTGTGTTTGACATGTGTCAATATCCTTTCTCTTGTCAGATGAATACGAGCAGTAAGGCAACAACTCTTTTGATGGATGTGCTCAAGCCCCATATACCAGAACGTGAGTACCTCAATCAAAAGTGAGAATAACTTGCCGTCCAGTTTTTTGTTTCCATACAACTCTTTGCTAATAACCCAATCCTGAATCTTGTCATTGTGTCAGGTTTTGGAATTAAGTATTGCAACATTTTAAATGCAGCAGAGGTCATTGTAACTAATGGCATATCAAGGTAACATATCTTATTTGGAATGATGATGTTTTCCCTTGTTATGTTTCTCTCGTATCTTGGAATAAGTGTCATCTCATTGTGATCGTATTGTAGTGTCCTCCACTGTGATATAAGTGCTATCTAATCGGGTTGTAATTTTTGCAGGAATGACAACGTCTTACTGGTATTTGAAGTTATAGGTAACTAGTATGTACTCTCTACTCTTTAATTGTTTGTTGGATTCTATCTGTCTATTGGGTTATTTTGGCGGATCTGCCTTTTTGCCTAATCATCCTAGTCTCATTTTTCATCAATTTAGGTTGTATTTCCAGTTGGGGTTTCATGGGTTTTGTGTTTCATCTTTTTTTTCTTTCCTTCCCTTTCCGTTTTCTTTCGTGAGTAGTGTTAACATAATTTGACTTGGTTCTGGAGGGACGCTAAGCAGATTTTCAGAAAAATAGTATGCCAATCTGAACTGGTGGGGGCTTATGGAGGACATATTTGGAAATTAAGCGTGTTACCTTTTTGGATTTGGGTTGGTCATTGTAAAAATTCATTTGAGTTGATTAGTATTCAATTACTCTGGAAATTGAGTGTGCTATAATTTATCAAATTTGATGTGTAGCTTGATTGTTGAAAGTGTAAAATGATGGGATCAAAGTGAAAGCAATGTATTGAGGTTCTACTTGATAGTTGATTATTTATAACAGCATTTCCAGAGTTAGCCATACGTTTTTTTTTTGGGTATGTTAATTAGAAGGTAAATAATTGGGTTTGTGAAGGAGGTTTGAGGACTTATCTGGATTGTTACAGTTTTGGGGATTGATTGGTATTGATAATTGTTTTAACGTGACTGGGTAAGAGAAAGTGTTTGTAGACTGTGGAAAATGTGCCTGTTTCCAGACCATTCATAAAAACTTGTGTTCGTTTGATTTCCTTCTTCTCATTTTGAGTGTGGCATTCATGGACTCATGTGATGTCTGTTTGTTGTAAGTGCTATTGTGTGTTTCTTATGAACGCTAAATTGCTAATATCAGCTGTGGAACTACAAGTTGGATTCGTCGATTATTTAGTCCTACTTCAAATGCTCTTGCGCTCTGGTTTGCGAACATACATAAAAACTTGAGTTCGTTTTATGTTCCTTCATCTCATTTTGACTCTGTGGCGGTCATAGACTCATGTGTTGTCTGTTGTTATATTGGCTTTCTTGTGAATGCTTATATCAGTTGTGGAACTGCAGGTTGGATACGTGAATACGTCCATTACATACTCCTACTTCAAACGTTCTTGCGGTCTGACCCACAGGTAGCGCTAGTTGTAGTAGGATATATGAGAGATCAAGAAGTGTCATCAAACTCTTGAGTTAATATCAATGTTGAATTGGCTTATTTGACAGGGTGCTGATGATGTTGCTATGATGATGTCTCAAATGGATGGAGGATGTCCTGTTGATTACAAGACTATGACAGATTAATGTCATGTACTTTACTGTGGACAATGGTAGAGCCTTTTTTCTTACTAAAACATGTGCAGTTTGTTTAGGTCCTTGACTGACTAGCGATTATTAAGTGAGCGATTGTGTTTGATGGGTGTGAATATCTCTTCTCTTGACAGACCAGTATGATTAGTTAGGCAGTGACAATATTTACCGGATATGCTCAAAGCCCAATTTACGACTACAAGGGTACACTACCTTCAATCAAAAGTGAGAACTGAACTTGCTTTCTGATTTGTTGTTTCCAATTAAGACTTTGCTAACCCCATCCTGAATCTTGTGTCAGGTTTTGGAAATATTCGTGTAACATTTCCAAATGTTCCAGATGCCATCTTAGCTAATGTCATGTTCAGCCATAATGACGGGCCCGTTCGTAAACTTCGCGATAAAGTTGACAGTGTGCTGGCTTTCTGAGGTAACTTCTTTCTGATTGCCTTCTGTGATTTATAGACTGGATGATGACACCTTGCTCTCAAAATATACTTCAAAGCTAAGGTATATGAGATACCATGTCCTGCATTTTGCTTATGTTAGCACATTTAGATCCTAGCTGATGATTGAATTATCTGGCTTCAGATTCAGAAAGAACTGCCAGTATTCAGTAGGTTGTGCAGACTGTAGAATGTGCAATAATTGTTGAGATTTTGCAAGTAGGTTGTTTGCTTCCTTGAAAGGGTGTATAATATGACTATATGAGTGGTAATAACAACTTCTGAAAGTAATTTTTTGATGGAATTTTAAGTAGGAGGCATTTGTCATGTTCGTTTGTGGTCCATCTCATTTTGGGGGCAGTCATGTAATGTCTGCTGGTTGTGAATGCTAATTTGTGTTTCTGCTGAATGCTAATAACAGTCGTGGACCTGCAGGTTGGATACTTACCTGATTATATGTTCCTACTCTAAACTATCTTGCGGTCCGACCCACAGGTAACATGCCAGTTGTAGAATGAATTTTGAAAAATTAAGAAGGGTAATCAAGTTAATGTTTTTTATTTTCTTTTGCTCGTAATGGTAATCTTTGTTTAAATATGCAGATTTGTGTCAGGTATTGCGACATTTTAAATAAAGCAGAGGCCATTTTAGGCTTTTAGCTAATGGCATATTCAGCCATTATGACTGGCTCGTTCGTATCACTCCGTGAAAAAGCTGGCCTATGTGCAGGTTCTCAAGGTGATGCTCTGGAATGATGATGTTTCTTCTTGTTGTGCTTTGCTTGTTTCTTGAACTAAGTATCATCTCATTGTGATCATTTTGTAGTGTTCTCCCACTAAGATACACTGAATGTCACCTAATCGGGTTGTAATTTTTGCAGGGATGAAATGTAGTGTTTCTGAACATCTTGCTGGAGTTGGAAGTTGTGGGCAATTAGTATTGCTCTCTACTTTTTTTTTTATTCGTTGGAATATTTCTGTCTATTAAGTTGTTTTGGCAGATTTGTTTTTTGGTTAATGATGATTGCCTTCTCATCTGAGTGTCATTGTTCATCAACTTAGGTTGTATTTTCAATTGGGGTTCAGGAATGTATCTTTTGTCTTTATTTTTCATTTTTTGATTTTCTCTCTCCCTGTTGTCTGTTTTCTTTTGTGAGTAGTGTTGACATAATTTGACTTGTTTCTGGAGGTGTACTGCGTGTGGTTTTCCGAAAATGGCCAATCTGAACTGGTGGGGGCTTATGGAGGATTTATGTGGGAATTGATTGTGTTACCTTCTTGGATTGGGGTTGGTTATTGCAAGAATTTCTTTGGGATGATTTCATTCAATGGAGCTTTATGGCTACCATGTTACATTTTGTTGACTTTGAGGTGTAACTTCAATGTTAAACTGTAAAATGATGGGATCCAGTTAAAATTTATGTATTGGGGTTCTACATCATAGTTGATGAATGATGGTTTATAGCTGCAAGCATTTCCAGAGTGAAAAAGGCGTCTGTTTTGGGTCTGTGAATTAGAAGGTAAAATCATTTGGTTTGTAAGGGGGTTAACTTGAGGAATGATCTGGAATGTTATGCTTTATGGTTTTGAGGATTGATTGGTAGTTGATAACTGTTTTTTTTTTTTTTCTTTTTGTGTTTTGTTTTGTTTTGGACAACAGGTAATATTCAGTTCAAACTAACTAAAGAAAAGAGCAACAAAGACTTAGAATTCAGTAGGGGGAAGCTCCAGCTTGCTTGCCGAGTAGCAAGGATATGCGCAACATTAATTTCCATACGTTGAAACTTCTGCACCTTGCAAAATGCAAAATTCCTTGCTTCCATCTGGATTCAAGACAAACATACCCACTTCCGTACGAGAGCGTGTAGTTCCTTGGAGATAATGAACAATGAATCAGTGAGAATAAGGATCTTGGACAGCTCTTTACCAACAACCCAACCAGAGCGTCCTCATGCTTTTCTGATTGCCTTTCATGATTTATGGACTGGATGACCTTGCTCACAAAATATACTTCAAAGCTAAGATATATGAGACACCATGCCCTTCATTTTGTTTATCTTAGCAAATTTTATTTTAGCTGATAATTGAATTTGTTGGCCTCAGATTCAGGAAGAACTACCAGTTTTCAGTAGGTTGTGCAGACTGTAGAATGTGCAATTTATTGTTGAGCTTTTGCATGCAAGTAGGTTGTTTGCTTCCTTGAAAGGGTGTATAATTTGAGTGGTGATAACTTCCAAAGTAACTGTTTGATGGAATTTTAAGCGGGAGACATCTTTTTACACTGACCACAATGGAAATTTGATAGGTGGTTAGTGCTCCGGCCAGCAGCTTCTAGTGGAGTGTCTGACCTTCAACAGGCCTGCAATCATCTCAAATTAGGAACTCTGCAATGTTGGCACACTCCAGATGCAATATCCCGTTGTGTCAGGTCACAGCTGTAGCTGCACTCGTCATTTGGTTGTCTCTGTTGTCCATAAACTGCTGTACCAATCGGAAACACCAATCAGCTACGATAGAGGGAAGTTACAAAATAATGTTATTGTTGATTGGTAATAAATGGAAGGTTGCAAAAGGTGCTATGTTTTCAACTATGCTCCCTAGCAGAGTTCTCTCTCGCATCCCGTCTGCTGTCTGTGTATAAAATATTGTCAGAAGACCTCTTGAGTTCCTCTCTTTTTCTCGGTTGCTCCCTTTTCCTCTGAACCAAGTTAATTCATTGTTACGCAGCTGTCCTGCTGGTAAAATGGAGTTGATGAGTAAAATTATGTGCCATACTTGTACTTTGGTAATCAATCTATTTCCTGTAAAATGGGGATCGGAAGAGTAAGTTGTGCGTGGATGTCTTTGGCAATTTATACATTAATAACAGAAAACACAAAACACGATTGAGCTTCTTAATGCTCTTGGTTGGGACGGCAGATTCACAAACGAAGTTGTATGCACATATCATTTCTTACTTGAGTGCACGTCCTTTATCCAGCTAATACTTTTGTGGCCGGCCACAAATTAATGTTACCTTAAAGCATTCCTTGAAAAATGTTCTCTATAAAATGAAGGGTCACTCCACTATCATATACTGTATTCACTTCAATATTAACCATCTTCAGGTGCAGTGATCGGAACTATCAGCATAGCCATGAGGACAACAAATTTGTCTGCGCCAGCCGCCTTGGCCTTGGGAGTTATCATGATCACCTTAGTTGGTCAGTGTTACGGGCAGCTGACAGTCGGATTCTATGAAGGTAAATGCAAAAGATATAATGTAACTTATGATGTTGAAACTATTATCACTGGGGTAGTGACAACGGCATTCAAGAAGGACAAAACCCTCGTTGCTGCTATGCTTCGCATGCATTTCCATGATTGCTTCGTTAGGGTATGTTACAATTCTTATAATCTCTAATTAAGCAAGTTTTGTCAATGAAATTTTTGTGGTTGTGGGTGCATTATTACTACTTTTAGTAGCTTGGGTTTGTGATACACTTGCTAGTTATATTGGATAGTGACATCTTGTTAGTCTTATTATGTAGGGATGTGATGCATCAATCCTACTTGATGGGACGGACACTGAGAAGACAGCAGGTCCAAATGGAAGTGTTCGAGGTTACGAACTCATTGACGCTGCCAAGGCTGCTGTTGATGAGAAATGCCCAGGAGTTGTTTCTTGTGCTGATATCATCGCCATAGCCACAAAAGTCACTGTTTTCTTGGTAATTAAGTTTAACATTTTCATTATGACTTGTAATCTCAATGCCAACATTACAAATCTAGTATTCTTTACTGATGAATGTCATGTCTTCATTTGTACTATGATGAAGGCCGGGGGAAAATCGTATCCAGTAGAAACTGGGAGAAGGGATGGCAATACTTCAAGAGCCGCTGACGCCCTAAGCTCCTTACCTCCACCCAACATACCAGTCTCTCAAGCAGTTTCAATATTTGGAGCAAAGGGAATATCTCCTGAACACTTTGTTCTTCTTATGGGTAAATCTTTGACAATTAACTCCTCTAATAAAATTGATGCACATAAAATCATCTTACTTAAATACATATTTATGTAGAAGTTTATTACACTAATATGGTCTCTTTTATCTCCAATGTAGGTGGTCACACTGTTGGGATCTCACAATGTGCAAATTTTCAAGACCGTTTGTACAATTTCAGTGGCACAGGAACTTCGGACCCAAGCATAAACCCGGATTTCCTTAAAGTGCTGAAGGGAAAATGCCCGCAAAATGGGTATGGTACCCCTGTCAATCTTGACCAATTGAGTCCACTTACTGTGGACAATGGCTACTATAACTCAATTAGGGCAGGTAAAGGCATTCTTCAAGTTGATCAAGACCTTGCAAATAGCACGCTCACCAGCAGCATCGTCACAAAATATTCATCTAGCAATGGTGCTTTCAGTTATGATTTCGGACTAGCGTTGATTAGTATGGGCAGAATAGATGTCCTTACAGGAAAACAAGGAGAGATCAGGAAATCATGCCGCTCTGTTATTAAAGCCCCAGTTATGGCTCAACCTCAACTAGCTCACTAGCGTTAGTTCTGTTTAATTGAGTTCGCTTGCAGTTCCTTTGAGGAAAATTTGCTTGCATTTTGTTGCTTCATTGTTCTTTTTTTTTTCTTTTTTTTTTTGTGTGTTGATTTTTCATTTGGCTTGTCGTACCTTGTCTAATTGTTGTGGCTTCTTTTATTTACCTTTTTGTAATTTGATGAGTTTATAAGGATGAATGAATGTCACCATGATGAATCACAAGTTACTATTATCTTATGTGTGATTAACTCTGATTACTTTACCAATCTGAGTTCAAATGTACAGGTGAGCTTCCTGTCCAATAATAGATAGGTCAATAGTAATACATAGGGGTGTAAACGAGCCAAGCCAATTCGAGTACCTCTATGCTCGTGCTCGGCTTGTTTATCAAACGAGTATTAAATGTGTGCTGGTGGTCGTCTCGTTTTTTGTCGAGCGAGCGTAGATCGAGTATGTTTACGAGCAGCTCGCGAGTTCTCTAGTTTGTTAGGTATTTAACCTATAAGAATAGTAACGAGACGAGTATTGGAGTGCTTGTACTCAGCTCGTTTAATAAACGAGTATCAAATAAGTTCTTGTACTCGGCTCGTTTATCATCGAGTGAGCTTTGACCGAGTACATTCGCAAGCAACTTACGAGTGCTTCGACTCGTTTACAGCCCTAGTAGTCTCATTTTTGACGCAATGGTTCACTGAAAATTTGAGTTAACTTAATTTTTTTTTCAATGTTTACAAATTTAGTTTTTCTGTTTTACAACAATTCTCGTACTTTCTAGCCTATTTTGGCCTGCTTAATTAAAATTCAATTGCCCAAAATTCTTATATTCTTATAATCACTCTTTGCATTTGATCTGCTCGAACATTATTAGTTGGCCTAAATTGTATTCCTCTGTATTTTTTCATTTTCTCTTTTTACGTTAAAGAATCAATTTGGATAACAGTGATAAAATTACGAGTTAAGCAATTATATATGCATGATTGCGTCATTGCGTGCATGGAAGAAGGCTGATATGAAACTGGCCATATGATCCTGATTTTTGAAACAATTATTTTGGAATAATACATGCAGCACCAAAAAATAATCAAAATGGAGTTTCATTATAAAGTCAGAGAATAAGGACTGGGATTATTTCTTTAAAGAGGACAACCAAGCACCATGATCCTTGACCAAATCGAGGTAAATCAAATCACTTCATTCAGGAAATCCTTTTACATGAAAAACTATAGTTTCTCTTTCTGATTTTGCTGATTGAGAGCTACCTGTCAAGGAATACATGTTTTAAAATAGAAAAATGCATGTCGTGAGCTAAATGCACACAACTGGCTACAAGAGATATAAGACATAGCCTTATTTTTATAAGGTAATCAACTTGAAATTGAATTTGATAAAATAACTAATGGCCCTCAAAGCTGGATGGTGGCTTCCTTGCAATATGAAAAATAAATAAATAAATCGTCAACTTGGTAATAGAAGATTAAAAACACGTACATAGTATAATAAGTTACTCCCTCCGTCTCAAAAAAACCCGACTCTTTGTTTTTTCACGGTCTTTAAGACACCACTTTGATCGTAAATAACTATAATTATATGAATATAAAAATTATAACAATACGATTTTTTGAAAGTACTTTTAAAAATGAATCTAACAAAAGTATTTTCATAATGTGAATTTTTATATTTTTTCCATAAATTAATGGTCAAAGTTTGTTAAGTTTGACCTTTAAAAAACAAAGGTTTAGATTTTTTTGAGACGGAGGGAGTATTATCAAGGAAGCAAGGACATGACACTCAACCTACGTTTTGTGTTTCTCAATTTGTGTGTCCGCATTTTCTGTTTCCGTTCTTATTTCTCCTCTGTGCTTCCTTCTTGAAAATTTTATGTTTTTCGTGTCTGCATTCCCATTTTTGTGCTACCTTGATAATAAGTGATTAATTAACTTTAGGTAGTACCACGGGAGTCATTAAGAGAAGACAATAATACTTCTATGTTAATAGTGTATGCTATGTGCATACCTATTTCATCTCATACTCCTTATCTATCTATCATTCCAATATCAGCGGTGCGACTTTCTTGAGCAAATAATTGTTTCCTTTTTCATATAGTTTTGTGTGTATTATCATGCATGTATATACTCAAATATACATACTCCGTGACTATACAACTTGCTACTACATTACAAATCTTCGTCAACATGGTATGCGATTTTGTACAATACATGCATTTTGACAATGAATTAGTGTAGCTATAACAGCCGGCATGCATTATTATTCCCCTGCTTAATGATTATGTACTAATTAGTTATTACGAGCGTATAGTTTGTATATAAATACGAGCGTATAGTTTGCTAAAATTTAAGCCACAACTAGCTAGCTATATTCATCACTAGTAACTACAAAGCTATATACTTATACACTTAGCAAAATTTGTAAGGTAAGATATGATGAGGCTGTCAGCAATGGCACTAGCCCTTGGGCTCATCCTAGTATTGAGTCATATGGGTGAATCGCAAGGTTTTGGTTTGGGTTTAGGGGGCCTAGACTTGGGCAATGGGTGGGGTAAGTCCCATGGAAAGAAGCCGCCCCACGGGTCTCCAGCTGGTTCTAGTCCTGCTACTTCTTCCAGGCCTTCTGGTTTGAAGGTCGGCTTCTATAAGGAGCTATGTAAAGCTGTAGACGTTGAGGCACTCATCGCAACCAAAGTTCAAGAGCAATTTCGCAAGGATCCAACTATTCTTCCTGCACTTCTTCGCATGCAATTCCATGATTGCTTTGTTAATGTAAGCAACCAGATTAGTACCTTGCTTTCTAATTTATCACTCTCATTTGATGATGATCTTGTTATTAAGGCCTTTAATTAAATGGAAATTAACTAATCACATTTTATTGATATGATTCTTCTTGCATTGTTATCGATGTAGGGATGTGATGCATCGATACTCATAGCTGGAAGTACAACTGAGAGGAATGCGGGTGCTAACCTCAGTGTCAGAGGATATGAATTCATTGATGCTGTCAAAGCTGCTTTGGAGGCACTATGCCCTGAACTTGTCTCTTGTGCTGACATTATTGTTGTTGCTACTAAAGTAGCTATTAAACTGGTAAGTATTGTGCATTAATGCACAAACCTTATTACCTTGTCCTTCTTGATGACTGCCTGATACTCCCTATTCCAGAAAAATCTTTCCCCTTGGTATTTGTGACTCACATTGATATTTTAGCGGTTTACAATTTTCGCAACTTCGGCTTTTCTTAAATAGGGAGGAGGTCCAGATTTTGTTGTACAAACAGGTAGAACAGATGGACTCAGATCAAGTGTGAATGATGTAAATCTTCCAGACCCTTCCATGACAGCCCCCCAAAGTATTTCAGCCTTTGCCGCGAAAGGTTTCACCGCTGAAGAAATGGTTGTTCTTCTAGGTACGTAACCTTACCAGCAATGGCCTCATCTTATTATGGTATCAACTATCAAGAGAATTATACTAATGTCCAAACTTTTGCATAAATTGAACTGATCATATATTGTGTTCTGATTTCTGAATTATAGGTGCACATACAGTAGGAGTTGCACAATGTGGTTTCTTTGAGGATCGTATTCAAAGTGACCCGAACATGGACTCAAACCTTCGCAAGCAGTTGATTGTAACGTGCACGAAATCGAACAATGTAGCTTTTCTAGACCAAAATCCACAGAGCTCAAACATAGTTGACAACTCTTTCTATGACCAAATCATAAGGAACAGAGGACTCCTTCCAATTGATCAAAATTTAGCCAGTGACCCCGTAACCAGGCCTATGGTTCAGCAGTTGTCCTCAAATGAAAACTCATTCAGCACTAAATTCGCTAATGCCATGATCAAACTCCAAGCTCTTGAAGTTCTCACTGGCAATCAAGGAGAAATTCGCAAAGTTTGTAGTAAATTCAACTAAGGAAAAGTACGATACATGTTCAATTTGAGGATAAAAAGAGGATCTTTGTAAAAAAATCAAGTTCTTATGTATCTTATTTTCTTTGCTTTTTTTTTTTTTAGTGAATTTGATTATGTATTAAACAATATAAATGGTGAATATTTTGTCTCCTCCAAGTTTTGTTTTAGAACATTCTCGTTAAACAATAAATTGTGTTCGAGTAAGGATGCATTATTGCAAAGAGAATGTTTTTCTGCATTGTATAATTCATTGAAAATGCACCAAGTCGCATAACGTTGACTAAAATTATTAGCCTAAATCTAATTATGTATGTGTCGTTCGTGGATGAACATGGTTGCACTACAAGAAAATTTAGGTTTAGTGGCAATTTGCCTCGTGGCAATAAATATTTTGCCACAAGAAAAATGATATAGTGACAAAGGAGAAATTGCCACATTATCACTTCCTTTGTGTGGCAATCCAACAAAAATGCCACGAAAGCATGAAAAATGCCTCCTTTTCACAGGAGCTGTATGTAGTTTTCGCATGAGAAATTGCCACATTAATACTGATGAGATGAGAGAGATCAGAGTTGATTCTATTGATCTCATCTCAAACCAAATTTGTACCGCTGTATGTAGTTGTCGATGTGTTTTGCCTTTTGGAGGAAGAATGAATTGGATATACTGTACTAATATAATGGAATTGAGAAGGAACTGCTAGCTAATAGGGAGGGCTCGTTTTCTCAGTCCTTTTTTTTTTTTGTTACTTTCTCTAACTATTTTTAGCTGTCCCACATCGACAAATACGAGGAAATTTGCATCCAGCTTTATTATAACTATAATGTAGGAGTCAACTTGTATAAATAATGCTTTAGAAAATGGCCTAATTAAGGCTATTTTTTATTGGGTTACAGTTAGGGCTCCCCAAATTTACTTGGGTTGAAAACTTAAGTAGCGGTTTCGGTTTTGGTTCATGCCATTTGACCGAAATTGCCCTAATTTGACCGGTTCAATTTGCCAATTTAATAGCTTGGTTTAGAATCGTGGCATTTTAATCTGCCATTAAAGCTTTGTGGCAAATTGCAATTTGCCACAATGAAATTAGTGGCTAATTTAAAATTTGCCACTTTGAAATTAGTAGATAAATTAAAATTTGCTATTTTTTTGCCACAAAATATCCTTTTATAGTGGCAAAAATAAACTGTGGTAAAAAATATTTTGCCACAAAATACCCTTTTATGGTGGTAAAAATAAAAATTAGCACAATAGCCTTTTGTGTTGCATATCTTATGGCAACCTTGTGGCTAATTTTTATTTTGGCACAAAAAGGTTTTGTGACAATTTATTGCTCTATTGTGGCAAATAAAAATGCCACTAATCCTCTTTTTTCTTGTAGTGTTGGAATACAGATGGACTACGAGTCTACGAATCTGTAACGAGGAGCACCGTCAAGCGCAACAAGCACGGATTTAGATTTTCTTTTTCTTTTTTTTTTGGGCTCCCTTGTCAGTTGGTGTGGCCGTGTGGGCAACTCAAAACTGAATGGGTTTAGCTCAAAGCCTCAGACCAAAGCTCATTAACAAGGACCCGATAACCAACTTCGAGGGTCTTTCATGACCCCTAGGGGTGTCAGGATGCGAAATGATGCGAAAATATTTACCTTTATTTCGTGGCCTTTCGGAGGTCCAAAAAATGTGGAGTATATAGCCTTCACTTTTTGGCTTGCCAGAACCCGGTTGTGACTTTTGACCAAATTCCTCTGTGGGGTTTATCTTGACCCAAGAGAACCCTCAGTGCTCCAGGAAGCTCATCTGGGGCTCAGAACTCAGATTTAACCCATACTTTCGGTGTTCCTGCCTTTAGATTGGTTGTCCAGTAAAACAACTTTCCAAGTCTAACATAGCCCCAACTTTCCAACTTTCCTCCCATGTCTCCTAGAGGTGTCTCGTGCGATATGGTGTGAAAATATGCACTTTCATTCTGGGCCGTCCGGAAACCCAAAAATTGTTGATTATAGCCTTCATTTTTCGACTTTGCGGGGCCTGGCTGTGATTTTTGCCCAAACTTATCCAGGGGGTTATATTGGATACAAGAGGACCCCCTGTGCCCCGAGAAGGTCACATTGGATCCCGAACTCATATTTCACTCATGCTTTCGGTATTCCGGTCATTAGATTAGTTGTCCGGTAAAGCAACTTTCCAAGTTTAACAGAGCCCCGACAACTGATCACGGGGCCCTCCCATGTCCCATAGAGGTGTCTCGTGCAATATGGTATGAAAAATATGCACTTTCGTTTAGGGGCCGTCCGGAAGCCCAAAAATTGTAGATTATAGCCTTCCTTTTTCGCTTCACAGGGACTGACTGTGATTTTTGCCCAAACTTATCCAGGGGGTTCTATTGGATCCAAGAGGACCTTCGGTGCCCCGGAAAGGTCACATGGGGTCCCGAACTCAGATTTCACCTATGCTTTTGGTGTTCTGACTCTTAGATTGGTTGTCCGGTAAAGCAACTTTCCAAGTCTAACAGAGCGCAGACAACTTATCACGGGGCCCTCCCATGTCCCCTAGAGGTGTCTCGTGCTATATGGTGTGAAAATATGCACTTTCATTCTTGGGTCGTCCGGAAGCCCAAAAATGGTAGATTATAGCCTTCATTTTTCGGCTTCGCGGGGCCCGGCTGTGATTTTTGCCCAAATTTATCTGAGGGGTCTATTGGATCAAAGATGACCCCCGATGCCCCAGGAAGCTCACCTGGGGTCCCGAACTCAGATTTCACCCATGCTTTCGATGTTCCGGCCTTTAGATTGGCTGGCTGGTAAAGCAACTTTTCAAGTCTAGTAGAGCCCCGGCAACCGATCTCGGGGGCCTCCCATGTCCCCTAGAGATGTCTCGTGCGATATGGTGCGAAAATATGCACTTTCATTCTAGGTCGTCCGAAAGCCCAAAATTTGTAGATTATAACCTTCATTTTTCAATTTCGCGGGGCCGGGCTGTGTTTTTTGCCCAAACTTATCCGGAGGGGTCTACTGGATCCGAGAGGACCCCCGGTGCCCCAGGAAGTTCACATGGGTCCTGACTTCATAATTCACTGATGCTTTCAGTTGTTCCGGCCCTTAGATTGGTTGTCTTGTAAAGAAACTTTTCAAGACTAATAGAGCCCCGCAACTGATCCCGGAGGCCTTCCATGTACCCTAGAGGTGTCTCGTGCGATATGGTGTGAAAATATGCACCTTCGTTCTGGGGCCCTCCGGAAACCCAAAAACTTGTAGATTAGCCTTCATTTTTCGGCTTCGCGGGGCCTGACTGTGATTTTTGCCCAAACTTACCCAGGGGGTTCTATTGGATCCAAGAGGACCCCTGATGCCCCAGGAAGGTAACATGGGGCCCCAAACTCAGATTTCACACTTTCGATGTTCACTGTCCCGGCCCTTAGAGTTCGTCTGAGGTGTCTAATAATAAAAAGGCCGCCAAATCCTAATAGGGACCTCATAATCGACCATGTGGTCCTCCGATGTCTCTTAGGAGTTTTTCGTGCGATATTGTGCGAAAATATGTACTTTCGTCTCGGGGCCTTTCGAAAGCCCAAAAAGTGTGTATTATAGCCTTCATTTTTTGGCTTTCCGGGGTCCATTGTGATTTTTTCCCAAACTTCTTTGGGGGGTTTATCTTGACCTAAGTGTACTCGCGATTCCGCATGAACATTATTTGGGTCCTAAACTCCGATTTCACCCATATTTTTGGTGTTCTAGCCCTTAGAGTGGGTATCCGACAAAACGGTTGTGCAAACCTAACAGAGACCGAATAAGTGACTCCGAGGTCTCCCATGTCGCTTAGGGATGTCCTATGTGATATGATGCGAAAATATGCACCTTCGTTTTCGAGCATTTTGAAAGCCCAAAAACAATGAACTATAACTTCATGTTTAGACTTCTTGGAGTTTGGTTGTGATTTATGTCCAAAACTTTTTCGGAGAGTCTATCGTGGACCAAGAAGACGCTAACTCGTTCCTCCAAGTCCCCGAATTTTGTTTTCACATGCTCTGGATGTTCCGACCTTTAAAATGTACGTCCAGTGAAACAGTCGTCCGAATGTAACAGAGCCTGATAATTTACTATCCAAGCACAAGCCCGAATTAAAATCATGATGTAAATTTTGTCTTCCCCTCAACCAAAAAAATTTAAATTTGGTCTTTTGTACACACATTATTAGACAATCTTTTTTTTTTTTTTTGCTCGTCACATAATTATACAATAACCTATACAAATATCCGATCTTAACAATGTGATGCACTGTATAATAATGTATATAACATTATCCTAATGCATTGAAAAAGTTAAATACATGCACCAAAAACTGAATAATACAAAATTAATAGACATACTAATTCGAACCCCAAAAGCTAAAAAGAAGTTACAAATAATGAAGTTACAAATACCCATTGACTTGCTTATATAAAAGATTAAAAACACATCAACTAATAGTTAAACAAAATGAACTTTAGGTTTCACGATAGTCATGGGGAGAACATAATAAAACACACTTAATAAGTCAATGCTATCTACCTACACAATATCCTAAAATTTTCCTTCCCATCATTATTATTATATCATCATCAAAGTTTGACTTTTCTAGCTAGAGCATATAATCCCGGTTGATCGTTTTCTTAATCATAGACTTCTATACTTCTATGGTGATTATGCATGTACATACGTACTCTTAACACCATCACGATTATTATTATTAACCAAACAAATGTTCTTCCCATTCTCCATATTATGTTCTGCAATTTGTACAATTCATTTGGACAATGTACTAATGTAGGTATAACACCCGGCATGCAATATTCCATAGGTGATCATGCAATTATTGGATATATCTCCATTGCCTCTTAATGTATATAAATACGTGCAGTGTTTATGAATGTAACAAACACAAGAAGTTAGCTAATTAAGTCTGCTCAGTTAAGCCACTATCTAGCTAGCTATCTATAACCATTAGTCATCACTAATAACTAGCTATAGAATCAAGCTAAATACTTTATTTGAAAATTACATAATGAGGCTCCTAGGTTGTGATAATTTAGTTGTGGCAACCCTTGGGCTCATCATGGCATTGAGCTATGTGGTTGAGTCGTCGTCGTTACATGGTTTTGGTTTGGGATTAGGGGGCCTAGAATTGGGCAATGGGGCTAAGTCCCATGGTAAGTCACACGGTTCACCAAAGTACGACCATGGGAATAAGAAGTCCCATGGTCAGCTTCCACCCATTGGTGATGGGGGTGAATCACCAACTGGTTCTAGTCCTACTCCCATTCCTAGACCATCTGGTTTGAAAGTTGGGTTCTATAAGGATCTATGCAAAACTGTCGACGTTGAGGCACTCATCACAATCAAAGTTCAAGAACAATTTCGCAAGGATCCAACTATTCTTCCTGCTCTCCTTCGCATGCAGTTCCATGATTGCTTTGTTCGTGTAAGCAAGCTCAAACTAATTCCCTCTCTTTTGGTCTTGTCTTTGGTTAATTGTAGACATTACTTTCTTCTTGCTGATTCTCTTCTTGTTGTCAATTGAATTGGTTGATTAGGGATGTGATGCATCAATCCTAATAGCCGGAACTTCAACTGAGAAGAATGCTGGTGCTAATCTTAGTGTGAGAGGGTTTGAATTCATTGACGCGGTGAAAGCTGCATTGGAGGCACAATGCCCTGATCTTGTATCTTGTGCTGATATCATTGTTGTTGCAACTAAAGTAGCAATCAAATTGGTAAGTATTTCTGTTGGGGAAAACAACGGTATTCACCCACAATCACAATAACAGATAATCGGAATAATAAAGTGCAAGAACTCAAAATCAACACAGACAATTTTTACGTGGAAAACCCCTCTCAAATAGGGGAAAAACCATGGTGCGGATCTCCTTGCACTAAACAATAATCCACTATGATAATCAAGAGTACAATTGGCAATAATCACAAGATCAAGCAACAAGTAAACAAACTATCTTTGGTACTAATACAAATTGACAAACCCTAGCTCAATTTGGTACTCCCACAAACCCAAAGATACACCCACAAATAGCTGTCGATGACCGATCCGAGTACTCTGATTACCTTCACACGAATAAGCCGAATCAACCGTGAACTGAAACAAACCTCTTTGGAGAAATACTCAATTTCTCTCACTCTTTGTTTGTCTCTCACTCACTGGCTCTCCCTTTTCTTTGTTTCGGCTACTTCACGCACAACAAAAGACCAAGGTCTTTTATTTCCCACCTTTAGCTTCTAGTGGAAGCTTCTTCACGCCAATACTAGCTAGGCAACAAATCAGCTTACTTGTGGGCCTAATACTCTAATCAAAATATGAGCCCATAAGTTTGGGCACCAACAAGTCTTACACGCAGCGCCTCAACCGAAAACAATTCGGTTGACTTCACTTCCATTTGTTTTTCATTCTTTTCTTTTTGTTCTATTTTATTTTCTATACAAACTAAAATAAAATAAAACACAACTAAATATTATTTGGTATTTGGGGCGTTACCTCAACAATTTCTATGTACCAATACACTTTTTTTCAGGGAGAATATGCACTAACTTTTGCACTTTATTATCAATAGGGAGGAGGTCCAGATTTTGCTGTACAAACAGGTAGAACAGATGGACTCAGATCAAATGTTAATGATGTGAATCTCCCAAGCCCTTCCATGACAGCCCCCCAAAGTATTTCAGCCTTTGCCGCGAAAGGTTTCACCGCTGAAGAAATGGTTGTTCTTCTAGGTACGTAACCTTATTACAAACAAACATCTTATGGTATCAAGAGAATAATACTTGTCCAAACTTTTGCATAATTATTGAACTGATCATATATAGTGTGTTGTAATTTCTGAATTATAGGTGCACATACAGTAGGAGTTGCACAATGTGGATTCTTTGAGGACCGCCTTCAAAGTGGCTCGAGCCAATTTGACCCGAACATGGACCCTAACCTTCGGAAGCAGTTGATTTTAACGTGCACGAACTCGAACAATGTGGCTTTTCTAGACCAAAATCCACAGAGCTCGAACATAGTTGACAACTCTTTCTATACCCAAATTATAAGGAACAGAGGACTTCTTCCAATTGATCAAGATTTAGCCCGTGACCCCTTAACTAGTCCTATGGTTCAGCGGTTGTCCTCAAATGCCAATTCATTCAGCAGTAAATTCGCAGACGCCATGATCAAACTTCAAGCTCTGGAAGTACTCACTGGCAATCAAGGAGAAATTCGTAAAGTTTGTAGTAAATTCAACTAAGAAGTACTGTACATACATATTCAATGTGAGGTTAAAATGAGGATCTTTGTAAAAGAATTGAATTCTTGTGTATCTTCTTTTCTATGATTATGTGTTAAAACAGTATAAATGGTGAATATTTTGTCTCCTCCATGTTTTGTATTAGAACATTCTCGTTAATTGATAACTTGTGTTCGAGTATGAAGGGAATTAATGGATGCATATGCTGCATTATTAGTTTGGTATATTTCAAAGAGAATGTTTTTCTGCATCAAAAAATTAAAATTTATAAAAAAAATGCACAAAATCTCATAAGGTTGACTAAAATTAGCCCATAATATAATATGCATCGTGAACATGGACAGAATACAGATGGAATACGAGTCTGCAACTAAGAGGTGACTTGGTGTGGCCGTGTGGGCAACTCTATGGATTTTGCCTCGAACTAAATGGCACACGCAAACTGTACACTTGTACCCTTTTGTATGCTTCACCGCTTTCAGACTTTTTAGAGAGGGGTTGGGGACCTCACTATAATAATAAAGATTAGAGAGGGGTTTGGGGTAGGTTTTGTGGTATGGATGGTGGGGAGTCATGGTCGGTACTAAAAAGCCGTGAATTAGTCTCCGATGTTTCGTAAGAGACTTGTTCAAGCCTACTAAGGGACTAATAACCTACCCCGAGGGCTTCCTATGTCCCATATGGATGTTCCGTGCCTGTGATGCAAATATATAAACCTTCGTTCTGGAGCCTCTCGTAAGCCCAAAAAACGTGGATTATGGCCTTCGTTTTCGGCTTCCCGGGGCCAGATTGTCGTTTTTGCCCAAACTTCTCCGGGGGGTCTATCATGACTTTAGAGGACCCTTGGTGCCCCGGGAGGGTCATCAGGATCCCCGAACTTTGATATCACCCATGCTTTCGGTGTTCAAGCTCTTACATCAGTGTCCCGTAAAACGCCTTTCCAAGTCTATCATGGACCGGATAAGTTACCCCGGGGGCCTCCCATGTCCCCCACGCTATCCTTTGCGATGTCGTGCGAAAATATCCACCTTTGTTCCGAGACCTCCCGGGAGCCAAAAAAAGTGAATTATAGCCTACGTTTTCAGCTTCCCGGGGCCCAGTGTCGTTTTTGCCCAAACTTCTCCGGGGGGTCTATCATGACCTTAGAGGACCCTTGGTGCCCCGAGAGGGTCATTTGGATATCACCCATGCTTTCGGTGTTCAAGCTCTTACACCAGTGTCCCGTAAAACGCCCTTCCAAGCCTATCATGGACCGGATAAACGACCCAGTGGGCCTCCCATATCCCCCACGCCTGTCCCTTGCGATGTCGTGCGAAAATATCCACCTTCGTTCCGAGGTCTCCGGAGCCAAAAAACGTGGATTATAGCCTACGTTTTTGGCTTCTCGGGACCCCGGTGTTATTTTTGCCCAAACTTCTCCGAGGGTTCTATCATGACCTTAGAGGACCCTTGGTACCCCGAGAGGGTCATCAGGATATCACCCATGCTTTCGGTATTCAAGCTCTTACACCAGTGTCCCGTAAAATGCCCTTTCAAGCCTATTATGGACCGGATAAGCGACTCCGTGGGCCTTCCATATCCCCCACGCCTGTCCCTTGCGATGTCGTGCGAAAATATCAACCTTCGTTCCGTGGTCTCCCGGGAGCCAAAAAACGTGGATTATAGCCTACGTTTTTTGCTTCTCAGGGCCCGGTGTTGTTTTTGCCCAAATTTCTCAGGGGGGTCTATCGTGACCTTAGAGGACCCTCGCTCGGTGCCCCAAGACGATCATCAAAATCCCCGAACTTTGATATTAACCATACTTTCGGTATTCAAGCTATTACATCAGTGTCCCATAAAACAATATTCTAAACCTATTAGGGACCAGATGAGTAATCCCAAGGTCCTCCCATATAGAGGCCATGTTGTATATACATTATTAGACAATCAACTATGCAAATACGATCTTAACAATGTGATGCATTGTATACTGTACATGCATTATATATCCTAATGCATTTGGAAAATCAAATACATGCAAGAACTGTATAATACAAAATTGATAGACATACTAATTCGGTCCCCAAAGCTGAAAAGAAGTTACAAATAATGAAGGGGTTTTCCAATTGGTAGGCCTTAATTTTTGGCTTTTCTAATTGGTAGAACTTTTTAAAGTCGAAATTCAAGGGGTAGACCCGTAGTTTATAAACGTCTAATCGGTGTCCTCTTTTTAACTTTGCCGTGTTAAATACATGCTTTGACCATTATGCCCTCAATTAAAAATGTCCCCAACTCATTTTATTCCTTAATTGGTGGCTAATTCAAATAACAGCCAAATAATTAAACACTCCTAACAGGTTGAATAAAACCAGAGGTCAAGAAATGGTGGTTTGGGTGTTTAGAGAGAGAAATGAGAGTGATGGTGGCTCAGGGAGGGATTTGACTCTCTGTTTAATCCCAACTTTCCCAGAATAGTGTAATGTTTAAAGCTTGCCCAATTTTGTCAAACTACGCACCCACCACCCATTAATCCCCACACCAATAGCTTATCACCACCCACCACCCACCTCTAAACCACTGCGCCACCGAGTTCGACCACCCAAAAATTCCGACTATTCCACCTTCTATCCTCCACAACTATCTTTGAGGGCGAATCGGTCATATATTCAATTGGTTGCTTTAAATCCACCGCCACCAGCTAACCAGGCACCACCCATCTCCACACCACCACGCACCACACACCTCCAAACCATCGCGCCACCCGTTCGACAACCCAAAAATTTCGAGCACCACCAAACTGAAACCCAGCCAGTTCAACAATGAGGAATCTCACCATTTTCTCTCTCCTCAAACTCAAACCCATCTTCCTATACCTCAGGTGGGTATTTTCTTCCACTTCACTTAGCTTATTATCTCCATGATTAAGTTTACCCATAATCATATAAGTGACTGAAAAATTGCAGAGAACATCGATAAAAATTTCCTTTTTCTTTTTCAATTTTCTGATTTGGGGATGAGTGGTTCTTTGTGATTTTGTTGACCACCCTAGGAAGTAGGAACCGTGACATTGATGAATATTTATCCCCAAAAAAAAGAAAAGAAAAAAAAATGATGAAAGTGTACCTGTTAAGAGTGTTTTGGACAAAAATAATCGGGTCAATATTAGTTAACTCAAACATACGGTCAAAGGTGTATTTAACGGCAAAACTGACGGGAGAGTTAAAGAGAGGATACGAAGCGGAAGTTTTCAAAACTACAGGCCTACTAATTGGATTTCGACTTTAAGAAGTTTTACCAATTGAAAAAGCAAAAAGTTGAGGCCTACCAATTGAAAAACCCCAATAATAAAATAAACATATATACCCAGGCCATTGACTTAATTAGCTTACTTATTTAAAAGATTAAAAATGCATCAATTAGTTAAAGAAATAAACTTTAGGTTTTACGATAGTCATGGGGAGAATATAAAACAGAGTTGTCTCATCAATTAGTGTATGTTATCTACCTACACAATGTCATAAAATATTTCTATAATTCTATCCATAATTATTAAATCATCATCAAAGTGCGACTTTTCTAGCTAGAGCATACTTCTATGGTGATTATGCATGTACGTTCTTAGGTACTCAGATATATGACTCTTATTAACACCTACAGCATTATTTTTTGTAACAAAACATATCTTCTCCATCTCCATATTATGTTCTGTAATTTGAACAATTCCTCTGGACAGTTTTAGTGTAGGACGGTCTAACAGCCGGCATGTAATATTCATTAGGTGATCAGAGATCATGCAACAATTATTGAATATATCCCCATTCTTGCCTCTTTTTGTATATAAATACGTGTGCATTTGAATGAATATAACAAACACAACAAGTTAGCTATCTAATTAAGTCTGTTCAGTTAAGCCACTAAAAATTTGTAAGCAAAGATAAATTATAATGAGGCTCTCAGGTTGTGGTAATTTAGTTGTGGCACTAGCCCTTGTGCTCATCATGGCAATGAGCTATGTAGGTGAATCGTCGTCGTCACATGGTTTTAAGTCCCGTGGTCATTCACACGGTGGTTCACAAAAGTACGACCATGGGAAGAAGTCCCATGGTAGGGTTCCACCCACTGGCCATGGGGGTAGTAAGTCACCAACTGGTTCGAGTCCTGCTCCTTCTAGACCATCTGGTTTGAAGGTTGGATTCTATAAGGATCTATGCAAAGCTGTGGATGTGGAGGCATTGATCGCGACCAAAGTTCAAGAACAGTTTCGCAGGGATCCAACTATTCTTCCTGCCCTCCTTCGCATGCAGTTCCATGATTGCTTCGTTCGTGTAAGCAAGAGCAAATTAATTCTCTCTATTTTTGTTTCTCGTTTTTAGTTAGTTTTAGGCATTCGAGTTATAATTACTGATTATATTACTGATGATGATTCTGTTCTTCCTCGCTCTCAATTGAATTGGCTAGGGATGTGATGCATCAATCCTAATAGCCGGACCTTCAACTGAGAAGACTGCGGGTGCTAATCTTAGTGTGAGAGGGTTTGAATTCATTGACACGGTGAAAGCTGCATTGGAGGCACAATGCCCTGATCTTGTATCTTGCGCCGACATCATTGTTGTTGCTACTAAAGTAGCAATTAAATTGGTAAGCATGCATTACTACTATGCATTGATACAATTTGCCTTACTTCTTTGTCCCTCTTGATTGCGTGTATAAACTTCTCTTATTGAATTATTGGTATTTTATGAATAGGGAGGAGGGCCAGATATTGCTGTACAAACAGGCAGAACAGATGGACTTAGATCAAGTGCAAACGATGTGAATCTTCCAAGCCCTTCCATGACAGCCCCCCAAAGTATTTCAGCCTTTGCCGCGAAAGGCTTCGCCGCTGAAGAAATGGTTGTTCTTCTAGGTACGTAACCTTATTACCAACAATCATCCTCATAATTCAAAACTTTGGCATCAAATTGACAAACTTTGTTCTAAGACGATCATTAAATTGTGTGTTATGAAACAGGTGGTGGCCACACTGTGGGAGTTGCACAATGTGGATTCTTCCAGGACCGCCTTCAAAGTGGCTCGAGCCAATTTGACCCGAACATGGATCCAAACCTTCGCAAGCAGTTGATTATGACATGCACAAACTCGAACAATGTAGCTTTCCTAGACCAAAATCCACAGAGCTCGAACATAGTTGACAACTCTTTCTATAACCAAATTATAAGGAACAGGGCACTTCTTCCAATTGATCAAGATTTAGCCCGTCACCCCTCAACCAAGCCTATGGTTCAGCAGTTGTCCTCAAATGCCAACTCATTCAACTCTAAATTCGCCAACGCCATGATCAAACTCCAAGCTCTTGAAGTTCTCACTGGCAATCAAGGAGAAATTCGCAAAGTTTGTAGTAAATTCAACTAAAACTACATGTTCTTCTGCTTCTTTTGTTATTTTTTTGCATACCAAAATTCCTTGTTATTTTTATTTTATTCGCAAAGTTTGTAGTAAATTCAACTAAAACTACATGTTATTTTGTTATTTAATTAAATTAATGTCCAGAGACATTATAATGTGTTGTTGGATTGGTGACTAATTAAGAGTACCTGTTCAATTTGAGGATAAAATCAAGGCATTTTTCTAACAGAATCAAATTGATCTTGTGTATCTTTTCTGTATTATTGATGTATTAAACAATATAAAAGTTGAATATATTATTGTCTCTTCCAATAATTTTGTTTCTGAACATTCCCGTTAGGCTAAAAAGAATTATATGCCGCATTAGTTCCCTGTATCCATGACGCATAACAAGAGATGCACATTATTGCCCCCCTTGCACGGACAGGCGGACATGCGTTTTTTTTAACTTGTACGATGTCGCTTATGAACCACAACGAATGTCACAGGAGGCTCAGAATTAGGCCCCAATGAAACACAAGCCTGTAAGAATATAAACGTGAGATTGACTGAAAGGTAAAATCATCTCAATATCCTAAAGATGTCATAATTGCACAATCTAAGGGCCATCATTAAAAGTAATTCCACCTAACCGAATAGGATCAAGTTCATACAACAACATTGTTGAAGCCTTATTTGTTCAGGCTCTTACACAAGTGTCCCGTAAAACACCCTTCAAAGCTAATTAGGGATCGGATAAGCGATCCTGGGGGTCTCCCATGTCTCCTAAGGATGTCCATTGCGATGTGGTGCGTTAATATCCACCTTCGTTACAGGGTCTCCCAGGAGCCAAAAAATGTGGATTTATAGCCTACGTTTTCGGCTTCCCGGAGCCTGGTTGTCATTTTTGCCCAAACTTCTCCAAAGGGTCTATGATGGTTTTAGAGGACCCTCGATGCCCAATGAGGGTCATCAAGATCCCTGAACTCCAATATCACCCATGCCTTCGATATTGGGGTCTTATATTGGTGTTCCGTAAAAACACCCTTACAAGCCTATCAGGGACCCGATAACGGACCCTAGGGGTCTCCCATGTTCCCTAGGGGTGTCCCTTGCGATTTGGTGCGAAAATATTCACCTTCGTTCCGGGGCCCCCTGGGAACCCAAAAAACGTGGATTAGCCTACGTTTTCGGCTTCCCGGGGCCCGGGTGTCATTTTTGCCCAAACTTCTCTGGAAGGTCTATCATGACTTTAGAAGATCCTTCGTGCCCCAGGAGAGTAATCAGGATCCCCGAAGTTCGATATCACCCATGCGTTCGGTATTTGGGCCCTTACACTGGCATTCCGTAAAAACACCTTTATAAGCCTATCAGGGTCCCATAACAGACCCCGGGGGCCTCCCATGTTCCCTAGGGGTGTACCTTGCGATGTGGTGAGAAAATATTCACCTTCGTTTCGGGGCCCCCCGGGAGCCCAAAAAAGGTGGATTGTAGCCTACGTTTTCGGCTTCCCGGGACCCGGGTGTCATTTTTGCCCAAAATTCTCCGAGGAGTCTATCATGACCTTAGAGGACCCTCGGTGCCCCAGGAGGGCATCAGGATCCCCGAACTTCGATATCACCCATGCGTTGAGTGTTCGGGCCCTTACATTGGTGTTCCGTAAAAACGTTCTTACAAGCCTATAAGGGACCTGATAACAAACCCAGGGGGCCTCCCATGTTCCCTAGGGGTGTCCCTTGCGATGTGTTGCGAAAATATCCACCTTCGTATCGGGGCTCCCAAGAGCCCGAAAAACGTGGATTATAGCCTACGTTTTCGGCTTCCCGGAGCCCGGGTGTCATTTTTTCCCAAAATTCTTCGAGGAGTCTATCATGACCTTAGAGGACCCTCCGTGCCCCGGGAGGGTCATCAGGATCCCCGAACTTTGATATCACCCATGCGTTGAGTGTTCGGCCCTTACATTGGTGATGTTCCGTAAAAACGTTCTTACAAGCCTATCAGAGACCTGATAACGGACCCAGGGGGTCTTCCATGTTCCCTAGGGGTACCCCTTGCTATGTGGTGCAAAAATATCCACCTTTGTTCCGAAACCTCGCGGAAGCCCAAAAAATGTGGACGCCTTTGATTTTTGGCTTTCCGGGTCCTGATTCTCAATTTTGCTCAAACTTCTCTGGGGGGTTTATCGTCACCCTAGAAAAACTCTGGTGCCCCGGGACGATTATCCTGGTCCCCGAACTCCTGTTTCATGGCGTTGGGACATGGGATATGGTGCTTGGAGATCGGATATGGCGTTGGGACATGGCGCTCGCTGGGCGCTGAAACATGGGCGCGCTCGCTGGGCGCATGGGACAAGAATGCTGCGTCATGGGACAAGGGTGCTGCAACGCCATGAGACAAGGGTCCTTCAAGGGTCATGGGTTATGGGGTTGCGTCATGGGACAGTGCAGCGCCATGGGTCCTGGTGTTGCAATAAGGGACAAGGGTCCTACAGCGTCATGAGTTAGTATGGTGCACGAAAAAGGTTATATTGACATGTATACCCGCACGGGTATATGGTGTCATCGTTTAACATTGTATATGGACAGTTTACAATGTATTCATACTTAGGATAGGTATACCGCGTATGGGTTTATGTTGTTGACATAATACGTTTATTACCGTACGGGTATATTGTATTAATGTTTCTGGACAATTTATTATGTATTGGACCGTTTACAATGTATTGTAGAAACAATTACAAATCGGAATTGCTTAACGTAAATCCCATTTTACTTAACGCAAATCTTTTTATCACAATACTTCCTAGAATACCCTTTTATTTGCAAAGTAATTGCCTTCTTCGCATTCGTTTTTCTCTCAAATCTCCATATTATCAATGCCTCTATTCATGGAAAGAAGCTAATTTACAACATGTATAATTCGTTTGATTGAGACAACAGCTTTTACGAAATTAATGATGAAGAGGTAATCATTAAAACTAGAATTAGAATAAGAATAAGACTTTTTTTGTAATTACTAACTAGGGTTTATGGGCGGTGGCAGGCTTGGGTGATGGCGGCTGGCTGGGTGCGTGGGGGCGTGGTGGTTGAGGGATGGTGGGTGGCTGATTAGTCGGGCGAAGGAATTGGCAAAACAGGAAGAAATGGTTTTGATACAAGATGAGATGAACTTGAAGGAATTACGAGTGAACCCATTTGTAGTCTTATTGTTGTTGTTAGCCTTTGTTTGCTGTTGTTTCATTTAGTTGGCAAAACAGGAGAGAGAGAAAAGCCCTCTTCTTTTAGTGGCTTGTAATTGCATATGATGGGCAATTTACCCAAATCAGAGCCCCAAGCTTCCAAATTTTGACGGTGGTTATGGTGATGAAGATGAGAGGTGAGAGAAAATGGTGATGAGTTTTTTTTTTTTTTTTCTTTCTTTGTTGTTGTTGTTGTTGGGTTTGACCTTTTTGGTTAACTGGGACGGTTGCTTTGTCTTTCTCTCTCTCTGATGGAGGAGGGACATGGTTGCTGTTGATGGGTTTTGGGTTTCATAATTTTTCTTTCTTTTTTCAATTTTGTTTATTTGCATCTTTTAGCTATGTAATTTGTACAATACTTGTTTTGTTGATGAAATTTAAAAATGATGATGATGAACAAAATGATGAATGACATAGAGGGAGTGAAAATTGGTTGAGAGAAAAGGAAGGAAGAGAGAGAAAGGGCTGAAAATTACTTAGAGGTATTGTGGAAAGTGGGGATTTACGTTTAGTAATTTGCGATTTACGTATAGCAACCCCCTTACAAATTTGAGGGTTTATGTATTAAAGGAGAAAATTCTACATTGATTTTTATGCCTAAGCGCACTATCATTGCTTAATCCTAGCTAAACTTTGGCACAGAGTCTAGTTAATTTTAAATTTGAAGGTAATAAACAAACCCAACCCCCCCCCCCCCCCCAAATATTTTGAGTAGAAGATCCATAGTAATTTTTTGAAAATTTTGACATCTGTTTACAAATATTTGCATTCATGTCATCACGAAATCAAAATTATTTTTTCATATTGTCACAAATTACGGTCAAATTTTGACATAAAAATCTAAAACATCCATTAGAGGGGAAAAAAAACGGAGGCAGTACACATTTTCTCGCACACCCGCAAATACAGAACTTACGAATAAACATACTCATTGGCTTATTAATAGAAGATTAAAAACACATAATAATAACTTCCAACCAGTTAAATGAATCAAACTAGGCTGGCTTCAAGAGTCATGGCCTTATGTCTGTTCCAAAAAAGAAAAGGAAAAAGAGAGAGTCATGGCCTTGTGGGCGATATAGAATATACACTTTGACTGACGTGTATGGCTGTATGCTATATCACTGCGACTTTTCTAGGGCATACACTTCCGCATGATCGTTTTCTTTATCAATATATATTAGTTAGTCACTTAGTCCAAATGTTTCTTAAGAAGTCGATTCAACATGAGGTCACCTCTATAACCAAGTATGACGTTATGTTTGTTTAAGGCACCTTACGTTGAGGCCGTCTCATATGAATTTTTATTAGTAATGTTATGTAATGTACTCGTAATTAATTAGGTTGTTGCATCTATCAATTTTTTATTTTTTTTTTGAGAACAATTCAGATATCAAATTTGACTATGCTCTAATTAAACACCTACATATAGCTGTAACAAATTAAAACAAATTTTCCACTTGCAAATGTATGTTATTCAAATGCGACACTTCTTTTAGACATTGAATCAGTATAAACGTGTTGGTAAAACGGCCGGCCGGGTTGCGATATTCCACCACTTGCCGGTCGTCGCGATCGTGTACTAATTCGATATCCTCCATTATCCAACACCATCCACAATTGCCTCTTCTAGTTCTAGTTCGTATATAAATACTTGTGCAAATGAACCAAATAAACATAACAAGTAATTAAGGCAAGTCTCTACATTATTCATCACTAATAAATCACTAAAATATAATGAGGCTTCAAGGTTGTGATAATGTAGCTTTGGCACTAGCCCTTGGGCTCATCCTAGTGTTGAGCTATGTGAGTGAGTCGCAGGCTGGTGTTCCTTGGAAGATGGGGCCGGGTTACGGCCAAGGCCAGGGTAATAACTCCCCGGTTCCGTCTGGTCCTCCTACTTACGAAACACCTGCTGCTTTGAAGGTCGATTTCTATAAGGACCTATGCAAATATATTAATGTTGAGGAATTCATCGCCACCAAAGTTGAAGAACAATTTGGCATTGATCCAACTATTGTTCCTGCCCTTCTTCGTATGCAATTCCATGATTGCTTCGTTCGTGTAAGCAAGCAATTTAAATTACGTACCTTATTTACTGCTCCTTCCGTTAACGTTTCAGAAAAACTCTTAACATTTACTTTTTGAATGTCAACCCTTATTTATTACTCGTATGCAAGTCATTGTCATTGATTGGCTTCTTGTTGTTCTCAATTAAAATGATAGGGATGTGATGCATCAATCCTAATAGTTGGAAATTCAACTGAGAAGACCGCTATTCCTAATCTCAGTGTAAGAGGGTTTGAATTTATTGATGCTGTCAAAGCTGTTTTGGAAGAACATTGCCCTGAAGTTGTCTCTTGTTCCGATATCATTGTTCTTGCTGTTAAAGTGGCCATTAAATTGGTAAATAAATAAATACTCCTTATGTATTCCTATCATTTCATTTTTGATCCCTTGGCTTTGTTTCTTTGTTTATTTCCTCCAATCTTTCAGGCATTTAACTTTGGCTCTTTCTTTTAACAGGGTGGAGGTCCAGATTATATTGTACCAACAGGTAGAAGGGATGGAACTGTATCAAGTGCTAGTGAAGTCATCCTTCCAAGTCCCTTCATTTCAGTCAACCAAAGTGTTTCAGATTTCGCCGCGAAAGGCTTCACCCTCGAAGAGATGGTCATTCTTATAGGTAACCTTACAAAGGATCATATTGTGTGATATATGCATAAGTACATCTATATTAGCTCGCCCCAGGACCCTGTTGCATATATATGGCGCAGTGACAAAGGGTGAATCTATAAACATAACACCGAGGGTTTTGAAAATGACTTTTAATGAATTTTGTGTGTTTCGAAACAGGTGGTGGTCACACCGTGGGAGTTGCACATTGTTTGTTATTCCAGAACCGTATTCAAAGTGACCCGTTGATGGACCCAATCCTTCGCAACCAGCTGACTCAAACATGCAAGGACCCAAACAATGTGGCTTTTCTAGACCAAAACCCACAGAGCTCGAACACAGTTGACAACTCTTTCTATAACCAAATCCTAAAGAACAGAGGGCTCCTTTCAATTGACCAAAACATGGCCAGGGATTCCTTAACTAGTGCCAATGTTTTGGAGCTTGCATTAAATGCCAACTCATTCAACACCAAATTCGCTAAGGCCATGATCAAACTCCAAGCTCTTGATGTTCTCACTGGCACCCAAGGACAAATTCGAAGAGTTTGCAGCAAATTCAACTAAACAGTATATGTTTCAATTTGAGGACAAAATGAAAGCAAAAGAAACGAACTCTTTTTTGTATGATTGATGGGTTTTTTTTTTTTTTTTTTTTTTATCTTTCCTTGGGGCTATGATTGATGTTATAATTTTATTCTTTTGGTAATTGTATGATTAATGTTTTAAGCAATACAATGGGTGAATCTTTGTCTCTTCCAAAACTTTGTTATAGAGAACATTATGGATGATTAATAAGTTGTATTCCCTCTGGTTCAAATTAAACTTTTTATTTGACTTTGCACGGTTTCTAAGACACCAATTTCACCATCAATAACTCTAATTATATTCACATAAAAATTATAAAAAGTTGATACTGTGAAATTACTACTCAAAAATCAAAATGGAGATGAACTACCACTACCAAGTCTACCAATAGTCCAGTACCACTCTGATCACAAAAAATATATTTATAAAAATAAAAGTAGTCCAGTAGACCAGTACCATTACTTTTACGTGCACCGTCAAGCACATACAGGAAGAGGTGCACCGTGTATCCCGGCACGAAGAAGTCCTTTTTATCTTTTCTTTTTCTTTTTTGCCCCCCCTTTCAACTTTTAAGGACTAGAGTGGTTAAAAGCTAATTCGATCTTACCTATTTTTTTAGGATACTGATAAAATTTTCTCGACTCAAAATCTATTTATAATTCGATAAAATGAACTAAAAAGTAAATTGAGATCAAAAATCAACCCGTAATCAATCGATTCGAAGTAACCCGACCCGTAATTACCCTACTGGATCGACTCGTTTGACAAGTCGACAAAGACTAAACGTGGGCAAGTCAAACTAAATGGGTTGGGGATTTAGCGCAAACTCAAAGCTTCAAACTAAATGTCACACGAACTGGGTAGCAGTGTTGCACCTAGCTCCAGGTATGGATTGGGCTGGCCCAGAAGGACTTTCCATGTTTCTTTTGCACATTGTAGAGGGGAAAAGGAATATAACTACAACTTTTAAGATAAATTAAGTTGGGTTTTAAACCATGTTCTTTTTATACGTATATACCAAAATTTTGAAAAAAAAATAAAATTATTTAGTTTCAACATTAAGTTAAGACAATTAATGAATAACAAGGTTTGGAATAAAAGTTGAAAAAATGAGTTCCATAGTAATAAATGATGTTTCGCGGGCTTCTCACTTTTTCATTTCCGGGTAAATTTATAAATTGTGCTTCACCATTTAGCCAATATTCGTAGTTTCATACTCTAAAAAGTTGAAAAGCTTATGTAAATATTAGACCACTTTTAGTACTTATTTCTAAATAAATTAATCAAATTACTCGTTGACATTTGAATTTGGCTTAAAATTTTAAAACGTAAGTATAAAAGTGATCTTAAATAGATTAACAAGTAGAATATTTTTTTTTTTCAAAAGATTTTCTATAAAGCCGCCTCAAACAAGTTTTAGTGTTTTTAATAAAAATGATCTAAAATGACCAAAGCCTTTAATTATATATCTGCAATACTATAAAATTTGCTAAAAGATAGTCGATTTTTAATAAATTATACTTTTAAGTCATTTTTTTTGTAAAAAGAAAAAGAAATAAAGAAGATTTGGAAGACAAAGCTTACGTGGTTGCACCACATCATTAAAGTAGACGCGTATTAACAGCGCTTTGTTTTTGTCAGTCCATCCAAATATTTTTGGACAACAACAATAATTAAATGTCTTTTTCAAATCTTATTATTATTGTAATTCTTATACTGCCGTTCGGCTAAGTGTACCAATTGCGCCAATCTCATCAAATTGTCTTCTTGAATCCATGTTGTTTTCTTCGCTAATATTCTTTGAACATGGCTTCCGCTACGTACTGAATAATCATGGATGTCCATCATAGTCCCTTTAGCTAGTTTAGCCGGCCCGCCAATTTTGTGCGGTGCCGATCTTTTTAAAAATACAATTTGGACGACAAATACACTAAAATACAATGAAATTAGTATAGGCTTTATAAAGTCAGACAAAGGAAAAGATCACCACGCACGAATTTGATTCTTGAACAATGCAACCCGATTGACAATTTTAGATCCAAGTTATACGAATGAGGAAATGCAAAGAATCGCATTATTGATGAACTAAATGTACATGGTCAGCGACTAAATGATCATCATATTTTTTTTATTTTTTTTAAAAAACCTTTAACTAGCTAGGGCGGTAAATGATCGAGCTAAAGAAAATAATAAACGAGACGAACACGAACAATAATTTAATTTGATACTTGTTTACCAAATGATTCAAACACGAGCACCACAATACTCGCTCAACTCTTTGGTATTATTATAGATTATAATACTTAATAAATTAATGTATCAGCTCGCGTAGTGAACATAATATATTCGGTCAAAACTCGTTCGATAATAAACGAACATGTAAACACGAGTACTAATTTGACAAACAAGCTAAGCAAAGTACAAGCACAGAAAGAATCGACTCAACCCCACTTATTTACGCCCCTACCTATAACTTAACGCTATTTTTTAATAGCTTTTTTGAGAGGCTGTACCGCTAATAATAAATGTTTGTTCTTCCCATAATCCTGTGACAGCTAACGAAATTTCATGCACCATTAGGATTTCCATTCATAAACTAAAATTAAACACAAAGAAAAGTTTAGTCCCCTCAGATTCCAGAAAGATAATATAAAGTTGGACCAAATTAATCTATAATGAATTTATTCTACCCAATGCGTCATTGAAAACCTTGTTAGGAAGTTATGAAATCAACTTACGTCAAACTCATCCTAATTAGATATATAGAGTATATAATAACAACCGGCACTTAACAGTTTTTGTTCAAGTAAGCAATCTAATCATCGACTAAATAAGTGATTATTATGCTAATAATTTTTCAAATTGAAATCATGTGAAAGATATCGTAAATTATCCTGCCTATACAAGTGTTAATATATTAATATATGACTTGCGGATTTAGTAAATCATATATATTTATAGGCCTAAGTATAATTCTCGAATGATTGTCATGTTCGCTTAATCTTACATACCGACAACAAATTACACATACACACATAGTTGATAGTACTCGCCAAATAAAAATAAATTAAAATGGGATCAACTCAAGAGGTGGTTGGCTCACTGGTAAATAAGTTATAACTCGTACATCAGGTCACGGGTTCAAACCTCATGCGTTAAGAGCTACCCTTTAGCCACCGCCAAAACAGAAGGAAATTCCTGTTAGCCAAACCAACAAATAAATAAATAAAATGGGACCAAGTGTTACCGGACAGCTCGTTTATTGTGACAAAGTCCAAGGCATTGGGGTCGTGCATTCCACTTGATAAATAAAGAATAATAATGTGAAACCCCAACAAACAACTGTTTCTATAATACATATGTATATATATCAACTTTATGGTCAAACTAAACATGCTCTCAATTTCAAAAACAGTACAAACAAACATTCATCCAAAAAACCAAAAAACCAACAAAAAAAAAACACAGATCAAAACAAGATGATGAGGCACAACAATACACCATCTGGGTTGGTTTTATGTCTAACCATTTGTGTCATTTTGATATCGACTCAAGTGAGCGAGGCTCAAAGACGTGGTCTTATTGATGTGGTAGTGGAATTAGGCAGTGAAGCTCTTGGGTTTGGTCCGTCATCAGCTCCTGTTGCTGCTCCTGCTCCTGCTCCTGCTCCTGGTCCTGCTAGTTCTCGATTCGATACTAGTCGTCCCTTAGGATTGCAAGTCGGTTTCTATAAAGGGCAATGCTCCGATGAGTCTGTGGATGTTGAAGAAATCATCGCGGCTTTTGTTGAAGTTGAATACAAAAAGGATCCTACTCTTCTTCCAGCTCTTCTTCGCTTGCAATTCCATGATTGCTTCGTTCGTGTAAGCACCACCACCACCAACACCACCACCACCACCACCACCAACCCCTTTCTTTTTAATTTCATTATTGGTTTGATCATTACTTTTGCTTAGTATATATGTTATGTATTGTGATGTTCGCGTAAGCACCACCACTATCACCATCACCACCAACCAACCCCTTTCTTTTTAATTTCATTTTCTGATCAAATGTACTTTGCAAGTGCTTTAATTTTAGTACCTTTGATTGACTTGTTTATATGTTTAACTTTGGAAAGGGATGTGATGCTTCAATCCTGATCAATGGAAACACAACCGAGAAGACTTCAGGTTCTAATCTGAGTGTAAGGGGATACGAATTCATTGACGCTTTGAAGGCCACGCTAGAAGAACAATGCCCTGGTATCGTCTCTTGTGCAGACATCATTGCTGTTGCTACTAAAGTAGTTCTACAATTGGTAAGTACTATTGTGTATTCAAGTCCTCCCCTGTTCATTATTTCCATGTTGTTACTCACTTGTTTAGTTGTTTATCATCATCTCTAACGAAAGCGTATTGTGTTTGGATAATAGGGTGGAGGTCCTGACTATGTTGTAGAAACAGGACGAAGAGATGGACTCGTATCAGACGCCTTAAATGTCGATCTTCCAAGTCCTTTCATGACAGTCCCTGAAGCTGTTGATGCATTCGCCGCCAAAAACTTTACTGCAGAAGAACTGGTTATTCTTCTAGGTATCCTATCTCTATCCATATCCTATTATCAGAAACCTAATCATGACATTGAAAAATACTTGTGATATAAGCAACATTTCGCATATGCATCGAACAACATATGATTTGATATGAAATGAAATGTATATACTCAACTAACAAGATGTCATCTTTTTTTCCCATCAAACAGGTTGTCACAGTGTTGGAGTTACACACTGTAGCTTCGTCGAAGGCAGGCTCTACCCAGGCAGTGGCCTATTCGACCCACAGATGGACGCCAGACTCCGACGAGTGTTGAAGCCAGTATGTCCTGAGGGTGCAATGTCGAGCAACATCGTTTTTCTTAACCAAGATCAATCTAACAAAAACACAGTTGACAACACTATCTATAAACAGATGCTCAAGAACAGAGCAATTCTCGAATTAGACCAAGAATTGGCCCGTCACCCAGCAACTCAAGGAACCGTTCAGGCATTAGCTCTCAATCCTACCTTGTTCAACGCTAAACTAGCTAGCGCTATGATCAAACTCCAAGCGCTTGAGGTTCTTACTGGCAATCAAGGACAAATTAGGACTGTTTGCAGTAAACTAAACTAAAACGTCCACCAATTACATACATTGTGACCAGTTACATTTTTATACTATACCCTTATACTGATTTGTTGATTCTTTACTATTTTGGTGACCATCATGTTTCTTGTATTCAATTCTTTTTGTATTGGTGTTGTTTTGTGCTGAGTTATGAAATGATATATGGAGACCTGAAGTATCTCCTTTCACTTTTGATGTCATGAGTTCCTTTTGTATTGTTTTCTTTTTCTTAGTGAACTGTTACATAATCCGGCATGGTTATGCAGCATAATCATAATCCGGCATGGTTATACAGCGTAACCATGCCGGAGTATATGTAAAGTTGAATACTTCAATCTGAATTCTATGCCAAATACGTGCAAATACCAAATCTAAATGTATTTTTGGCGAAATCAGTCAATGTTATTAAACTTATAATTAATGAGCTTAGACATCCTTTTGAAATCTTTTTGAAAAGAAAGGGTTTTCTTGCTCCAGCTGTTTGATGTATAACTCTTTGATGAGACAGAGACACTTTCCCTCGCACCTCCCCCGCTTTTGAAGTATAGACAGAGACTTGTTGATTAGGAATTCGGATAAGCTGGTTCAACCTTTATTAGAAAATTTCAGATAATATCCAAGTATAAGGGATACATAGACATAATGGCTGTAAAACAGAGTAGTTATCAACTCGTTCCACAAGATCTCAAGGTACCTCAATGAAAATATCTCTATTTGGACTTCACGACCATTACAGATGAAAATTGGAAGTAGAAATTAACAAAATGTGTTCGAGTGACCTTTACATGGTCACCAACGTAGTACATATGTCATGGAGGACTTATTCGAAATGCGCATGGACTGGAAGGTAGTGCTAAATAGGATTTTATTTATTTTTCTAGCTAGTTCACGTTTTCTTGTGTTCACTTTTGTCGAAAAAACAACATAGTACATATGTAAAACCAAATGAGGTCGTGCAATCCACTGAAACATGAACCAATACCATTCTTACACAGGGTGGAGGACAAAACTACACTGCAAGTAGAGAAAGGTATGGACTAGTGACAAAAGCCCAAGATGAGAATCCTCTAATGCTATCTTTGGCATAAGTAGCTCTATATGTGTAGCATGTTTTGTGTGGACTTAGTCTACCGTGGACCAATAACACTAGTGAAAATATTTAAAGAGATAGAAGATATATTTAAAAAGATTTAGACCATTGGTCCACCATGAACTAAATTCACACAAACTTTTACATGTGTAAACTGCAAGTTGTAGTCATGACTCATGGGTCATGACTCATAACTCATGAGTCCATAACTCATGAGTAACTTGGGTTTTTGAGATTGAAATAAGCTTTTTTTTTGGGCACCCTCACACAAAATAAAAATGAATAAAAAATAAAAGTTTGTTTATCCAAACAAAACTTTTTTGAGCTTGCAATGGGTAGCCAATGGCACATCTCCCATTTGCCTCTGACAATCACATAGATGTCTCATTTTCTCCCATTTGCCTCTGACAATCACATAGATGTCTCATTTACAACAAATTTGGAAGCTTAAGTTCACAACAAATCATACTTCTAGGTACCAATATACAGCACCACAAGACGAAGAACAACACCATACACGGGATATACTACACTTTTCCCCGACAAAGGAGACCTCTTTCTCCTCTCAAATCCTTGAGCACTGAGGAATTCTCCCAAGTCCCAATTGATCAAGCACTCCCTATGAGCTATGAGACTGACCAATGACATCAATGTGGTTTATGGTGAAGCTGCAAGCCTGCAAGCACTCAGGTTCTCACGGCCAAACACCGACAACTAAGAATAGTTTTGATAACTTCAACTGCGAGCTCTTTTCTGCTGTTTGCATGCCTTTCACATTATGAATTGTTGGTCTGCTTATATTTGCCATTCAGAGTGAATTCCAACATTTAAATGAAATATAAAGGCAAACTTGATGCCATTCATCCTTAAACCCCCAACCCCTCAGGCCCTCACCAGTCACCCTAACACATTCCCCTTGTTCCCTTTAACAGATATATGTCCAATGAGCCTAGAGAATAGGGATGTAAATGGATACTCCATCCGCGGATATCCGCACCATCCGACCCGATTATATGGATCAAAACCCGAATAAACGGATCCTTAAGAGGGTGATGGATGGAGCGGGTGACGGATCGGGTAGGATTCGGGTGGACAGTTTCCACCCGCGAACCCGACCCGCTAAAACCATCCATCACCCGTTTAATTAAAAAAATAAAAAATAAAAAAATATAAATACATAAAGAAATTAACCCTAACCGTCCCGACTCATTTTCAGTTTTCACTCTTTCTCTCTCTTCTTCTCTCGAGCCAGAGCCCAGCCCCCATTTTCACTCTTTCTCTCTCTTCTTCTCTCGAGCCAGAGCCCAGCCGACGAGCCGGTTTTGGTTATAGATCGAAGGTTTTGTGCCAATACTTGGTGATTTCCCATTGAATTTAAACCGTTCTTCTCCCTTCTGGGCTTCTCTTTCTCTCTCCTCTGATGCGCGCTCCTCCTGTTGTGGAATCAAAGACTGGAGCTTCTTTTCCTCCTGTCATAAAGGATTCTCAGACATTGCTTAGCTTGGAATTGGGTTGAGGAGAAAGAGCATTTTGGGTCTCAAGAATATTGATGTTTATGCGCTTTTGGTATGTCCTCTTTTCTTGTTATTTGGTAGTTCTGTTAGTTTGATTTTCTCAATTTCTCCTTTGTTTTTGCTTTCTGTTCAAACTGGGTATTGTTTGATTTTCAGTGATTTAATTCTCTGGTTTTCTGCTCTCAGTTTGATTTTCATACAATTCAATCTCTAAAGTTTTATCCTTTCTGGGTTTTTTCTTGCACATTCATACGCAACAATTGGGGTTTGCTTTGCTATTTCATTTTGCATTAGGGAGATACATGTATGTTTCAGTTTGGGTGTTTTTTTTTTTAATTTTTTTATTTGCTACAGTAATTATTTATTCTGAGTCTCCATTAATTTGAAAAAGCTCAAACCGTTTATCACCCGATCCATCCGTTTAAACCGCGGATGACGGATGGAGCGGATTAGGATTGGATGGTTCGCGGGTGACGGATGGAGCGGATGGATTTCGCGGATGGAGCGGATGATGGTCCACCCGACCCGAATCCGATCCATTTACATCCCTACTAGAGAACATTAACAGCAGGTGGGATACTGAATACACATAATGCCACAACTCAGAGCACTGGTATTGAAACTGGAGGCCTACCAAGATTCTGCAAATGATATATTTAAGGGTCTAACAATGCAACTGCTGAAACATACAAAACTGTTTCCAGATAGATGAAAATTTCCCAGAGCTTTTTTCCAGCACTAGATAGACAAAATTGTAAAATACTTTAAAATCTTTAATTTGCCATACAGGTGAAGGAAACTACTCAAGGAGACACCTCACAACCTTCTTCCTCTTCTTCCTCCCTTTCTACGAGTACTATCAGTGGGGATTGGAGTAACATCCTCTGAAAAGTTGCACAAAAAGAAAAGGTCATCAGATTAAAAACCATTCTGAGAATGCATCTTAAAGAGTAGAGAGACAACCAAGTTGATTGGTTTTTGCCCTTTTCAAAGTCATATCATATGCAAACCTCTTAGCTATGTCAAAACATCACTCACTCTCAGATAACAATGGAACAGAAGAGAATTGACAAACCCACCACTCCGGACACTTGTACCAAAGCCAGTTCAGTAGAAAATTAACAAACCACAGTACAGACAGACAGACTGACAGTAATAACAGTAGAGTCTAAGAAAGACACAAATGCACAGGCATACACAGTTCATGATTTGGTTGGACTTCCAACTTTGTACGACCAATTTTCAGAGAAACTTAAACAGGGCATAGAAATTTACCTATACGACCAATTTTCATTCCAGAACGAGCAAGGGCTCGGAGTGCAGACTGAGCACCAGGACCAGGTGTCTTGGTCTTGTTTCCGCCAGTAGCACGAAGCTTGATGTGGAGAGCAGTGATGCCAAGCTCCTGCCAAATGGTCAAAGACAGACTTAGCTACAAACTTCCAAATCAACACATCCCAGCTATAAAATCATATTTATATCATATAACCTTGCATCTCTGAGACACATCTTGTGCTGCAAGCATAGCAGCGTATGGAGAAGACTCATCCCTGTCTGCTTTAACCTTCATCCCACCTGTGGAGGGAAGCAGAATTTTAAATTACGTTCATGCTACATCAGCTAGACAAAGCTAGTAAATAGACAAACTACCCAAGGTGTGAAAGAGGGGAAAAAGTTAACAAAATCAATGAACTGGGTTGTTCGGCATTTATATTGAGCATCAAAGAAAGATAATAGCAATATAAATTGTACCAGTAATGCGGACCAAGGTTTCCCTCCCAGATAGATCAGTCACATGCTGCAAGAGTCAAAGTGGGGAGAAATCCTTAGTTGAGATAAACATCAAAATTTGAAATAGAACGTATCAAAGTGAGGTATATAAGGAGCAGCGCACTTACAATGAAGGTGTCATTAAAAGAGGCAAAAATGTGGGCTACACCAAAAGCATGCTCGCCTTCCCTCAAAGCAGGGCCAAGGGTCACATTTTCCACCTTAGGCTCTCTTGTCTTCTTCTTCGACTACAAAATGCACATCACTTAGTCAAAACGCTTGCATAACAAAATGAAGCTATTGTCTGCTTATGTATACAACGATGAAATGTAAGCATATCGCTCAATTCCGCACTACAGGCGGAACACAAATATCCGTGCAACAGTCGCATATGCTCATAAATTTCTTAACGACGCACTCTAAACAACAGAACCAAATTTCCTTCTGTAAGACTAAAGCATTACAATCCTTAAAAAGTAAGACTGACATGTTATATGCTCCAGCAACCAATGGATCATAATTCATACCTAAGGGTCTAGATGCATTTACGCAACAAGCAAATCACATGGTGTCCCTTACACCTCTTCCAATCCCTTCTTCCATTAAACAAATTATTTTTGCAAATTCTAGCTATCAAACACAAACCCTTCTATAATCTATAATAAGGATAAGCATATACTAATTGATTGAAAAACAATTGCCCACAACATTTTCCTTTTAAACATATCTTACCAAAAATTCACTCACATACAGATTCACACAAACTTCATACCCTCCATTAAAAACACATTCTTTTTCTTATAATCACCCTTACATCTAACATCTCAGACTAACAAATACAACATTGATACTCTAGTAGCCTAGTTTCAGATTTCCAAACCTATTAGGTTTAGGTTTACATCAAACAAACCAAGAAATCAACTTTCAATCAAAAGAACTAATAACAATCATAGTCATTTCGATTTCACACATAAAACTATGAGCAAAATCTAAACTTTGTCCAAATCATTTCGCGTATAATGGGTATATCTAAGTGATAAATAAAACAAATCTAGAAAATAAAGTTATTGCGTATGCTTACCATTTTCTCGAGTTGATCTGATCTTCTTCTCCTCTCTCTGTAATGTGGTTTCTCTCTCTCTCTCTCTCTCTCTCTCTCTCTCTGTCTTTCTCTCTCTCACCTCTGAAGCGAAGACGAAGGCACGGAGGTGAAGTTTGTGTTATATCCGAGTGACTGCTGAATTAGGGTTTTAGTAACCCAATTTGTTGTATTTACAAATAGGTCCTTCCATATCTTTTAATATCAAACGGGGGTCTTTAGGTGCTGACTTTTCACTTTGGTTCATTTATAAATATTGATTTTTATTTTTATTATTTTATTTTCATTCTTGATGAGATAGTCCATAATTTTGTAGATGAAAATTACAACTTTGAGAGTGATTATAAATAAATGAATTAAACCTAATTGTTATTATTTTGATTTTTTTTAGTTAGGTAAGAAAAGCGATTAGGAAGTCCTTTTTTTGAGGAAAATAATTTGTTTGAGGGGACTGTCAAACATGATTATTAGCATATATACAACATATTTTGCTTCCAATCTTGCTTATTCCACTTGATGATTCTCTTCATGTATGATGCAATACAATTATTGTGGAAAATGGGAAGGAAATAAAAAGCAAAATAATATAAAACCAATTTTCCCCTTGAGATTGTGCTAGTGTTACAGTATTTTGTATATAACGTGTTATAAAATGCAAATTTTGTAATCTAATTGTGTTATGCTCAAAAAATATAGTATTGTTTATCCCATTCGAAACTTCTTCTCACTCGTCTAAAAAGAATTTATTCTTACTCACTTTATTAACATGTTGTGGTTTAACGGATAATTTGTCATGACAAGTAATTGTAGAGGATAAATACCGTCAAAGTTTACTCCATGTCTACATAGTGGCAGGGTTGTGAACCCAAATTCTTTGTGTCCCCTAATAACTCTCAGTTTCTATGTAAAAAGATATATCCCCTTCAAAACAAAATTTTAATTCAACATGCTAAATCAAAAATCGTGGATTCACATATGAATCTCATTGATCAGTCTTTTCTACTAAATCCACAAATTTTCTTTCCACACGTTTCTTAACCTCAAAACTTCAAAGTGGCTAAGAGGGCACCTTCTTTTTGTGGCTTTCCTCTTATTGTTATTGATGGTGGTATCTTCAGCTAATGAGTATTATTGTTTTAATCCGGATACAATAAGCCAAAACTAGTGAATAAGGGATCATTGTATACTTCACCGCATGTTATTGAAATATCCTAATCTATAAAAGACAGTACATCCAACATCTTATCACTCCCACTCCAAATCTGGAACATACATGTATGTGTTTGAATTCAGCAATTCAATGCAGGCAACATATTACAAAATCAACAAAATACTCGGGATTACATTCTTTGTAGCTTGAGTCAACATCACCAAACTTCATATTATACGTAACTCTTCTCATTCTTTGCACATTTTTCTAACTCCTTATATGATCAAGGAAAAATAGCTAGCAGTAGTACCTAATACAAACACTTACATGAAAACATAAGCATTTACGAAAGCGTTCATATCATTATCAGTTGTGATGTGTAAGCCAAGTCATACAAGCAATTAGTGCATTCATAATTTTTTTCCCAAACTAAATTGACTCCTCAATTAATGTATATACTGATATCTTGAAAGTGAGTTGACTGTAATTAATTTTATTTAACAATTTAAATTATGTATGCATTACATAGCATATAACTAAATCGAAATAGTAATATTTCAACGAAAAGTTGGACTTTCTATTTTGGCATATACTCATCAATTCAATGTTCAAGTCTAAAATTTTCAACCTAAACTTTTTAAAAATAGTTTAGAAAAAAGTCGATATATTTTTCTTATTCTTTGTTGGAATTAAGTCCTCTTATAGTTTAATAAAAATTCCCTTTATTTTTTCACTATATCCTAATAAAAAGTTTGATTATGGCACGAAAATATAACTGGTATACTCCATGAAACAAAAATAATTATCTTTATTGATTGCTGGTGTTTGGCATTAATTGGGCTAAATAAGATAAATAAATAAATAACAAAATTACTTAAACTTGTCTCCCCGCTCCCAGAGACGAGTATGTAGAAATTCGTCACACTTGCTCGCTGATAATAGCAACCACCTGGGCTTCACCGTGCGACGGCCATTTCCGGCGACCAGTTTTCTTCGCCACTGCTTATCGGCCTCCGACTTCCGACGACCAATCCAACAACTTAGGGCAACCACCACCAGTGGTGATACAACCCTAATTTTGTACGTAAATTTCCACTAACCCCCATAAACTTGTTTAACTTTCCAATTTATTTGATTGCAATTTGGGCACATTTGTCTTGTTTTGTAATGTATATTTGAAATTGATAATAATAACCTAGGTTTGAGTTACTGGGTATGATTTAGGGCTAGGCTGAGTCATAAGTGGGTGGATGAATGACACTGTCTTTGAGCAAGTAATGTTATTTCTCACACTATTGGTCAAAATTGTCTTTAAATTGAGCAAGTAAATTGGAATATTCACTGAATAATTTAATTGCTAGGTGTTAATTCATATCTCATACAATTTTCATTGAGTGAATGGATTTGAACTTAAGACCTAAAATTTCAAAAAACAAAAGTAGATTATTAGAGAAATTGGGTGTAATGGTTTATGATTGCCTTTGTTAAACCAAACATCTAACTTCTGCATAATTGAAGTTGGTTCCTGGTTTGGCCCTTTTTATTTGAGTTACAAGGTTAATGCTTAATTATTTTCTAAAGGGTTCCTTTGGTTATCAGAAATTCTACAGTTGAAATCATTACATTTCCCATTTGAGGTTATGGGCAAAGAGGAAACCCCACAAGCTACAAGAAGAACAACTAAAGCTTCAGCTTCAGCTTTGAATAATGAAGTGGAAACACCCCAAAAAGGTGTTGCCCATAAACCAACCATTAAAGATCTTTTATATGGGGATGAACCTTTAGGATTGGATGATCTCTTGTCTAGCTTCCCTGGTAGAAGTACTCAAATTACTGAGGTTTTATGTCATTTGGGTCCTTTGAATTCTCCTATGCTTCCTCTCTTTGTTTATGGCGGTTCTTCAGCCGGAAAAACCAGCACCATCCTTCAGATTTTCAGACATCTCAAGCGGCCTTTTGTTTATGCTAGCTGTCGTACATGTTACAGTCCACGGATTTTGTTTGAATCTATATTGAATCAGTTGATGCTTCATATACGGGATGAGGATAATGGTTATTCAAGTGCTAAGAAATGTGAAAGGCCCTCTGACTTTACCAACTTTGTACAAGAAGCCTTGATTAACATCTTGGATTTGCTTAAGGTGGAATCTGCAAAATGTAGTTCGAAGAAGTTGTCATCTCATGACAAGGGAAAAATGATATATTTGATTATTGACAATTTGGAGCTTCTTCAAGATTGGGATAAAAGTTCCACCATTTTGCCTTTTCTGTTTGGTCTCTATCGTACTCTGGGTTTGTCTGAAGTTGGTATTATCTTCATAAGTAAAGCCTCGCCTGATACTTATTATGCGAATTCTGGTCATATTGAGCCTATTCCTATATATTTTCCTGGATATGCAGAGAAAGATCTTCGCCAAATCTTCTTGCAAAAACAGGCAAACAAAGAACTCTATTCCTCTTTTCTTGAGTAAGGATCTCCCTTTCAGTCTTTAATCCAAATACATAATTTGCTATGTTTTAACTTTTTTTTTATTGGTGATGATGGTCTGTGCTTTGCTTTGTATATGACAGTATAGCGCTGAAGCCTTTTTCTAGAGTCACCAGGCAGGTTGATGAATTATCTACGGCATTTTCTCCACTATATGATAAATATTGTCAACCCTTGAATGACCCAGGATCGGTTTCGGGTGGGAACTCGAAACAAAAAAGGTTTAGCCACCTTGCACCTCATATTAGACCTTCTCTTAATGAAATATTTAGAATTCCATCCTTTGATGTTGAATCAAATGATCACAAAGCCAAGAGGAAGGCAAGTTCAAAAAAGATGAGCGGCCACGATGAAGACTTAGATTTTCACATGTCTATTTCCGCGAAGTACCTCCTTCTTTCAGCATTCCTTGCTTCAAGAAATCCTGCTACACTCGATGCATCATTGTTTGATTCAACAGGAGGTCTTGATAATCGCAAAAAGAAGAGAAAGTAAGTTTATTTTATAGTCATGTAATATATCATTATGAGCACCACTTACATTCTGAGATGAGAATTGCCTGATGGGAACACTGATGGCTGGCCATAAGCCCATAGCTACCCTGTAAGCACAAAATAAGTTGTTAATATTCATACTTGTGTTAGTTCATTGCTCTTACTGTAATCTAATATGAGATTGTATGACTTGTATCCTGTAGTCACACTTGTACACAAGTTAAAAATCATAATCATAGTCAGTACTTTGGGTGCCATTCTGACGAAATTGGTTATAACTCGCAAAAGAGGCTTGATTCCCTCCCCACGTTGGTGTGGTAGCAGGGCTGTTCTAGTTAATGCAAAAAGTTATCATGTCTTTGTTTAAATTTAGTGGCATAACATTGGAGTGTGATTTTTTTTTTTTTTTTTTTTCCCAATATTAGTAGCATCCTTCAGTTTTCCTATTCAATTTCTTTTTAGGTGTTCTGAGAAAACAATGGAGCAGAAGGAAACTGCGGAGCAAGAATTAATCTTGAAGGGGCCTGGGACTTTCCCCTTGGAAAGATTGTTAGCCATCTTTCAGTGCATCACGTCTGTGGCAGACATTTGTGTTGATGAAGATCTTCTTGAAAATAACCCACTGGGTGATGAGATAGGCCAGAGCAACCTCACTTCTGATGTTCTCTTACAGTTATCTAGTCTCTGTAATGCTAATTTTATAAGCAAGGGTAGCAGTTGTCCATTAGAGGGCTCAACTCGTTACAAATCTACCGTCTCTGAAGAATTAGCTCTGAAGGTAATTTTAAGAAGTGACAACATTGACTAAATAGATCACATTTCAAGTAACAAGCTTTATTTATATGTCATATATATTTGCTTATCAACATACATTGGTGCTTGCAGATTGCAAGGAGCCTGAAGTTTCCCCTTTCAAGATACCTGTGTAGAAGATGATTCTTGCAATGCAAAAAGGCCAGTGGCTTAACATGTGCAAATCGTGGAGTGCTTCCATAAGGATAGTGTATACTACTACAAATTAAAGATGGTAGTCATCTATGCTTGAAGTACTGAACATATGATTCTGCTTGGTTGAGTTAGTCATTCAGACGGCATTCACATTACCGATTTGAACGGAATGCTGCTTGGTGGAATCAGTTGCGCAGAAGACCACTCAAATTACCAGTGTGAATCGAATGTCTAGCGTCCTCATTCTTGACTGAAATGGAGTTGGAAGCCATGGTCTGCTTGGAACATGAGGTTCAGATTGCATGAGTGCACACGCTGCTCGAAGGTTTACTCTGGTACGGAGTATTTTTCTTCACTGTGACAAATTTCTGTTTGTAGACATCTATAGTTCGTTTCACTTGGAAAGCTATCAGTCAGATTAGTTTTTTCTTTCTCCAACAATTTCGCGGCCTTTAAATGCACCTGTCAATACCTATTGCATTTTGTATCAACTGACATGATGATTTCAGTAAGATACTTTAAATGGGTTTCTGATTTGTGTATCAATTATCATCGCTGCCTCATTTTTGAGATGTATTGGTATTCAATTTCTTAATGACATGACAATTAAATTTCTGCATGTTTATAGAAACCATCCCGCACAAGATGAATATTTAGGATGATGTTACATCCTCTCGTAAATTCTTATGTATTATTTGTCATTATGGTAATTTAAATAGATAGATTTTGCTTTGTGATAATTTTTTTTTGAGGTCAAATTCAGGAGCAATTTTTTTTATGCAAGCTCCAAAATATTCTTATTAAGGAAATATGTCCTCCTAAGCTCCCCGCTAAGCTATCTCCAAATTTGCCATAAAGTATTGTCATTAATATTGGATTCTGAATTATGAGTGTGAGAAAATATTAATGGGGTTTGGTCACATATGAATAGGTAAAAATAAAGTTCGGAGAAACTAACCAATTGTATCCGGGTAGGCTGACTACCAATTTTGGTTTTGGATGCATGTCATTAGCTAACACAGCTTTGATAATCCTCAATCCGCCTCCTACAGACTCATCAGGAACTTCTACTTCGCATCAGGATTCTGGATATTTGAACTGAAACTGCTGAAAGCTAATGAAGGTTTGTCTTTTCACCAGAAGCTTTCCTACTGCACTGAATATTTCTTGCTGGAACTTCTTATCACTGATACTCTGTTTTAGAAGAGTTCTCTGCATCATCATATGTTTTACCACATAATCAGTGTAAAGGAAAAGAGAAAGAGGAGGAATATAGAACTAAATGAATCACTGCATAAAGATGGCGCAGAAAAATTATGATGATTATGTAATCAAGATGCAAACTTCCCGTTCCTGCTTGGTAGAGCTAGAGAAAAATAACTGAAATCTTCTCGTATTACTGTGAAAATCAAAGACAAAGCATGGTTTTCATCTGTACAAGCTCAGGAAAAGTAGGTCTACAAGAAAAGAAAAAAAAATTGAGGCCTGAAAACTAACTGAGATAACTTACTTGGGGGGCCGCTTTGAAATTAAATAGCAGCAGCAACTGTTAGCACTTAGCAGGCCAATATTCAGAAATATTACAGAAATTAAAAGAAAGGATATAAAGAAAAAGACATCAACCAGAAAATGAAGCTTTCTGTGTGAGGCATCACAAAAGTTTTCTCCTACAAAATAGTTGAACGCCCAATTCCACGAGGCAATTTGTATGCACCTGAATCTTCGACATCTTTCTGTTGATAGTAGTGGGGAGCAATCTCAAGTAGCCACTCCGGTTTCAGCTCTGTTACTTGCCTTAAATAATTTTCGATGTCAAAACCAATTCGTTGTAGATAACCCATCTTTGTGGGCTCTGCATCTGTGCAAAACATGAGCTGGGGTGAAGGTAGACAGTCTGAGGATACTTGACTGTCTTATATGATCCAGTTTTGTCTAACTTCGCAGTGTGAGGAAAGAAGCCAGCTGTAATAGCCTTTCTTATCGCCTCTAAATCAGTTAAGTTGGACGTCACTTCAATTTCAACCCTTTCCAAAAGCCCCTTGAGCTGGTCTCTAATATCCCTCGCCCGTTTCATACTGCTCACTTGAACAAAATTACCGTAGCACCATGCAGTTCCATAGTCACTCGATTTCCACTCATTGTAAACCCTAAGCAACGCGATATGATCTCCAACATCCCCCTCAAAAAATCTCATCCTTGCGCTGTCTGCAAGGACTTTTTTGCCCTTGGGGCAGTAAAAAATTGAATTGCCAGCAGAAAGCATGGCTGCAATAGTGAGAATCTCCTCTGAGCATTTGTACTTGTCAGAAGCAACTATCATTTTAGAAAGCATAGGATCAAGGGGAAATTCTGCCATTCTTCTCCCAGTTCTAGTCAAATTCCCTAGATTATCCAAAGCATTAAGGGCATATAGCAACTCAAGAGCTTTATACAATGATTCACGTGGGGGTCGATACATAAAATCAAAAGTTAACAACTTCTGAATACCAAGGTTCTTAAGTGTCAGCACTATGTTTTTTTGGTAATTAGTGTCAGCACTATGTTTGCAAGGTTTGTTCGCAAAATTTCGGGCACAGTATTATCTTCCATCTCTTTCAAGTAATGGTAATGAGTGTACAACCTGAAACACTTACCTGGACAAGTTCTTCCAGATCGACCTGCTCGTTGATCCGCTGATGCCTTAGAGATGGGGACCACCAACAATGACTCCATCCCTGTCCGTGGATTGTACGACTTCTGCTTGCAAAGTCCAGAATCAATCACATATCTGATCCCGTCAATTGTAACCCTCTATCAACTTTTTCTTGTTCTCCTTTGTGAACTCAATAACTGGATCCTCAAAAACATATCTTTACAACGAATTATTACTGTTTTTAATCCTAGGCGTGGCTCTTGCAATCTGACCTTGCTCCCATACAGCACCTGCAGACTCATCATGCCGACTCATCATGTCGACTATCATTACTATTATTGTTCCCCTCGTATGGTTTAAAAGACGCCCTGAATCTCTTCTGTTGGTTGACACCACCACCTTTCTTTAGATCATCATATGCTTCCGGTATCCTTTACTCGCGAATGTTCTGATCACGATCTTGCTGCTGTGTAGTAATCTTGACTATCTCCTTCTTGTATCTCAATTCAAAAACTTCAGCTTGGGTGATTGGAACGTCGAAAAACAGATATTCCTCGGCTATCTCATCCCTCAGTTGCCGGAGTTTATCTTCCTCCCTTTTCTTTAGATATGCCCGCCTCGAAATTTTCCTAAGTGTATTGACATCATCAGTAGTAGCCTGCAGTCCCCGCTTCATCTCGAATAAATCAGCAATACTGCTGGTTTCTAATTGCCAGCTTAAGGTTAAGGGTATAACAGATTGACAGGAGAGGCTATGAAACTGAGAGAGGCTAAGAGAAGCTTATCGTTCTTCTAGCAACAGACTTTGATGATATGAAATTGGGCAGCGTCATATATATATAGACGTATTCCTATTTCTAGTCCTAATATAACTCATACTATTATTACAAACCTTAATTATGTTGTTATATTGAGTAAATTTATGGAAAGTCCCCTCACAATGATTGTAATTTTTTTTAATTGGACACCAAGCTTTGTTGTTGCTGAGCTATTCCGGTGCTTTGACTTTGTTGGTTTGTAATTTAGGATTTTTTTTTTCTTCTTTAGGTGTAATTTAGGATTTTTTTTTTTCCTTCTTTAGGTGTAATTTAGGAAGTTTATAACTTTATATAGTACTCAGTAAGTCACTAGTCAGTATTTTATTGGGATTATTATAAAGGAGTGTAAGGCGTACAGCAGATGTTTCATTTTTGTATTGCTTGGCCATTACTTCTCCTCTTCATCCAACTTCCTCAATCCTAATTAGGAAAAAAGTCACCTAACTTCCTCAAGCCTAAGCACACATTGCAAACATCACCACCATTAGGACATTCACAAAAACTTCGATAAGACTGTCTTTTCGTAACTTGTGGTGAGACAAGGGTTACTTTCCAATAAAACAAAGGCCACTGCTCATTAGTGACCCCTACAATTTTAAACAGTGACCCCGTTTTACTGTTAGTTGGTCTCATACAAACTTGCTTGTACTTTGATACATAGTTACATACTACTAACTCTTGTGTGAGATCAATTCACAAAAAAATAGGGTCACTATTTAGAAATATAAGGGTCATTATTTAGAAATATAAGGGTAACTTATAAATTTATGATAAGCAATGATTCTTATTTCATCAAAAAGTAACTTCATCTTGCTAAAAGTTAAAAAAAAACGGTCTTATAGAAATTTTTTTTAATACATAATCCATCAAAAAAAATCAAACCTATTTTTAAAATTTTGTCTAATTTCCATACCTAACCTCCTTTTTTTTTTTTTTGAAATGGATAAATAAAACTAACGTTCCAAACAAAAACCCCGCGTGTAGGGGACCACCAGCACCTCTTCCCCTTTCCCCCCTTCAAACTCCAACAAATCTGAAATCAAATCCCCCAAAACTCACTCTCTCTCTCTCTCTCTCTCTCTCCTGGTTTTAATCACCCACCTAACTCCCTCCCTCCCTTCCTCCCTTCGTTTTCTCTCTCCTCAATCCCCACCTTCTTCTGAAATGGGAGACCCTCGTCACCGTCGACGTCCCTCGGGCGACCGTTTCCTAACCCCATTCTCTCTCTCTCCTCAATCCTCAACTGCCGGCGACGATTTCTCCGAAGACGACGTCTTTTTCACCGGCGTCGATTTCTCCAACCCTCCTTCTACCTCCTCCCCTTCTTCTTTCTCTCTCCTCAACCACAACCACAACCACAACCACAAACCCTACAAACCCGAACCCTTCGGAATCCTCGCCGCTTTACCGGAATCCGGCGAATCCCCGGCGAAGCTTTTCAATCACAAACCAACGCCTCCCATGGTTTCACCTTCATCGTCAACCTCGTCTTCATCTTCGAGGTTGATTCCGGTTGTTCCGAGACCTTCATCAACAACAACAACAACAATGGCGGAAAGGCAGATCTTGTTCCACCAATCTGCTCCAATGAAGGTCCCGATAATGCCGATGAGAGATAACCATAACAGGCTACTACGACGTCGTCAAGGAAGCGTGTTTGGTTACGAAGATGATAGCTTCAATCATGAGGATGATGATGATGATGACGATGGAGAGATGTTGCCGCCTCATGAGATTGTTGCGAGACAGATCGCGAAGTCGCCCGTGTTGTCGTGTTCGGTTCTTGAAGGTGCTGGACGGACTTTGAAGGGGAGAGATTTGAGGCAGGTTCGAAATGCTGTGTTTCGACAAACAGGTTTCATTGACTGATGACAAAATTAAACCATTTTTGATCGGGAAAAAAAATGTTAGGGTTAGAAATTTCTCATTTTATGCAACTTTTATTTTTGATGCGGAATTTGAGTTATTGAGGTGCGATTCTATTTGTTAGCCCTCGAATTGTCAAATTAGGGTGGGGGTTTTGGCCCTACTTTTTGTTAGTGTGAGTGAATTGCGTTGAACACAACGTCTAGGTTGTGAGAAATTTTGTTCTTATATTTTTGAATGAACGAATTTGCGGCTTTTTGGTTCTATTTGTTGTTGGTGGAAATGTTACTCATTTTGATGCATTGGGTTTGATTATGAGCCTAATTAGTTATGATTTTTTGGTTTTTCATGACAATGCGAATTCCTCTTGTTTATTTGAGGGAAGAAAATAATAGTTTGTTCACCTTCAAGTCTCTGTAATAAGTTTGAACATAATCGACAGATTATGTTTAAACAGGTCTAGCAACAATGCCTATGTCGAGGTACCTTCGTAAACTAGTAAATGACAAGTTTAGTAAACTCGTTTACTCCAGTCATTACTTATTATTGTCCATTGTGTAAAACTTCATCAGCTACTTTATTTTATACAAAAATGGAGGACATGATCAACATAACCAGAACGGCAGGCTGTAGATGAACGAATTTCATAGGATGTGGCTTGTTTTGACTTCGCTTTGATGCCAAGGGAACAGAAGACGACGGTTTAGGAACTATGAGGGAGGTGCCTTCGTAAATTTATGTGTGTTGTCTTGTAAGGGACTGAAAACATTGCTGGAGGAGCTGCTTGTAACAGTAGACATATACCTTACTAAGTTTCGCATTTCAATTGGTTCGCCGGGCTGTATCAGGTCATTACTTAATTTGGTGGGTGGGCCTGGGCAGTTGTAGGGTGCAGCTTTCCTTGTCTTTTGGGGGATTTGTCTGTTATTTTCATCGCGGATGTTGCAGAATGCATGATGACAATTTGAGAAATGAAGTAGTACTTATAGTCACTAAATTTCTGGTTCTTTGACATTCAACATGGCTTTCTTTTGCTTTAAGCTGAGTTAAATGGGGATTTTCTTAACAATTGATAATACTCCGGTGTTAACTTTCATTAATAGTGTGGTCTCTTGATATTTCTGAATCCTTGTTTGTGAGTTCTCGCAGTGAGTGCAGGTTTTGAAATGCAAGATGCCACTTCATTCTACAGCCTTCTGGAAGTTGACTTGTTCCAGGTAATTTGATTGCTTCCTTACTCTTAGAAATTGTCTTAGAATCAGCTCGTGCTAGGCTTCCAGCCTTCCACTAATCAAGTACTGACTACCCGTAATGATCATAGTACTACTTTGTAGGATTCTTTGATTTAGATTGTTTGCATGATGGTCAGGTAGTAATACTTTTGTTCTTGTAATAACGTTGGAACTCGTAACCCTGAGGGGGTAGCTCATCTGGTAAGACCTTTGAGAATAATTCCAAAGGTCCCAGGTTTGAGTCCCTCAGGGCCACTAGAGGGTTTCCTGGTCGTTAATTTCAGGGCCCATGAGATTTGTCAAGCAAGCTTGGACACCCATGTTATCTAAAAAAGAAAACGCTAGAACTGATACGGGGACAGTCCAAAGCCTTTAGTGATGGCTTGCTTTAACCTTTTCTTGTCCTGTGGTGCATTTATGGGAAAGGAAACAGCAAGGAGCAATATAGCACCGGGTATTAATAATGGTTGGCAATTGGCATCATAATATAGCTTTTTAATCTCAAGTCTCAAAAAATATCACCTCAGGAAAGCATAATTTGCCCTTGTTGTTTGTGATGTGGGACAAATGTTGAAGTCAGAAGCCACAAGCCAGATACTGAATCACAGTAAGGTATGCCCTATGAAGCAGTTCTTTTCACCCTTATATCTTTGCCATTTAGACTTGGTAAACATTTTTGTCACATTAGGACAAACCAAGATACCAAGATGAGTTAAGATTTCAGGTCCCATTCATGCTGATAGGGAAACAAGTAACTCGTAACCTTAGGAAATATGGATTGGGGACTTGTCTAAACTTTTCTTAAGGGCTTTTATGCTGGAGAACCCTAAGGGAGATTCTGTTTTGGTGTACTGGAGAATAATGTCTTTGATGTAAGTTTATTTTATATTTTCCACCCATAAATTGTATTAGCTGAGACATTTATCACAGAAAAGTGATAAATGAAACCTCTGAAATTGGATCCAAGGGACAGGTAGTTGAGGATGCGTCATTTTGCATAACTCGCTCTCTGGAGGAGGCAGGAGCCATTATGGGCCTTGAGTTGGAGGATAAGAATGAACAAGAAAAGTCGAGGGAGGGGAGGAGTGAAATATCAGTTTTAAGGGACCTTTTTCCCCCTCTGTTTTGACTTTTTGAGGGACTTTTAAAGTCTGTTGAAATGGAGAAGAAAAATTACCCTATGTTGTAAACTGCCAAAGATGCAGAAATTCTTGAGGTCAACAAAGGGGAAAATCAGCAGTATATGCCAAAAAGTGGTGTGTTTATTGCCACTCCTGTGAAACGGCTCAAACGAGAATAGAACATGGATGTCTTAGGACTTCGTTTTCAGAAGGGAGGTGGTGTGTCTGTTGACATTTGAGTGACTATTAGTGGATCAGTATAGGGCGTATCGGGAAGTGGCCTTTTCTGCCTCTTATATTGTGAGGTCTCGCTGGAGATGTATACTAAGTTCCCATCTTAACAAGCGATATAGCAGTGGGCATGAGAATTGAGAGATATGTTTGTGTTGTTACCTCTCAGCAAAATGTACTAGAAATCACACTTACAACTATGGTAGTCATGAAGTAAAACTTATGTGTTGACTTGTCCCCTCAATGACTTAGGACTATGCCTGGTTACCTAAGTGAGGGAACTGACAGAAAGTTCCTTCCTTTCCATTTTCGTTAAGTGGACAGTTACGGGATAGGTGAACCTCGTATGTATAATGCTAAAACGAAATCAGTAGACATTCATGTTCCTACTGGTAATTTTGAATAAAAAATTTCAAATTGATGCTTAAAAGTCTGTCAATTTTTTTTGCTTCTGGTATAGGTATATAGCGTTGTGAGATGCTGAGAGCTATGTTTACACATGAAATTCTCATATCAGTTCGTCAGCTTAATTGGTCCATAAATTAATTGATTAACCAATTTCAGGCACTATGCCTAAATGGAGGGTTGTGGAGAGCTGGGCATGGAATGCAGCAAGTGTTGGGACAAGATTCTAACCCACTCTAAACCTGATGATATATTATACGTCTTTTCTGTTAGGTCATTATCCTACGATTAGCCAAGGCAGAATCATCCACATAGTGGTTAAGTGAGGGCTCTCTGACTTTCTAAGGGGACCGTTCTTGTGAATAACTTTGGGTGGAGCCATGGAGGTAAGTAAATTTGAAATTGAAACTATTAATTTTTCAAATTTTTTTGAGAATTGTTTGTTCTTACTGAAAAGACAGTATTCTTTGTGACAGGTGACTCATTTTTGCTGGTTCCAAAACCATTTCCATTTTTATTGGCCGTGGGAATTCATTTGAGCTGCCTGTATGGCTGTACCTGTCATCTGACTCAGGTTTGATATTAAATAAGATTTGTGGTAGATTGTAAAAAGTTTGCAATGAGAAGATGAAATCATTTTCTTTTCGTTTTCCATTGAGTGTCACATTTCTTTCTTACCTGTCCATTTAGTCTCTAGTATATATATGATCTGGACATGATGGCTTATATAGATCGGTGCTCAATGAAGAAGAATACGGTTTGGAATATTTTCATTGTTAGATGAATTTTCTCAAACTTCACCATTTTACAATGTGAAAAGAAGACCAATGCTTTATTGGGAATGAGTGGCAGTCCTTGCCCTATGTTGAAATGTTAGTCCCTTCCTTATCATCTTTTATTGCTCAAAAGGCAATCATCAGTTCATCATCCACCACTCTGACAAACTATTTAATGTTCTCTGCAATTGCATTAATGTGCTGTCTGGAGTAGTAGATATTACATTGTCACTACTCACTTGTCCCTACAACTATCTGACTGAATCCTGGATTCTTGTGTAATTATTGTGTTATGGGGATATGTTTAGTGTTTGAAGGCTATAGGGTTACTAGTGCCAATCAAATAAGGTTTTATGATAAATGACTAGAATGGTTTTTGATGCTCAATATTTTCTTTGATATATAAATATATGCGCCCTCATTTGAGCAAGCCTTGAGGAAGAGGTAAATAGCATCATCAGGTACCTTTTCAGCTCATCATGTTTTTGAACTTTGGCCTGAAGTGGTTTAAATAGCATTTTAGCAAAAAGCTCTACAGAAGGAGCATGTTAAGGCAGGAGAACAATGTAATTTTAGGAGGAGATACTTGGGATAAGAGAAGATTATCTCGTTTAAGCCTTCTATGAAATTGATGTGGAATGGAAGAGCGGTAGCTCAACTTTCAGAGTGCCTTAACTTTAATGTTGGCCAGGATAATCTCTTAACATAAATGAATAATTAAATAAAATTGTTGCATCAGTTCTTTTTGAGCTCAAGTTTTCTCCCACCCCTGCCGACTGCCGAGTCCATGGCCATTGACGTATGTTGTTAAGTAGTACTTTAGTACTCTTGTCAAACACATTATCAAGCGTATGTTCTTTTCAGTTTTGAGTGTGGAGGGAATATGTCATAGAGAAGTGTCTGAGTATTACTAGAAGTGAGATTGAAGCTTTTGATTAGTAATTGCTTCACAAAATTTGCTATTTAGAATTCATTTTTCATATATCTGAAAATTTGCATGAACGTGCTCACCTTTTTATGTTCAAAAATGGCCTAACAACTCTAAACTGCTATTAGCTTGTTACCATGTAATGATAAAAAGATGAGCTAGCACTGTAATTTCATCTTGGTTTCTAAATCTAGAAGATCATTTCTGTATTAGACTGCTTACAAAATTGTAGTGTCGGACAAAGTTGTCACTTGGCATCTTTCTTCATACTAGTTGGTTTGCTCAACTTTCACAATAAATTTATTTTCTGTCTTAGAAATGCAATGACTCTGCATTAAATAACCTACAATGCTTTACCCAAAGGCCTTGTACCCTAGTCATAGGCTCCAGGAGGAAACCTTTATTGTTACTGCTACCCAACCAACTTTGCTCATGCTTTGGGTCCCCTTCATTGAATACCTTCCTTTTTCATGTACATGCTCCTTTATAAATATATGCTGTGTTTGCCATAATTTCCTGCAATTAACATTTCTTGTTAACTCTGGATAATAACATCCTGCTAACTTGAATGCATGTATGGCTCTTCCTCAGCTATTTATTTTGCTTACAATAGCTCTGAGTTTCTCAAGGATTGAGCGCACTTCATGCTCTGTGGTCAAGGGTTCAGTACTATGCACCGACTGTGATCCAAACTATGATTTTTCTGGTTTGTATCTCTACCATCTTAAGGGTTCTGAAATTTGAAATCTTTTGGAAAAATTTGTGCTACTTCTTTTTTATTTCATACAAGTTTTGTTTCTGCTAATTCTTTATTGTCAAATTCACTTCTCAATCATACTCTGAAGTGTTGTAAAACTGTACGAGCAACGGACTGCTCACATATAGCTTCTTGGCCTTCTTGTTTTATGTCATGTTGTGTTACTTTTTCTCTGTCTCTGAAATAAGCTGCATTGCTTATGTGCTTACATTTTGTTTCATGAGGGGAACAATTATGTTTTTCTGTTTTAGGCAGATTCACTTCATGATCTACCGTGCCTATGGTGTATGCTTTGATCTCTCATATGAGAATCACTTATAAATTATGAAAATCATGATTTGCAGGTATCAGGGTTCTGGTGAAATGTGACCAAGTGAAGAAACTGTCAATGGTAATTACTGACAGAAATGGTGCTTTTAAGACTGAACTCCCGTCAAATGTTCCAGCATCATCGGTAGCTCCTCCTTCAGTGAACTGTCTGGCCAAGCTCCTTGGTGGTCCAAACCAGGTCTTTGCTCAAAAGAAAAACATGGTTTCCAAGATTGTTGTGGCACAGAACACTTATACTCTTCTTACTCCTCTTGCCTTCTCCAAATCGTGTCACGGACAATGTGGTCCGGGTGCTGGCTCATCGAAGACCATTGATCTTCCCATCCCTCCGGAGTATGGCTTCCCACCGACCAGCTACTACACTCCTTTCTTTCCTATTATAGGTGTACCATAATGTTGGTTAGGAACGTGCTTAATTAGTAATTACCAATCTGATTAGCTTATGTAAGTCGAAGAAATATGGTCCTTTATATGTGAAAACGGAAATGTTGGTTGATGAAGCATATTATGCTGCTCCTGCAGCTGGTGGTGGTGGTGGTGGTAGTTGTAGTTTATGGATTTACCCCCTTGTCGATGTGTCACTATGTTGTATATGTGGGAATAAGCTAAGGCACTTTGTTGTAATATATGTTTATGAAATGTCGTACTATAAAGGAGTCTGTTTTACGGAGTATGAACTGAACCTATACATGGCTTTGTGCAGTTTTCAAAGTACAAAGATCGGCAGCTATTTCAATGTAGTTCACATTTTTGCGGATGGATAAACTATTAGATGTTCTATCATGCATCCTTGATTCCCTTTGATAATATTTTTTTTTTTTGCTACAAGGACGAATGCAATAGTCCGCAAATCACACGCGCTGGGCAAGCCAACCCATCTTTGATGGGTCGACGGGCTCAAGTAGAGGAGGCGACCCTCCCTACAAAGAAGGTAGAGGAGATTCTTTATTATTCTCCCTACATGAGGATTCGAACCCTTGACCACTGGGTTGTAAGGGGGAAGCACTTACCACTTGAGCTCCCACCTCATCCTCGATTCCCTTTGATAATATAATGAAGATCATTTGATGTTATTCAGAATGGAATATCTTATTGCTTACAAAGTCGTTGTTCTTAATCTTTGATTATGTGTGAGAATTTGTGTTGCCCTAATCAAATAAGAAAACACCTAACCACCTTTTAAAGAAGATGATAGAAAACAACATAATTGTAGCTCATACAATTTATGTTTTTAAGTAATTAACTAGTCTGTATGTTCGGAGCAGTGAAGGTATTCTAAGGTTATGATAGATCTTTAAGAGAAATTTGGGCAAAAATGATATCCGGGCCCCACGAAGCCAAAAACGAAGCCTATAATACATATTTTTTGGGCTTCTGGGAGGTCCCGAAATGAAGGTAAATATTTTCACACCACATTGCATGGAACACCCCTAGGGACATGGGAGGTCCTCGGGATCGCTTATCTGTTCCCTGATATGCATGGAAGGGCGTTTTACGGGACACCGGTGTAAGATCGGAACACCATAGGCATGAGAGATACCGAAGTTCGGGGATCCGGATGTTCCTCCCGGGGCACCGAGGGTAATCTAGGGTTACGATAGACCCCCCTGAGAAGTTTGGGCAAAAATGACACCCGGGGCCCGGGAAGTCGAAAATGAAGACTATAATCCATGTTTTTTGGGCTTTCAGGAGGCTCGGAACGAATCTTGATATTTTCGCACCACACTGCACGAAACACTCCTAGAGGACATGGGAGGCACTCGCAGTCGCTTATCCGGTCTCTGATAGGCTTGGAAGGGCGTTTTCCGGGACATTGGTGTATGTGCTACAGTGCTAGAACATCAAAGACATGGGTGTTATCGAAGTTCGGGGATCCACATGTCCCTCCCGAGGCACCGAGGGTAATCTAAGGCCATGATAGAACCCCCGAAAAAGTTTGGGCGAAAATGACACCCGGGGCCTGGGAAGCTGAGAACAAAGGTTATATAATCCACGTTTTTAGGGCTTCCAGGATGCCTCGAAATGAAGGTGAATAATTTCGCACCACATCGTACGGAATACACCTAGAGGAGATGGGAATCCCTCGAGATTGCTTATCCGATCCGTGATAGGCTTGGAAGGGCGTTTTACGGGACACTCGTGTATGTGCTAGAACACCAAAGGCATTGGTGATATCGAAGTTCGGGGATACAGATGTCTCTCCCGGGGCACCAAGGGTAATCTAGGGTCATGATAGACCCCTCGAAAAAGTTTGGGCAAAAATGACACCCGGGGCCCGGGAAGCCGAAAACGAAGGCTATAATCCATGTTTTTTGGGCTTTCGGGAGGCCCCGAAATGAATCTCGATATTTTAGCCCCACATCGCAAGGAACACCCCTAGAGGACATGGGAGGCCCTCAAGGTCGCTTTTCCAGTCTCTGACAGGCTTGGAAGGGCGTTTTAAAAGATATTGTTGTAAGAGTTGGAACACCAACACCATAGGTGATATCGAAGATCAGGGATCCGAATGTCCCTCGGGGGGCACCGAGGGTTCTCTAGGGTCATGAAACACCCCATAGAGAAGTTTGGGCAAAAATGACACTGGGTCTCGGGAAGCCGGAAACGAAAGCTATAATTTACGTTTTTAGGGCTTCGAGGAGGCCCCGAAATGAAGGTGGATATTTTCACATCACATCGAATGGAATACCCATAAAGGACATGGGAGGCCCTCGGGGTCGCTTATCCTGTCCCTGATAGGCTTGTAAGGGCGTTTTACGGGACACTAGTGTATGTGCTAGAACACCAAAGGCATGGGTGATATCCAAGTTCAGAGATCCGGATGTCCCTCCCGGGGCACCGAGGGTACTCTAGGGTCATACTAGACGTCCCGGAGAAATTTGGGCAAAAATGACAACCGGGCTCCGGCAAGCCGAAAAACGAAGCCTATAATCCACGTTTTTTGGGCTTCCGGGAGGCCGCGAAATGAAAGTGGATATTTTTGCACCACATTGCACGGAACACCATTAGGGGACATAGGAGGTCCTCGGGTTCGCTTATCATGTCCTTGATTTGGATGGAAGGGCGTTTTGCGGGACACTGGTGTAAGACCCGGACACCAAAGCCGTGGGTGATATTAAAGTTCGGTGATCTGAATTTCCCTCCCGGGGCACCAAGGGTCCTCTAGGGTCATGATAGACCCCATGGAGAAGTTTGGGCAAAAATGACACCGGGCCCTAGAAATTCGAAAACGAAAGCTATAATCTAAGTTTTTAGGGCTTCCAGGAGGCCCCTATGGATCTTTTCGCACCAAATCTTATGGAATACCCCTAGAGGACATGAGAAGCCCTCGGGGTCGCTTATTCGGTCCCTGATATGCTTGGAAGGACGTTTTTCGGGACACTGGTGTATGTGCTAACATACAAAGGCATGGGTGATATCGAAGTTCGAGTATTCGGATGTCCTTACCGGGGCACCGAGGGTAATCGAGGGTCATGATAGACCCCTCGAACAAGTTTGGGCAAAAATTACACCCGGGGCCCGGGAAGCCAAAAACGAAGGCTATAATCCATGTTTTTTGGGCTTTCGTGAGGCCCCGGAACGAATCTGGATCTTTTCACACCACATCGCACGAGACACCCCTGAAGGACATGAGAGGCCCTCGGGTTGCTTATCCGGTCCCTGATAGGCTTGGTTGGGCGTTTTCGGGACATTGGTCTAAGAGCCAAAACAATAAAGGCATGGGTGATCAAAGTTCAGTGATCCGGATGTCCCTTCCAGGGCATCGAAGGTACTCTAGGGTCATGATAGACCCCAAGGAGAAGTTTGGCCAAAAATGACACCCAGACCCCTAAAAGCCGAGAACGAAGGCTATAATCTACGTTTTTGGGGCTTCGAGGAGGCCCCAAAATGAAGGTGTATATTTTCACATCACATCGTGCGGAATACCCCTAAACGACATGGGAGGCCCTCGAGGTCGCTTATCTTGTCTCTGATAGACTTGTAAGGGCCTTTTACGGGAGCCTAGTGTTTGTGTTAGAACATCAAAGGCATGGGTGATATCGAAATTTGGAGATCCGGATGTCCCTCCCGTGACACTGAGGGTAATATAGGATCATGATAAACCCCTCGGAGATGTTTGGGCAAAAATGACACCCGGGAAGCCGAAAATGAAGGCTATAATCCGTGTTTTTTGGGCTTTTGGGAGGCCCCGAAACGAATCTGAATATTTTCGCACCACATCGCACGAAACACTCCTAGAGGACATGGGAGGACCTCGGGGTCGCTTATCCGGTCGCTGATAGGCTTTGGAAGGGCGTTTTCGGGACATTGGTGTAAGAGCCAAAACACCAAAGGCATGAGTGAAATCGAAGTTCAGAGATCCGGATGTCCCTCCCGGGGCACCGAGGGTACACTAGGGTCATAATAAACGACTCGGAGAAGTTTGGGCAAAAATGACACTCGGGCCCCGGCAAGCCGAAAAACGAAGCCAATAATCCACGTTTATTAGGCTTCCGGGAGGCCCCGAAATGAAAGTGAATATTTTTGCACCAAATTGCACGGAACACCCTTAGGGGACATAGGAGGTCCTCGGATTCGCTTATCCGGTCCCTAATATGCAAGGAAGGGCGCTTTGCGGGACATTGATGTAAGACCCGAACACCAAAGCTATGGGTGATATTAAAGTTCAGGGATCTGAATTTCCTTCCCGGGGCACCGAGGATCCGCTAGGGTTCATGATAGATCCCACTGGGAAGTTTGGGCAAAAATGACACTGGGCCCCGGGAAGCCGAAAACGAAGGTTATCTACGTTTTCAATGCTTCCAGGAGGCCCCGAAATGAAGATGGATCTTTTCGCACCAAATCTTATGGAATACCCCTGGAGGACATGGAGGCCTTCGGGGTCGCTTATTCGGTCCCTGATATGCTTGGAAGGACGTTTTACGGGACACTAGTGTATGTGCTAAAACACAAAGGCATGGGTGATATCGAAGTTCGGGGATTCAGATATTCGTCCCGGGGCACCGAGGCTAATCTAGGGTCATGATAGACCCCTCGAAGAAGTTTGGGCAAAAATTACACCTGGGGTTCGGGAAGCCGAAAACGAAGGCTCCATGTTTTTTCCCCTTTCGTGAGGCTCAGGAACGAATCTAGATTTTTTTACACCACATCGCAAGAAACACCCCTAAAGGACATGGGAGACCCTCGGGTCGCTTATCCGGTCTCTGATAGGCTTGGTAGGGCGTTTTCGGGACATTGGTCTAAGAGCCAAAACACAAAGGCATGGGTGGTATCAAAGTTCAATGATCTGGATGTCCCTCCCAGGGCACTGAAGGTACTCTAGAGTCATGATAGATCTCCCGGAGATGTTTGGGCAAAAATGACACCCGGATCCCAGAAAGCCGAAAACGAAGCCTATAATCCACCTTTTTTGGGCTTCCGGGAGGCCCTGAAATGAAGATGGATATATTCACACCAACATTGCATGGAACACCCCTAAGGGACATGGGAGGCCCTCGGGGTCGCTTATCCAGTCGCTAATACGCTTGGATGGACGTGTTATGGGACATTGGTGTAAGAGTTAGAACACCAAAGACATGGGTGATATCTAAGTTTGGGTATCCGGATGTCCCTCCTGGTACCGACTACCGAGGGTATTCTAGGGTCAAGATAGACCCACAAAGAAGTTTGGGCAAAAATGGCATCTGGCCCTGGAAAGCCGAAAACAAAGGCTATACTCCATGTTTTTTGGGCTTCCGGGAGACCTCGGAATGAATGTGCATATTTTCACACCACATCATACGGAACACCCCTAGGACATATGGGGGCGTTCGGGGTCGCTTATCCGGTCCCTGATAGGTTTGGAAAGACGGTTTACAGGACACTGGTGTAAGAGCCGGAACACCAGAGGCATGAGTGATATTGAAGTTCGGTGATCCGATTGTTCCTCCCGGGGCACCGAGGATCCTCTACGGTCATGATAGACTCCACGGAGAAGTTTGGGAAAAAATGATACCCGAGCCCCGGGAAGCCGAAAACGAAAGTTATAGTCCACGTTTTTTGAACTTTCGGGAGACCCCATAACGAAGGTGGATATTTTCGCATCATATTGCATGGGGAACGACTTGGGGATATGGGAGGCTTATGGGGTAGGTTATTAGGTCCATGGTAGTCTTGAAAGGGCGTATTACAGGACATTGGTTTAAGAACCAGAACACCAAAGACATGGGTGATATAATTATGTTTTATGAGAATTTTGATAAACTTTTGGTTTTAACGGTTTTGTTTGGTGGGGGGGGGGGCGTGTCCTATACTCTTTTCTTAGGTGGCACGTCTCATTATTGTGGCATCACTCTATGCTCTTTGATGATGTGACAGCATGACTTAACACTCATACTCATATGTCTAAACATATTGTAAATGCATCTCATTGCGAAGTATTTTTTTATCCGAAACTGATGGTGTAATTTTTTGTTATTTTTTGAGATGTATGAAACATTTTATATTTGATTTTGATTATTTGACGAAATAAAAACCTCTCAAGAATCCTAAACAGCAAGGCTACTAAAACTCCTAAACGATTTCACCTGTTATTTTTTGTCATTATCTAAGACTCCTAAACGTTTACACTAACTACTTTTTGTCATATATCTTCACTTAGAGCATGAATATCAATGAACAAGAGGTGTTCATGATGGAGGAGAGAGTGATAAACAAAGAAAATTGCAATTATCAATGAACATAGGGTGTTCATGAGGAGAGAGAGAGAGGAGAGAGAATGATGAACATAGGGGAAATTGTTCGTCAAATGGGTATGGGACGAGCGAATATTATTTTCGTTCATGGGTGGGGTCCGCGCATTTTTTAATTCTTTTTTGGTTTCACACCTTACAAAACACTGCATTTTACGACTCTGAATCAAAAAAAAAACTAGAGAGTGAGTTAAACCAGCAAGGCTGACATGCGCGCCATTTGTCATGCTCCCCTTGGCCATTTTAATTTTTATATTTCGAATTTCAAATGGTGATAAAAAAAATTCAAAAAAAATAAAATAAAAAAAATTATAGGCAGTTACATTTTTTCATGCTCTACAAAATGAGACCCATTTTGTAATAGTTTGTCATAAATTTGATTTAATTCCATTTTGTTTGCCATTGTGAGGAGAGAGAGGGATGAACAACTCAATTGGTTCATGGATAAACTTGTTCTTGGGTGAAGTTTATGGGAATAAGTTCATGGTGAGGTGGAAGAGTAAGAAAGTAGGAGAGAGAGAGATGAACAAACAAGAGAGCTTTATTGATATTCATGCTCTTAGGTGACGCACTTTTAAAATTTTCGCTTAGATGACATGCCTCTTTTCTATCAAAAATGCCTCCTTTATATTGATTCTCTTCTATAAACGTTCAAGAGCCATGCAAGATGTCCCAACTCCCCCAAAGACCTAGACATTAGTTTGGCTTTGTTGGGTGCTAGGAATCTTTATTCCCCTAATAAGGGCAATACCCATAACGCCATGCATTTAAGATGGTCTTGCCTACTTTGCCAGCAAACTCATGCAATGGCATTATCTTTTGAGCTTTTTAGCCTTATCCAACTGGGCAAGGGTAGTTGCATTTGTAAAGAATTTTTCTTTTTTAACCCTTTTATGCAGAGGAGTAAAGAGAGAAAAGTGATGATTGTGACATGTGAGACTTGAGAGAGCAAGATCCTTGCCAATTATTTCGTGTTGGGAGGGAGGGGTTGGTGTTTGTAAAAATAGATGTTACTATTTGTAGCATTTGGCACCTATTGTATATTTTGAAAGGGCTCTAATCCTCAAATTTAACAAGCTCCAACAACATTTTGTTTGTTAGTTAGTGCCAATAAGTTGTCTAATAAAGTTCTGATTTTGCAAAAAAAAAGTAAAGCCTTGATTCTGACATGAGAAAAACAAAAAAAGTTTTATAAAAGGGTTATATTTTTAGACTAACACAAAAACTTCTATAAGACGGCATTTCCGTAATTTTTGGTGAGATGATAATCACTTTTCAATTAAAAAAAAAGGGTCACTGGTCACCATTTGTGAAACAGAGTTGTACAAGACTTCCGATAAGAAAAAAAAGAGAAGACGAAGCTTACGATGACTCGATGCCCAAATTGACATATCTTACTCCACGATATGTGACGTGGATCAAGACATCTAATGATAGCTAAGTGAGATTAAGAATCACCCTTCAATGAAAAAGAAAAGGGGTGAGATTAAGAGTCGGTGTTGTAATAATGGTAGAAAGATCCATTCTAAAATTGGAGAGGATAATAGTAGTATATGTGAGCAATGCATATATATGGGAGTTTGTGGATTGTGTCATTTGTGTGCCGGTGCTAATCATCATGGCTAGTGAGTGGCTGGGCTTAATGCTTATAGGTTATAGCTTATAGAAAAAACCCAAACTTTTCCAAAGGCTTTTACTTGTTCCTCACCGCGTTAAACAACAGCCGGACAAAAAATTGGCTTTTTGTCATCTCTTGTGGCTCTACAAGACTACACTTATTAAACAGGATTAAATTTGGGTGGTCCATACATATGACGAGGTCCTTTCTACGATGGCTTGACCTTGTTTGACCCATGTCTCCGTACATCACACATTTAGCTTTACAATTCTTTTTCTAAATAAATAATTCTTACTTCCTTTCTTTAGAAATATCACAAAAACTCGTATGAGGAGCATCTATAATTTGGCGGTTAAATTCTAATTAATAAGAAATATAATATTAGTTGGACTTTCAACAATAAGTTTAAACTTTTGGTTGAGTTAGTTCCAACACATGATATAAACAGAGCCGAATGACCAAGAAACTATGTGTTCAAATTTTAGGAGCACCTTGTTCCTAAACCCATATCTCATAAATGGAAGATCAAAGTGATAGCACCACTCTACCTCCTTCATTCTCATAAATAATTCTTACTTGTTCTATAAGATCAATCAATTATTAGAACACTAAATGTTTTTTGCATTCTAAGTATTTTGCATATTGACTTGTAAGTTGTATGTAATTTTGTGCATCTTGTGATTCTCCTCCATGGGGGTATTAGTCTAGGCCCATTAGAAGTTTGATAATGACAGTGATAATAAATCTCTAAATGATTACTAAAAAAAATTTCCAGTTTTATGCGGCATCACTGTATGAGAACCTTTTATAAGCGTTAAGTTTTGTACAAGGGTATGTGAGAGTAAAGAGGGGGCGCAAAGGGTTATGGACTTATGGGTACTCTTATTTATGCACAAATACGTATATATACCAACCTTCTAAACTAAGTATGAACTTGATGATCAAAAAAAAAAAAAAAAAGTAGGAACTTTGAAATAAATGAGCTTGATTTACAAAATCAAATAGCCTTAATTTTTACAACTCTATAAATGTACCTAGGTAGGTCAGCGATTGCTCATGACTTCATGAGAGCTTTGCAGCATTGCCGGGGGATTAGCATGGAGTCGACAATTACTTTTACTTGATACAGTAATTAAGCCACTTCAGGAGACACATTATAGAGATTGAAGACTAAAGGCTCGATTTATTTTTGTTAATTTCACATTTTTTAGGTGCAAATGAAAAATTTTCAGACACACCAATCTCATCCTAGGAGGCCACGATATATTATCGGAAATCGTCGAGATGCTAATTATGTTCCACATCAATTCCCTTAGATTTGAAAGGATATGCATTGGAGCCCACCATTACCAAACTTGCTATGCATCTAAAGTTCCAAAGTCTTGCATGCTTACTTACAAAAAAAAACATATAAATATATTAATTACAAAATCAATATGCATATCATGACGACCCGGCAAAACCTCATTTCTTTTCATATTACTTCTTTCATTTTTTAACTTGAAATCAATGGAATAACAATTTTGTTAAAATTACACATCACTAATTAAATTAACGATTATCAATCTACAATAAAGGACTTTCACATAAAAGATTATCCAATTAGACTAGGTTTAATTTTTATTACACATTATTAATTAAATTAACGAGTATATATTCAACCGGATATGCGTTGTAGTGGACAAATTAACATTTAAAACTCACTTTTTCCCAAGCTAACTGTGCTAATCACAATAATTTTTTATATTATCAAGAGGCTTACGAATTTTAGATAAATGGCCCTTGTATGGACCCATTAAGACGTTTTCCACATAGTTTTATTTTTAACCATATAATGAGTTATGTTGGGTATATGCTAAATTGGATTGCATAATTGATTAGGGATTATCATCGTTGTAGTCGTGTAGATGTCGTTTGGCTATGCCTATCTATCAATGTCGTCTTTGTTAGGACAGAAAGACATAGCAATATATGCAGGGGTACACCAGAGATATCCTGGGGGTGTTATTAGTCTATCACAAAGGAGCCACAGCAATAAGGCTGACTGATTCAAATACAAAGACTTGATAAAACACCACTGAAAAGGTACCAAAAATGAATGTTAGGACAAGGGGCAACAGCAACACCACCCCCATTTTTCTCTTACATAACCGCGTTGAAGTGTCAATCCAAACCTTAATCTATAAATCCATTGTCTATTACTCAAATTAATTACTCTTATTTAAGCAAGCAAGTCATTCTCTCTATATATATACTTAAATCAAGAAACAAATCAAAATCTATCAAAGCTACAAAAACACACATATCCAACAAAAATGGAGCAACCCCCACCTGGTTTTCGCTTCTACCCTACTGAAGAAGAGCTTATCACCTTCTACCTCAACAACAAGCTCCATGGCCGAGGACCCGACCTCAACACCGTTATCCCCTCCACCAATATCTACAACTTCGAGCCTTCTCAACTTCCAGGTTCAAAAACTAATCAAAATAGTCACTCTTATTGAGTTATTTGATTCATTGAATACAATAAGTATATGTACTAAAACTATATATATTGTGATGTGTATGCTAATATATATGGACTGTTTTGTATCAATGTATTATTATATAGGATTAGCAGGGCGGCTATGTCACAGGGACACAGAACAATGGTTCTTCTTCATGCCACAACAAGAGAGGGAAGCGCGAGGAGGGAGGCCTAATAGGACTACATCTTCAGGGTATTGGAAGGCTACAGGGTCACCTAGTTATGTTTATTCGTCGCAAAACAAAGTTATAGGACAGAAGAAAACTATGGTTTTCTATAAGGGGAGAGCTCCTACAGGGAGAAAAACCAAGTGGAAAATGAATGAATATAAGGCTATCAAGCAAGATGATGTTATCAATAACAACAATATTAGTACTTATGATCATCCTAGTGCTTCTTCTTCTTCAAGCACCGCGATTCCAAAGGTATATATACACAAAAACTTTTATAAGACGGTCTGGATTATCACATATTCATTGAATCACTATGAGTTCATTTAGTTTACTGAATTACTGATAAAATTTACATGTATGATTTGGTGGCAGCTGAGGGATGAGCTAAGCTTGTGTAGAGTTTATGTAACCTCAGGATGTGCTCGAGCATTCGATCGAAGACCACCACCAGGAGCAATGTCAAGAATTAATACTCAAAATGCTAGTAATATTAATCAAGGGCATCAAGGAGGTGGAGCTGCTGCTTCACAAAATAATGAAGGAGCAAAAACAGTTTTAGTGGAGAGAAGTAATAGCTCAACAAATAGTTCAAACTCAGGGGGAAATGACCAAGGGACCCTTCAAGACCAAGACCAACAAGACCAAAACCAAGTGGTTGCAGCTGGAACTAGCAACAGTTATCATGGGATGGCTGAGGATAATTTGGGAACTTTTTTGGATTGGGAACATCTTAATTGGCTCTAATTAATCAACTAGGATTATTGATCACTAATCAATATTATTATGAATAGAAAACAACATAGGTTGATAGTAGTATTTGTAGGTGTTTTTAGTACTATTATTTCTTTTGGAGTATTTTCTAGAATTAGAATTATTTAGGATTTCTCTTAGTTACACTAGAAAGGGAAATTGGGTAGAAAAAGGCAATGATAAAGGCATCCATAAACAGAGGAGCAAATTAGACAATCTAATTGGCCCACTATGTACAGAAACGTGATCAGAAAAAGATATGTACAGAAACGTTTCAAATGATTGGTACAAAGTTGCAAATTGCAAATTTGTAAAGCTCATTTTCATCAATAGATATACTCTTCTATCTACCTTAGAAGCCGTATGGTATGAGCTTTCTCACAGTTTCATTCATTGCCTGTTTCTATTCTCCTAGTCGTGACAATGCAGAAAGAACAAAGGTATAATTTGGACATGCATGTACCTTGACTCTTGTTGACCTTCAAGCATGAAGTTACAGCAACTTTTAAGTAATCAATTTTATGACTCCATGACTCAATGGTTTAATTGGTTTTGAAAATTCAACGGATCAATTTGGGCCATGAACAATATAACGAATAATAATGCATGATCAAGTTCGTAAAAAATTGTGAAATTCGTTACACTATGCAGTTTTATCTATTAAGCTTTTTCCGAATGATTAAACCAAATATGTTAGAGATGAAGACACAGATTATTGATTTTTAAGATAAACTTTGAATAAGAAAAAAAAAAAAAAAAAATTGGTAAGATTGATGTGAAGAATTTTATTTCAATATACAGCGGGAAGCTTAACTATAACATAGGGTGTGAATGTGATTTGAATTTGAGTTTATGAATATTCTTAGGTCCTGGAACTTATCTAAACTTCAGAGAACCTTAAATTGGGTTTTTATTCTAAAGTCTTTTCAAGATGATTTATGTTTCATCTTAAAGAAAATGTTATATGGGTTCATATTGAGCCAATATTGATGAGTGAAGCAGGATTAAACTCCAAAAAAAAAAAAAAAGAGTTCAGATCAATTTGGTTCAGAATGAACCATTGAAAGAACATGGCCTTTTCTGTGCGGCAATAAAGCTTAGCATGTAAAGACTTCTACCACATGTGACACTTCTTAAGTTATACCGAGTATACTTTATTATAAAAGTTATAAAGGAAATTTACACACAAAAAAAAAACCTCCAAAGTGGATTCCGTGGAATCCACAAGGGCAAGCATACATCCGCTCCTCTCAAAGTCAGTATTGCAATTGAGTCTATCAACTCAAAAGGTGAAACATACACAAGCAATGACGTTGGTTACCATTCTGAAATTCTAAATAGCTGCACAAAATATAATCCATATACACGCATAATACAACCATGAACCATCTCCACCACGCTGTACAAAGGGTTCATATGAGAAGAGTACTCAGAAAGTGTGATGAAAGCGCCCACATATCATGTTCTTTCGTGCGACCATACAGAGATGACGATACTTCTTCAATTCTGCAAACACACTTCAATGATCACGACACTTAAGATCACTCGTTGGCCCCTCTGACATGAAGCGACTGATCAACTCCACAAAAGTTTGTATGCATAACATAAACTAGAATACTTGATGCCAACAAACGCCTCAATTAAGATCTGCAACTTGGCAGCGTGATACCTCCACAAAAGGCAGAAATTATAATGTACAAGAGCACCACAAGCAAGCATGTCAGCCAAACTCTGCAACAATAATAAACAAGCTTATCAATATGGTAAATTTGTCGAAAGAAGCGTCAAAAACTTGAGATTTGGAAAAAATATCAATGCTCTGGGTTTGGACCCCCTTCACTCCCATATGTGGTACTGTGTGCTCATAATATAAACACAAACTCATGCTATGCCCAAAGAACATTAGCGTTCAAATTCATTGAACTTTTTCACATACATGTCTAAATAGGCATTGCTGACAGTGACAACTTCAACAAATCCAGAGCATAGGTCACTCCAATTTTTAGCAGCGCAAGTATCAATCTATCACTGATTCTGCCCTTAATCTTTTCCACTACTTACTGCTCATGACGAACTTCCAAGTGTCCAACAGCATAACATTTTTACTCTCCTATAGCTGTTTTCCCATTTTCCTTTCTTTTCGGGACCATGTCCCAGCGTCCATGACCCATGTCCGATGTCCTATGTCCTATGGGTGAAACCGGAGTTCGGCCCGGGACACCGGAGTTCCTCTAGGATCACGATAGACCCCTCGAATATGTTTGGGTAGAAAAGACAACTGAGCCCCGGGAAGTCAAAAATGACAGGCTATAATCCATGTTTTTGGGCCTTCCAAAAGACCCCGGAAAGAAAGTAAATATTTTCGCACAAGATAGCACGGAGCACCCCTAGGGGACACGAGGGGCCCAGGGTCGGTTATCAGGTCCCTGATAGACGTTTTATGGGAGACCGATGTACGGGTCGGAACACCGAAAACATGGGTTGCATCGAAGTTCGGGGACCGAATGCCCCTCCTAGGACACCTAGAGTCCTCCAAGGTCACGATAGACCCCCCCGGAGAAGTTTGGACAAAAATGACACCCAGGCCCGAGAACTCAGAAAAGAAAGGCTAAACCACGGTTTTTGGCTTCCTGGAGGCCCCGGAACAAAGGTGGATATATTCGCACCACATCGCACGAGACACACCTAGGGGACATGGAAGGGCCGCGGGGTCGTTTATCGGGTCCCTAATAGGCTTGTAAAAGCGTTTTACAGGACACTGGTGCAAGATTCGCAACACCGAAATCGTGGGTGATATCGAAGTTCGGGGATACGTATGACCCTCCCGAGGCACCGAGGGCACTCTAGGGTCATGATAGACCGCCTGGAGAAGTTTGGCCAAAAATGACAACCGGGATCCGGAAAGCTGAAAACCAAAGGCTATAATCCACATTTTTTTTTTCCCCAAAAAGGTTTATATTTTCGCACCACATAGCATGGGATACCGCTAGGGGACATGGAAGGCCAACAGGGTAGGTTATCGGGTCCTTCGTTGGCTTGGAAAGACTTGTTACGAGACATCGGAGTATCGGAGGCTAATCCACGGGCTTTGGGCACCGAGCGTGCCTCCCCACCACCCTGTGCCTCCAAACCAATGTCCAATCCCTCTATACTATTCTAATTTTTGAAGTGATTTCCCATTTTAGTGACGATTCTGCCCTTATTCTTTTCCTTGAGAACTACTTACTGTGCATGACTAAACTTACCAAGGACTTGGATGACTGTCCAGGGCACCCAAGGTCCTCTAGGATCACGATAGACCCCTCGAAGAAGTTTGGGCAGAAAAGACAAGTGAGCCAGGGGAAGTCAAAAATCAAAGGCACGTTTTTGCGCCTTCCGAAAGACCTCGAAACAAAAGTGGATATTTTCGCACAAGATCGCACGAAGCACCCCTGGGGGACAGGAGACGCCCCCGGGGTCGGTTATCGGGTCCATGATAGACGTGGAAAGGCGTTTTTATGGGAGACCAATGTACGGGTCGAACACCGAAAACATGGGAGGTATTGAAGTTCGGGGATCGGATGGCCCTCCTGGGACACCTAGAGTCCTCCATGGTCACGATAGACCCTCGGAAAAGTTTAGGCAAAATGACACCCGGTCCCCGAGAATTCAGAAAACAAAGGGTATAATCCACGGTTTTTGGGGTTCCCGGAGGCCCCCGAAAGAAGGTGGATATTTTCGCACCACATCGCACGAGACACCCCTAGGGGACATGAGAGGCCCGTGGGGGTCTTTTATCAGGTCCCTAATAGGCTTGTAAGGGCGTTTTACGGGACACTGGTGCAAGATTCGCAACATCGAAAGCGTGGGTGATATTGAAGTTCGGGGATGCATATGACCATCCCAAGGCACCAAGGGTCCTCTAGGGTCATGATAGACTCCCTGGAGAAGTTTGGCCAAAAATGACAACAGGGCCCCGGAAGCTGAAAACCAAAGGCTAAAATCCACGTTTTTCGGGCCCCAAAACGAAAGGTTTATATTTTCGCACCACATAGCATGGGACACCGTTAGGGGATATGGAAGGCCCACGGGGTAGGCTATCGAGTCCTTTGTAGGCTTGGAAAGGCCTGTTACGGGACATCGGACTATCGGAGGCTAATCTACGGTTTTTGGGCAATGAGCATGCCTCCCCACCACCCCGTGCCTCCAAACCTACCTCCAATCCCTTTATACTATTCAAATTTTTGAAGCGATTTCCCATTATAGTGACGATTCTGCCCTTATTCTTTTCCTTCAGCACTACTTACTACTCATGACTGAACTTCCAAGTGTCCAACACCATAACATTTATACTCTCCTATAAGTGTTTTCCCATTTTCCTTTCTTTTCGGGACCATGTCCCAGCGTCCATGACCCATGTCCTCAAGGTGAAATCGGAGTTCGGAGACCTGGATCACTGTCCCAACGCATCAGAGGTCCTCTAGGATCACAATAGACCCCTTGAAGAAGTTTGGGCAAAATAGACAACTCAGCCTCGGGAAGTCAAAAATCATAGGCCATAATCCACGTTTTTGGGGCTTCAGAACGGAGCACCCCTAAGGAACACGAGAGGCCCCCGAGGTCGGTTATCGGGTCCCTGATACGCGTGGAAAGGCGTTGGAACACTGTATTATGGGTGGCATCGAAGTTCGAGGACCGGATGACCCTCCCAGGACACCTACAGTCCTCCATGGTCACTATAAACCCTCCGGAGAAGTTTGGGCAAAAATGACACCCGGGCTCCGAGAAGTCAGAAAATAAAGGCTTATTGGAGGCCCTGAAACGAAGGTGGATATTTTGGATATTTTCGCATCACATCGCACGAGACACCCCTAGGGGCCATGGGAGGCCCACAGGGTCGTTTAGCAGGTCCCTAATAGGCTTGTAACAGTGTTTTACGGGACACTGGTGCAAGATTCGCAACACCGAAAGCGTGGGTGATATTGAAGTTCGGGGATACATATGACCCTCCTGAGGCACCGAGGGTCCTCTAGGGTCACGATAGACCCGCTGGAGAAGTTTGGCCAAATATGACAACCGGGCCCCGAAAATCATAAACCAAAGGTCAAAATCCACGGTTTTTGTGGTTCCTGGAGGCCTCGGAACAAAGGTGGATATATTCGCACCACATCGCACGAGACACCCCTAGGGCCCTAGGGGACATGGGAGGCCCCCGGTGTCGTTTATTAGGTCCCTAATATGCTTGTAAGGGCGTTTGACGGGACACTGGTGCAAGATTCGCAACACCAAAAGCGTGGGTGATATCGAAGTTCGGGATTACGTATGACCCTCCTGAGGCACCGAGGGTCCTCTAAGTCATCATAGACCCCCCGGATAAATTTGGGCAAAAATGACAACCGGGCCTCGGGAAGCTGAAAACCGAAGGCTTAATCCACGTTTTTTTGGCTCCCGGACGAAGGTTTATTTTTTCGCACCACATAGCATGGGATACCGCTAGGGGACATGGGAGGTCCACGGGGTACGTTATCGGGTCCTTCGTTGGCTTGGAAAGGCTTGTTACAGGACATCAGACTATCGGAGGCTAATCCACGGGCTTTGGGCACCGAGCATGCCTCCCCACCACCCCGTGCTTCCAAACCTACATCCAATCCCTCTATACTATTCTAATTTTTGAAGTGATTTCCCATTATAGTGACGATTCTGCCCTTAATTTTTTCCTTCAGCACTACATGACTATACTTCCAGGGGACTTGGATGACTGTCCCAGGGCACCGGAGGTCCTCTAGGATCACAATAGACCCCTCGAAGAAGTTTGGGCAGAAAAGACAAGCGAGCCCCGGGAAGTCAAAAATTAAAGGCTATAATCCACGTTTTTGGCCCTTCCGAAAGACCCCTGAACGAAAGTGGATATTTTCGCACGAGATCGCACGGAGCACCCCTAAGGGACAGGAGACGCCCCCGGGGTCGGTTATCGGGTCCCTGATAGACGTGGAAAGGCGTTTTTATGGGAGACCAATGTACGGGTCGGAACACCAAACATGGGAAGTATCGAAGTTCGGGGACCGGATGGCCCTCTCGGGACACCTAGAGTCCTCCATGGTCACGATAGGCCCCCGGACAAGTTTGGGCAAAAATGACACCCGGGGCCTGAAAGTTAGAAAACAAAGGATATAATCCACGGTTTTTTGGGTTCCTGAAGGCCTCGGAACAAAGGTGGATATTTTCGCACCACATCGCACGAAACACCCCTAGGGGACATGGGAGGCCCCAGGGGTCGTTTATTAGGTCCCTAATATGCTTGTAAGGGCGTTTGACGAGACACTGGTGCAAGATTCGCAACACCGAAAGCGTGGGTGATATCGAAGTTCGGGCATACGTATGACCCTCCCGAGGCACCGAGGGTCCTCTAGGTCATGATAGATCCCCCGATAAGTTTGGGCAAAAATGACAACCGGGTCCCGGGAAGCTGAAAACCGAAGGCTATATAATCCACGTTTTTGGTCCCCGGAACGAAGGTTTATATTTTCGCACCACATAGCATGGAACACCTCTAGGGACATGGGAGGCCCCCGGGGTAGGTTATCGGGTCCTTCGTAGGCTTGGAAGGACCTCTTACTGGACATCGGACTACCGGAGGCTAATCCACGGTTTTTGGGTTCGAGTATGGCTCCCCACCACCCCGTGCCTTCAAACCTACCTCCAATCCCTCTTTACTATTATAATTTTTATGTGATTTCCCATAATAGTGACAATAAGGCCCTTATTCTTTTCCTTCAGCACTACTTACTACTTATGACTGAACTTCCAAGTGTCCAACAGCATAACATTTCTACTCTCCTATAGCTGTTTTCCCATTTTCCTTACTTTTCGGGATGGAATGGGGTGATGCAAAATGTTTTAAGATGTTAAAATTCGTTTTCAAGACACTGTAAACTTTGCATTAAAGGGCAGAGGTCTTACAGTAGCTTGGCATTTTTCATCCACAGGGCACGACTAAGGCGCTTTGACTGTTTCCTGAAATGAAAAGCACTATCTTGCATTGTTGATGTTTTATCTATGAGAAGCTCGATTCGGTCACCTCTCTCCAGTATTTTTTCAATATTTTCTACCATGATACCCTAAAAAAAAATAAAAATAAATAAAAAAAATAAAAAGAGTTTTTGTGGGTCTTTCGGAAACAGTCTCTCTTCTAGGCGACTAGTAGGGGTAAGACTGCGTACATCTGGACCTCCCCAGACCCCGCCCTAGGCGGGATACTTACTGGGTTGTTGTTGTTGTTGTTGTTGTTGTTGTTGTTGTTGTTGTTGTTGTTGTTGTTGTTGTCTACCATGATAGTCCGAATCTGGATATAGCAGAAAACCGTTAAAATATATACTTCACAATCACAATTCACAAATCAACAAAGGATCCACTCAAGAGTGAATGAACTGCTGACACAGAGGAAGGACTTCAGAAAAGAAACAGATACTTGCACATTGTCTAATCAAGTACAACAACAACAACAAATAATGATTTTACATCAAGAAAATATTGAATTCTACAGCATAACACCCTCTGATGGTATCATGGTCATAGGTGAAGGTATAGCATTAACATGAGGAAAACGTAGTACAAGAGTCCGTTGCTCATAGAAGGTGGATACAGGATAAGAATAGGACTCATGATATTGCGTTCATAATCTGCAAAGTATGAAAAGATTCACTGCTAGGTGCAGAAAAAAAATCATGAATAGCAACCGGCAACCAACAGCTCTTTTCAACAAGCAAGTACTAACAAGGAAATAAGCTCAATATATGCATCTGAGAAAGCATATATAAGCTTGAGGAATGGAGCAACAAGAAAGCTTTATGACAAAGAAGCAAAAACTAGAGAGAACTTGCCTCATTCACTTCCCCTCTGACACGATTCATAATATCTGCTGAGGGACTGCTGGAAAAGAACTCCATTTGCTGGTGCAAAACTCGAGAGAACTCATCATTCATAGCATAAGCAGGTGCATATTGCGCTATCTTGCCATAATTTTTCATAAACCTCATGTGAATATCCTCCAAGTATGAGAAGGGAATTCGTCCTGGTCACATAACAAAAGATGGATAAGAGTATACTACAAGAACTAGACAATCAAAACAACAACAACAACAACAACAACAACAACAACAACAACAACAACAACAACAACAACAACAACAATCAATCAATATCCCGCCTAGGGCGGGGTCTGGGGAGGTCTATATGTACGTAGCCTTACCCCTGTCTAGTCGCCTAGAAGACAATCAAAACAACAGATGATAATTAGTAATCCAAAATAATGAAAAGAAAATTCAACACTGAAAGAAATCCTTCCTAGAGTAGCAACAGCATCAAAGTAGAAAAGTACACACCAAATAATAAAATGTAAAAAAATAAAAATAAAAAATAAAAACATGTTGCTGCACAACTGTTATAACTTATAAATAAACACTCAAGAGGAAGACCCTAGATCAGGAGTTCCAGATTAAAGCTTCAACTCAACATACTACTGTCATTTCTTGGCTCAACGTTGAAGAACATTATTGAATTCCCAACTGGATCGAGATGTTGGCCCATCAGAAGGAGTATTTCTTCATTGAAGGAGGGAAGGTAATGGCTACCAGATTCTTGAGACAAAGACAGAGTTAACAGGGTGGCTCAGGGCTCGTTCGGGGTGGTTGCAAGTTGCAAGCTTTTAGTTTCCAACTTTTTTTTAACTCCTCGTAGAAATTTAGTTTTGAGCAGAATTTTTTTTCCTCATAGGTGTCTACTTAATTTTTGAAACTAACAAGAGAGACCTAGAACCAAAATTTATTGTTTTCAAAAACTGGTTATTAGTTTTAAAAATAAAATAAAAAAACCACACCAAATTAGTTTTCAGGCCTTGTTGTAAGGAGTTAAAAGCCTTTTCAGAGATTGATCAATTTACTTAGTTGGACCCTTAGTCTTAGCTATCCTGGCTTCCTCCTGGAAGTTTTGACATTTGATCAGAGAATCCACCAAATTCTAACAAATAAAAAAATTTATATATACACATAACAAACTGGGTTGATGTAGTTGTGCTGATCACTACACATGATGACAAACATCAAAAGTAGAATAATTGGACAAATTCCTCATACCCTAAATCTTTGAAACCAAAAGGGTGCATTGATTGCTGGGTAAAGTAGCCAGCACCATTTGAGTTGACAGTTAATTATCAAGAGTTGAAGACAATCCCCAGTCTCCAAAACCTCCCAGCTCCTTCATTGTGTTACTGAACTAGTATGCTTGTCACCACTCATCTTCGGTTACTATTAATATCAACATTTCTTTACTACATAAATTGAGCTAGAAAAATGTCTACAGCTCCCTTGACAAAGAAGCCATGTATGGGCCTAGATGCTTCTCCAGATTTGTTCTATGAGAGCACACTAATACACATTTTATGCTTTCAAATTTGGTCATTTTCATTTCACTCTAACAAAAAAAGCATCTATAAGTAATATATTCAATAATAAGAACTTCTCTATTCACAAACATTTTGTAGAGTATTATTTTACACAATGACTTTTTCATTTTAAACTCATAATATACTTGATATGAACTTGTCAAGACTTAATTTTTTCCAATAATAAATCAAAAACTCCTATTCATTAAACGAAGATAGAAAAATCACTGCACAAGAGAAGTAAGCAAAACAGAGGATGTCCTTAATACAAAAAAAGAGAAGAGAAAATCTATAAAACATAATCCAACCCTGCTGAAGTGAGAAATAATGAAATCCCTAAACATTCCACGGCATGAGCCCAAAGCCCACCATATACCAGAAAATATTGCAGCTGGTAGCTCAATACTAAGCAAGCTGCAACCATGTAAAATCTCAATCCTTTACTACACTATTTATGCTTCTGTTCTTTGAGGTTAGCAGAACTCGAGTTTCAGCTTGAGCTTTAGTGAGTACCAATCTCTTGGTGCTGAGATGAGTCAGCTCAACTCAGCTGTTTTCCACCCACACTTCACATTAGAACAACTGACCATATGGGCGTGTGTGTTACAAGACATTCTTACACCAAAAATGCTGGAGTATAAGTTGAGGAACTTACATCAGAGGTTGTCCCAGACCACAAATGAGGTCAATAGTGTCAAAAGTAATTTTTTTATAAAATCTAGGTTACCAATTAACAATGTCTATCACCGTGCACGTAAGGAGAATCATCTCAAACCAACAGACGAGAAGAGATGTGCTGACAACGTAGTAAACTTTCACAAATACAGACTTTGAAAAACAGATTTGAACTACACACTTAACATAGGAGGCACTATCCAACCAAAGTCAATATGCCAGTCAAGTTACAATTCATCTGACCACTATTTGTTCGTCAAATCGTCATCCTGAGCTACCTTTAGCAAAGCACTGGACTTCAAAGTGGCTTCTGTATCACAACAGTTATCATGTTTCTCCCCTATGAAGGATCAATCTGATAACTGACAGATTTTAAGAAAAACTAACCAGCAGCAAATCTTCTTTCTGCCTCCTCAATACCGTTCTTGTTCAACTTTCTATCACCCTCCTAAGTCCTAGTCACTAACAACAATCAAACCTATAAGGAAAAATCACCATCTACAAGTTCATTCCAAGATCTCTGGGCTCTAAACAGCAACAAAATATTCAAATTTTGTTGCTCTACTAATCCTGAAAAACCCTAATAATTCACCATGAACCCTACAGCTCCAATCCTAAGATCCACACTAAAACCCAATCCTCAAAGTAGTTCACTATTATAGTCAACCAGTAGCACAGATTGCGCCCAAGCAAAATCACAACTCTTTCCGGGAAGAAAAGACTAGCACTTCCTCTGAACTAAACCCTAATTCCAAACTACTAATATATCATCACAAAAACCACCAAAAAATTTCCAACTTCACTGCTGTCCTAATCCAGAAAAACCCTAAGATTTTGCTATCAATATAAACTAATATCCACCAAATACAAAAATCAACTTAAATCCCAACAAACACCAAACAAAACCCTAAAATCACAACAAACAATCACAAAACCCTACAGAAAAAGAAGTAAAATGCACAAAAAAAGAAAAAAAGAGAGAGGAGAGAGAAAAATGACTGCCGAAGGTGTCGTTGGCCATACAGAGAAAAGTGAGGCCATCAGACTTGAGAATATGAAAAATATATCGATCTTGTGAGAAACAAAGTCTTGAATCAGCTTCACTTGGAACTTTCTCGATAATTCGGCGAGCAACGGCACCAGGGTTTCCGGTGACGGCGCTGAATTCCGATAACACGGTGGTTCCTCTTGCTACCACCGCGTATAGGAACGCCATTGTTGCCCTAACTTAATAATCTTGAATTCTTGATTGATCAAAGAAGATAACTATGATCAAATTTCAAGCCCTGCCAGAGTTTGGTTTTACCGGTAAGTCCACGCTGTTGTGTTTATGTTCCCTTGGGAGGAGCGTTAAGTTTGATGTCCTATGCTCATTCTCGTCTGGATTAGTGTCATTTGAAGTTTGGACAACTTATTATTACCCCTATATTTATATTTGGGTTTTCTTTTTAAAAAATATTCATGCGATGAGTCGATGACATACATATCAAATATTCATCGCCATGTAACTACACGTTTATCGCATAAAAATTTAAATAACTTATAGAAAGAGTAACATAGAGATTTATTGAAATACGTGTGCAATTTAGGACATGTGAAAGAAATCGACTTATTTTTAAGTCAAAGATACACCTGAGTGCATTATCTAAATATTACAGCGTAAATAGCTAATCGTGAAATGGAAATGGATTTGATGGAGCCAATGTCCCAATACGACCATAACTACATCGCTACACGAACTTCAAACAACTAATTTTGAAGGCTCCTCATTAGATCACTTTTCAAAATAGCTAGCTCATTGATTACAAAAGGCTTGTTATGAAGGGTATTACTAATTCGCTTCTTTACTAAAACATTTTAAAAGTACCAAAATAACTTTTTTTGCCAAATGGGGGCAATTATACATGTACACGTGATGTTTATGTCCAAATGATGAAACGATTAAATGTTAATTTATCTACACTGAAAAAAAAATGTTGATTTATCTTTTATTTAATAAACACTATTCTACAAATATGCTATAAATTGTTAAGTTTTTAATATAAGTTTAAGTTTTCCGCATACCAAATGTATGGCTACTTACAAGAGCAGTAGATGTAGCAAATTTACGAAAAAGGTATTCTAAATCCATATACCACCTTAAAAATTTACCGGCTTACTTGACATATATCACTAAACAATGCAGATAAATGATGACATTGATCAAATAATGAAGTTTGAGCATCAATTAAGAGGAAGCAATCAGGTTGCCAATATTCTTTGTTAAGAAGGTTAATTCATAGTTCCACTCAACTAAAACTATAAGCTTATAAATCTATCAGTGTAATCCAAGATCTCATACTTGCATTCGAACTTCTGCGTTTCTGCCTTGTTGATAATAGTGCAATCTAACATTGGACATTTATAAAGTATTGATTAGTATTAGATGATTGAAAGCTACTTGGCTAATCAACATTAGATTCTCGAGACATATGTCTAGGAACATAAAATTCTTAAGGAATAGTATTTTTTTTTTACTAATGTGCTGAGCTATAAGTAACACAAAATCTCCTAATCGCTTTCCTCAAAAAAATTTACTTAAACTCAACTTTGGATCCAAAAAACTATAGTAAATGATCTGTCTTATACAAGTTTTTGTGTTAATTAAAGCCTAACAAAAGACCAAAACTTTACGAGGGTTTGGACAACGAGAAGGAAAGGAAAACACAAAACCAACAAGAATTTCTCCTCTGACCATCGGGCACTAATTGATCGAACCACGCAAGTCTTCTCTTTTATCTCTCCTTTCGTTTCCAATTGCATTCAATTCCCTACATTTCCCTCAATCCAACCCACCCAAAACCCCGGCAAAGCATAATTGCTTTATATAACAGTCCCAAAAGAAAAAACCGCACAATTTTCTTCAACCAAAAGGTCCAAAACCCTGCAATATTATTACCCTTTATCATATGCTGAAATTAGGTTGAATTTCCCAAAAGGGTTGGTTAAATTGTTGTAATATTGTGATTTGATGAGGCCAATTAAGCTACCTGAACCACCCAGTAGCCCAAGGGGCATGCCGGATATCTTTGAAGGTGGTGTTTATGGCGTAATTCGACGGGCTATTATCATCGGCAATGGATTCCCGGGTGCCGAAAACCAGTGTATTGGGTTGGTTCGTGCTCTTGGTTTCTCCGATAATCGTAAGCAGTTATTTTATGTAAGTTTCAGTTTCTAAATCAATCCACTATTATCAGTGACTATCTATCTATCTATCTTTCGTTTTTGTTTGTTGATTTTGGTTTTGCGTTTTGCGTTTTTATGTGGGTGGGTTAATTTGTGGGAGTGAAGTTTAGTGGTTATGTAGAATTTTCTGGTGAAATGTTGGAAATTGGCTTTCAATGTGTTGTGTGTGTGTGTGTTTCGTTGTTGTGTTTTAGTTCTTTGGGTTCTGTATGCTGATAGAATTAGGGATTTGTGAGAAAACACTATCTGCAGTGTTAGGCACCAAGAAGTCTGAAGAATGACATGATGGATGAAGTTATCTTGTGGGGGTGAGATTGAAATATAGTTAAGTATTACTGGTTTATAGGTAACTGAGGCAGGGGCGAATGTTGGGTAAATTTATGTATCTATCGGAAAATAGAGTTATAGCTGGTCATTCCTATGACAGGGTGATTTTGGTAAGCATAGGCTAGTTGGCTGGTTTTTTGTTTCCACGAGAACATTCAGTTCTTCTGCAACGCATTTTTATTTGTTCTGTGTAAAAAAAAATTGAAGTATTGCTCAAGTGATCATGTTATCTCGTTCTTGATTAACCTAGCAAAGACAATTTTTAAGCTTGTTGTCTTTATCTGAAGAAAAAAAAATTGTGCTTGTTGTATGATTTGAACTTTGAAATATTGGTTTTGGACTGTTATACGGATTCTCAATTTCAACTTAAGTAACTACATTGGATACTCAACATAGATATATAAGCCTAAAGATCAAATTTTCAGATAATGGTTGAGTTTAACGACTGGACACGTGTCAGGCATTTGTAGCCTTGCATAGTTTTTGGAACTCTCCATTCCAGACAATCAAACATAGTTTTGTATTGGTGATGATTGGTCACTGACTCACTATCATAATCCTGAGATTTACAAACTTTTCTAAGTGCTCCATGCTATCATTGTTGCTTATACTATGTTCTGATATTGGACCAAAACTGGTTTATTAGGTATACTTGGTTATAATCTAAGATCTAGGATTATTATCTGTTTTTCCTGAAAGTGCTAAGCTATTTCAGCTGTTCCATAGAATGATAATGCTCTATTTACACTAATTTAAACATTATAATCAGAATTAGGAAAATGTATTTCGTATTATTGTATCTGTAAAGTACTTATGAAGTTTAGTCATATGCAAAATTGGTCTGTTACAAATGTTATTGAACATTTACCAGTGTTGCCTTGTAGATAGTGGTCTGATCCAGCTATTGTTCAAGTGTTTATGATGATGCATAGCTCCCTTTTTCCTTCTCACCTTCTTGGCTTTTATATAGTGTGATAATTATGTTCTTTTTTTCTCCCTTCTTCCTGGAGTCTTATCTCTTAGTTTCTTAATATTGCAGCGCGTTACAAGGCCTAGAGGAGGAGTTAATGAGTGGCTACATTGGCTCCCTGTATCTCTCCACAAAAAGTTGGATTATATTGTAAGGCAGATTTGTATTTATTCGCATGTTATGTTTACATCAGGAGAGAAGAAAATTGCCTCCTTGCCTTCAGCTAATGGCAGCGGTGTTGGTTTATCTTCTGTTTTGGAAGCTGATGTGAAGCAGATTGTAGGCATGGCCCGCACAACTTTTGAGAAGTATGTTCTTCTTCCTCTACTAATGATAATGATAGGGCTAGTATTCTTTCTTGCTTTGGCCTGCCAGGCTACAAACATAGCAAGTAGTTTATGAAGGAGCTATAAGTAAGGATGTAGATAACTAGATATTTGCTGGTTTTACTGATGCTTCTTTGAGTATTTTTCACTAGTATAGAGTTATTTTTACCTTAAACCAGCTCTATAAGCTCACTAAACATCTTATATGTGCTGACTCTTGACTTTTAAAGTGGATGGTGGATTGTAGCAATGGGATAACCATAGCTGCCATATACATACTTTAAGGTGTTGAGTGTCGGCACTGGTAATGTTTAGTACTGTTTCTAATAGGATTTTCACTTTTATTTAACTTATGATGAGAAGGTTGCTACATCTGCTAGATGTGTCATACCGTAAGAGCTAATGAGTAATCAACCTTTTGTTGCTGCGAGTAGATAAGCAATCCATTGATTGAAAGAATGAGAAGATGTGAACGAGCTTCTCAATTCCTGTTTGGTAACCAAATGATTAGGTTTTGGGGTTGATGACTTGAAGTTGCAAGCTTGAACACTAAGGCCTCAATGTCCTAAATAATAGAGGGGAAGAATTGTGAGGCTCCTAGTGTAACTTGATATGAGTTATTCAATTGTTGATGAGAGGGCGTAAGGCCGTGCTTGTGGGAAAACATGAAGTGGCTTGTACTAAGTAAAGTCATATTGTCAAAGGTGTATAGGTGCTATAAGTGCTCATCTTTACTTGATGAAAAGAAAGTGGGGATGGTTATGGAGCTGCACTGATTGATATTAGAGAAAGATAGAAATCGGGGTCGTTAACTTCAAGGCCCATGGGATTAGTCAAGCAAAGCTTGGATACCCATGTTATCTAATTTTATTTTTTTTTGAAAAAAGATAGAAAAATTGTACATTTTCTGTGAAAAAGGTGGAGATTAAAAAATATATATTTATGTCAAATGGTGCCAATCCTTGTCAAGAACATCATAGCTGTTATGCCCAAAGTACTATTCTCGTTTTGCAGGTGTGTTGCATGTTATTGTGGCCAATAAACATTAGATATTGAAAATTGAAATGCTGGTTTCTGGTATGTTTAATCCTGAAAATTTATCTGTCAATGTGTTGTCTAAAATCTAAATGTTAAAGCATTTGTCCACTTACTCGCTGTGTTAACTTTAAAGTATTGGAAGTGTCTGTGCTGTGTATTGCTATCCTTATATGAAACGTTATGTCTCTCAGGGATGGCCCTTTGTTGGTGGTCGCTTCTGGCAGGGATACTATATCTGTTGCTAGCTCCATAAGACGACTGGCGTCTGACTATGTGTTTGTCGTACAGGTATGCTACTTGCGTTCCCTTTTCCCCCCCTTCCGCTTCCACCCCACTTTGAAAGGAAAAAAGTGGTTTATGTATGCTTGTTTATGTTTTGATAACCACATATGGATGAGACAACAAGATTGTTGTTGTTAGGGGTGAGGTTGCATACATCTTGACCTTTGCGGACCCTGTCTAGAGTAGCCTTGATACTAAACAGTGGTTTTCTTGGCCCATGGGATTAGTAAAGCATAACTTGGATACCCATGTTATCTTAAAAATAAAAATAAAAAATAGTGTGGTGAAACAAATTTCTGACGGGGAAAGTAATGATTTCATGATTCGTGAGTAAGAATTTTCTTTTAGTGCACTTGCTACAACAACAACAGCCAAGGGAGAATCCTAAGTAAGGTTTGGGGAGCTTCAGATACACAGCCTTACCTCGAAGTTTAGTTAGTAGAGATGCTGTTTTCGATAGACCAACACAAGAGATTTAAATTGTCAGTTTTAGAGAGTTTGGATCAGAGCCCACTTTCCTTGCTTTATATTGTCTTTAAGTTTTTAGATTTCCGTCTTTGATCTTTATCTGGATGGTAGTAAGCAATTCAAGTGGTATCAGGGAATATTATTATGAAGTTGTTTGAAAAGAAAAAAAAAATCCTCTGAGAAGTGTTCAAGAGGTCCTGGGTTCAAGTCCCATCAGGGCCACTGGAGGTTTTCCGGGTCATTAACTTCAGGGCCCATGGATTAGTCAAGCTAAGCTTGGACACCCATGTTATCTAAAATAACGTTAGTTGAAAAAAATATTTGACATTATGCTATTCTTGGGATTACAGATTCAGCATCCAAGAACACGCTTAGATAGATTTGATTTGGTCATCACCCCTCGCCATGATTACTATCCTTTGACTCCTGAAGCACAAAAGCAAGTTCCTCGGTTTCTTCGACCATGGATTACACCCCGTGAACCACCTGGTAGGAATGTGGTATGTATCTTGGCTTTAATTTTTTTAGGGTTCAGATGTATCTTGGCTTCATAATACTGCATTCTCATTAATTTTTGTCTCAGAACATTATAACTGTGTGCCAAGTACTAGTAGTTTGATTCTTAATTATTGCTTGTTCATGGAATCTTGTGGTCAGGTCCTGACAGTTGGAGCTCTGCATCAAATTGATTCTTCTGCCCTCAGAAGTGCAGCAAAAACGTGGCATGATGAGTTTGCTGCTTTATCAAAACCATTGCTTGTGGTCAATGTTGGCGGTCCAACAAGTATGCTTCTGTACTCTTGAATATCAAATGTAGCATCAAGAAAGTGCTTTTAGATGCTATATTCACCATATGAACCAAATAAAGCCTTATTGCTCTAGGGTGGATAGGGCCATCTATCATTTGGATGGCTGCTTTCGTAATATTCTGATATGTTAAGGCTTTAACCTGGGACTTCTACCTAGAAAAAAGGCTTCAACTTGGGAAAGTCAAGATGCCTCAATCCTGTGAGGATCTTGGAAACTACAATCCTGTCATTTTGGTTTGGAAATCACATCTTTTTGTAAATCTTTTACAACGTGTGTGATCGAAAAGTTCTGGCTTCTCGCCCTTTTGCTGGTAGCTCAATTACATATTATTAAGGCTACAATATGCTGGCCCTCCTATTTAATCCTGCAAATGGTTATAACATAGACAACTATATGGTAGCATGGTCATGGCAAATCAGGTCACTAATTGAATTTGTCAGTCTCTAAAGGTTATCTATGAAAGTCTAATAAACTTGATGAGGACAACCGTACTCCTATGCCTTTAGCTGTAGAATCATTGTTATTTTTTCTATTATTTTTTTTTGGGAAAAAACTTGTTATTGTACTAAATCTTTCTATATGTAAATTACCGAAACCGTGATGGGAGGAAATTATAGACAAAGACAGACTCAGTATTATTCTTAGTACAGTGTGTCGAAAACTCTTACCTTTGTTTCTTATTTGTGGGAGCGGTCAACAAATTAGTAAATGGATATATGGTCCTTTATGGTCAAACATGTATGGGGTTGATTGGAAATGTATTACAGTAATTCAAGTTTGCAGATGCTTGGGCGCTTCGTTTGCCTCTTCTTGGCTTGTTCTTGTACTTCTGAAAATTTTGGATGCTTACCCTTTAGCCATCCCCCTCTAGCTGAGGCTTGAGATGAAATTGAGAGCTTATACTGTCATTTTACCTTGTTTATTAGGCCACTGCCGGTATGGTGCGGATCTTGCTAGACAGCTGACTGCCTACTTGCAGAATGTTCTTCTGAGCTGTGGTACAGTAAGAATATCTTTCTCCAGGAGGACCCCAGAGAAGGTATCTCTGCATATTTTTCTGTGCCTTGAACTTACTTGCTACTTGATCTGTAGTTTTCATAGTTTTTTCTGTCTTGAAGGTCTCCAACCTAATAGTGAAGGAACTTGGAGATCATCCTAAGGTTTTCATATGGGATGGTGAAGGTAAATATTGTTCATAGTGGTATCAAAATGTAAATATAACCTTACTACGTTTACCTTACAAGGTCAGTTGATGGTATTTTTTTTCAGGGCCAAATCCACATTTGGGGCATCTTGCTTGGGCTGATGCTTTTGTCATCACAGCAGACTCAGTCAGTATGCTGAGCGAGGCATGCAGTACAGGGTAAGTTCTGGATTTTTGTGCCTTCAGTTGTACGCATCAAAAAGTTATTGAGGTGAAGCTTTTTGGTGTTACAGGAAGCCTGTGTATGTTATTGGAGCTGAACGTTGCAAATGGAAGTTTGCAGACTTCCATAATACTCTCAAGGAACGAGGCCTTGTACGACCTTTTACTGGTTCTGAGGATGTAAGTCAGTGAAGATCAATTTTAGTACCAACTGTTGATGTTACTGATGTGGTAGAAACATAGATTTGAGTGTAGCATTATAGCCTCCGATGTCCCGTAGAACGCCCTAATAAGCCTACCAGGACCCGATAACTAACCTACCCCGGAGACCTCTCATGTACCGTAGGCGGTGTCCCGTGCAATGTGATGTGAAAATATCCACCTTCGTTCCGGGGCCTCCTGGAAGCCCAGAAAACGTGGATTGACCTACGATTTTTGGTTTCCTGGTGCCCGATTGCCATTTTCGTTCGAACTTCTCCGGGGGGTCTATCATGGCATTAGAGGACCATCAGTGCCCCGTGAGGGTCATCCGGATCCCCGAACTCCGGCTTCACCCATGCTTTCTGTGTTCCGGGCTTCTGGCCCTTGCACTTGTGCCTCGTAAAACGCCCTTGCAAGCCTAACAGGGACCAAATAATCAACCCCGGAGGCCTCCCATGTCCACTAGGGGTGTCTCGTGCGATGGGGCGCGAATTTATCCACCTTCGTACCGGGGCCTCCCGGAAGCCCAGAAAACGTGGATTATAGCCTTCATTTTTGGCTTCCCGGGACCCGGTTGTCATTTTTGCCCAAACTTCTCTGGGAGGTTTATCGTGACCCTAAGGACCTCCGGTGCCCCGGGACTAGGGATGGCAGTGGGGCGAATACAGGTGGATACCGCCCCGCGTCCGCCCCAGTTGGGGCGGGGATGGGGGAGTGCTAGGTGGGGATGGGGCAGGGATGGTTTTGATAAAGCAAAACCGCCGTGGGGATGGGGCGGAGGTGGTTTGCCTTCTTCACCCAGTGGATACCCGTTGGAGCCCCGCCCCATCTTATACCCGCTTACCCGCCCCGCCTCATACCCATCTGCCCGCCTCATACCCACATAATAATAAAAAATGTAAAATATAAATATATAAATTCTTATTTTACCAAATATATAAAATTTTCTACTGCTATTGCTTATCAAAAAGCTCAAATTTTTCCGTGCAAATTATCTTGGGTGAATTTTATGTAGATTCAGATGTGGGCTTCGTTTCTTTTCGGGCGGGTATAAAGCGGATATGGATATCCTCCCGATAAATGGAGCGGAGGTGGATACACGGCGGGTAAGTGGGGCGGGGGTGGATTTGGGATCTCCGACCCGTGGTGGGGATGGGGCGGGTGGCGGAATTGAAATATCCAGGTGGGTGTGGGGATGGATCTACCTATATCCACTACCGCCCCGCCCCATTGCCATCCCTAACCGGGACGGTCATCCGGTCACCGAACTCCGATATGACCCTTGCTTGCGGTGTTCTGGCCCTTACATTGGTGTCCCGGAAAACACCCTTACACGCCTATTAGGGACCCAATAACCGACCCCGGGGGCCTCCCATGTCCCCTAGAGGTGTTCCGTGTGATGTGGTGCAAAAATATCCACATTCGTTCCTGTGCCTCCCGGAAGCCCAAAAAACGTGTATTATAGCCTTCATTTTTGGCTTCCCGGGGCCCGGATATCATTTTCGCCCAAACTTCTTCGAGAGGTCTATTCTGACCCTAGAGAAGCTCCGGTGCCCGGGGGCGGTCATGGGACATGGGTCATGGGCGCTGGGACGTGGGACATGGGTATTTTTTACTTATTTTATTTATTTGTTATTGGTTATTTGCTGTGTATTTTTCCATAGTCCTTTTGTCTTTCCTCTCTGTTCTACTTCTGTTGTCTGCAAGAATTTCAGTAAACCTCAACAATGAATTTTAGCCTTCGCCTTCTGTATAGCAGCCTTGGACTCTCCAATATATTGTCAATTGTTCATAGTGTGCACTTTTGCTTTTAATATCTAAAGCATGTCCTGTTCTTTCTTCTTCTCTACCTTCTGTTTGAGCTGGCATGGCTTGCATTCTGCTTGAGCCGTAGTGGGCCTGTGGCTGGTAACTTATATCTCTGACTGCAGAAAATTTAAATAGAACATTGCTCCTTGACTCATAATCCATTTTGTTTTCCTTTAATACTCAGTTGTCAGAGAGCTGGAGCTATCCTCCTCTAAATGACACCGCAGATGCTGTCAGTAAGATAAATCAGGCACTTGCAGAACGAGGATGGGTTTTGAAGGCATAGAGGAATTCTTGGACACTTGCAAACAGTGTTCTCTTCGATGTGCTGGTCTCTGATACATGATGATAATTATAACTCACGTACAGGAGCATTTCATTATCAGCTGCGAGGTTGATACTTCATTATTAATCTGTTCTTTTTGTACGAGGCCTGTTGGTAGTTCCTTTTTTCTTCTTTTTGTGCGATAAATGTCTGCTGAGTTTGCGGCTTGTAAAATACGACAGAGAGGGTGCATATATACATGTCATACAGCTACATTTGCCGGTCTGAGCTCGTGTGCTGAAACGGCTTGTGGATTGTTGTTTTCTTGGTTCTGTTTCTTGGTACATGTATACAGCGACTCTTATACGGATATGATTTAATATCTGAGAAAGTTAAATGCTAATCTGACCTTTACTGATTTCGAACATTTGCTGTCTTTTCATATGGCAATGGCATAATGATAAGGTAAACAGGTATAACTTTCAATGTACGATCTGCTATTTCTGTCAATGGTGGAAAATTGTAATCTGGGGCAGCTAGCACTGAGCTCTTTAAACATCAGTGGTTCCCCATAAATTTCATGAGGGAACCTAGTGGTGGAAAACTAGAGGTTGAGATACTTTGTTGTAATAATGTAATGGTTTAATGACTGATTTCAGTCAGAAAGCATGGAATGAGTTTCTTGATGCTCACATAGGTGGAGCTTGGAGATTTTTTTTTTTTGGAGTCATCTGAGTATAGCTCTGTGGATGGTGATTATTGATGAAGTTAGCATTTAAGACTCATTTTCCTGCCCAGCTAAAATTGTCTATGCAATTAAGAAACATGCGAGTTTCTGTGAGTTTGAAGCTCCTATCCCTAATATGATGAAAATGTTATTTGAGGACCTTGTTGGTTTCTCGAAGCCTCATATGACTAGCATGTAATTTATTAGTGGACGCCTTTCATATTACCAGAAAAAAATATTTAAGAAAGAGGCGCAAATAATTGAAAAAGGAGTTGAGACCTTGTCCTACGTCAGTGATGAATTCGAGAGTTTTGGTGATTGTTTCACCTAGATAATCTGTTTTCGTCAACAACCTGCGTAATATATAAATATTATCGATCACTAATGAAGTGGGACTGATGAACCATTTCTCACATTAGAGAGAGTTTTTTGGTCAGTTATGGATTTACTACTAGTAGTTAGGCTCATCATAATCTAATGGGCATGACATTCTTTAAGTTAACTACCTCAAAAGTTGCACATTATTGAACAAACCAGCTCTGTTCAATGGAGCAAGTTTGAGCAACCACTCCTCTTCATATCCTAGCTGCACCATCACCTAACTTGCCAGCCTAAAACCAAAACTAACCCATTTACATACTATACAGTAGCCATTCTTTCATCTCTTTTGAGTCTCCTATATATTTCCTCAACCTCTTGCTCTCTAGGCACCTCACAACAATATCCATTTCTTCAACATCATTCTCGGTTAATTTAGTCTTTCTCCTCTTCAATTCCTAGCATATCATTTCAAAAAGATGTCGCACCATGATTCGTCAACCATCCACATCCAAGAGCCAAATGCCGGGGCAAGAGCAAAAATGGCGGCTATGAAAGCTTTTCCCATGGGGGGAGGAGGTAATGGAGTGAAAAGAGGCATTGCTATTTTGGACTTCATTTTGAGGCTTTGTGCTATTGTCACTGCTCTTGCTGCCACCATTATTATGGGCACTACTAATCAGACACTGTCTATCTTCACCCAGTTCTTTCAGTTTCAAGCTAAATATGATGATCTTCCTGCTTTCTCGTAAGTCACCATTTTATATAATACCATTAGCATTCATCAGCATAATCAATCCTGTAAACCATACAGTTTGATCCAATAAGTTAAACTGCAACCTTTAAAAAGTCGTCGTACAAATCTGAAATGATCTTCTGGTAAATACTCTTTAAGCTATAGCAGAATATTAACCATATTGTAAACTGACTGCAGGTTCTTTGTGGTTGCAAATGCACTAGCAAGTGCATATCTGGTCCTCTCCTTGCCATTCTCCATTGTCACCATAGTGAGGCCAAATGCTGCGGGTGTGAGGCTCCTTCTCCTTATCGTGGACACGGTAACATTTTTACCAATAATTCCTTCATAAACATGTCACATATATGATGTTATGACAATCATAAATCAATAATTAATCTGTGTGGCATTTCATTAATTAACTTCAGGTGGCAGTAGCCCTGATGTCAGCAGCAGCTGGAGCAGCAGCAGCCATAGTATACTTGGCTCACAAGGGCAACAACAAGACCAATTGGGTGGCTATCTGCCAGCAGTTTGGGAGTTTCTGCGAGCGAGTCAGTGGGGCAGTCGTTGCTTCCTTCATTGCTGCTTTCATCTTCATCCTTCTCGTCCTGCTCTCTGCCTTCTCACTTCGAAGAAATTAAATGGTTGTTTCATGTCTTTGTCATCTAATATATATATATATAAAGTTGGATCATGACAGCCGCTGCATCGACACGTGTCATGTCATGTCACTATCCCAATCATCACCATATCTAAAAGGAAATTGCCATGTCACCCAAATAATTAATGACAATACATGAACCATGTTATCTAATTAATTACGATACATGAACATTATTAATTTCATCGATATGATACATGAACTTAAAATAAATTACGCTAAAAACTAGGTACAACGAATCTAATTTATAAGAGAAAATAGTCCTAACATATATAATCCATGTTTTGGTAGATTATACATCTGAAATTTTTAATGATTCTCTAGAAGATGGAGAAATATAGTAGATTAGTAGAATAGTTAGGTAAGGTAGTTGTAAACATAATTAACTTTTTAATATTTTTTAATTAGAAAATTAAAAGATTAATTTGTCTACATGGACCGAAATAAACAACCGTTGCATAATACATGACATTAAACAAAATTATAAGTGATTCTCCATGAAGATGGATAAATGTAGTAAATTAGTACAATATTTAAGTAAACTTGGTGTAAAAATAACTATTATTTTTTTTAACCAATTTCTTTTAATTAGAAAAATAGGAAATTAGTTTGGGGCCATGTGGATCCAAACAATCGCTGCATAATACATGACATTTAAGTAAAATTGGTGTAAATATAACTATTATTTTTTAACCAAATTCTTTTAATTAGAAAAATAGGAAATTAGTTTGGCCATGTGGATCCAAACAATTGCTGCATAATACATGACATTAAACATAAATTATTTTAAATAAAAAGATATTATTAATAATTTTAATACAATGTAGACCGCCAAAGAGAAAAAAAAATGTTAGTAATGAGTATTGTCATGGTAGAAAGTTATAGAATTACACAAGCATGTAGAGGTATTAATATTTCGATTGATTAAGCACGTAAAAGTGGTAGTTAATTGTAAACCTATCACATAACTATTTTCTTGAACAAAATTTTTGGCGTATAAATTTTCAAAAACAGAACATACTATAAAATGATCCTATATAAAAGTTGATCATAGCGCTGTTGTATTCTCACGTGTTTTGCATGTCACTATGTCCAATCATCATTATATTCAAAAGCTAATGCCAAGTTAACCAGTTAATGAGGATATGAACCATATTATATAATTAATAAATAAGATACATAAATATTTATTTATATATTTGAGTGAAGGATACATGAACATAATTAAACTAAACTATACTAAAAACTAGATATAAGAATTTAATAAGGTAAAATAGTCAAAGTAATAAATGCATAAAGACTTTAAAACTAACTAATAAATTAACGTATTATATATGGATCAAACCGTTGTCATAGCACATTACATGACACATAAGTAATTTTATATAAAAGAAATATAAATTAAAGAGAGTTGAGAACCAATAGTAGTATATTGACTATTAATAAGCTTGGTAGATTAATTTATGGACTACATAAGCACACGAATGTATAAATCTAACGGTCCCCAAGGACATTATATATATCGAGATGGTGCGCGGTTTTAAATCTGTCATTTAACTATTTATTTAAATTCTTTTTTAAAGTATGAAAATATATAAATTTAACTTATCATTCAAAATCTAAACAATTATTATTGTATGTCACATAAGCAATTTTATACTCACATAGCACAACTTTGGTTTTGTACGGGTAAACTATTAACCTATTTTCTTGATATCATTCAAAATATATTTTCTAATGATAAATTACAAGCTCGTGCATCGCACGGGGCATACACCTAGTTAGAAAGAATTACTAAATGACAATGTGACTATGATCTTGTTAGCTTTTTCTTCTTTTGTTGTTCTGTGTTTATATCAGCTTGTACTATTGTATTAAGTTTGGGATGGATTTTGTATGATGCACTCTTCTTTATTTCTTAAGTTTCTTCCAGTCTGTTTACTTTAGTTTGGTTATTTATTTTTTTCGATAGTTAGTTCTATACTATTTCATAAATAAATAAAAAAACCATGCCCAAGCATGCTACGAGTACACCTATTTAGTTTGACTCCTTTGATGGACGATGGCCGCCCCAATACTGAGCTCCCATAGCTAATAAAACATGCCTAAAAGCAAGCACTATTGTACCATGTACAAGGCATACATCAATATAACAACTTATTTGCGTCGAATTTTCTTCCTATGTAGTTTTTACTAAGTGAAACCAAATAAAGGTGAAACCTTTAAGCATATATAGTGCTATATGTAGGACAACTTACTAAAAACAAGACAAGTAGTTTTCCAGATTAAGCTCAAAACTCATCTGCATTACTTTTACTTCCTTAGAGATAGATAAGGTGACATAACTCAAAAGAGCATATCAAATTAGTTATTAACTTATTAGCCTTTTTATGGAGCTATCCTTAAATAATATAAACTCGATTCATCTGCATTACTCCTTAAAAATATACAATTATGCTCGAAATTCATCTGTATTACTATTAACTTAAGAACCGTTAGCTATTCCAAAATCGACTTAGCAAGATATGATAGATGATTGTGCATGATAAATTTCATAAAACCAATACCAATCGAAGGCATACAACCTGTCATAAACAAGATAGAAAAGTAGTATTCTCTTTGAATTACAATATTCAAAACATTAGATAACAATATGAAGTACGATGGTTAGCAACTTAGCACTTATCAGTAGCATCTTTAAGATAAATTGACTACAGTAGAGTATAATTTTTTCTCCAAAAGGTGACCATTAGCATTATAGCAATATCCCATGTAGTATGTACCACTTCAATTTCCATTCTTCACAAATGAAATGATTAGTCAAAAGAGTATCATAAACATCAACATTTACGTATTGATGAGGCAGGCAAGGGAAAAGATAGTTTAAACATTATGCATTCATTCAGTGAATTTTTCTCCAAAACCGTAAGATTTAAACCAACAAAAAGAGGTAGAGAATCCATACGCTAGGAAACAGAGTATAGTTATCCACAAGAAAACTACTTTACTAGGTTAATACAGATTCCAAATGAACTTAAACTCAAGTGAATAAAGTTGTCCCTCAATCTTTCCACAAGGTCTACCGATTTCAAACACTACACTATCCTTCAAATGACTTCCAACACCGGGAACTAATGTTGACAAGTCTACGTCGATACGCAAAGCAGAATATCTTGGGACAGCAACTACGGATCTTGAAAATGGCACATTGGAATCATCTTTCAGTACTTGAGGGTGATCATGATGGTGCTCAAAAAACACAGTACTATAATATTCTCTATCATATCGAGTAGTATAATCAACTCCAGCATACCGAGCACAAATACTACCGTAAAAAGACTCGAATGGTGCACTTTTGAGCAAGAGATAAGCTCTCACCTTCACTTGTACAGCCATTTCAAATATTGTGTAGTGAATGGCAGCATACCCCTTCACACCTGTAATAATGGAACATACACGTTTATCCCAAACTTCAGACCAAAGGTTCAGATTACGTTCCTCCCAATCTATATAACCCTTAATAGCAAGATTATTCGAAGAATCCTTTAGGTCAAGTGTCATATTGATAGCATTAAAGATAAAGAAACTCCCACTGCGTCCATCTACTATCGGTACAAAAAACTTGCTACATGGCTTGAACAACACAGAAATATTGTTCTTTCGTTTGAAAATAGGACACTTTTCTATCCAGTCCTTAACATAAATCGTCCCGCTAAGGCTCATGCACTCATTCCCGATGCGACCACCATCCGTGCGGCCAACGAAAACAGAAAACACACGCATTAGTTTATCTCCTACTGCTTCAATGCTGAATCAAAATACAAAACACAACGGACAGGTACTCAGGTCAATCAAGAGTCAGGTTCACAATCAAACGAACAAGACTTGCAATAATAGATCATAAGAGTGAAGCACTTACGATTTGGTAACTGTAGGAGAATAAAACTGACCCCGAATTTCAAATTCGGCCTGCGCCTGCGTCTGCGTCCCCTCATATACCGTAACTTCAGCTTGAAATGTTCCAATGTGAGGCGGAGGAGGCGTCATTGAAGTCGACCAGCTCGCAGACAGTTCAATAATATCATCACCGTGTTGGATTGCATGTATAATCTGACCTACAGCAAGAGGTCTAAAAACTACTGTACTACTAACAGGTTTCCCGTCAACCAATAATTCCAATTCAGTTAAAAGAACTGAATATGCAGACACAGCCACTCTAGATCTCGACAATTGCATAGGATCCCCAAATGCCGCCACCTTAACAACCGTAACAGGCTGTGGCTTTATGAAAAGTGTAGTGGTGGAACACTCATCAAGACCATTAGATGAGTGTCAACCACATTTTCATTTTTGTCACTTCGCAGCTTAACCTCCAGATTGGCTGTAACAGCGGCTGGAAGCAATATGTAATGCAAACAAACATAGGTGCCATCCATACCAAAAAATTTCTCGATATGACCTTCTTCTTTATAGCCATCATCACCATTAGTTTCGCACTTAAAAAGAAAGGTACGACTTGCAACCTCAACATTCCCACTAATGTCTATCAAATCCAATGATATCGAAGCAGTACTCATCGGAATATCAAAACGAAAATCATAACCGTCGTCATCTAACAACAAGGTGCCCCCAGGTTCTACAGTTTTAGGATTACCTACCTCTCGATGGTAAAGGGAATAACTTTTGGTATCAAACGGACCTCTAGTAACACAAATTTCACCACATATTGCAAAAGGTTTATCTCGTTCGAGGTCATTGTCTCTATGGATGGTAACAGAACACACCTGAACCAGAGGTGATGCTATAAGATGTCGCCTGCCTAAATCGCAAAAACCAAAGTCAAGTGCCTTGTCTTGCCAAGCGTCGTTATCAGACTCCATATAATATAACAGTTCAGTTAATTCAACCTGCAATAAAAGTCACACATCATAAGTGACCATGATCAGACTGATCCATATATGATACTCTAAAAAATATTCACCCTGCAACAAAAGTCACAATTGTAAGCCCTAGCTTAAGGTGGCGTTTACTTGCTTGCAATCAAATGAATGCAATGCAATCATTTTAAAGGGTAGATGTGAGGTGAAAAAGGAAGGAGGGAAAAGAAGGAGATGGAAAAAGTGAGATTGATTACACCATTCAAAGTAATCATCAATTGTGATTACATTGGATCATGCAATCAAACCCACTTTTCTCATCCCTCTCCTCCCACTCCTTCCATTTTCACCCCACATCTACGCATTGCATTACATTTGATTACAAGCAAGTAAACGAGCCCTAAATGTTTAAGCACGGGGATCGAGTATTATCTTTGGTGATCAATGAAAAGTACTTACTCAAATAGCCGAAAAATTAAAAATAAAAAGAAGATGCATAAAAAGAGACTAAATTTATGCACAAACGGAATTCAATGGAAACTAAAAACATACAAAAGCAAACAATTAATAAAATCAGAGGAACTTAATTGATGTCGACAGGGAAAAGGGAGGAATGAGAGAAGAAAAGAACCCTACCTTGATGAGTGCGCGATGATATAATGGTCCGGGGGAAAGTCAGAACCAGAGTGTAACATCCCAAATGGTCGTAGAGGTGCTTGTTACGTATTTTGGGTTTAGAGGAGATTGGAATTATAGTCCGGTTGTGGTATATACATTACGATTTACGCATACTTGTAGGCAAAAACCTCGTATTGGGCGGACTTATAAGATATAGGTATAGTCGGTAGTACGGTTAGGGTTATTCCTGATATTTTAGAGGCCCTATGCTAAAAAGTAAAAGTAAGACCCTAAACTATAATTCTTAATAATATATTAGTGTTCCTATCAAAGAAAAATAATAATAAATTATAGTATGATACACTCTTCTTTATTTCTTTAAGTTTCTTCCAGTTTGCTTACTTTAGTTTGGTTATTTATTTTCACAAAAACTTGGTTGCGGCGGCCTCACGTTGAGGCCGCCTGATGACATCATCATTTTATTCACTTTATCACTTTTCTTGTTGCTCGTTGTAAATGGCATCTCACATTGCACATCAGTTTCTTTCTCTCTCTCCGCGAATTCATGGCAATTGTGTGATCTCGATCTCGACGGATACCTTGCTTTCTCTCTCCTCCAAAATCAATAGCGTGATTTCGATCTAGATTATCACGTTCTTTCTCTCTCCTCTGAAATCCATGGTCTGGTCTCAATCTATGCGAATATACCATGTAATGAGAGTGTTTTGACGAATTTGATGGCTAAGAAAGGTGAGTGTGAATAAATCAAAGAAAATGGAGATGGAGATGGACATGGTGAAGGAGAAATGGTGGACTGTGAAGAAAATGGTTGTGAGTGACAAATGCAGGCAAGCAGGGCAAAATTGATTATTCTGGATTTACGTCGTTTGAGTTTTTGATTGTCTAATTGTTGCAATTTTTTGGTCTTTCTTTGAATGGATTTGCTCCATTGATGGAGGATTTTGTTCAGATTGGTATTTTCTTGCCTAATGGCGATGATGATGATGATTTGTGTCGTTGTTGTTGTTTCTTGTGGTTTTGTTTCTACGAGAGGGGTTTACGAGAGTAAGAATCGTAGTATTAGTTTTGGACTCCTACGTATTAGTTTTTGGATCCTAAGTATTACTTTTTTAATATTATGTATTAATTTATTATTTAAGTAAATAGAAATCAAAATATCAATTTTAGACCTTGAAGTATTAATTTTTAAATTCTACGTATTAGTTATTAATGGAAACTTTTATGTTGCTATGGGAAAATGAGAGATGGGGATCTAATATTTAGACACATAACAATTGATAAGAAAATAAATAAATGTGATACCTGGCGAAATAAATTGATACTAGAAGTAATTATTGTGATACAAATAGAATGGATACTCCATTTTAGTTTTGGACTTTCTGGTATTAGTTTTCCAATCCTACATATCACTTTCATCAACTAGTATTCATTAAATTAACGTATCAATTTTGGACCCAGGTATTTGTTTTTGGATCATATGTATCACTTTTTGTCTACTATGTATCAATTTATTATTAAAACAAATAGAAATGGAAGGGTCATTTTTCCAATTTTATGCATCACTCTTAGACTTGAAAGAATTAGTTTTTCAGTCATATGTATCACGTTTTGAATATTATGATATAAGAGCTTCAAATAAATGGTCTCGAGTCGAAAATCCGACAGAGTTTCCTTTGAATATAGACATCCCAAGTTATCGACTTTTTAAAAACCTGCTTAAATAACAACTTTCTCACAAAACCAACAAAAATCTTCTAACCAAATTCAGGGCAACATTGCCACATCCACTCATACTTTAAAAATAATAAATGCATACACGAGATGCAGTATGTGATACAAGTGGGAACAAACTTAATACTAAATGATACTTGATAAAGCTATGTATATGATACAACTAAAGCATTTGTTCGTTGTTTGAGTTACTAACAAACACTTTCAGGGAGTGTAACCTTAGCACCAAGTGAAGGCTCAACATCAGACCTAGGCTCCACATGCTTACCAAGAAGCTCCTTACGCAAATCGCCCTTAAATCCCTTCAAATGGAATGCGTAGAAAAGCTTGAATGAGTACACAATCTGATGCATGCAACTTCACTTGTCCATGGGCTCCCTCAAAATTCTTGAGCTATCGGTCACATCCAAATAAGATTCCTAGTAGGTTAAGTATAGTCTCTGCACTGCAAGGTGACCATAGTCCCCAAAGTAGAAGTTGTAAACTGCCTCATATTTGTCCCATGTCTTCTCTTCTTTGTGCTAGATCAAAATGCATATCCCTGCTATTGTTCCTAGCCTCTTTTGCAAGTCCCCTGAGTTCATGCAAATTCTGAATCTTCACTTTGATGGAAACCAACAACAGAATCAAACACCAACTTTCAAAACAATGTACCTACAATAACTAATACTAGATACATAAAAGTTGATACCACAGTTATGAAAAGTACTACACATGAAAACTGATACAACATAAATGAAAACTTACAGAACACATCTAAAAAGTTTTCACTCATAATAACTAATATAATATACAAGAATTTTCATACTACACATATTAAAAGTGATACATAAAATACATACTGTATATATGAAAATTGATAAAACACATGAAATTTTGCAGTACTCATGTGAAAGTGATACAACACATAAAATTTGATACAATAAAGACAAAAACTAATACATCAATTATGAAAACCAATACAAGGACTCTAATAGGGATTTCTATGGATGTGTTTTTGTCTATTTTGAAAGATAGACAAATAAAAAAAAAACTTAATCAGATATCATTTTATGTTAGAAATTGATACTTGTAAGCTATATTCTAACAATTTTAACCTAAAAATGCTTTTAACCTAAAATCTAATACTCTAAACCTAGAAACTGATACTTCTAATCCATAAATCTAAATAATTGACTATTTTTCAGATAATAAGAATAAATAATCACAATAACATTCATAATTTGCTACCTAATAGCATGATACTAGTACTTCACCATTCGAAAAAATAATTGATTGAGTATTTTCATGTTATCTTAACCACGTAACAAACTGATACTTACAAACAAAAAACTGATACTGGTGAGAGAAAATATGATACGCGAAGGTAACAATCAGATACTTCTAAGGTAGAAATTGATACTTATAATCAATACACTGAAAACTCGATTCACCAGAAATTGAAACCCTAACATGTTGAAATAAATCTCAATGTACAATCAATAGTGGAGATAACAATGAATTCAATTGTAAAACCCTAACTCAATCTAAAACTAGCATAAAGTAGTTAGAGTTAAGTCATACATCGCAATTTGTTCCCGATTTTAATGGTAAATTTGAATTCAAATGATCATGGAATCATAATCAACAAAATCACTCTTTAACTCAAATCAAATACATACCTGTTAATTGCTTGCTTCGAATTTGTCTTCGTCATGAGAGAGAAGAGAGAGAGAACGCAAGGAGAGAGAGATGGGGCGGGAGGAGAGAGAAAATGTGACGATACAGATACAGAGAAAGAGAAAACGTGAGGAGACAGAGAGCGCAAGGAGAGAGAAAGCATTTGGGGTTTGGGCTTTTTTTAATTGTTTAATTGGGTTGGTGAAGGAACGTGTGTTTTTATTGTTTTGTTATGTCACTAGAGGCCTCAAGTTGAGGCGGCCTCACAGGAGACGGATTGATTTATTTTTATTCGATAGTTAGTTCTATGTTATTTCATAAATAAATAAAAAGGCAGGTCAAGCATGCTACGAGTACACCTATTTAGTTTGACTTCTTTGGAGGACGACAACTCTAATACTGGGCTCCCATAGCTAATAAAACATGCCTAAAAGCACGAAAAATTTCAAGTGTTTTCGTAACCGTAACAAACCTACTATTTACTTATGTGGTGTTATTCAACTAATATAATATTTTTAAACCAATTTTTTCCTTTTTCCAAATGCTCCAAAACCACCCCCTATTTTCAAGAGTGTATTAGAGGGTAACAAATTCAGATGGTGTTACTGAAAAGCCAAAAAATTTGAGCTAAAAGCAAGCATTATTGTACCATGTACAAGGCATACATCATATAACAACTTATTTGTGTCGTATTTTCTTCCTATGTAGTTTTTACTAAGTGAAACCAAATAAAAGTGAAACCTTTAAGCATATATAGTGTTATATGTAGGACAACATTTTATTAAAAACAAGACAAATTTTCCAGATTAAGCTCAAAACTCATTTGTACCAATTTTACTTCTTAGAAACAGATATGGTGTCATAACTCAGAAGAGCAAATCATTTTAGTTATTAGCTTATTATTAGCCTTTTCAAGGAGCTATCATTAAATATGAACTCGATTCATCTGCATTATTACTCCTTAGAAATTTACGGTTATGCTCAAAATTCATATGTATGAACTAACGAGCCCTTATGTTTTCCAAAATCGCCTCAGCAAGGTATGATAGTTGATTGTGCATGACAAATTTTATAAAATCAATACCAATCGACGGCATACAACCTGTCATAAATAAGATAAAAAAAAGTAGTATTCTCTTTGAATTATAGTATACAAAACATTAGATAACAATATGAAGTACGATGATTAACAACTTAGCACTCATCAGTAGAATCTGTAAGATAAAGTGACTACGGTTAGCAACTTAGCACTCATCAGTAGCATCTTTAAGATAAAATGACTGTGGTTACGGTAGAATATAAATCATCTCCAAAACATGACCATTAGCATATCCTATGTAGTATGTACCACTTCACTTTCCATTCATCACAAATGAAATGATTGGTCAAATGGTAACAAACAATCATAAACAATCAACATTTACGTATTGATGAGGCATAGGCAAGGGAATAGAAAGTTCAAACATCATGCATCCATTCAGTAAAGTATTTTCTTCATGACAATAACAACAAAAGGTAATACAAAGAGACATGACAAAATATATTCCAAAAGGCACAAGTGTAAGATCCAAATTCCGAACTCAATTCAAACCAACAATAATAACTAGAATTCATACGGTAGGAAACAGAGTATAATTAACAACAAAGCTAGCTATAGAACCAGTGACTCCATATTATCTCAAAGTCAATTGAATAAAGGCTTCCCTCCATCCTTCCACCAGCTGCACCGATTTCAAACTCTACACTATCCACCAAACGACTTTCATCACCGAGATCTGATGTTGACAAGTCTACCTCGATCAACAAAGCAGAATGTGTTGGGACAGCAACTAAGGATCTTGAAAGTGACACTTTGAAATCATCATTCAGTACTTGAGGGTTGTTGGGGAAAGCACACAAATACACAAGCGGAAGCAACAAAGACTTTTTCCCCGGTTGTGATGCAAAGATGAGCAATAACCAATTCAAGCAACCAAACAATATTGAACCAAAATGACAGCAGCAAATGGAACTATAAATCAGCCCAAAAAACAGTAAATAAACAAGGAGACGCAAAGATTTACGTGGAAACCCCGATGTGGGGAAAAAACCACGGGACCGTTAACAAACGGTGCCAAAACCTCCACTAATCAACAAATTAACAAGTGGGTACAACAATAGTTCTTCCCTAGATCAACTAGAGGTATTCACAATCATCAAGGATCAACCTTGGCACAACAAGTCTCCCAAATCATCACCCAAAAAGAGTGGAAATACAATTTCGTATAAAATAAGAGCTGAATTTAGAAAACTGAGTTAGAGAGCTCCAAATGAAATTCTGACCGTTGGATTTGAAGAGGGGGATGTCAGGAACAACGTGCTAAAATCTCGCGACGATCGGAGTTCGTTTGGTCGTCGATCGGGGCGGATTTCTGGGCTGCCAGCACCAAAATTCGTGGGTGGCTCCTCTTCTCTCTCTCCTCTTCTCTTCTAGACTTTTCTCCTGAATTTTTTGAGTGTCTAGGCTTTCTCTCTCTTGCACTCAGCCCTTCTAACCTTTTGGCTTATAAGGGAATCCACTTGTGAGTGAATATACGAAATTGCCCTTCACTTAAACATCATATGGATAACCCATATGGTAAGCAAATATATCCCAAATTAATTGGGTTCTTCCTCCATGTAGGAGGGATACTCCAACAAATCTCCCCCTCACTCCTACATGGGGGGCTCGACCAAGCCCGCAATCTTTCTACAAACAAGAAGTTTCTCCTTAGGCAAGGCCTTCGTCAACATGTCCGATCCGTTGAGATCGGTGTGAATCTTCACAAGCTCAAATGACTTGTCTTCTACCGCTTCTCGAATCCAATGATACCTCCTCCGTATGTGTTTGGTTCGGGAATGGTAGGCTGCATTCTTGGCAAGGTGGATGGCACTTTGACTATCACAATAAAGAGGGTACTTGTCTTGTTTCAAACCCAACTCCTCTAGAAAATCTCTCATCCAAATAAACTCCTTGCCAGCTTCAACCGCTGCCATATACTCAGATTCTGTGGTAGACAGAGCAACACACTTTTGCAATTTTGATTGCCATGAAACAGCTCCCCCTGCAATTGTCATCAAGTATCCGGAGGTAGACTTACTAGCATCAATATCACCCGACAAATCAGCATCTGTGTAGCCATCTAACACAGGTTGTCCGGGACCAAAGCATAAACACACTCTAGAAGTACCTCTGAGATACCGCATGATCCACTTTACTGCTTCCCAATGCTCCTTACCAGGATTAGACATGAACCTGCTAACAACCCCAATGGCATGTGCAATGTCTGGCCTAGTGCATACCATGGCATACATCAAACTCCCCACGGCGGATGCATAAGGCACCGTCATCATCTCTTTCTTGTCATTCTCACTTGTAGGACACTGGCTGGAGCTTAGCTTCATGTGACCTGCAAGTGGCGAGCTCACGGGTTTAGCTTTGTCCATCTTGAACCTCTCTAGCAGCTTCTGGATGTAACTCTCTTGTGATAGCCATATCTTCTTGTTCTTCCTATCACGAGAGATACGCATGCCCAAAATTTGCTTTGCAGGGCCAAGGTCCTTCATTGCAAAGGACTTGCTCAAGGCACTCTTCAGGTTGGCAATCTTCTCCTTATCCTGTCCAACAATCAACATGTCATCCACATAAAGTAAGAGAATGAGAAAATCACCTCCGGCGTAATGCTTCACAAACACACATGAATCTGCATGTGTCTTGTGGAAACTGTGGTCTTTCATGAAAGACTCAAACTTCTTGTACCATTGTCGAGGTGCTTGTTTCAAGCCATATAAACTCTTTTTCAAACGGCATACAAGCTTCTCACTTCCCTTCTCTTGGAAACCTTCTGGTTGCTCCATGTAGATTTCCTCCTCTAAGTCACCATGGAGGAAAGCAGTCTTCACATCAAGTTGTTCCAACTCCAAATCCATGCTAGCAGCTAAGCCAAGAACAACTCTAACAGAAGACATCTTTACAACTGGAGAGAAAATCTCTTCAAAGTCTATGCCTTTCTTTTGACCTGAGCCTTTCACCACCAAACGTGCCTTGTACCTAGGTGGTGAACCATCTTCTCCAGTTTTCAGTCTGTACACCCATTTGTTCTTGAGTGCTCTCTTGCCCTTAGACAACTCCACTAAGTCATATGTGTGGTTCTCATGCAAGGATTTCATCTCATCTTGCATGGCATTATACCACTCCTTGCAGTGCTCATGTGACATAGCCTCCTCATAGCTTTCAGGTTCTCCCCCGTCGGTCATCAACACATACTCATCTGCTGGATATTTAGAGGTAGGCTGTCTCTCTCTGGTGGATCTTCTCAACTGTGGTTCTGGTTGTACATGGGGTTCTTCTTCATGTGTATGATCTGGTGGTGGCTGAACATCATCACCATCATCACTGTTATGATCATCATTGCCATCTTCCTGTTGTTCTCCCCCTTGAACTCTAGGAGTTACTTCAGGAAATATTGGATCTGAGTTGGCGCTGTCACTAGGAGAAGGCTCTGGTTGTTTCTTCTTCTCACAATCTGCAAAGGTTTTGTCTTCAAAGAACACTACATCTCTGCTTCTAATCACTTTCCTGCTAACTGGATTCCACAATCTGTACCCAAACTCATCCTCTGAGTACCCTAGGAAGATGCATGGCTTTGTCTTGCTATCAAGCTTGGACCTCTCATCTCTGGGAATATGAACATATGCAAGGCACCCAAAGACTCTCAGGTGGCTGAATGATACCTCTTTACCAGTCCATACTCTCTGCGGAACATCTCCATTAAGAGGAACTGAAGGTGACCGGTTGATGAGGTACACTGCTGTAAACATTGCCTCGGCCCAAAAAATCCTAGGCAGCTTCGCATGAGAGAGCATACATCGAATTCTTTCTTCAATTGTTCTGTTCATTCTCTCTGCAAGTCCATTCAGCTGAGGTGTCTTGGGAACTGTCTTCTCAAGCCTGATGCCCTGTACTTTGCAATACTCTTCAAATGGACCCCTGTACTCTCCACCATTGTCAGCTCTAACACACTTGAGCTTCCGGCCTGTTTCTCTCTCAACTCTGGCCTGGAACTGCTTGAAAAACTGTAGTACCTGGTCTTTGGTTTTCAACACAAAAGCCCACAGTTTTCTAGAATAATCATCAATAAAAGTAACAAAATAAAGTGCACCGCTATGTGACTTAGTATCCATAGAACATACATCAGTGTGAACAAGATCTAATGCATGTTTTCTTCTAGATGGGGGACGAGTATGAAATGCTGCCCTATGTTGTTTTCCAGCTAAACAATCAACACAGGGTTTCAAGGACATACCTTGAACATCAGGAAGGAGTTGCTTCTTAGCAAGCATTTGCATACCTCTTTCACTCATGTGACCAAGTCTCTTGTGCCATAACTCGCTGGAGGAATCATCAACTGCGTGTACTTCTCCTTTGCACAACTTAGCTTGCATCACATACAAGGATCTCTGCTTGCTCCCACGAGCCACAATCAAACTTCCTTTGATAAGCTTGCACTTTCCACCACCAAAGTTGCTGGAGTAACCAGCATCATCGAGCAACCCAGGAGATATCAAATTCAGCCGAATGTCTGGAACATGTCGGACATCTCTCAACACCAAACTGCAACCTGTGGATGTCTCCAAACACACTGTACCCATGCCTACAATCTTGGATGAGCCATCATTCCCCATCTTTACATAGCCAAAGTCACCGCTGGTGTAAGATGAGAAGTAATCTTGGTGCGAGGTTAGATGAAACGAAGCACCCGTGTCAATCACCCAAGTACAATCATCACTATCTAGATTTAGGCAATGGTCACCAATAAAAAATAATTCATCACTTGTTGCAATTGCAGTGGTGTTGTTATCTTTCTCTTCTTGTTGTTGCCCGAATGTCTCACCCTTTTCTTTCCTTTCTCTGGACTTGTCTCTCTTCATTTTCCTGCAATGTTTTTGAATGTGGCCTGGCTTATCACAATAGTGGCAAATGATCTTACCCTTTGATTTTGATCTCCCCCTGGACTTGTCTCTATGCTGGGGATATCGAGTCTTACTTCTTCCCCTGCTTGATTCTTGTGTCACATTAGCCTCTGGTTGTGTGGAGGAACTCATTTCCTTCCTTCTAGTTTCTTCATTCAACAAACTAGCTTTGACAATTTCCATTGTCAGCGTGCCCTCTGGTGCGGAGTTGCTAAGTGATACAAATAGAGTGTCCCAGCTTTCTGGCAATGAGCAAAGTAGTAGCAATGCCTGCAGCTCATCATCTAAATTCATCTTCATTGCAGACAACTTGTTAATCAAACTTTGAAATTCATTCAAGTGAACTACTATGCTATCACCATCTTTATATTCCAGTTTCACAAGTTTTCTAATCAATGACGCTTTACTCAAGGCATTCTTCCTTTCATACATGGTCTCAAGTTTCTTCCAAAGAGTATAAGCATTCGTGTCATTGGCAATATGTTGGAGGACACTCATATCAACAAATTGTCTAATTGTTCCAACGGCTTTACGGTTCAATATTTTCCACTCACTTTCAACAACACCAGTTGGTATGGTTGCATTTAAAATTGGTTCATACAAATCCTTCACATAAAGGATATCCTCCATTTTAGTTTTCCACACGGAGTAATTTCCAGAATTCAAACTAATCATTCCGTGCACACCAGATTTTTCATCCATCTTTAACAACACAACAAATTCACAATGACTCTAACCAAAGCTCTGATACCACTATGTTGGGGAAAGCACACAAATACACAAGCGGAAGCAACAAAGACTTTTTCCCCGGTTGTGATGCAAAGATGAGCAATAACCAATTCAAGCAACCAAACAATATTGAACCAAAATGACAGCAGCAAATGGAACTATAAATCAGCCCAAAAAACAGTAAATAAACAAGGAGACGCAAAGATTTACGTGGAAACCCCGATGTGGGGAAAAAACCACGGGACCGTTAACAAACGGTGCCAAAACCTCCACTAATCAACAAATTAACAAGTGGGTACAACAATAGTTCTTCCCTAGATCAACTAGAGGTATTCACAATCATCAAGGATCAACCTTGGCACAACAAGTCTCCCAAATCATCACCCAAAAAGAGTGGAAATACAATTTCGTATAAAATAAGAGCTGAATTTAGAAAACTGAGTTAGAGAGCTCCAAATGAAATTCTGACCGTTGGATTTGAAGAGGGGGATGTCAGGAACAACGTGCTAAAATCTCGCGACGATCGGAGTTCGTTTGGTCGTCGATCGGGGCGGATTTCTGGGCTGCCAGCACCAAAATTCGTGGGTGGCTCCTCTTCTCTCTCTCCTCTTCTCTTCTAGACTTTTCTCCTGAATTTTTTGAGTGTCTAGGCTTTCTCTCTCTTGCACTCAGCCCTTCTAACCTTTTGGCTTATAAGGGAATCCACTTGTGAGTGAATATACGAAATTGCCCTTCACTTAAACATCATATGGATAACCCATATGGTAAGCAAATATATCCCAAATTAATTGGGTTCTTCCTCCATGTAGGAGGGATACTCCAACAAGGGTGATCGTGATGCCGCTCAAAAAGCACAGTACTATAATATTCTCTAGCATGTCGAGTAGTATAATCATCTCCAGCATACCGAGCACAAATACTACCGTAAAAAGACTCAAATGGCGCACTTGGGAGGGAAATATAAGCTTTCACCTTCGCTTGTACTGCACTTCTGAATATTGTGTAGTGAACAGCAGCAAATCCTCTCTCACCTTGAATAATAGAACATAGACGTCTATTCCATACTCCAAACTCAAATTCCAGTTCTCGCTCTAACAAGTCTAAATAACCTTTGACAGCAAAATGTGAAGAATGCTTGAGGTCTAGTTTCATGTTGATGCCATTAATAACTCTGAAACTCTCATTGCGTCCACCCCTTATTTGTAACTTGCTATCAGACATGAGGACCACAGAATTATCCCTAAAGTACAAGTCAATGGAGTCTGCAATTTCTTGTAACAAATTGAACTATGTACAATATACATCGAGAGGCCAACACCGTCAGATCAAAACAAAAACAAGGATTACAAATAAGAGATAAATATGAAACAACAAAATCAAATATCATAAGTGAAAAGGATATGAGCATACCTCATCTCTTATTTGTGTGCCCTCATATCGGGTAACTTCATGGGACTTATATTCGATAGAGGGAGGGGGCGTACGTGGCTATTTCCAATTCACCCTCACTTCAATAAAGAAGTCATCAAGTTCTATCACGTGATCAAGTCCACCCACGACAATGGGTCTGAAAACAACAGTACTGTTAACAGGCATGTCGTCAACCATTAATTTCATTGTAATTATCAATACCGAATACGCTGACACAGCCACAAAGCATCTTGATAGCTCACAGAAATTCCCTAACGCCACCTGGGTTGACTTGTTAAAAAGTACACCGACTGAGCGTGGATATCCTTCAACATATGCAGCAACAATTTCTCCAGAAACACATGTGATGTGATTTTCATTGTTGTATCCGTGCATTCTAACCCTAACACGCGCCACAACTGCAGCTGGGAGCAGTACGTATTGCACAGAAGCATACGCGCCACCCTTACCAAAAATCTTCCTTACATGGGTTTTTACTTTATACCCATCCTGTGTTTCGCGCTTAAACCCAAAACTACCCTTTGCAACCTTAACATTATGAGTCTCGTCTATCAAATTCAACGATATCCGAGAAGTACCTATTGGTATATCAAAACCATTATAGTCATCTAACATTAAGGACTCCCCAGGCATAACAGTTTGAGGATCACCTATATCTCGATAGTAGAGGCAATATTTTTCAGTATCAAATTGACCTCTAGTAACATAAATATGACCATATATTGCAAAAGGTTTATCTTGTTCGAGCTCACTCTCTCTATGGATTGTAACACAGCACACTTGAACCAGAGGTGATGCTTCAATATGGTCCCTACCTAAAAGTGGATGATTCACAAACCCTGAGTCAATTGCCATATCTTGCCAAGCCTCAGGCTCCATAGGCTCCATATCTGAGATAACAGTACAACAAAAGTCACATATCATAAGTAACCATGACCAAATTGATCCATATATGATACTCTAAGGGGCCGTTTGGTTGGGGGTAATGATTAAAGGGGTAATAGAATGGATTTTTAGGCTAAAATAGTAATGTGAAGTGGTGATGAGGGTAATGTTTAGGGAGGGGTAATGGAGAAAAGGAAGGAAAATGGGGAAATCTCATTACCCTAGGGAGAGGTGGGTTTCTATTATCTCTCAAATGAGGGTAATCATTACCCTCCTTCTCACAAAATCTAACCCCCACTACCTCACATTTTAGCCTACAAATTCATTCCATTACCCCCTTAATCATTACCCCCAACCAAACGGCCTCTAAAAGTGTTCAGCCTGCAATAGAAGTCACATATTAATTGTACCAGAAAAAGGGGGGAATGCTAAATACAGAATGCTTTCTAAACAACCAATACAACATTTATTTTCATGGGAAATGACACTCATGCCTCTGTTTTAATTTTCAATGTCACTCACTCAACCCTCCTTCCTTCAACATATCTCTCCTCTCTCTCATCCATGGAATACTCAATCAAGATTTAATTTTCCAAACACTCTTTTAATTTTCCTTTTTGTTTTCCTGTTTTGTGCCTCGATAAGAATTGGATGCATGAAAGAAGATGCACTACAAGATGAAATTTACTAGAACCAAATGAAGCATACAAAAGACTAATAGACAAACCAAATTAAGAAATAAAAATTAATGAAGACGGAAACTAACAGCATACAAAATCAATCGGAAAAAATTAAATATCTGACAAGGAAAAGAGGAGGAGGTAGAGAAAAGAACCCTAACCTTGATCGCAATACTGGTGACCGTGCCTTGATAAAAAAAAAATCGGGAATTATTATTATAATAGGAATTGGTTGTACTAATTTCCATTTTAAGTAACTGGAATTGGAACGGTTATTGGGTATTCATTGGTTTCTGGTAGAGCTGATCAAGTGACCATGATCAGACTGATATGGAGGAAATTGAAATTAGATTATTCAAATGATTAGTTAGATATGTGAAATGACATGTGTTGGAAGTATACAGTATACTTTGAGATGTATAATTATTCACTAGAAAAAATAAAATAAAATAAAGTAGTGGCTTGTTCATGTGGTTGCAAATATTTGTTTAATAATACCTAATATGTTGCTTAATCCTTGATTATTTGATAAAGAAGTGCAATTTAGGAGAGGATTATGTTTTAGTTAGCTAATTAGATGGGAGTACTTGTAAGTTGTAACTAGTAGGGTTTATGTTTTAGGATTATGTTTTAGTTAGCTAATTAGAATCAATAGGGTTTCCTTGTGGTTTGATGTCCGATTTCGACTCACGAGGGGAAGAAGACTTTCCCATACAGACAGATAGAGCCTCACAGAGAGCATCTACCACCTCTTGGGGCTTGCCTCTACATGACTCCAAATGAATCTTAAACTCGGTTTGCTTCTGGGTTCATCTCCAATTTTGACTCTCATCTTAGATGTCACATCATTTAGCTAGCTTGTTCAGGCGTAAAAAAGAAATTACAGTGATATTGGTGATCCTTGGTGTGGCACGATGGGGAGGCTGAAGTATGGTGAAACAATTGGTGATCGAGTATTATCTTTGGTGATCAATGAAGAGTAATTACTCAAATAGACAAAAAAAAATTAAAGTTAAAATTATAAAGAAGATGCATGAAAAGAGTGTTTTTATTTTTATTTTTTGGGTACAGAAAAGAGATTAAATTTATGAACAAATGGAATCAGAGAAACTTAAGGTGCGGAAATGTGTAACATCCCAATAATAGAGGTGCTTGTTATGTTATGTATCTTGGGTTAAGGGGAAATTCGACCAGCTATTTTCATTCTGCGGAAATGTGGAAAATTCTTGAGAATTGAGATCGACGCAGGGAGAAGTCAAGTTAGAGCATTGCTATCGGGAGATTAATAGGGTCACAGATTGGTTGGCCCGATCGTGGTTATGAAGAAGATGGGAAAAAGTCACTTGTTTTTATTATCCCCTTCCAATCACCATTCAGTTTTATTAGAAGACTAGTTATATTACCGTGTGATGCACGGGTTGTGTGTATAATAACTAATACATTTTTATTGGTATAAACTTGCAACAAATTATACGCCTGTGTCACATCTTGCTACTCCATTCCTAATCTATAGACCTCCCACTTTCTATACTACTCAAATCAACTTTGTTATTTTCGGTGTTTAATTCTAGTTGCATGGCCCGTGTAATGTATAAACTTTTTACCATATTATAGTAATTTATAGCCTATAATTACATGAAACAATCAGGTTTTTTTTTTTAAATATTTAATTATGATCATATCATTATTCCTTTATAAGGACATAAATTCGTAAATGATCATGAATCTACCAAGATTATAAATAAAATTGTTATACTTTATCTATATATTCTCCATCATACCGTCCAAATCCGTTGCATGCATTAGTAATAAATGTACAACTAAGGTGGTTAACATACATTGAATAAGTCAAACTTTAACCAAAATGTGAAATGTAATAAATTAGAGTATCACATCATTTACATATGCATATGATAGTGATGTAGAAGCCTATGTGGATGTACACGTGTCATTATATATATATATATATATATATATATATATATATATATATATATATATATATATATATATATATATATATATATATATATATATATATATATATATATATATATATATATATATATATATATATATATATATATATATATATATATATATAATAGATAGATGTAATAGGGGTTGGGTGACTTGGCCACGTAGTGCTCGAATTAGTACGATTTTTTTATTTTGCTCGTCGAATTAGTTTTAGTTAGCTTTCGGACGTGCCCCTCGTCTGCACCAAAAAAAAAAAAGGAAAATTGGAATTATAGTCGGATCATGAATGATATGTACATAATACGTTACACCAAAAATCCTATGCGCAGATCTATACCATAGGCCTCTTTTCACTCTCTACGTACCCTTTCTCTCTCTCTCTCTTTTTTTTAGCACATGTTGTATTCATTCATCCGTTTTTAGTTGTTCTTAAATTAAGAGAAGTGTGACCCGTGTATAATTAAAGACCAAGGTTTCACGGTTTGGGTTTAAGTGAACCATTCGTGGTTGAACATAAAGGTCCGAATATAACGTAACAAGATGTTATCCATTTGTTTTAAAATGGAAATCTTTTTTACTCGGTCCTCAACATAAATTGTGCCACAAATCCTCGTGCACTCACTGTCAATTCCTTCACCATTGGTGCGACCAATAAAAATCGAAAATATCTGCATTAGTTGAAGTCCCACTCCTTCAATGTTGCATAAAAATAACAAATATAAGAGTTAGGTACTCAAAACGAATCAAGATTCAAGAGTCAGGTATGTCATCAAATAGGTAAGTCAAAAGCACAAAGAATTAAGGCAAATATAAGGGTGAGAGACTTACGGATAGGCAACATTATGAGAGTAAAGTTGACGACGAATTTCGAATTTTGCCTGTTTCACAAAAACTATAAAAGAAAACATATGAGTAAATAACAATCAAACAAAGAAGAAAGTAAAATCATATCCAAGTATCCTCCTACATCTGTTTTTACATTGTGCATTTTCATGGGAATACTATGAACAGAGAGCTAAATGGTGGGGAGTCACAATGGTTATGTCTGCAAATCAAAAATAATTTTTTGGCATGCAGCTTGAAGTATTTCAGAAAGGGTTTAAGAAGAAATTGTGATCATCATTGTTTTTTGTTGTTATGATATGGTCTATGTACTCACTTTGGAGACCGGAAATTCACCGCCCTGGGTTAATGACTAAAGTACATGTCAATGGGGTCTGCAATTTTCTTGTAACAAATTGAACAATGTACAATATATATATCATATTGTCTACCACTGTTTCCATGAGTTCTATTCCAACGTCGACATCGAGAGCCCAACACCGTGGCAGATTCATTGGAAAATTCAAATCAGAACAAAAATAAGGATTACAAATAAGAGATAGATATGAAACAACAAAATAAAATATCATAACCGAAAAGGATATGAGCATACCTCATCTCTTGAATCTGTGCCCTCATATAGGATAACTTTATGAGAACTATATTCGATACAGGAAAGGGGCGTACGTGGCTCTTTCCATTTCACTTTCACTTCAATAATGACATTTTCAAGTTCTATCACATGATCAAGTCCACCCACGGCAATTGGTCTAAAAAACAGTTCTACTGTTAACATGCTTGTCGTCAACAATTAATTTCGTTTAAATATGAGTACCGAATACGCAACATATGCAGCAACAATATGTCATGTGATATTCATTGTTGTATCCGTGCATTCTAACCCTAACCTGCGTCACAACCCCGACTAGGAGCAGTACGTATTGCACAGAAGCATACGCGCCACTCTTACCATAAATCTTTTTGACATGGGTTTTTCTTTATACTCATCCTGTGTTTCACGCTTAAACTCAAAACTACCTCTTGCAACCTTAACATTTTAACGATATCCGAGAAATACCCATTGGTATATCAAAACCATTATAGTCATTCAGGTTTCTTTTGCTCAATTTACTAATAGAATCAACACCACTATTCATTGCCTTAAAACAAGCTCGATCAATGGGATAAAAACTAGAAGCCTCTGCAAAATGTATGCAAAACACAACAAAAGCTTTCTGTATTATGTCTATATCAACAAGTCTCATGCCGTCTTACCTTCCATAAAGCCTCTATTTAATCATTTTACACCAATTTTTTGCACCACACACCATATGTTCACATGGTGACGCAACAAAGTACAATGTTGTTCTTTCTACTAGAAATTTTCTAGACTCATCTTCAAAGAAATTACGTTCGAAATCAATTAACAACCTAAACTAACCCAATGTAACCTAACAGAACAAATTACCAAGTGGCTTTGCTAACTGCGCCTTCATGTTCTATTTCATGCTCAAGTCCACCAATGGCAAAAAGTCTGAAAGCTGCAATAATGTTACCAGCTTTTCGTCAAACCATTAATTCCACATCAATTATCAATACAGAATACGCTAATACAATCAATAAAGATCTTGATAGTTCAATAGACTCAACGCCACGTTTATAGAGCGATAAGTTTGATTATTAAAAAAAACTAGGCTCGTGTCACCAAACCGTTGGTTGGACGTCGATAATTGTCAAAATATGTGAAAATAATTTTTCTGAAAATACGTTTAATGTCATATTTATTTTTGTCTCCACGTTTTTTAACCTTACATTTTTCCCACAACAACGGGTGTGAGCAATACGTATCGCACACAATGGTACGTGCCACCCATACCAACAATCTTATTAACATGAGCTTGTTCTTTATATATACATCATTGCTAATTCTTTCGCATTTAAAACAAAGAGTACCACTTGCAAAAACATTCTCATTCAGGTCTATAAAATTCAATGATATTGAACAAGTTAAGATTCTTGTTTTCTAGTAAGAAGAATAATTTATAGATTTCAAAACATATATCATTTGAAAAATAAATCATCAAATCAAAGAAATTCATAATCAAAACAAATCTCTACATAAAAAAACAACTTTTAATGAGAGATCTATTGAACCAACCTGAAATTCAAAGTGTTATTTTGGTTAATTATTAGTTTCTCTCAATGACGTGTAAACAAAACTGTGAAATTGAGCTCGATTATTTTAGATGTTTACCTTCCTAATTCCAATTTATGTTGTTCTACATCGTTTTACATATAACTGGTTCAATGTTATTTTGTACATGCCAAATATTAATTAGATCAGGTTTAAAAGTTTGTGTTGCTTATTTATTAAGATCACTTAGAATTTCTATATGATCTTGTTCAGGGTGAGTTGGATTGGCAGAAAACTTCTATTGCTATCATAACGCCCGCAGTCATTGTTATCTGTGTCGTCCAATTTCGTCCACTATCTCTCCTATAGTCTTATCTACCCCAAATCCAAGTCATCCAACTTTAGGAGGAAGTTCAGTTTCTATTAACATGATGTACCAAATAATTATGCTCTAAAATTAAGTACAAAAAGAAGATGCTGAGACTTTCAAATGTGAGAGTATAAATGTGAAGGGAAAGGGAAACAAAAAGAGATAAATGGGGCGAGCCTGAAGGATGGGATTGAGAGCAAGAGAGAGGAAAGATTGTGTGCGATATCATACACAGGAGACGGGCTGGTGGGTGTTGAACTGCTGATAGCCATTAAAGAGGGCCAAGAGGCGCAAGCTTTTGATGGTGAGAAAATATATAGAGATGAGTCGATGTGGTGAAGAGCGAGTATCTTGGTTTGAAGTCGCTCTCCTACACAGCAACTCACGTCTGACCTCATCTCATCAAAATAAAAACGTGGTTTGTTGTAGTTCCAAGTCTACTTGGACACCATGGGTATTATTTTCTAAATGAATCTAATCTGAGAATTGTATTACAAATAACACTATTTCGGTAAATGGTTCTATTTTGATTTTCCCCTTCCTATCCCAATTCATTTCTACTAATAGATGTAATAGAGGTGGCTTGGCCACATGGTGCTCGACTTAGTTCTGGTTTTTTTGCTCGTCGAAGTGGTTTTACTTATCTTTGGGGTGTGCCCCTCATCTGCACTAAAGGAAAAAATAAAGGGAACTTGAAATTATATATTCGGATCATGGATGATATGTACATAGTACATTACATAGAAATTCATATGGGCATATCTATACCATAGGCCTCTTTTCACTCTCCACGTACCTTTTCTCTCTTTTTTTTTTTCTTTTTCTTTTTTTGAGCATATGATGTATCCATTCATCCATTTTTAGTTGTTCTTCAATCCAGAGAATCGTGACCCATGTATAATTAAAGACTAAGGTTTCACGGTTTGGATTTAAGTGAACCATTCGTTGTTGAATATAAAAGTCCAAATATAACGTAGTAAAATGTGTCTCGATCGTCATTCACTTAAAAAAAAAAAAAAAACAAATCCTTCCCTTCCCAAAGCCCCCTATATTTTATTGATTAACTTCACCCAAAATATACTATAGTTGTCACTACACAAGCACATACACGATTTGGGTTTTTTAATTTTTATCGACCCACGTGCAAAAGCAAGCAACCGTGAATAAGTTACCACGTATATACCCATCACCGGCGACGGAGCCATCTCCTTATCACGTGGCCTTACCTCCTCCCTTTTGCACGATTTAACGGATTCATTCTCTGCCACCCACCATTTTCATTTTCACCCTCTCTCTCTCTCTCTCTCTCTCTCAAAAAGATAGGAGCCACAATCACTAATAAATACTCTCTCTCCTTTGCTCTTAAGGTTTCTCTCTCTCCATTTTGCTGCTCTTTCTTTTCTTCTCCCCCAAAACCAAAACCCTAGTCTCTCTCTCTCTCTCTCTCTCTCTCCTCTTTGTCTCTCTTAATACTCAGCTTCACACAATCACAGCAGATCTTCAGCTCTTTCAGACGCCTTTTTCTGGTCAGTCTCTTTCTCTCTCTTTCTCTTTTAATTTTCTTGATTTTCTTTTAGGGTTTATTAGGTTATTTCCGATTTGTTTGATTCTTTTCTTGATTTCAATAGTTTATAATTTCGCCGGGTTTAGAACTTTTGATTTGATTTGATATGATGATATGTAAAGAGAAGAAAAGAATAAAAAAAGAAAAGTCAAATTAGGGTTTGGGGGAGGGGAAAAGGGTGGGAAAGATTTGATCTTTTTGTATGGATTTTTGATGGAGAAACGATGAATTATTTGATTGCAGATTTTGGTTATTTATTTGTCCGATTGGATTTTGGGGGTGGTAGGAATTTCAAGTGTGTGAAATTCGTCTTCTTTGAAAGGGTCTATTTTGCATTTTTGAATTATAGGGGGAAATCAAAAACCAAACCCAAAATAAAATAAAAATCGAGGTAGGTCTGGGTCTCATGAGAATTCTCAGGGGAATGCAGAGATCGATTTGCGCTGGAATAGGAATACATATCAATAAGGCAAGGGAACCTGGTTGGACCACTTCATTTAGCCGTGGCATTGGCGTTACTGTGCCTAAGGCTAGGACTAGGGATAAAGCCATAATTGAGCTCTAACTTTGGTGAGAATTAGGTTCAGGGGCAGGGCCATTTTGCGGGATTCGTGTTCGTGATCGTTTTCTGGGTGACTGAAGAGAGTAAGGATGACTAGGATTTTGGTTCAACGCGGTTCTGGGAGCTCGTCATCGAATCAGAATCGCTCGTCAGCTTCCAGTTCATCTAATGCACCAAATCAGGGCCAGACTGTTCCTAGTCAAGTTAATTCTGCTGTAAAAGGAGAGGGTGTAACAGAGGAAGGCCATGAACAGGTTATTGTCAACGAGGTTCCTGAACAGTGTCCAAGTAGTGGGAACAAGACCCCGCAAAGTGATGATTTTACGAATGAAAGCATTGAGCTAGCTCAAAATGTGGTAGATGAAAGAACTGATGGTGGGAAAGTTGATGCAAGTCACGTTGGCAATGATGCAAATCAAGTTGATTTGATGAGAAATTTTAGTGGGTCAACAGTCACAGAGAAGACCAAGCATGAGATTGATGGCTGTGCTGCTGATGTACAAAGTGGTACTGGGAGTTCACAACCCCCTCCTCCTCCTGTTCCACCTCCAAAACCTTCAGGATCAAACTCGGATTTTAGGAGATTTGTGTCAGGAACTTCAGATTCTCCTCGGATTGGACCATCTAGAAGGCCTAGCGGCTGGCCTATTTCTGCCAGAACTTCGCCATCTGGATCAAGGCCCTCCTCACCGAGATCTCATGTTGAAAGCGAGGGTTACAATAGTGCTGATGAGCAAAATCCTTCCTATGGATCTTCTTTTTATGACCTTGTAAGTTACCTTTTTTTCTCCTTGGCCTGTTAGGTATTGGTATTCTTGTATGTCCCTCTATGGGTAGATATTGATTACCTCATGTGCTGGTGGTGTAAAGTTGGCGCTTCTTTCCTGCCCTTCGCTAACTAACATGTTTGCTCACCTTGTGGCAGTTTACTCATATTTTTCTTATTCCTCTGGTTTCATATAAATGGGAGTATTGTTAATTGGAGAAACTCTGCATCAGTTATTTGTATTACCTATTGTGTTGCAGATTGCAAATTAGTCCATCGAAGAACAAACTTGAGATGCTCTACAACAGAGTATTTAAAAAAACTAATCTGATGCTGCCTCTGGAATCTGGAGGGGCTAGGGAGTTTTTAGTTAATGAAACCTTTTGAAAGAAAGTCGCGAACGACTGTTGCTATAGCTATAGTGATCATTATTTATATGTTTGACAAGGATAATATTTTAAACTAAAGTATATACTATTAGTGTTTGACAGAAGTATGTTGTTCCTTATACCGGAATAAAGTTGACATCTTGGCTAAGATATTGGACTTGGACATGACTTTATCCTACTTGTATATATCATGTGCATTTGAAAAAGCTGTTTATCTGTTGTTGGCAACTAGTTTCTTTATTTCAGTATACCGCCTCAGTGGTCTTATTATTAATTATATAGCGCAGTTCTTGGCTTAAAACTTGTAAACTTTGGGTCCCTTGTTGTGGATCATGTACTACAGCCTTGTAATGCTCAAGGACCCTACGATAGTCGAATACAGGAGAATATGATGTGTGTAGGCTATATTGCAATTGCATGCATGTTGCTTACATTAGACTCTCAATACAAGAGAGCATGGAATTGCTTGCTATGAACAGAAGAGACATCTTAATCTCTATTGCTATGATTTAAGATTGAAAAGTTGCCCTCTTGTGCCATTTTCACTGTTTTGAGAATGGAGAGATAGTGAAGGAAGTTGAAAAATATCCATACTTGCTTCCGCTGATGCACGAAACTCTCATGAGGTCACATGCCCCATTTCAAAGATTTTGGAAACTTGAAAACTCAAGGAAACTTCTTTTTTATCTAAACAACAATTTTCTTGCTGATTGGCCTCTAAAATCCATAAATTACATTTACAATCGATTAATTCCTTTAGAACTTGGGAGAATAATTGATGTATATCAGTATTAAGGATAGTCAACTTAACTTTCGTATTACAAGTACCAAGATGTTGATTTTTCTCCTTCCTTTCGTGTATCCAAGTTTCCTAGTTTTCTATAGAAATGATGTTTCTGCGTTTCCCGTTTCTACGTTTTGATTTCACTGTTTCCATTTCCGTGCAACATAGCCTGCTTCTGGTGCCATGTTACTTTATTTTACTGAATTCTATAGAGAACTACGCTTATTTTAAGGCTTTGCTCAAGTTTCTGTTTGAGCCTGTGGCATTGGGTTGGTGTCAACGTTATGGGACGTGAGGATCAAGACAATTCAAAGGCTGAAGAGGGTAGTGCACAGACGAATTGAGTATTAGAAGCATGTGTATGACCTATATGGTGAAATATGTTCAAAGATTGAAGACACTTGACATTCAATAAAGTTATATGGTTTCAGATTCTATCCGAAAGCAAACTTGTGGTTGTCTAAATGATTGTTCACTACCCAGTCAGATGGTTTGATTTCTGAAATCTATCACTAGCATACTAGGGCTACTGTGTGTCTATCATTTCCATAGTTGGACGATCTATTGTTTATACTGTTAAAAGAGAGAACTTGGAATTGATGAGCCATTATGACATATCAATCCATATATAGTTTCATATTAAAAGTAAGGTTTACCATAGAATGAGCACAGGAGAGTGATGTCGACAAACTACTTGGCCAATCGCAGCTAGGAGGGGTTGTCAATGAAAGTTGGATGCGTAAACTTTTAGAGACTTTAGTGTTCTCCGCGTCCATTAAAAATGAGGGAGAAGTGTTGTGAGGTGTCAATTCATACTGGTAATGGACTGCAGCGACGAGTCTTCCTCTGTGTTACTTGTAAAAGACTAAAAAGGTGACTAGGTAAATACTTTGGAATGATGATGGCCTTTAAGCCATAAAATATCGAAAACTTCGGTCTACTTTTATCAGTATCGGGAGCTGGGGTATGGGGATGAAAAAAAGAGTTTTCAATGTCGTTGCTGTTTGAGTTCATAATGACGTCAGCTTTAGCGGCCATACTTTAGACACTTAATTACCTTGTTTGGTCATATGTGCTTATTTTAGAAGTTACATAATACATAATCGTTTTCCTTGCAAGTCACTTTCCATAGGAGACATGTTCCTTAATTTCTAAATGTACTTATGATTTGCAATGTGTAGTCTTCTGTTCTCAATGGTGATTGTTTTTTTGGTCATTGAGTTTCTGATGAATTCTACTGTTTGGATATAAAATCATAATAGCAGCAGATATAATCATCCTACTCAAGCTTGAGTACTATATTTTTTCTTCTGAAGTTGCTTATGCTGAACGATGCAGTATTTATCTTTTGCTTGGTACATGTTTTGCCAACTAGGTACTTTGTCCTGATTTGGATTGCTCTTTCATTGGATTGAACCTCGTTTATTTACTGCTACTTCTATATCAGGAAAGAGAGCGGCAATTTGAGATTGATATCAGAAGAGCTAAAGGTTTGGAAGTTAAGAGAATGCTGGAGGATGGTAACTGCCTATTTAGGGCAGTTGCTGATCAAGTCTATGGGGATTCTGAGGCATATGATCTGGCCAGGCAAATGTGCATAGACTATATGGTAGGTGTTCTTTTTGTCCTTGGGTTGCTTGTTTGATGGAGATGGTAGTTCAAGGAATTTAATGTATTCACATGCGTTGTTTTTCAAATGAGTTCCCCCCGATGCTCCGCAAAGATAAAAAGGGACTGGGAACTGTATGGGGAGAAGTCATTCATCACCTAACTTATAAAAAGGACTCGCGAAGTCACGACGGTAAAGTATTTGGCTTCATTATGTGAAAATGAACGTGTGGTCATCGCTTGTGCTCAGAGAGATGCATAAATCTTGATTCTACCTATGCTGCGGCAATCCAATCTTGTGTTCTGTTTGGTGTCGTATTTGTTAATTCATTTCTTTTCATCTGCTGTATGCAGGAGCAAGAGAGAGATCACTTTTCTCAATTTATCACTGAAGGTTTTACATCTTACTGTAAGAGGAAACGAAGAGACAAGGTATGCCAGATATGTTTAGGTTATGCATCAATTCTCATCTCTGACTTTATGAGTTATTACACACAGACACATTTTGTTATACCTTTTAAGTTCTTGCATCTATTCCATATTTCCGGATGTTATATTCATCAATATTCTTAACGTTGCTGGTTTCACTTGTCCGTTGTGAATGATAACTTCACAATGGAATATCCTATCCTTTGGTGCATTTGGTTGGAGAGAAATTCGAGGGTCTTTTCCGATGTGCAGAAGAACATTGACTTGGTTTGGGATCGAGTAGTCTATTTGGCCTCCCTTTGGGCCAAGGCTGCTGGGGCGTTCAAGGGAGTCCCACTTACGGTTATTCAACGCCATTGGCGTGACTTGTAGATACTTTGATTTTGCTCTTTGAGGATACCTTATCCTCATTCTTTGTTATTCTTTCATTATTTGATTAATAAAATTTCTCTTATCAAAAAAAAAAAAACTTGACAATGGAATATCCACTGAAGATGTCATTCTTTAGAAGGAAAGATAACTCTAAGTTCGGGCAAGTGTGTGTTTATGGGATTTGACCTTGCACTTTTCGGTGAAAAACCTAATTGGTCATCATAATTTTTATGGCAGGTTTACGGGAACAACATGGAGATTCAAGCACTGTCCGAAATGTATAATCGACCCATCCATATTTATTCTTATAGCACAGGTGAAATTCTTCATCTCATGGGAAATAGTTAATCAGTCAAAACAGTAATTGTGGGTTGTCACTGACACAGCTTTCTTAATGCAGAGCCTATCAACATATTCCATGGGAATTATGATACTGATTTGCCTCCAATTCGGCTAAGTTATCATCACGGTAATCACTACAATTCACTTGTGGATCCTCGCAGATTGAATGTTGGGGCAGGACTTGGATTCAGCACTCTTCGCGGGGTAAGTCTGTTAACTAATCTGGTTGTCTAGGCGGACTTCCCATCTTTCAATGTAATTTTTTGCGCTCTGCTATTTGAGGGTATCACTTGGTTATGGATACTGTTAAAGTGTTGATGATGGCTGTTGCTATATTTTAAAGTGAACATGGGGTAGGTTGGATTTAAGCTTATTTCACTGCTAGTGGTGTCTAGAGTTTATCTCCCTTCTCGTCAGCCTAGATCTTCTTCTCCGTAATTGAAATAGTCAATTTATCGGAAGTAGAAACTTTTTTGCTTCTGTAGAAAGTATTTTATCTGCTCCTCTCACTTCAAAGATGTTTGCATGATTGAAATCATTGATTGTCAGTGTGATAAGCTATACAAGTGTTTTATTTATGATTTGTGGATTCTGATTGCTTTTACCTCACAGAGAAATGTGGACAAGGATCAGGTGAAAGCTGCCATCAGATCTCAACAAGACCAGCAGATAGATAACGTTTGTATCCTGCATTATTCCCTTGTACAAATTTAGTTCGAATGAACATATTTTTGATGGTAAGAATGATTCTGTGCAGGCATTGTTGGCTGAGGGGCGATTTTACTCTGATCTTGAACTCACAGAAAAAGAGATTGAACGCATGGTAATGGACGCTTCTAGGGCTGAATATATTGCTGGTAATAAATCTAAGCAACATATTAGTCTGAGAGAATCTTCAACATCTGGTGCTGAACCATCATCTTCTGGAGCCAGTAAGCAATTTTCTTCCCATTTAGCATGTCTCCTTTGATTCTCCATATGATTCTTGTATAAAGGTAGAGAAGCCAATAGTGGAACCATAGTGCCCATGTCCCTTTAGATTAAGGTTCTTGTGGGGGAGGTTACTGCTTCCTGCTTTTAGACAACTGAGATTTCTGCTGCTACTTTACTGAGCTTCTCAACATCCTCCCCACCCCCCAATATCTCGCCCCCTTTTTTGCTTTATCTTTTTGCAGTCTTTGATTTCTGGTATTGTCTTGATAATGGGAAGCAGGACCATCTGGCAGTGAGAAGAATGAGAAAGAAAGTGGGTTGCCAGACACGGTGCTGAGCAGCGGCATGCAAGTGGTGTTGTCGATGGGTTTCAGCTACCTGCAGGCAGTTGAGGCGTACAGTATATTTGGGGACGATGTTGATTCCATGGTTTGTTACCTGTTGGAGACCAGCAGTAGTAACAGGCGCAAGGGGAAAGCTACTGAATGAGCCCAGTTTGGCAAAATGAGACCTGTGTATGTATAGTAATTGGGAATTTGGGGTAGACCTATTTGAGTTGTAACCTTGCGATCCAATGTATGTGATGAAATTATCAATAAATTCTCTTATTGTAAGGTTAGTCCATTTGAATAAAAAATTTACTATTCCTTCGCTCGAATTGTCTTCTACTGCTGTATTTAGTTTGTACATGCTGATGAATCTTGAAAGCGTACCCTGTATGAGTGCTGCAAAGGTCGGAGGAACGCGGAACGCCCCTCATTAAAGGGCTGGTTCATATTTGGCATAGCTATTGGCTATCATATCAAGCATACTACTTATCCCAAGGCGTATCATCGGTTCAATGTCTAATAAGTAGTTTGGACTTTGGCAAATGTTTTCGCTCTCTTTAACTGTTGTAGGAAGATGGGAAGTTCCAAACTCGAACCTAGCAACTTCCAATAGTAAAGACGGTACGGAACAACTAATTGAGGTTGAACAAGGAATAATTTTGAGGAATGAGGTAACACAACTTTGCTACGTTTAATAGATTGACTTATTTTGTTAATACTTAGCATAAATGATACTCCCCTAGTCAATATTCGATTATTCATACCTCGTCAGCGACATCGTACCTGCTTAATCGACCAATAATGTCGTATATGTTGGACAAAATTAGCAAAGTGCATTACTGAAGAAAAAAGGAAAACAAAAAAGACGTATCTGGAAAGCTTTGTACCACCAACAATCGGTTGAACTTGAGGGGTGTTTTCGTAAATTTCATTTTTGGGACAAACCCAAATCCAACAACACAACATGACACTTGACACCACTCTCTCTCTCTTTGTCTTGGAAAAGTGGGAAAATAAAAAGAGATGAAGAGCCTTTTGGGGTTTGCTTTCTGACTGACACAGAGAGGAGAGAGAGAGAGAAAGCTTAAAACGCAATCTTCTTAAAAACCTAACAACAACAACAACAACAACAACAACAACAAACATTAGAAACATACAACGAGCTTAAACCAGCTAGGGCTTATACTTCACAAATTTCGAAATGTCGCAAAATGGGAAATTGATGCCTAATTTGGATCAGAACAGTACCAAACTTCTCAATCTTACGGTTCTTCAGCGAATCGACCCTTTTGTTGAAGAAATTCTCATCACCGCTGCTCATGTTACTTTCTATGAATTCAACATCGACCTTAGCCAATGGGTCAGTCTCTCTCCTCTCTCACTCTCAATTTGGCGTTGTGTTTTTTGTGAATTTTGTGTAATTCTCTCTCTTAATTGTCCTGCAGAGCCGCAAGGATGTGGAAGGATCGCTTTTTGTTGTCAAGAGGTGCTTCTTTTTCTTATTTTGCATAATTATATTAATTATAATAAGGATTAGTATGTTATATAGAGTATAAGGATGATTTAGTCAAAATTGCATGTTCTGTCAATTTGGGTTTGTCTGCCTAGTGTGGAAATTGTAGTCTTGTTACTGAGAATTGTCTGTTGGTAATGGTCACAGGAATACTCAGCCTCGGTTTCAGTTTATTGTAATGAATCGTCGAAATACAGGTTAGACTTTTTCCTAGGATCTCTGTTATGCTCCCATTTATTTTATCTTATTGTTTCAATTTTGTGTTTCTTTGAGCTGTGACTGTGAGCTGATTAATCCATCATATGACATTCATAGGCCATAGCTTAATGCTGTCCACAATTTCCAGTGGAGCCAAAAGCTTCTCTACCTTTTGGCTTCACAATGTAATGGACTAAAGCAAAATGGCTCATAAAACTGTCGGCACTTCTTATTTATTGTGAAGTTGCCGATGGTCGTCGCACTTTGGATCTCGGGTCAAACGGAAACAACCTCTCTGCGAGACTCTCACAGGGGTAAGGCTGCGTACAACCGACCCCCCCTTACCCTGCCTAGGCGGGAGCCTCTTTGGAGGCACTGGGGTAATGTTGATGAATGTTGATGTTGATGATGACATTCGTAGCTTAATGCTGTCCAATTTTAGCAATATAGGAGTAATTTGACATCTTCTCTTGTTCGGGAAACCTAAGGGGCGATGAAGAAATTTGCAAACTAATCACTTGTGCTAATTGATCAGGACGTCTAACTTTAGCATGAAAGAACTACTTTTGGATGGTCTTTCTGGGTTATGGACTTTTCTAGTGCATCTAACAGCTATTCTTGTCAGTTGTATGGACTATTGTTGTGGGAAATTTTGTCTTTCGTATTTCTCATGGAAAGAAAGAGACACATTTGGGTATCAGAAGTCCACTATAAATGCTTGTTTTATTACTTCCAGTTCCATAAGATGGTCGTTATTTGAGGATACAGACTGAGGATCTAGAGTTTCACTGTTAAATTGCCAATTGCATTGAGGTATATTTAACTAGTTTCCTATTCGTTTAGTTTTACATATTCTAGGTTATTCAGAGGGAAATGAGCATGGCAGTTTGGCATAAATAATTGTCAGCTCACATATTGAGAGTAGTCTGTGGTTAATGGTGGACCTAATCTCAGTTTTAAAGCATCTAGCTAATGCTATTGAAATTTGAAAGAAAACCTTTCTAGATGGGCAGTGTTGTTGCCAAAGATGCCGGTATGATGAGGATCATTGATTGAACTGCTGTCTACTTAGAGCAGCTGCTCCTATGGTCGACGTCTGTTTATCCTTTTACCATTGTTGTCACATTTGTGGGTATTTTCTCCTGCTGACTACTGAGAGAGACTGCTCCAATGTGGACAACTGTTTATCATTTATATTTGATGAAATACATAGTGAAGCAGGCGTTGACAAGCATCGTTTCTTGAATTCTGCGGACTTATATTTCCTAATTGGAATGTCTTATGTTGGTATCCTTTCTCAGGAGGAAATGATGATCTATTATCTGTAGAAACCATTATCATGTAAGTTTCTTGGTTATATCTTGGGAGACTTATGGGAGATTTTCCTTTGGGTTACGTGGGGTCTGAAAGCTCGTAGCCTCCTAGCATGATTAGTTTCCTGCACTTTGGAGACTGCTCAGACTAAATAGTGTGTTCCTCACTATTCCCATCTTTTTATATCTTTGATCTGTGTATGGAAATTGGCGTGTCATGTTCTAGAAGTCGGCATCAGTAGGTCTAAGTATGCTCATTTTCCATATTAGAGTGCATTTAATGACATCAAGAGAAAAACGATGTTGGAGATTTTCTTGACTTTATAGAGTTTGTATCACAACCTTTGAAGCTTTCTGTTAGTCTGTTGATAATTCTGGTAAACTGGGAACATATTAATTAATAAGCATGGTACTTGAATCTGCAGAAAATTTGGTGGAGAATCTTTTGGGAGATTTTGAGTATGAAATTCAGGTACCATATTTACTATATCGGAATGCAGCCCAAGAAGTAAATGGTATTTGGTTCTACAATCCTCGTGAATGTGAAGAAGTGTCAAATCTTTTTGGCAGGTATTCCCTCCCCCCCCCCCCCCCAAAAAAAAAAAAAAAGTAAACAAATAAAATTTACAGTGACATAATTTGAATTTGATCTTTTATTAATGGAATATTTGATCATGATTAATGTTCTATTTTGTTTGCTTCAGGATACTTAATGCGTACTCTAAAGTGCCTACTAAAGCAAAGATAACCTCATCTAAAAGGTAAATGATAAATAGTTCAGTTATGTAGTAGCTCAAATGTGTACAACGGAGTCTTTGTTTCCATATCACTGTTATGAACCTTTGTCTCCATCTCATTTTTGTCTCTTCTCTAGTACTTGTAGATGTCTGAAGATCTCCATTAGGTCAGTTATTGCCCAAGTTAAACTGGTGCATAATAGACTAGAGCTTTCTTGCTCTCAGTAGTTAAATTTCTGTGGAAATGATTGATATGCATTTACTTTGCATTGGCCCATCAAGACCATATAATCTAGCTGAAGAAGAAATATGAAACTTCCCCTTGAAAGTTCTAGGTTACAAGGTGATTGCGTGAACAATCTGAGAGAAGAGTGTATTAGGCATTTCCTAGTTCTAACAAGGGGAAGTAGGCCTATGTGTCCTCAGCTAGGTTGCAGGGACACAAACATGGACTGGGCACGGACATGGCTGGGACAAACACGGGGAAGCGCCGTTTTTAGGGAGTGAAAAGCCTATTGTCTGACACATGAGTCAGTGATGTGTCGTCTCCCCGTGTCAAGCACGCAACACGGCACCTGCCCAAGGTGTCTATACTTCCTAATTTAGCAGTCTGCATATTTGCACCATTTTCTTCTCTATCCTGGCACAAGTTTCCTTCTTTTCGTTTCCCTTTTATTTTTTACTCCCTCCGTCCCAATTTAATTGTCCACTTTGAAATTTGTGACTCACAATATTGTGAGTCACAAATTTCAAAGTGGACAATTGAATTGGGACGGAGGGAGTATATGAGACTGTTGGTAGAAACTTGTTCTAAAGCTTCCGAGACTTCGCCATATATGGGGATTCTCTTCTGTGGCTCAATTTTGTTTAGATCCATAGACGTAGTGTGGTTTGTTTTTCCCATTTTTAATGGAGAAATCAAATGGATTGAAGGTAGAACGGCACCAATAAATGGGTGATGGACATCATAATCATCCCATCTGATCTGCTGTAAGTTGAACCTTGATAACTTAATGTTACAACAGCTACTTTACAGTTGATATTTACTGTACGTAATAGATAGCCACATTAGTTAAGCGTCATGCTTAGAGCTCGTGTCGAGTATAAGAAATAAGATATAGATATCGTGAGAATTTGGTGGTATCTGTGTCATTTTTCTGTGAAGTGCTCAATTGTTTATATTTCGACAAGTTGCGTGTTTTTACTGCAGCGAGTTTGAAGAACTGGAAGCAGTACCATCCATGGCTGTTATGGATGGTCCACTGGAGCCATCACCGTCCACCACCACAAATGTTAATGATCCTCCTGAAGATCCAGCCTTTGTGAATTTCTTCAGTGTATGTCACATTTTTATGGCCTTTTTACCTCAAAGTGTTAGAAATCAATAGAAGTTCTTGATTGGGAATTGGGATATCAATTACATTCTGTTCATAAAGTGGCTGCGTATATTGCTTTGTCTGATAGTTGAGTTGATGTTTGCAGTCAGCTATGACTTTCGGAAGTTCTTCAATTCCAGCAAATACTGGAGAACTTTACAGACCTTCTGCAACAGCAACTCTTCTCAGCGGTCCTGCCAATGTTCCTCCTATGGTTCAATCGCCACAAGTAGCATCTACTGCTGTCTCAACCTCTGCTTCTTTATTGTCTCTCCTTGACACATCTGAGTCAAGCAGCAATAACAACCGAGCAACCAATCTTGTTAAACCATCCTCCTTTTTAAATCTTCATCTCTCCTCTTCTCCATTAGTAATGGATCCTGTTTCTTCATCTGTGCCTACTGCTCCTCCACTGCAGCCTCCTCCAAATCTCCAACGCCCCTATGGTGCTCCAGTACTCCAACCCTTTCCTCCTCCAACACCACCTCCATCTCTAACTCCAACTTCGTCTGGTATTCCTAATTATGGCCCAGTTATCAGTAGAGACAAGGTCCGGAATGCACTTTTGTTGCTAGTTCAGGTACGTCTTTTATTGTCCAGCAATGATCTTTGGGGCTAGATTTGGTTTTCTTGCACTGTCAGAAGTGTTGGTTTGCCTTGTTTATTGAAGTTATGGCCACATATCGCATTCTGATTCTACACTTGGTCTTATTTGTAATATAATCCGACTAGATCTGTCACTGGGGGAATTATCTTCTTTTGCTGTAGATAAAATAAATATGATATGTGAGCAACTGGGTACGTAAACTAAGGGCCTCTGATGCTTGGAAACTTCATATATAACCATATTGTTGAAGTTTTCTGTAATTAGACCAGTTGTCATAACTCGTATCCAATCAACACACATCATATAAAGCAATAATGTGGACTTGTTGATGTTGTGGTACTCTCTATGATATAAAGCAATAACAATGTACTCTCATCCAGTAATTGCCTTCTGTGTTTCATAAATATGCTCCAAGGATCCTGTAGGCTCGTCTTTATTGTTTTCAAGTTTCTTGTGCTGAATCCTTATACAATTTTATGATTCCTTGTCACTAAGTTCTCTCTCTTCTGTGGAACAGGATAATCAATTTATCGACTTGGTCTATCGAGCACTGTTGAATGCTCACCATTCTTAGAGGTCTCAGTGTTTTGTTTGAATCCCAGTGTACTTTCAGTGTTATGTATAGCAATTCACTATACTGGGCGGATATTCATGGCAAAACAATGTAATATATGTTTTGGTCGGATTTGCGAGTTTTGTTTAGTGAAAGGCAGAAAGCGCTTACATATTCAAATGACATGTTGCTATCCTTATCAACAGAGTACTTACATTATAATGAAAATTTGGTCCACGAGAAAAAAGAAAATAGTAGCAACCAGTAAGTTAGTAACTGAGGGACCAAGTGTCAGGGGCTCCTGATGTACACGTAAACAAATACAGAATCAAATGTTGCCATAACCAACTTAATTCATTCAATGTTGGGCAGCTTAGACTTAGGAGCTAGTTCTCGATTGATGTTAGTTCTCGTTTATTTTGACCGTTTTTCATTACGTCAATTGTTTGACACTGATGCATAATTAACATTAAAGTGTGAATTTTAGACTCAATATCAGCTTGTCCAATACATGGAACATGGAACCTGTTCTCGCTTGTCCCTAGTGTCACACTGCGGATTTCACTAGGCATACAGAGACTTTGCGTGAGAGCAACTTTAGAGGTTATCTGTGTGGAAATATTTCCAATGATTGTTGGCTAAAAGCTGCTAAATACATTGTTTTTCAAACAAAATTTTGGCTCAGCGTTGGACCAAATCCGTGCAGATAAATAAAGAATTATCTCAGGAGTAAAACAGGAAGATGCCTCTTGATGCTACTGGAATAATCTAAAAAACCACCACAAGAGCTCTTACGGTCCAAACAAGCAGCGAGAAAATCTCATTCCTTCCAACGGAATAGTACGCTAAGCCTGAATGAGAACTGCACTGAGGCTTCTTGATGCCTTTCGAGTAAGCAACAAGCCTTGATGTTAACTGTTAGCTCTTTCTTTGGAACAATTAAGCTGCCTTCATTTTCCTAGATGGTGGTCTCCGAAATAAACTAATGAGATCATCAAGACCCTGATAGAATACACCACCAATAGTTACATATAAATTACCACATACGCAATTTCAAAAGGCCCATGGATCAGAATTGGATATGCAGGTTTGAAGTTGAAAAATGTACAAGGGTTAAGAATTTACCCTTGTTGTAATGACAAGGAAACTGAACAGCACTATCAAGTATGACCCCAAAACTAGCAACAATAGCAGGTCAAAGGTTACACTTGCCACCTGCAATAAACACCAATCATCATTAGCCACAGAAAGCACGGAATAGAGTATCTGCAGTTGTGCACTAAAATTGCAGTGTGTACAACAAAATTGCTATACGTGTGACGTGACACACCTGGTATATATTTAAAGTCGCCTTAGTCGAATCATAAAAGGTAAACAAACCATCCAGAGCCTCATGTTGTACATTCACTTCAACCGTATGCTCTTCCAGTTCCTGCAATCAAGAGTAAACTAGCTAAAAGCCTGATGCAAACAGCATATCAATGCATAGCCTTCTCCTAGAAACATTAAGGTAAGTGCCAAATATTAATGAACCTAGAATCTAACTGAAGCATCCGCAACACTACAAGACAATATACTCTCATAGATTTCATCAGAAACAAGCATTTGACTAGGATATGTTCGAACCCCTTTGCTTTCTTCTCTTTTATGGTTAACTAAGAGGAGAAATTTATAATTATTCTGACCTTGGCCATTTGCCCGTCCTTAAAACTCCTACACATCCTTTCCTTCATTTCTCAGAAAGTCCTAATTCCTAAATAAAGATGCACGTTTAAAGATTAGGATTAAAGAAGCATCTCAGCACATAGGCCACTCACCTTTTTCAGAGCAACAATGAATGGATCACTCTTCGGGAGAAAGGGAGCAACTCGAGGAGTCCGTGACAAAAGGCTCAACCACGAAGATATATAGGATGGATTGATTGCTAGATAGCCGTTCTCTGCAAATATCTGGATATTCTTCCCTTCATGCCCATAAAGATGTCTCTGTTAAATGAGAAACTGCTTTAGACTTCTGGCTTATAAGCTAGAAACTACACATAATAAAAATTGTACACTTCATGCCTTTACACAAAGGAAAGTATTATCAAAATAGTCAACTTTATTTCTACTACACAGGCTGGATCCTACATGACAGGGTCACTGTCCAAGTTGAACTAAACACAGTAGACACAAAAGAGCTTGAGAGTCCAGCTTTTCAACAGCCAAACATAGAGAGGTAGCAAGACCCGTAATATAGATATCTGTACTTGTGTGCCAGGATAGGTATTGATGAATATTGACCACATAGTGCAGGTGGGGTATTTACTACATTTCACTCATCATGAGTACCTTTGGTCTTATTTATCAGTCTTGCTGGAAGTACTTGGAGATAATTTATCTCTTTCGTGCAACGCTATTAATGAATTTCATTCGTTGACCTAATGGAAGCTTATTTCATTTTTGCAGGTTAGTTAACACAAACATTTAGTTTTTATCCTTTTAACATCCGACTATTCCGAAAATCTTAGCAACAAGTTCATTATGCACTAATAACTAGTGTGTCTGCATTTTCTTATTTCTCAATATGGAATACCCTAAAGAGGACAAGCAACACCAGCTAACAATTATTTATCATATTATGCAAACTGTATCCATAATAGAGACAAGTATATCTGAAAATAGGTAGTGCACATAGAGACACCAAAAACTGCAAATAAGGGGAAGCAAAGCTTACCGCAAGACTCTCAGCCACTAACTTGACGCCTTTAACAATTGCAGTTTCACTAACAAAATGCCTGTAATGATCAACAGTTGTAGAGAAGATCATTTTCAACAAATGACCTGTGCTTCATTCAAGAAGTCTGAAGGCTTCAAGTTTGTTTTCATGAGTTTTACCTGCTATCGGACAGACCTCCAAAGTTCTCCAAAAATTCAGGTGCAGAAGGGAGTTCAGAAAAGGTAGCCGCAGTTACTCTGAGCCTTGAAAACTGTTCATGCTCCCAAGCTACCTACAGCAGGTAAACATATTTCAGCAACAGGTCTAAACCAGTGACCTTGAAAGGAAAAGAGTACAAGTAAACGCCAGGTCCCCAAGACTACTATCCTTGAGCTATTGTGTACGCCATGATGTAGAAATAACTTAAACTAGAACTATCATGACAAAATCTTTTTCTACTTAAATCAAAGTTGCTACTAGCATCTACCAGTCTGTTGAGATTGTTTACAGCAGTAAGTCCAAGCAAGCTATGCTGGTAACAGCAATATACTCCTATTATTGGGAAACTTCCAGTGGCACATTCATCTTAATAGTATTCACATAACACTTGCAACCAGAGTGAAAATTCCCGTACATCTATCGAGCCCCGAGAAAGAAAGCAAACACAAATTAACATTCACTTGATAATAACTAGGCATATTAACATGCATTTACTTGTTACATTCAGATGATCTGAATATTCAGTAGTCTTGTCAGGTTAAAGTGATATTTTAGCTAGGCAACTTACTCGAGGATTTGAGATGTTTATCTTCTTGTGCTTCAAGCCAACGTTAATTCCCAATTCCTCAGCAACATCAGAGACACCCTGTAAAAAGATTCCAATATCAGCATAATATATCAACAATTTATAATAATTACATTGCCACCCAATCTAATGCTTACTTTAAAAATTTGCTTAATGTAAGCATTCTCCGGAGGCTTTGACACATGAAGCCATAATTCATTGTCTGGTGAACCGATACTATTCAAACAAATAGCATAATCAATACTCTCGCGCAAACGTTGATCCAAGCTCCGAAGCCACTGCATGAAGTTGGGTACCACACAGACTAAGTGTTCCGATCATTATGAATGGTTTTATACCAAAAACAAGAGAGTAGAAATACAAATACACGTTGACAAGCAAGAGGGTAATCCACAAGGTAGAGCATAGCACCTTGTGAGTTCCGTTATAGTTGTAAGGTCCACCTGATGTTAGCCCAAAAAGTAAATTGTACCTTCCCCTTGTCTTGGGGTTTGAATACAGAGCAGAAAAAAGTCGAGCAATTTCCAGAAGTGCAACAACACCACTTCCATTACTATCACTGCCCACTGACAAAGCCTGTAAACATAAAGCTAATTAGGTTTTAACCAAGACATCCAATGTAAAATCACCTGATATGATATATGATTAATATAATTACATACTGGAGCAGCCCCAAATGTATCATATGATGCCACTATAGCAATTGTTGGTATTTGGGTTGAATCTCCATCCCCCTTCAATCCTGGCAACCATCCCTGTAGCACCAAGAAGAAATAATGAATGATGTAACTAGACTACATAAGCTGTAGTCACTGGACCATGATAGTCTAGTGAATGTGGAAAGCCTGAATAATCTTAAATCAAACTTAACTAACATGCCTCAGTTTCTTGATGCTCCATAGGAAGCAGTAGCATAAAGAAAATTAAGTTTTACATGCATTTGTGAACCAAGTATATTCCCGCCGAGGGCAGGGTCTAGGGAGGTCCAGATGAACACATCCTTACCCCTAGCTAGTTGCCTCATAGAGGTTGTTTTCGTTCCAGAAAATAGTCAAAAAACAACAATTAATGAGTTCCAGCGAAAGATAATTGTTATGATTTAACTGAATGAGGGCATCAAGACTAGAGATGGTAGTGGCTCCTCATCCATTTGAGCAGATCAGGAAGATACAAGACCCAAGGGATCTGGGTCAGACCTTGATCTATAGAAATATAAATGGATCAGTCTGGATCCAAAGTTCTCAGACGCAAACCAGTTCCAAACATTGCCCACAAACCCATTTATCCATTTAAGCAGATCAGGAAGATCCAAGACCCAAGGGATCTGGGTCAGACCTTGATCTATAGAAATTTAAATGAATCAGTCTGGATCCAAAGTTCTCAGACGCAAACCAGTTCCAAACATAAACCACAAACCCATTGAATAAAATTACTGATAATCTACCGATGTTGTTTTATATACAAAGATAAACTTAAGTTTTTTTTTATTTATAGTTATTTGGGTATGTCTATGGCTATATGCGTAATTAAATTATGATACCATGTATTGTTAATTACTGAGTTCATTACTTTTAATTCATAATAAGTAAATACAAAACTCTATAGATAATCATTAGTGAATTCATAGATCTGAGTCTCGATCCAACACTTTCTAACCTAACGACCCTAGATTAGTTCTGAATTCTTGCCTACTGATTCATTTCAGTTATGGATCTTGGGGAACCTAGTCCAGACCCAACTCATTGCCGCCCTACTCTAGGTGGAGAACAGAAGAATTAGTTATCAAGAAAATTACCTGAATGTTTGTGATGCTTGGAGAAGCGACCTTCTTAGCTTCTGGTGCTGAGACAACAAGCTTGTACCTGTAATAATATGTCGGGAAACACAAAGAAAAAAGAGAAATGAGATGAGAACATGACAGCACTCTGCAAGACAAGTGAGACATAATAGCATAACCAAAGCCTGAGTTAATATCAAACATTCAAAGAGAGTCAAAGAAGAAAACCAGAGAGCTGTTAATACAACTGTGCTATAAAGTAGCCAGGAAGTTCTTGTAGATGACATAAACCAAACCAAACAATCCAATATCGACACATCCTTACTGAGTGGGCGAATCCAATAAACAAAGAAATAGAAGAGCCGGCCAGATTTCTTTTATTAGATAAAAGAAATCTGTATTAATTTTGTTGCTAAAACAGAAGAACTTGCCAGATTCAATCTACAAGAGCAACAATTATTTTTGGAGTACCTAGGAATGGTTCTTCTAGGTGACCGAAAGCCCAACAAACAGTCAAAGCGGCCACAGCTTTACTGAATTATAAATCTATTGCACAAAGACCACCAAGGTTCCAGTGATGAAGGTCACCTCAAAAGGCAGCCGGACCACATATTTCAAGATAAATATACAACACAAAGTAAAACCACTAACCCGCCAGTTGTAGCAGTTGCAGGCTGACCAGTAGCATCATTTCGTTTGACATCAGCTAGTACATCCTTGATGTTCTCATCTTCAAAGGCAAAGTAAACAGGATACTGTCACCCAAAAAAAAACAAAAAAAAAAAACAGTAAGCACAAAGAGAATTGGAAGAAGCCGACACCAAAAAGAATCCACTCCCCCCCCCCCCAACCCAAGAAAAAAAAAACGAGAATTCCTTAGCACTCGCTTTGCAATAACTTCTACGGTGTTGGTACTACTGTCAGCGAAGAAGCTATCTATAAGGGAAATTTATAACTAGTTTCTGTGAATCAAGAAATAACAGGATAACTTCCCATTTAAGAGATTTCCCTTGAATTACTTGGAACTGTTTAACGGTGTTTTACTGAATCTTGTATCACCAACATAACCAGTTTTAAGAAAAGGCATCAAGTCATTCAGGCTACAGAAGCCTTGGCACCAAGTGCATGGTGAAGATGCATACCAAAGTAAGGATCTTGGTTAGAAAAATATATATACATCCATATGGCACAGTGCCAAGGGTTATGGAACAAGCTATAAGAAAATTTTCACATAATTTTGCTGCAATAGTGCAATACAATGTCATATATTATCATAACTTTTGAAATTCATAACATAGCCACAGTAACTAAAATAGACACCCCAGAGCACATGGCGTCTTGTGTCTTGATCGCCTTGACTGCACCTCATGAGCATCGCCTCACACAGAGCCATAAAGTGGATTACTCTTTTGTGGAAGGCGTTTGAGGTGCGGCTTCTATATTCCTAATAACCCGGTAAACAATAGCTTTACAACATCAGAACTTAATTGTATAGTAATACGTGTATTGGATGTCTCCACATATATCACATGGTACGACATCAAAAGTAGGACTGTAATGAAATTTCTGACCGTAGATGCATATATCTGGAATGGGTATTCAAGGGTCTTGTAATGAGTAAAGCCCTTGATTTCGAGCTGGAAAATAGTGACCAGTTTCCAGAGACAGACAAGCCCACCCAGCAGATTCCGTCCTTCAGTGACAAAATTCCGCAACATTTCGTCCCTCCTTTCCATCAACTGATTCTCCAGCTCTAATTTCCAGGTCTACAAGTTTTCAACTCAACACCCCTATGGATGTACTCTCCAAAAGTTGAAAAGATTTGGGTCACTAACTTATGGCTTGGATCATGTATTCACGTGCCATGGGCATCCACAACAAAAATCAATAGCAATAAGGTGGCAAGGGTCGAACCATGGGTTCAAGTGGGAGTGGCAATCGCAGTATTCAGTGGCTAGCATGTAGCAAGAGCAGTATTCAGTAGCTTTACAAGTAACATAACAAGCAATTACTTGATCAAAATCACTTCTGAAAAAGAAAATTCTTAAGATTCCATAGTATGAGCAAATGCAAAGATAAAGAAACAAAAGAATAGTCCATCATTATGACTAGTGTGTTGCAAATCCAACATTTAAACTAGATATGATGATCTTTCTCTTCTCTATTCATCAAAGGGTTATAGGGTCCATGATAGGCTTGGGCGGGCGTTTTATGAGTCACCAAATTAAGGGTCAGAACGCCAAAAGCATAGGTGAAGTCGGAGTTCGGGTACTCGGATGACCTTCACAAGGCACCACGGGTCCTCTAAGGTCACGATAAATACCCCGGAGAAGTTTGAGCAAAAATGACAACCGTACCACAGGAAGCCAAAAATCGAAGGCTATAATTCACCTTTTTTGGGGTTCCGGGAGGCCCCGAAACGAAAGTGGATATTTTCGCACCACATCGCACGGGACACCGCTAGAGGACATGAGAGGCTCCCGGGGTCGGTTATCGGGTCCCAAATAGGCTTGGATCGGCGTTTTATGGGATACCAAACTAAGGGCTGAAACACTGAAAACATGGGTTAAGCCGAATTCGGGGACTCGGAAGACATTCCCAGGGCACCGAGGGTCCTCTAGGATCACGATAGACCCCTGGAGAAGTTTTGGCGAAAATGACAATCGGGCCTCAGAAAGCCGAAAATCGAAGGTTATAATCCACGTTTTTCGGGTTTCCGTGAGACCCGGGAACAAAGTTGGATATTTTCGCACCACATCGCACGGGATACACTTAGGGGACATAGGAGGACCCCTGGGTTGGTTATCGAGTCCCTAGAAGGCTTGAATGGGCGTTTTACAAGACACCACTCTAAGGGTCGGCACGCCGAAAGCATGAGTGAAGTCGGAGTTCGGGGACCCAGATGACCTTCCGGGCGCATCGAGGGTCCTCTTGGGTCACGATGAAGCCCTAGAGAAGGTCGGCCAAAAATATCAACGGGCCCGGGAAACCAAAACTCGAAGTCTATAATCCATGGTTTTTGGGCACCGAGCATGGCCCCTCGCCATCCCGTGCCACAAAAACTTCCCCCAATCCCTCTCTACTATGATAGTGAGGTCTCGTAATTTTTCCGAACTTTTTTTGAAGTGGTTTTTATTTTTTTCTTATTTTTCTGGGTATTTTGTAATTAAAAGTTAAATAAAATAGCTACCATGTGTGGAAAATTAAATAAATAAATAAATAAAATTCTTAACTTAATAATATACATGAAAAGTTTGGGGTGGAAGTTTTGGAAAATAAATCTCCAAATTCTCAAACACCCAAGTAGTGCCATGTCCACTCCTTTAAGAACCACTGAACCTCTAATTTCGAGGCCTACAAGTTTCCAACTCAACCACTTGATGGATATACTCTCCAAAAGTTGAATAGATTTGGGTTACTAACTTATGGCTTGGATCATGTATTCACGTGCCATGGGCATCCACAACAAAAATCAATATTAATAAGGTAACAAGGGTCGAACGCTGGGTTCATGTGGGAGTGGCAATAGCAGTATTCAGTGGCAAGCATTTAGCAAGAGCAATAGCTTTACAGGTAACATAACAACAAGCAATTACTTGATCAAAATCACTTCTGAGAATGAGTTTTCTTAAGATTCCATAGTATGAGTAAATGCAAAGTTAAAGAACAAAAGAAGAGTAGTCCATCATCATGACTAGTGTGGTGCATATACAACATATACATTATAATCTTTCTCTTCTCTATTCATCAAGAGGTTATCGGGTCCCTGATAGGCTTGGACCGACGTTTTATGGGACACCAAACTAAGGGCCAGAACACCGAAAGAATGGGTGAAGCCGGAGTTTGGGGACACAGATGACCTTTCCGAGGCACCAGGGGTCCTTTACGGTCACGATAGATCCCCCGGAGAAGTTTGGGAAAAAATGACAATCGGGCCCTAGGAAGAGGAAAATCAAAAGGCTATAATCCACGTTTTTTTTGGGCTCCAAGAGGCCCTGGAACGAAGGTGGATATTTTATTATTTTCGCACCACATCGCACGGGACACCCCTACAGGACATGGGAGGCTCCCGTGATCGGTTATCGGGTCCCTGTTAGACTTGGATGGGCGTTTTATGGGACACCAAACTATAGGCCGAAACACTAAAAACATGGGTGAAGCCGGAGTTCGGGAACCTAGATGACATTCCCAAGGCAGCGGGAGTCCTCTAAGGACACGATAGACCCCCCGGAGAAATTTGGGAAAAAATGACAATCGGGCCTTAGAAAGCCGAGAATCGAAGGCTATCCACGTTATTGGGGGTTCCGGGAGGCCCGGAAACGAAGTTTGATATTTTAGCACCACATCGCACGGGATACACTTAGGGGACATGGGAGGCCCCCGGGTTGGTTAACGGGCCCGTAGAAGGCTTCAATTGGTGTTTTACAGGACACTATTGTAAGGGCTAGAACGCCGAAAGCATGGGTAAGTCGGAGTTCAGGGACCCGGATGACCTTTTTAGGGCATCACGGGTCCTCTAAAGTCACGATAGATCCCCCGGAGAAGTTCGGGCAAAAATGACAATCGGGCCACAAGAAGCCGAAAATCGAAGGCTATATAATTCACGTGTTTTGGGGTTCCGGGAGGCCTCAGAACGAAGGTGGATATTTTCGCACCACATTGCATGGGACACCACTAGAGGACATGGGAGGCTCACGGGGTCGGTTATCGAGTCCCTGATAGGCTTGGATGGTTGTTTTATGGGGCACCAAACTAAGGGCCAAAACACTGAAAACATGGGTGAAGCCGAAGTTCGGGGACTCGGATGACATTCCCAGGGATTCGAGGGTCCTCTAAGGTCACGATAGACCCCTCGGAGAAGTTTGGGCAAAAATGACAATCGGGCCTCAGAAAGCCGAAAAATCGAAAATCGAAGGCTATAATCCACGTTTTCAGGGTTCCAGGAGGCCCGGGAACAAAGTTCGATATTTTTGCACCACATCGCACAGGATACACTTAGGGGGTGTGGGACGCCCCACGGGTTGGTTATTAGGTCCCTAGAAGGCTTGAATGGGCGTTTTACTGGACACCGCTCTAAGCGCCGGCAGGCCAACAGCATGGGTGAAATCGGAGTTCGGGGACCCGGATCACCTTCCGGGGCCACCGAGGGTCCTCTTGGGTCACAATGGAACCCCTAGAGAAGGTTGGGAAAATATATCAATGGGGCCGAGGAAGCCAAAAATCTGGGCACAGAGCATGGCGCCTACCATCCCGTGCCACCAATCCTTCCCCCAATCTCTCGCTACTATGATAGTGAGGTCTCATAATTTTTCTCTTTTTTTTAAGTGATTGCTATATTTTTTCCCTATTTTTCTGGGTATTTTGTAATTAAAAATTAAATAAAATAGTTGCCTTGTGTGGAAAGTTTAATTTAAAAAAAAAAATGCTTTTCTATAAGTTAATAATATACTTGAAAAGTTTGAGGCGGAAATTCTGGAAAATAAATCTCCAAATTCTCAAACACCCAAGTATGAAAGCTATGCACGGGGCATGTTCACTCCTGCCAGAAACCACTAAACCTCTAATTTCCAGGTCTACAAGTTTCCAACCAAAGCCCTAGATCAACGTATTAAAAGGCGCGAGGCGCAATAAGGTGATAGAGGTCCATTGAGCCTAGGCGCAACGCGAAGGCGCGCGCCTCAGTGAGGTGAGGCGCACTAGTGTATGACAGAAAAAATGCTATAAAATGAACGTTATTTTCATCAAAATCTATCTCACGTGCGCCTCTGTGCTCCTCAGTGAAATCGCCTCGCCTCACCCTCAAAAAGCGATGGGCTGTTGCGCCTCACGCCTAGGCGCGCCTCAACAAAAATACACTGCCCTAGATGGATATACTCTCCAAAAGTTGAATAGATTTGGGATACTAACTTATGGCTTGGATCATGTATTCACGTACCATGGGCATCCACAACAAAAATCAATAGCAATAAGGTGGCAAGGGTCGAACCCTGGGTTATGTGGCCATGTGGGAGTAGCAATAGTAGGATTCGGTGGCTAGCATGTAGCAAGAGCAGTAGCTTACTGGTAAACATAACAACAAGCAATTACTTGATCAAAATCACTTCTGAAAAAAAAATTTCTTAAGATTCCATAGTACGAGCAAATGCAAAGTTAAAGAAAAAAATGAAGAGTAGTCCATCATCATGACTAGTGTGTTGCAAATGGAATACAATTATTCGTGATAATCTTTCTCTTCTCTTCCCTTTTTTCTTTTTCTCTTTTTTATTATCTCCTTTCAATTTGACTTATATAAACATGTTAGTCTTCAATAGAACAGAATTCTTAATTTTTGAGTAAACACTAACATATCAATAAGGGGTTATAAACTTATATTAGTATCATAAGCATGACAATAATGATGGCCATTGTTCCACTCACAGGTACATTGGCATGCACTAGTAGTCTTTCCAGTTGCACCAATTTGTCTCTTATTGCTTCTCTAGAATTGTGATCATCATCTTCTTTGCTGTCTCTTTTGTCAGAACTGAAAACCCGAGGAAGCAAAAATAACAGCCCTCCAAGTGTCTGTTTTCGGTCAATGCAATCTACAATTAGAAGGGAAAAAAATTAAAAAACAAAGAGCATTGATAAGAAAAGGTTTCCAATTTAACAAAACAGAAAACAAGAGAAGCTGCATAGGAATGGGACTGGTGGAAGGTAAAAGTATAGGTAAATGCAGGACTTTAAACCACCTCCAAGCAGATCAGCATTGATTAGTTTAAGAATCTACAATACAGTCTCATTCAAGAATGAAACTAAAACTTAATTGCAGGAAAGAGAGGGGCAGTCTTGAATATCTTCTCTTTAGACATTGATGCGGATGCCCACTGAGAAATTTAAGCTTCTACTAATTGCTACATATAAAGTTAGCTCACCTTCTATCCGGATCTAATGATCACAGTCAGACAACTGATCAGCTGAAAGCTTACGTATGTACTCCCTCCGTTCCAAATGTCTTTTCAAATATTAGGAAAGAGGGGGGAAAACATCATTTATATTGGGTCTTCCATCCTTTCACCCAATCAAATGCTAATTCGCAAGCTTAATGTAGAAATTTGACAATACTTTTGGGACATCCCTAAAAGGAAATTTGACAAAACAAACGGGATGTAGGGAGTATAACCAAGGTCTTGACCTTAACCACCTCGAGTCCACAGAAAAACAAGAGATCGCATATGTAGAGTTTAAGTTTCACATGGACGATCTTCAGTAGTACATCACAGATCATTAAATCTAAGTCCAGCTACATCACAATCTATTAATTGAAAATTGAGGCTCACTATAGCAATATTGTCACTTTCCATGTAACAAAGCCCACTAATTTGACTTCTCATCACTGATACTTAGCTTGCCAAATTGCACAATGCAAAGTAAAACCAGTGATTACAAATGTGGCAAGGTGGAAAATCTTGTTCTAACCAGGGAGAAACTTTCATCCAATTTGGCATTCATATCACACCAAAAGTTTTTAGTAAATCTTTTTCTAACACGAAAACAAAGAAGGAACTTGTTCAATGTTTTCTTTTATTTCTTCCTTGGGGGTGGCGGGTGGGTATTTATCTTAATAGCACTTTGATTGCGGCAATATCGACATGTCGACTAAGATGCAAGAGTTTCATATTCTATTAGCATTATGAAAGCCGCTTGCAAACTTGCCATTATTGAAAAACGAAAGAATTATATTCTGAACATGAGGGAGATACAGAAAAAAAAAAAAAAAAAAAAAAAAAAAAAAAAAAAAAAACAGAAAATTATGGACTGTAGGGATGTCAAAATGTACACAAACTTGCACTAACTAGTATTGAGGCTAATCCCCTATCAAAGTTTTAAGTTAATTAAGGGTGCCACAGTGCTACACTGCTACTCACCAAGGATGCCACAAATTTAGAGAAATGGCCCATATTTACTGAATCTCAACATCATATATAAAATCCTTGATTATTGATTATGCACCAGGATCTCATCACATGACTTGATACAAGCTACAAATCTTTTGGTTTGGATGATAACTGAACAAGGACAGAGCTATACTAACCCACAAGCTCAAAACCATACAGGATTATATTTTCTGCTCCATTGCAGTCATTCATGAAGCATATGTAGATTAAATTTGTAGGTTGTCCACCGATTCTTATTTCTTGGCAAGGGAATACAGAAGGAATACAGAAGCTATACAGTTCTACTCTCTTATTAGCAAATCCACAAAGTAACCATATCCCCTCAAAATCTGCGACCATATTGCCAAGGAACACCTCGTTTAACACACTAGAACCGAAGGGAAAACACCTTCTTCTACATATAACTGAGGGCAGTCTGCAGTGCACAAACAAGCAGCCAACACAACTAACATTCCCTTGGAACCATTTTTTGAATCCAAAGGCCGAGTACAACAATTTTTTATTTTACGAAGTAAACTACCCCACTCAGACCTAGCGGTATATAGGACTTTGCGTAACCCTGGGTGAGTGAGATTTACTAAAAAGTATTTTCAAATCCTAAAGCAAAATTCAGCAGTTCAGACATCAGAATGTTGGCACCCATGAAATACATCAACTCCCTCGGGCTTTTCAGAAACAAGGACTTGCAACCTTATATATGATGTTGGATAGTTAACAATGCAATAAGTGTTACACAGGTTTTGCTTCATTGGCCTGAACTGTAAATAGACTCCCTTTGAGGACTCCTTGTCCTCTTAGGTTGTACTTTTATTGATATTAATAATACTTTTTCCTTATCAAAAAATAATTAAGGAAATGAGGATCTAGAATTCTAGATTAGGTACATTCCTCATCAAGGATTCAAGATCTACATATAAGCTTTTATTAGCTCAATATAGGAAGCAGGAAACACAGTTCTATACATTTACAAGTTACAGCACTGCAACACAGCTGTATAAGTATAACATGAAACTTCTATGTTTACAAGTTACAACAATGCGAGAAAGTGTCTTAAGCTTGATTTATCATTTGATGGCTTGGTCATGGTCTCAAGCACAGTCATGAGTCAACAGCGTGACAGAAGCAAATCAGCGATAACACAATAAATAGCACACTAATTCTTACAACAAATGGCTATATAAAGAACATAGAACTACTACAAACCAAGATAAGATGCTCAAATCTTTCCATCTTAGAAAAGAAAGAGAAGTTCTCAAGCAAAGTGCCTAATCTCGTCTTAACTAAACCATGCATTACAGGCTGATTTGGCTTCACACATTATATTTTGCCAACCCTTCATGTCCCAATTCCCAAATAAAACAAAAACGGATGATCATTTCTTCTTCCTCTTTTCTTCCTTTTTTGAGCTGAAAAAAGTTGCTCAAGCTAAGTATCTGGTCTAATCTACCCCACTAAGCCACAGACAGGTTCAGTGGGAGTGCACCAGCATGTTAACTATTGGCTCCAATGCAACATGGCAACTTCATTCAACACTAATTCCACAACTATATTAGCTACTTTCTTAGCAAAATTACTATAACAATCCACATGTAGTCAATCCTCCTACCAATATAAAAAGGAAATGCAGATTGAAATCAACCCCTCCACATCAATTCACAACCTAGTCAAGAACTATAAACTGTTTAGCCCATTTCACAGTTAAATAAACAAATGTCGAAATCCGATTCTTTCAACGAAAATGTCGAGAGATACCACCTCGAATACTGGCAACATCTTCATTAAACACTAACTCCCTAACTATTTTAACTCTTTCTAAGCAATTTAAAATCTACATCTCCATGCCACCACATTATTTCAACTAGCTACTCAAAACCAGCAACATTTATGTCATTATCACAGCTAAATCAAACCAAACAACACAAAATAATTAACTTTAGCAAATGGATAGAGATTTTAACCTTGCATAGTCTTAGCGACTTACTATAACAGCAATTAAACCAGAATAAAATCCCCAGCACCACATTAATTCATTAACAACTCAATAAGTCACAACATTCAGCCGAAGTTCACAGCTAAATCAAACAAACGTCACCAAATTCGATTGAATTTCAGCAAATGAATAGAGACTAAAACCTTGAATAATCCACACATCTAGCTCATGTTCGCAGTGAACATCAAAAAAATGTCACACAATCGAATTTACATTAAGCCACAGATAGGCTCAATAGCAAATTAGCAATGCAACAGCATCATAAATATTTGCTCTAGTGCGATCCCAATCTTACTATTTCATTTAACACTAAACACTCCCAACTATATTAGCTTATTCTCAACTGCATTAATCTTAGCAACTTACTATAACAGCAACTTAACCAGAATAGAATCCACAACATCACATTAATTCACCAGCAACTTGAGAACTCGCAACTTTCAGCTCAATTTCACAGCTAAATCAAACAAAACATCACATAATCCGAATCAATTTCAGCAATTGCAGAAAGTTTGAACCTTGAATAATCAAGACATCTAGCTCATTTTCGCAGTAAACATCAAACAAAACGTCAGAAAATTCGATTCAATTTAATCAAAACTGAGAAAAGGAGAGAGAGAATAAAACCTTGAATAATTGACACATCTAAATCGCGAACCGGAACAATAACAACAGTTCTCGAAAGATCGGCATTATTGGAGGAAAGAGAAGAACCAGCGTGATGATTAAGAGTAGCGAGACGAGATCCAAACGGAACTCCAGCAAGATCGTACTGAATCAAACGATAAACATCGACAGCAGTTGCAGCATCACCGAGCTCAACGCAAGCGAAGAGAACGAAAAAGAGTGCAATCACTGAGTACAGTGATGAGCCGAAAACTTGCAGTTTGGAGTCTCTTCGAGTCTCCGCCATTGTTGAGACTTTGAGAGGAGAGAGAAAACTAGGGTTTCTGGTGGTTTGGTGAACGGTGATGGTGATGGTGATTTGATCTGAGATTGAGTTGCAGAGTAGTGGAAATTAAAAATGTAAGGGTAGTTGAAGTAGAACCCTTCTTCCCTCCCTCTGTAGAATCTGGCAGAGGTTTTAGATTAAAGAACTACTTGTATTTTTCAGGTATAATGATATGATATAATGGGCTGTTTTTTTGGTTGTTTTTTTTTTTGTGGTTTTTTTTACTTTTTTTTAAACTTTTGTATTGGATTTTTTTTTTTTTTTTAATAGGCAAGGAAGCTGGGCTCTTTGGCCCATTACATCATTTGGGGAGGGAGATGGCCTAAGGCCCATACCACAAATACCACCCTCAACTCTAAAGTTGAGGAGAATGAGACTTAAACCCTAAGAGCTCAACCAAATAAGCTCCCCACTTTTGCTCAAACTTTTGTATTGGATGTTCATGTGGATGTGGTCCTCTAGTAACTTTAATTTTTGTCTTGCTATTTTTATCTAGCTAATAATTCAGTGAAAGATGTTCCACTTCCTATGGTTGTTCTTCCTCTAGGATTTTATTTTTATTAAAATCCTGCCTTTATTGAATTATGATAAATAATAAAATCACAATTTTGCGGGTAATTCTTATAGCTTAGATTGAGAGATTTGGAATCTAAATATAGATTGCAATACTAGTTTGTCCAGATATTTTACAATCCGAACTTATCAATATCTTCAAAAAAAAAAACTTTTTGAATGGTAAGCCAATAATTATTCATCTCGCGCAATAAGATTATCGTAATAAACTTGTATTAGTCCAAAATTCAACTTTCAAGTAAAGTCAAGGAACGAGTTCATAACTCCAAAATACACAGGCATGGGCAATGAAACACAAATCTATATGTATGAAGCTCTTGCTCGTTTTGAAAAATTATGAGTCTTATCAAGGTGAAGGTGCAGCAAAACTGTAGTCATTTAAATTACAAAGAGAAATTATTCCCTTTTTTTCTTCTTTTATTGGGAGGGGGGTGTATTATGTATATTACAATACATTAACCTAAGGTGGAATAAGTGAAGCTATAATTGAATCTTATATACTAGCATAAAAGGAGTACATCCATAGGACTTGGAGTGAAGCTTGGCAGGTGGTTAAACTAACAAAAATTTCTCTGAAACCGAAATTTCTATATCGGCAGGCAACCCTTCCCAAGTTCCCATGGTGATCAACTCTAGCACTCCGATAGCAAAACTTCAACCCTGATATCCATGGCAAGAGATAAGAGCTCAGTCTTCTGAGCTTTCCTCATCATCTAGAAAGATGAATCTCAAGTCCTCGTTGTCCCTATAGACTTGAACGAGACAAGCAGCTTTGTATGCAAACAGTCCCAACATTGCAGGCACAATCTAACAATGAATCAGAAGAACCCCAAGTTAAGACCATATACTAAAGTTAACCTTCCAGTAAAATTACTTTTCAAAGAGTTCTAACCTGGAAATCGAAGAGTTCACTAGCAAAGTTCCGGTGAAGCAGGACCCACAATCCATATAATGTTGCTGGGATTACAAGCCTTGGAGATGAAAGAGCAATCCCAGCACCCTTGACTGATCTTTCAACTAGGTTCTCCAAATCCTCACTTCGTATTCCAATCCTGTTTTATGAGGGGAAGGAGATTAGATGACTAAGAGATCTGAAAGGTGAAATTTAGTAAACACAGAGGAAACTTTGAGGATGTACTTCTTTTGTTTCTTTTGCAAGAATATCTGTGGAACTGAATCCTTGGACATGTTATCTGCATGCTGGCATAAGAGCTGCAGATACAAGCAACTACAATAAAGACTCATACATTAGTATCCATAGCACAAAGATTCTGCTCAAACTTAATGAAACTGGAGAAATTTCAAGTTCACAAACACCAATGAGTTGTAGATATTCCAAACACAAAAAAGCATTGCCACTCAACGCTCTTTCAATTCAGAGCACACCTCGGAATATGTGACAATTTAAGGGATACAAGTTGATACACCTATCATAATATGTACTATAAAACTTGAAATCAAACATTAGTACATTACTATGGGGTTTCAGTATTCCCAACTAACCTGAATCCGACTCCTGAAGCATAGCTCACTGCTGCCTAGCAACAGGCAAAGAAATGACGTGAGCTCCACAGAAGCACATTTCGAGATTCAATCAACTTCATGTGCTAACTAGAGATTTGGTAATAATTACTTCTCATACCAGACCATCCGACTGAAATACAAATATGGATTGTGGTGTTTTTTTCAATAATTACAAGCCCAATTTCATAATAAAAAAAATTAGACGAGTGTGAAGCTCAAAATACCTAAAGATGTGGTCATTATCGTGTAAAATAAACACCATCTATACCCAATAAAATTGATGTTAACTATCACAGGCTTTCCACAAAATTTCGCTGTAGAAAGGTCAAATTTTATCTAAAGGGAAAATCTCCACATACTTATAGGCAGCAATTTTCGGCGGATAATGATATTTGCTTCAAGATTTTGCTAGTCAAGGCCGATGATGATCTCAAAGTGTTAAAGCCAACTAAAAATTTTATATTACCATATTTACCAATGGCCTGATTAAACAATCATAAATTTCATTGATTAATTGCACCAACAAGTATGACATAAGCTAGATAAGCGAAACATTATATAGTTGGTTAAAAAGACTGAATGCCAGAAACAATGCTGTTAATTTTTTCATCCTTCGGAGTTCATTGGTTGAAGCATGCACTCATTACATAACTTCAAGCATCTGCATGAATAACATAGTAATTGAGAACAGTAGCTCTATATAATATTTTCTCTGTTTTATTAGCTTTACCTGCATTGACAATGTTAATAAGCAATAGCCAGTACATGCAGCTCCTACCCCCAGAGTCATGAACAGCAGTTCCCTCTTAAGCTGGAAAAACAATCCACTAATATCAGTAACATTTTTAACGAACATAACAGTAGGTTTTGGCAGTGATCAAGGAAAAGGCAAAACAACTGCAAGGACAAGTACAATTTAAGGATGTCCTGATCCTGATTGACACCATTGCTCAACACTGCTGCAGCATAGTAAGGAGAATACAAGCGAGAGAGGCAGTGAGTTGAAACTATGTCTAAGGAAGCAACATAAAGAGCAAAGCATCGTTAACTATGGCCAGACAGGATTTCCCCCCCACAGTTTTGAGGATGGCATAGTGTTATAATGTCTGCACTATTCGGGGCACCGGAGGTCCTCTAGGGTCGGGATAGACTGCCCGGAGAAGTTTGGGAAAAAATGACAATCGGGCCCCAGCACGCTGAAAATTGAAGGCTATAATTCACTGTTTTTGGCCTTCCGGGAGGCCCTGGAACGAAGGTGGATATTTTTGCACCACATCGCACAGGACATCCATAAGGGCATGGGAGGTCCCCGGAGAAGGTTATCGAGCCCCTGGTAGGCTTCCCTGGACAGAACACCCACTATAAGGAACCGGGACACCACCAAAAGCATTGGTTAAATCGAAGTTCAGTGACCCGGATGAACTTCCTTGGGCACCGGAGGTCCTCTAGGGTCAGGATAGACCCCCCCGGAAAAATTTGGGCAAGAATGACAACCGGGCCCCGGGATGCGGAAAAATGAAGCTGTGTAATCCACAGTTTTTGGGCTTCTGGGAGGCCCCGGAACGAAAGTTTATATTTTCGCACCACATCGCACGTAACACCACTAGGAGACGCGGGAGGCCCTTGGAGTCGGTCTTCGGGTCTCTGGTAGGCTTGGACGGCTGTTTTACGGGACACTGGCTCTAAGGGCCGGAACACCGAAAGCATGAGTGAAATTGGAGTTAGGGAACCCACATGACCTTCCCGAGGAACCAAAGTTTCAATTGGGTCACAATGGACCCCCCGAAGAAGGTCCTTGATCAAAAAAGATGGACATATTTTAAAAGACATCGGAATGAAAACAATAGCATTACAGCTTCATAATACATAACAAATCTCATCATGATATCAAAAGATAAGTAGGTCACGGGACTTACAGCTTCATATTTAAGCAATTCGATTCTTTTTCTTCTTTCTCTATCATCCTGCAGCTCCTGATATGAGATGTTGAATCAATAAGTTCTTCATATGCCCCCAAAAAGTGCAAAAGTCTACAAGAGAGCTGAGGAAGAAGGAAAGCCTTAGACCAAGCTTGTAATATGTGATCAAGTCAGACCTTAAGCCTTTGCTTCTTGTTAATGGGTGCAGATGTTTCACCTAGCAGCCATTCTTGAGTTTTTGTCAATTTTAAGAAGCCTCCCTCAGGTTCATCACTCGAGGCCTGTGCAAGTTTAGAGCATTTGAAAAGTAAAAGACACAGGTAATCAACTTTTAATAACAAACAGATAAGCTTCAAGACCCAGATAACAACATCAAATATTGGTGCAAAGAGTGAAACAACTACAGTCATACCACAACCATATATCATGATGATTATTTTTCCAAGGAATTTCTATTGTTATTGAACCTGATCGATCACCTCACATCACTAGTAGGCACAAATGGCAATGTCAAAAGTGTAATACCTCCTCAGTTGGTTGGGAACTGTCAGCCACTTCCCTAACTTCTGCATCATTAAAGCTCATTGTCCTCCTAGCGAAAATAATATCAGAATATCTTGTTACAAGATCCCCATGTAATTGTCTATCTCGAAAAAAATCTTCTAAAACGACATCTTCTGCACGTTCATTGGCTGGAAACCAAGATAGATAACAAGCGAATAAGCATTTAGCAACAAGTTAGCAGATTTATGCACTTTATACTTCATGCTTATCAAACTACTATCATCATTTATAATGGGAGATTAATGTGCTTGCTTGTGACAACCTCACAAGTCTCTATATGAGATTTTTAGCATAATCATTGGTCAAATCATGAAGGGAAGCACACCAGAGGACAAAATTTAATGTGTTAATGATGGAAGAAAGATAAACAACAGATCCTGGGGGTCAACAAAAGCAATCAAGTTCGGTTGGAAATACTGAAATATTTTGGGATGAAATGTAGGGGAGGGGAGCCATATATGTTGCGAGTTGCAAATTGATCCACCTTATTGCAGTTGTTTTGGCTTGCAAGACCAGTCTTATAATCTGGCTCAATTCCAAACTTGATCTACCTTATGCCAAAGAGCTATTGTCAAAGAAAGGTCAGATGGATTTCTATAAATTTCACAGAAGCTCTTTGCGTAATCTGGGTATTAGGGTATAGTACGTAGCAGAAATTGAAAAACTTAATGGCAGAAAGAAATATTCAGATTGTATTGACGGGTTCACGGTACAGAAGTAAATCTTTAAGATCAATGAAAACAAAAGGAAACAGGAGAAAGTCAGACAGTCTCATAATGTCTAGTACAAACAACATAAGAACTAGTCTGACATTATAGATTGTAAAGATTGAATTTTTCATAGAAAAAAAAAAGGTGAAATCTATCTAATGCACAGATTTATCTGATAGTACTGTTTTCATATTCAACACTGAATATGCACTGATATGGTGGACATATTTAAAATAAATAAATAAAATAAAATAAAGCCAGGGTTACTGATACTTAATCTAGAAATCATTCTTCCCACCAATTACAATAGTATCATATGATAGTGCAAGCCAAATATGGGAACCTGAACATGATATTCAGTCTTGAATAGAGTATAAAGCCATACTGAAAAGCGATGTTGCCAATCGAACAGTGTAATAAACAGTACATAAGATACAAAGATGCGAAGTTTGAAGAGCTCAATTAGCTATCTCCTGTATCCTAGGATGGGCATAAAACGAGACGAATATACAAGAACATAATGCTTTTCTTCTCCAAACATCGTCTCCCCAAAATTTTACTCGATAGGCCTCCATTTCAGAAGGATTGTGTCATGTGTGGCTCTAAAACATTGTCGAGTCAGGCAGTGGATAGAAACACAACAGTTAGAACAAACATTTTTATGGAACATTGATACAATATAGATCAAACCCAATGATCCGGTGCGCCATAAATGCTGACCTCTAAGACCAACTGGACGATGAATTATGGAAACTAGTGGCTCATGAGTCATGAGTCATGAGCAACTCCATAATAAATGAAATTACACAACCCTTTACCGCTTACCAAAACGCGTAATTCCTGTACTTAACACAGCATTGCAAACTAGACAACTTTACTAGATTGAACCCAAATTCAAATTACTTGTCCAGGTATCTTTAATAGTATAATTTGAACTATTAATGTGAATACTAATTGAGTAATAGGTTATGGTAACACTTAACACACTAGTATAAACTGTGACTACTTGTTCTAAGTTAGAATTCATAATCTTCCAAAACACCCACATCCCAAAACTACCCAAACTGATACATCCTTAATTGAATTGTCAGAATAAAACTAGTTAAGTGCACTGGAAACATAAAACAAATACATAAATAAAATAAATAAATAGTTAAACAAGAAATGAGCTTTACCTGAAGAAGGGGTTCTGAGGACTGAGACAGTGGGGAATCTAAGTGTGGAAACATGTGGGTGGTGAAAGAATGTATAATTATTTGGTTTTCTGCCAAATTGAGAGCTACTGGTGAACTTTAACCAGCTTACCCTTAGAGTTTCCATTACCACGCTGCTCTCTCTCTCTCTCTCTCTCTCCCCTCTTGTATCAATGGCGAAATATCTGCAGCATTGTATTTGAATGAATAGGGAATTGGGCACGAATTTGGATAAAGATTTATCCTGGTGCTGAGTGGTTGCACTTGCAGTGAACTAACTTACGAAAATGCGGAATATCCAAAATAAAACCGAATTGGGTTGCCCATTTTGAGCGGGTTTAGTGGGCTCCTTTTTTAACCGGTACTTGTACTAAGATTTCTACTAGTTTTAGGGGTCATCAACTCATCATAACTGGGCTACCCACCCGATATTACACTATCTGGATTTGAAACTGAAACCATTATTTACTAATTGTTGGAAATTGAGATCCGAATTATTGGCTAGCGATTTGTACTTTTAAGAACTGGAATCGAAATTAGATTCAACGGATATTTATCGATTTTTGGGCAGCCGAGTCCGTATTAAAATCTAATTTTATTATTTTTCAAAATCTAACAACACTATTCCCCCACTATATACATTCATAATAATACATGGACCCCATTAAAATAACATACCTTGATGAAACAGAAGTAACAAGACATAAACATTAACTTACCATATATGAACTGTAACTCATATCCACCTACGAGTATATACGAACCCTAAACCACTCAAAGAGCGAGACCCGACCCACCTAAAAGACAATACACAGTGCAGCGGAAGTCAGAAAGATATTTAAACCCTCTCTTATGGAGGACTTGACTATTCTACTTTGAGAAGTATGACAATTATCTACAAGTACTAAAAAATGATTTTGAAGCGCGACTTTTACCATTGGTAGTTGATGTCACAACAAAATCCTTTTTGGTTATCGGTGGACTTGTCACTATTGTTGCTTAGTGTTGGAAGTCATTTGAAGGATAAAGTGGAGTGTGAAATCGATAAATAAATCTTGTGGAAAGGTTGTGGGAAAACTTTATTATTTTGAGTTTAAGATTATATGAAGTCACTAATCCTAATTAGTTAGTGATCAAATATTTCTTGATTGCTTCCTAGTTTATTATCGTTCATATTGTTGGCATATATTGAGTTTACTTCTCTTTGATGTCTCTTTTTATTATCGTAATTTTTACGTAGGAAATATACTCATCAAATAGATAAAACTATGGCTCACGAACGTAGACCTAATGAATAGGCCTGATTAAAAAAATTAATCTAATCAAAATATGCCCAACGAAACTAGCCAAATAAAACACGACAACAACACTAATTTGTAAAAACAAAACTCGTGGAGCATACTAAATTGTGAAACGACTAAGGAGAATAGTGCAAAGAACAAGACCAGATACCAATAAAAAGAGAATAGAAAAAGAGAAAGAAAGAACACAAAAAAACCTTCCTTACCGTTAGTCTGAAGTACTGGTTCAGACTTCAGAGTAGGGCTTAATTTGGTCCCTCTCTCACTCTGAATTGCATATACCTATCCTAAAGGTTTGGCTATTTTGTTGGACTTGTAATTAAGTGGACCATGACTCAAGTAGTCGATATTCAATTCAGTGCTAATATTCAATTAAGTGAGCCAATAATATAAGTCCATTAAGTATTCAGTTAGGCAAAAACCCATTAGGATTCCAACGGTAGTAGGAATCCAATTAAGACCTATTATTAGGTTTGTCCCACATCGGAAATTTCAGGTAAAGGATCCCCGCTGTGACAATATAAATACAACCCCTTCAGTTCAGATCACCACCCTTTTGTATATATTGCTCACAGTGGAAGTACTCTCTCTCATGGCTTCAGGTTAGTATAACTAATTATATTTTGTACTAAGACATTTCATCATATTTCTCACTCTGAATTTCATATATCTAAACTAGGGTTTGTTTATTTCTGATGTCAAACAAAAATTCGAGGAATTGGTTAGCTTGTAATTGATGACCGACTTATCTTAGAGAAACATGATATGATTGGATGAAACATGATATGATTGGATGGTTACAGTTCCTATCGAGGTTTTCAGTGCCCACCGTAAATTTCCTTTTTTTTTTCCAGCTTAGAATTTTGTTTGGCACAAAAACTTGTTTAAGACGGTCTTATTCTAATTTTTGGTAATACGAGGGTCACTTTTTAGTGTAACAAGGATCACTATGATTCTAAATAATGACCCTATTTTTGTATGAGTTGGTCTCACACAAAAGGTATACTTTTTCTTCTTTCTTTTGTTTCTCTTTGCTTGTTTTGGTCCTTTAGGCGTGTCTTAGGTTGTTTCGTTGGTAATTGGTTGAGGGTTTCTACCTGATTGAGGGTGTTCTTGATTTTGATTTGTTTAATTGTTTGATTTTGGTTGATCCTGGTGAATATGCTAGTGTGTGGGATACTGTTCGTTCGTGCTAATACTGATGATAAGGATGATTTGATTACTTTTCTTAGAAAAAGGTTATGACCCAGTTTTATTCTGGTCCCATGCCTATAATTTGAAGAGAAAATGAATGGTCAGCATATCTCTTGCTGTAGCATTGGTAATATGGTGGGGACTGGGGAGGATGAGAGCTTGTTCTGTGAGCTGCTTCATCAGTGTATTTCTCTTAAGCTTCGTGATTGTGAGAGTGTAAGGGAGTTTTGTTCACTCATGTTGAAGTTTGTCCCTGGTAATGTTAAAGCCCTTCATATATAGGAGGGCAAACTGTTGGGGTCCAATACAAATACCCACAAGATCGACAATAAGACAATCGGCCAAGATTACACAACCCAATCACAATAAAAACAACCAGAATAAATATATGACAGAAAATAAATGAACACCAGATTTTAACCACGGGGCAAACCGACAAGTAAATTCACTATAAGCAAAATAGCAATTTATAACAGGTTCAAGTTTCAAGTTTTGACCTAACTTGAAACACCATCAACAATCAACCAAAGGTACACCACAGCTCTAGAATTGAGTAAACAATTGATAACAATTATCAATACTACTCCCAAGGTACTAGAGACCAAACCCTAAAAAAGTTACCTTTGTTAAACAACCACAAATTGAGCACAAACACACCTTCCAACTGATCTAAACAACGACCCAAAGCTGAATACTTCAACAAAATTGCCGTCTGCCCCTTGAAATCAAAGCTTGAGCTGAGTAGATCATTCTCTCTCTCACTTTGTGTTTACTGTTGCAGGTGTTGCTCTCTTTCGTGCGTGAGCTAGCTGAGCTCTCACCTTGTCTCTCTGTTTTCTTTTTTTCGTAAAACAGATGCGTGCTCCCCCAAAAACCAAGAGAAGCCTTAGAAGCCTTTTGTCCCCTTTTTGGGCTTCATTGTGAGATAATAGTGTAGGGCCCAAAAGCAAGGTCAACTCATGAAATCTCACCCAAAAGAAAAAACCAACCGAAATCCATTCGGTTTTACAGTAGCTTAGTTCACTTTCTTTTTTTTTTTCTTTTGTTCTTTTTCTTTTTTTTTCTTTTCTTTTATTTTGCTGAAATAATAATACATAAAAAATAATTATGCATTTAATTGGGCCGGGATCCACAACAATCTCCTCCTCCAGCCCATTTCGGAAGAGAGATAAAATTTCAGCACTTACTTGGACGTCATACCTGCAAGCTTGCTACTGGGAACCACCTTCGTCAACATGTCGGCGCCATTCTTGCTAGTGTGGACCTTCTTCAACTTCATTAGTTGCTCCTCAATCACATCACGCAACCAATGGTATCTCACATCAATATGCTTCGTGCGGGCATGATACATAGTATTCTTGCTCAAATCCATAGAGCTCTGGCGATCACAAAATACTGTATACTCATCTTGTTTCAAACCCAACTCATGAAGGAAACGCTTTAACCAAAGCATCTCTTTACCTGCTTCTACGTCTGCCACATACTTTGCCTCTGTCGTAGATAAAGCTACGCACTTCTGTAACTTGGATTGCCATGAAATGGCTCCCCCTGCAAATCTGAACAAATAACCAGAGGTAGATTTTCTGTTATCCAAATCACCAGCCATGTCTGCATCTGTAAAGTCTTCAAGTATAGGCTCACCAGTCACCACCTCCAAAACATAAACTCAATTTTGAGGTGCCCCGCAAATATCTCAGGATCCACTTCACTGCCTCCCAGTGAACTTTACCTGGATTAGCCAAGTACCTGCTAACCACACCAACAGCATGTGCGATGTCTGGTCTTGTGCAGACCATCGCATACATCAAAGAACCAACAGCAGAGGAATACAGAATAGAAGACATACCCGCCTTCTCATTCTCAGTAGTAGGACAAGCTCTCTTGCTCAACTTGAAGTGACCTGCAAGTGGTGTACTAACCCGCTTGGCATTCTTCATATTAAATCTGTCAAGTACCTTTTCAATGTACTTTTCCTGTGACAGCCACAACTTTCCTGCTTTTCTGTCACGAACAATTTCCATGCATGCCTAGAATCTGTCTTGCAGGACCCAAATCTTTCATGTCAAAGGACTTAGACAAGTCCTCCTTGAGCTTGCGAATCATATCTGCATCTTGTCCAACAATGAGCATATCATCAACATACAGACAAAGGATAATGAAGTTACCTCCAGGGAACTTTCTGAAATACACACAAGGATCTGCATAAGTTCGTTTATAGTTGTTGTTTCTCATAAACGAATCAAATTTCTTATACCATTGCCTTGGTGCCTGTTTGAGCCCATAAAGACTCTTCTTCAACTTACAAACCAAATTTTCTTTCCCTTTAACTTCAAATCCATCAGGCTGCTCCATATAAATTTCCTCGTGCAAATCTCCATGTAAAAATGTTGTTTTTACATCAAGTTGTTCAAGTTCCAAATCCAAACTAGCAGCTAGACTCAACACCATACGAATGGATGTCATCTTTACCACTAGTGAAAATATCTCATCAAAGTCGATGTCCTTCTTCTGGTTGCATCCCTTCACCACAATTCTAGCCTTCCGCTTCACTAGTTTGTTGCCATCTTTCTTGTACTTGAACACCCACTTGTTTTTCAACACGTTCTTCCCCTTAGGAAGCTTCACAAGTTCATAAGTGTCGTTCTTTTTCAAAGAATCCATCTCCTATTGCATAGCCACTAGCCACTCATCTTTGTCTTGGCTAGACAATGCTTCTTGGAAGCTCTCTGGCTCCCCCTCATCGGTGAAAAGGACAAATTCCGAACTCAGATACTTGGTAGAAGATTTATGCTGTCTGGATGACCCATCCACCTGTGGAGTGGACCGCTCCCCCTGCTCAGAAACCTCTTCTGTCTCATGTGCATCTTGCTGCACATCACCACCAAGTTGCATTTCTTCAACATCATCATGAACATATTCATGTTCATGCTCTTCAACAATAGGCTGATCAACAGAAAAGAAACAGGAGAAACATCAGTAGCAAAAGGCAAATTTGTACTGCTAGTAGTCGTACCTGCACCTAGGAGGCCCACCGCCATCTCGTGCTCATAAAAGACTACATCTCTGCTCCTAACAACTTTCTGTTTTTCTGGATCATACAACCTGTAACCAAATTCTTCATCACCGTAACCAACAAATACACAAGGAGTACTCTTTGAATCAAGCTTAGATCGTTGTTCTTTTGGCACGTGCATAAAAGCTTTGCACCCAAACACTCTCAAATGAGCATAAGAAGGATTCTTCCCGAACCAAACACAATCGGGAACATCAAAACCCAAAGGAACTGACGGAGCTCTGTTTATCAAGTAGACAGTGGTTCTGACTGCTTCACCCCAAAATGACTTCGGAAGATTTGCCATTCTCAGCATGCATCTTACCTTCTCTACAATGGTTCTGTTCATTCTCTCGGAAACACCATTGTGCTGTGGGGTACCAGGCTCTGTCCTCTCATGTCGAATACCATGTCTCGAGCAATAACCCTCGAACTCATTCGAGGTATACTCACCTCCATTGTCAGTGCGGAGACGCTTCAACTTTCTGTCCGTCTCCCTCTCTACCATGGCATGAAATTTCTGAAAAATCTCGAACACTTGGCTTTTATTTTTCAGCATATAAACCCAAGTTTTCCGTGTGGCATCATTAATAAAAGTAACAAAGTATCTGTTACCACCCAAAGAATCTACCTCTACTGGACCACACACGTCAGAGTGTACCAACTCTAACTTCACTTTCTTCTTGTGAGACCTCTTAGGGAATGAGACTCGATGTTGTTTTCCTGCTAAACAATGATCACACGGGTCAACAGAGATAGTAGTATCTACAGGAATAAAAGACTTACCAACAAGTAACTTTATTCCTTTCTCACTAACATGCCCCAATCTCCGATGCCATAAGTTCGGAGAAGTGTTCTCCATAACAGCATGTATCTCTCCAGAGCAAACAAGCATGTGTGTCTTGTACAGCGTGCAGCATAGCTCACCACGAGCCACCGTCATTGACCCCTTGGACAACTTCCACTTGCCACCTCCAAGTGAATGTCGATATCCCTCTCGGATCAAGAACACTTGGTGACAATAAATTCAAACGCAAATCTGGAATATGTCGTACATCTCTCAAGATCAATGTGCACCCAACATCTGTCTGTACACGAATATCACCCATGCCAACAATCCTCGCAGAACTCGAATTAACCATGTTCACTCTACCAAAGTCTCCAGCTCGGTAGTTCATGAAATGCTCTCGCTTCGGTACACAATGATACGAAGTCCCTGAATCAACAACCCACTCAGAACCACACTCATCATTGTGAAGACACTCACCATCTGCACACACCATAGTGACATGCTCTTCTGCATGTGTAGTGGTTGCTGCTGTGTTACTGTCATCGCCATCTTTCTGGTGATCTTGCTTCTTGTCTCTTTTCATCTTGAAGCAAAACTTCTGGATATGACCAGATTTGTTGCAGTAGTGACAAGTACGGGTCTCCTTGCCATCTCTAGACTTGGACATGTGCTTTGACTTGCCACGTCCCTTAGGACCTCTACTTTTGCTCCTTCCTCTGTTCTCAACAACAAGTGCCTGTGAGTTATCAATACCCATCTCCTTCCTTCTGGTTTCTTCATTAAACATACTCTCTTTGATCACATCCAAAGAAAACACATCATTCGGAGCTGAGTTACTATATAGACACAACAAGTGTCTCCCAACTGTCTGGCACAGAACTCAATAGGAACAAAACCTGCAACTCATCATCAAAAACAATTTTCATAGACGTCAACTTGTTAATAACATCCTGAAAATCATTAAGGTGTTCAGACACTGACTTCCCATGCTTCAACTTGAGATTTACCAACCTCTTAATTAAAGAAGCTTTGTTGTGAGCGGTCTTCCTCTCATAAAGACCTTCCAATTTCTTCCACAAGTCAAATGGGTCAGTTTCTTGGGACACATGATTGAATATGCTAATATCAATCCACTGTCTAATTGTACCCAAGGTCTTCCTTTTTATTTTCTCCCAATCTTTATCTGTCATTTTTTCTGGTTTAATTGGGACAGTAACTTTGTCATCCACCTCAATCGGGTCATATAAATCCTTGCAATACAATAAGTCTTCCATCATGGGTCTCCATATGGAATAATTGGTCGATGTCAATTTAACCATGGAATTATGACTAGACTCCATGTCTACAAATAATAACCAATGCTCTGATACCACTTGTTGTGGTCCAATACAAATACCCACAAGATCGACAACAAGACAATCGGCCAAGATTACACAACCCAATCACAATAAAAACAACCAGAATAAATATATGACAGAAAATAAATGAACACCAGATTTTAACGTGGAAAACCCTCCAGTGTGGAGAGTAAAAAACCACGGGCCAAACCGACAAGTAATCCACTATAAGCAAAATAGCAATTCACAACAGGTTCAAGTTTCAAGTTTTGGCCTAACTTGAAACACCATAAACAATCAACCAAAGGTACACCACAAATTCTAGAATTGAGTAAACAATTGCTAACAATTATCAATATTACTTCCAAGGTACTAGAGACCAAACCCTAAAAAAGTTACCTTTGTTGAACAACCACAAATTGAGCACAAACACATCTTCCAACTGATCTGAACAACGACCCAAAGCTGAATACTTCAACAAAATTGTCGTCGGCCCCTTAAAATCAAAGTTTGAGAGTAAATCACTCTCTCTCTCTCACTTTGTGTTTACTGTTGCAGGTGTTGCTCTCTTTCGTGCGTGAGCTAGCTGAGCTATCACCTTGTCTCTCTGTTTTCTTTTTTTCGTAAAACAGATGCGTGCTCCCCAAAAACCAAGAGAAGCCTTAGAAGCCTTTTGTCCCCTTTTTGGGCTTCATTGTGATATAATAGTGTAGGGCCCAAAAGCAAGGCCAACTCATGAAATCTCACCCAAAAGAAAAAACCAATCGAAATCCATTCGGTTTTACAGTAGCTTAGTTCACTTTTTTTTCTTTTTCTTTTGTTCTTTTTTTTTTTCTTTTATTTTGCTGAAATAATAATACATAAAAAATAATTATGCATTTAATTGGGGCTGGACCCACAACACAAACAACCAGATTATTTTTTGAGATTAGTGGCGAAAGCAGGACTTTTGTTGCCAACCACCAAAGTAAAGATAAAGCTTAAGGAAGTATGGATTTAGAGCATGCCTTTAAAGGTAGGAGACTATAGGAATGATGAGCAAGGTGAATCCTTATTTTCTAGATTTCATCGTATGTCGAACCAAACTGAAGCATGCGTCTCCAATTATTGTTACTCATTCCCAGTCCTAGGATCCTTCTGAAGTTCTGAAGCATGGTTGGCACCTCGGATGTACAGTTTCATGTAACAACCCTGATGATGCTCTTAGGAAGGTTAAAACCCAGGAGCTATCTCTGTTTCTTCAGTGACTATAACTGATCTTGCAGATGGCGCAGATCCCAATTTTCAGTTCCTAAGCTGATGAAGGTCAGGTCTTATATTCATCTCTCTTCTAGTTTCAATGAAATTACTTAGGGCAAAAAGGTTAGCTCCTACCTTCCCCATCAAATGTCAACTCTCAGGGTTCGAGTACTTGTATTTTCTGTAAGGACTTCAAGGAAGGCTACAAAGCACCATATTCAATGGAGGTTGAAGCTTTTGATGAGTTCATTAACCATGCCACATCTTGCCGTATGAGTAGTTGTGAGGAAGTTTCTAAAAAAGTGACACATCAAGAACATGTATTTTCATTTGGCAATGGTGTTTTCCTAGAGGAGGTTGCTGAAGCCTGAGAATACTGTTGAGAATGAGGATTCTACCAATTTGCACACTGGCTGGTGCTAATTATCCTTCGATGAATTAAGACATGTTCCATTTTTCAGCCAATTTCAACGGTCGAGGGGTAACCAAAACTTTTACTATTTGTGAGCTCTCTTCTTAAAACAACGTACTGCTTTCAGGAGGCGTCTTAGAGGCTTCAAGTTGATGCGCAAAATGGTTTGGCATTGGTTCCAAAAGGAAATTTGTTATACTTGTTACAAGCCTTCTGCAGTTGGTGGTTTGGGAGTAGTGGAAAATATTTTTATCGTGTACCTGTGTAATTGTTTGCAATTCTGGATGTTAATGTTCTGTGAAGAGAACTTAGGGAAGTTGGTGGTTCTCCCTTGTGATCAGTCAAAATTGGAGATCAAATCACAAGCAGACCGTACATTACCAACTTCAACACCAGGTATGGATACACAGTTTGATGACCAAAGGGAGAGTCTTGTTAAGGGCTTTAAGAAGTTCTTCATGAAGGTTCGCCGTTCACAGCAGTTGAGGGTTTATTTAGAGTCGTGCACTGGCAGCCCCAAAGAGGTGGTGGATGCTCTGTTTGAAGCTCTATATGGCCATATGGGAATCGGTTTTTCTCGTAAGGTGGCTGACGAGATTGATTATCTAGCTGAAGCCCTAGCTTATGCGGGTTCGCAGGTGGTTCTGCTCAGTGCTATCGAGTCTTTTGTCCAGAAAATAACCTTTTTTGCTGATGAAAAAGACAGAATGAAAAGATCTGATGCTGTTAAGGAAGTGCGACGTGTTCTGAAGAAACTTCACGATGATGATGTGCTCGATGAAGATGATATTATTGAGTGGTACCAGAAAGGATCAGTCGGGAGCAACAAAGACTTGCGGCTTTGGAAGCATGTGAAGCCCTACGTTGAGTGGCTCCAGACTTTCGGAGTTGAGTCCGAGTAATGGTTTTCAAGACCCCTTTTGGTTGAACATTCATTGTAAACTGGAAAAATGTCATATATGAGTATTTATTACTGTAAAACCTCTATAAATTAATAATGTCGAGACCGCGTAATTTTATTAATTTAGACAGATATTATTTAATCGATAAATTAATGATTTATTAATTTAAAGAGAGCTTTCTCGATTCAAAGAATGTGCATTATTCTTAATACTTATATTTATTATTGACGGATCAAATACGTAGAGCACTACGTGAGTATAAGAGAATGCAACATCTGAACTTTTGAATGCAGTAAGGATAATTAGAGATGAATTGCAACTAGATTTAAATTATAAGAAAAAAGCAAAAACGAAAATAAAGTCAAGTTATACTAAGTTGTCCAAGTTATATTGGTAATTTTATATAATTATTAATTTATAATTTTGATGAGACCTTAAAGTTATATGAGGGTCTTTCGGAAAATTATTATGCAAATAAAAAAAAAAAATGAACATATCTGATATTGTTAAGGAAGTACGGCATTTTCTGAAGGACCTTCACGACACTCATGTGCTCGATGAAAATGATATTACATACTGAATGGTACCAGAAGGGAGCAACAAGGTCTTGTTGGTTTGAAAAAAAAGCATGTGAAGCCCTACGTTGAGTGGCTCCAAACTTTCGGGGTTGAGTTCGAGTAATGATTTTCAACACCTCATTTGGTCAAAAATCCATTGGAAACAAGAAAACAAATGCCATATGGCCATATGTGAGTATTCATTGCTGAACAGGTGAATTAGTATTCAATGCTACAAAAATATGTTGAGATTGATTTTCGATTTTTGGTGTCTTGTTTAGTCTTTATTTCTTTGTAATTGGATATTGAATGAATAGTAGTATGTATGTGGTTATTAGGAGCCAAATTGGTAAACTAATAAGATTCTACACAATTGCTTGATTATATTATTGATCTAAATGACCATATATATAAGGTAAAAGCCTCATATATAAAAGAATACAAGATACATAACTATAATATATTATTCTTGAAAAATATAAGATACTAATTTTCTAATAGATAGAACTTGACAACGATACTAATTTGCAAAACACAAAACTCGTGGATCATACATGATATGTCTAGTTGGTGGAGACACCCGTTCTTGTGCCTAATACAAGAGTTGGGTTTCCTTTTGTTTTTCTTTGATTATTATGTACTTCCTTAGTCTCGCTTTAATATTTATACTTACCTTTTTTCAAGATCAAAGTTCACAACGAAACTAGCCAAATAAAATAGGACAACGACACTAATTTGTAAAACGAAACTTCTGGGGCATACTAAGAGCTCGTTCTTTTCGACTGGGAATTGGTGACTGATAACTTGGAGAAATTGGGCAAAACTTGGTGAAAACTGGTAAGTCTAATTGGTAACTGGGAGAAATTTGTGAAAACTGGATCAAACTGGGCAAAACTGAGAGAAACTGGGGAAATTTGGGACAAACTGAAAATTTTATATTTTTGAGTGGTTAATAATAATAATAATAATAATAATAATAATAATAATAATAATAATAATAATAATAATAATAATAATAATAATAATAATAATAATAATAATAAAAGTAATAATAATAATAAAAGTAACAACAACAACAACAACAACAACAACAACAACAACAACAACAACAACAACAACAACAACAACAATAATAATAATAATAAGAAGAAGAAAAATTGGATTGAAATAATCCCACCTTTTACCCATCAACTAATAATAATCCCACCTTCACTATTTGATTTCAATAATCCAACCTTTTATCCTTAGTGCTTTTAGTGCACCCAAACTAACGGTGTTAAAAACTCCGTTAAGTATTCTACCTACATGTCAATTGGAAAGGAAACGAACGGACGCTGCTACATTCGATCACCCACCTCCTGCTACATTCACCCACCTTCCTTTAACCCTTCTCTATCTCACCTCATCCTTGTTGATTTCTCTGACAATTGAAGCACAAAGAAGGAGTTTTTACCATCATTGAAAGAGAACCCGTAAAATGTTGAAGGCTTTAAAGGAAAAGTGAAGTGGGAATCAATTTTTTGAGACTCAAAAGGTATGTAGTGGTCCAATTTTGTATCATTTTTACTGTAAAAATTCATGCTTTAACTTGATGCTTTGGTTGTGATTGACATAAATTGTGTGAAAAAATTGCAATTTAGAATAGCTTTGCATCTGTTTAGTGAAAAGTTGATAAAGTTAGGGTTTTATATGATCCCACCACAGCCAATTATGTTTAAAATAGCACCAGCATCACACCACTGTCCACCAAAACGGTCTCTCTTCTTCTTGTTTTTTTTTGCTTACTTGTATTAGCGTAAGTTAAGATTATATTTTTTTTTTTGAGGGTAAGAGTTTAGATTACTTAGACATGCATTTTTTTTTTCCAGAATATTGTATTTCACAAGCTTTAGTCCTTTTATTGACTAATTCTTGATTAATTACTGGTAGTTAGATTAATCATTGGCAACTTGGGTCTTATCATTCTGATCCCTTTTTTGATGTACTTACTCACTATCCATTACAATTCTAGTGTCTATTGTTATTTCTTGAAAAAGAATTAAACAACATTTATGCATGCAGGACATGGCAGCACATGAATTTGAGATAATTGTGTTAAAATATTGGCATGGGGGTGTGTTGCAAATTGTACCTCAATTTGGGTACATTGGTGGTCAATTGCGTGAGTTTCATAGAGTTGATGTTGATATCTTGTGCACATTTTGGTTAAATAATTTAGGGAAAGTAAGTGGAGATTATGAAGAAGTTATAGCAGTGTGGTATAGGGATGATAATGGAGGACAGTGAGGAAGATGATGAAGAGTATTCAAGGTCAAGGAAGTCACTTGCTAAAATGAGCCAAAAGGCTAACAAATTAGTTGAATAATTGATTAACAAAGTCACAAAAAACATCGCAGCCAGCAACACAACTGAAGTTGATGATCAATCTAATCTTCATTCTGGATACAATAGTGAATCTGAGGATAGTGATACAGACATAGAAACCCCGGGGAATAGTGAGGACGATGATTTATTGGGGAAGAAATGGAAAGGTAGAGCTCCATTGATTGATAACCACACTGATTTCACAAAGCTAGTTTGGATTCCAGGTGCTAGATTTCCTAGTAGAAATGCATTTAGGAGAGCTATTACTAGCTATGCAATTTGCCAGGGAAGAAATTTGAAGATAAATATAAGTAACAAAAAGAGAAATAACAGACTTGGGGCAAAATGTGTGAATGTGTAAACACCTAAATCGGTTCCCCCTTTTCAAATGCCCAATGATGATAACCAATAATGAACATAATGAATTGAATGTCAATACTCGAAATAATTGTGCTTATTTGTGTCCTATTATCCATATTTATTCCGGACCCTTCACATTTCAATACCATCTAATATCCCTTTCCATAAGCTTTCCAACGTCATCTCATTTGTCCCAATCGGACACCGGTGTCAAAAGTTATGATTTAATGAAGTTATGGGCTAAAAACGATGTTCTCATACCCACATATCACGGTTCAAGACTGATTTTTAGCCACTCAAGGATTAATTGGAGTATTAGCCCACTAGGCTTGTATTCCTCTTTGAATTAGCTTTCCAATGATATATTATGGGCCAAAATCCCATTAGAAACGAAGGAGATATGATCCGATGATTGATTAATCCATGAAACAGATACCTCTCTAGTGTTTGGGCCATAACTCATAGGATACTTGTGCAATATAATCCCACAGTATGTCAAACGAAAGCCCTTTGAACAAGAAATCCAACGCATCAAGAATAAGGTCAATCGGAGCTCAAACGAGCGCTACATCGGCCTTTTCATGGGAGCGGAGGCCATGAAGCCAGTCGCCGGCCCCAGGGGCCATCCGCTGAGCCCTAGCGGCAGCCGCTGGCCCCAGCTGCTCTATCGAGGCCACCGAGCCTCGAGAGGGCCTCCGGGGGGCCGTTGGACACCGTTTTTGGCCCGGGAACCCTAATGTGACCTCCTTTCCGCCCCATTCCCTATAAATACCCCTCTAAACTCCGATTTTTGGGGACACAACTCATTATTACGGGATTCAACTCAAAGAAAACCCTAATCTCTCTCTCTCTCCTCTATTCCATTCAACCCTAGTCACATCAATCAAATCCATCTTCAAACCCTAATCAAGAACAAGTCTCATCCCAAGATCAAGTCCAATATCAAGAGCAATTGACATTCAATTCTAGTACAATCAAGGTTCACCCTGAGGGCTCATCTTTTCAACTCTTAAATCTATTTTCAAAGCATGTTTTATTTATATTATGATCATGGTTAATATTCCTTACATGTTTTAATTGTTTTATTTAGTTCATCATATGTAGATCAATTTTAATTATTTTTTTCATGATTATCATGCATAGGTTAGTTTAATTATTATCCTTACATGATTTTCATACTTTTTAGTTTAATTTCTAATTTTTCTTATATTTTATCATGTTTAATGTAAATATCATATCTTTGCATGTTTTGCATGATTAATCAATTCAATTAGCATACTAACATGTAATTTAAAGTTTATATCTTTTATTTTACTTCCATTGAAGTTACTAACAAGTTTGTTCATGCAAATTGGCAATTGGCGCGTTAAGCTAGCACGGTAAGGTTGGGGAACATATTTCTATTATTTTGGTTGTGTTCTATAAATTAAATCATGCAATTGGGTAATCATGTGCAAAGCGATAACTCTATTAATTTGGTTTGTTCAACCCACCTAGTTAATTCAGGATCTTGGACAACCGGATTGTTTGTAACCTTGTTATGTGAATTAAGAATCAATATGGATAGGATTAGTAGAGGCCGTTATTACGGGCGATGTAGATGAGATTCGTTTTGTCTTTTTCGTACCCACACCCCCGAACTCAATCTTTGGCCTTTGGGTTATATGAGTCATAATTCCCAATAGGAATTGGGTGCACATCGATGGTTTCAATTTGTTTCCTAAAAATTGGTGGCGACTTCATATGTTCAATAATCCCTTAATAAATCAATCTCTTCTATTTAAGAACCTATAACATATATTATTTATTATTTCAATTAGGCGCCGAAAGGCGAGGGTTCTTATAGTGGCGACTTCACTGGGGATTTAATAAGAGGGTGTAATTTGAAAGCTTGTCCATGTTGATTGTTAATTATTATTTCTTGGTCCAAGATCATTATGTGGTTATTATTGCTTTGCATTCATGTCATCCATTTGCATGCGTTATCTTCGCAAGATGTCGAAAGACATCAGCACACCATAATAGGAATTACCCTTTGGAGCATTGTCTATGACTTAGGCCGGTGACCCACTAGGTCCGAATCACCTCTGCACATAGTCGTGTTCCACCCCATGACATTTACATGTTTCCATTCGAGATATGTAAAACGGTACGTCTAGTTTTACTATGCATCCCATAGATGACGAAGCGCATCCGGTCGTGGGTTCCCTTACCAAAGCCATAGATTCACCCAATATTGCATTTAGTCACATGTTCATTCTTGCATGATTGTTCACCAATTTGTGTTAGCGGAATCTTTTTGCGTTATTTGGTATCCCTTATTGTGTAGATATCTTTCTAAGATCGAGTCTAGAATATTTTCTTTTTAGGAAGTAGAGTCCATGTAGAATTCCTATGATGCCACTAACCATATTAGGGAGATTTGTTTTCCAAGAAAATAGAATCCTAGTAAGTAACGTGTTTCGATTAAAGATCCTTCCAATAAAAAAAGAGTCTCACTTTCCATAATCAGTCAAGAGTAATATTTTCTATTTTTCAAGTCTTTTCCAAATTTTCAATCGAGCCTTATTTAAGAGTAATATTCTTTTTCCATAACAAGTCAAGAGTCTTTCCCCTTCCCCAAGTCTTATTCATAAAAGAGTCTTGTTTCCATAATCAAGTCAAGAGTATATATGTTTCCTTTTTGAGTCAAGAGTCTTTCTATTAATCAAGTCAAAAATGGAGGATCAATAATTAAAGCACATTACTTACCTTAAAGGATTGTTCAAGTTAAATCTACTGGAGAAGTTATCATGTTGAGGGATTATTCTAGATTCAATTTCTCACCTTTCTTGCTTGGTTGGACGTGATCTATATGCTATATGCTAGTTGGAACTTTCCATATCATGTTCTTCCCCTTATTTCAAAACTCTCATATCTTAGGGGTCCTCATTTAGGAAGGAGATCTTTTTTTTTTTTTTCTTCTGAAATCTCTTTATTCTCTATTTTCGAAATCTCTTCCCCGTTTTCAAAATCTTTCACCTTTTCTTGTTTTTTTCAAAAATCTTCTTCCTTATTTCTTCCCGTCCACTTTTCCATGTCCCGCAGAAAACAAACAAAAAAAAAAAAGAAAACGGAAATTCGAAAATAATCAACAAAAAAAAAAAAGATTCAAAAAAATTATTATTATGGGACTAGAATTGTGGATAAATCTCTTCTTTTTTCTATTCTTTTCGATTTCTTTTTCCTTTTCTAATTCATCATTTGATCCAGGATAGGAAAGTCAAGCCCAAAGTGGGAGAGTTCGAGTACCAACAGTAGGCTCGTTAGGAAACTATTTTCATCACCACCTCCAAGTCCACCTGAACATTATACTTCAAGTTCAAGCCCAATCTCTACAATGTCAGGAGATGATGATCTCAAAGCCATTCTCGAGCAATTGAAATTGATGGACACTCGCCTCCAAGCCCAAGATATCGAAATCAAGAAACTTAGAGAGGATGTTAAGTCTAAACCCCACACTGATGATGAGGAAAAGGATGACATCCCTCTTCCCTCTAAGCTCGATAAAAGGCTTGAAAAGCTCGAGCAACTCATGCGCAAGAATTCTACATATAGCACCTACTATATGGATGAAGAAGAGGAGCACGAGGCCAATCTCCACTCCAAACTGCCCAAAAAGGTCACATTACTTGATATCCCTAAATTGAAGGGAGTGGAAGACCCACATGGTCACTTAAGGAGTTTTACCACATGTATGGCGATCAAAGGGATTGATTCAACTCTTTATCCAAAGATCTTTCCAATGACACTCGAAGGTCCAACTTCTAAATGGTTCAAAACCTTAGGCCCACTCAAGGCTAAATCTTGGACTTCTATCAAAGAAGAATTTGTGATGCAAGGAAGATTTTATTCCTTTCTTGACTCGATGGAGGGAAAGGCGGCCCAACTCATCAATCGCCCCTCCGAAGAGGACCAAGTAAGGATTGTGGTCCGCAACCTTCAACTCAAATACCAAGAACTTCTAATGTTCCAGCCCATTGAGACCTTTGATAGACTCTACAAGGTTGGGATCCAAATTGAGGAACATCTTCAATCCACAAAGAGTAAGAGCAACTACTCCAACTACTCCAAAGACAAAAAAGGTAATGGTTTCAAAGGCCCCGAGGTTAACTCTTTAAATGAAGACAATGCCAACAAACCTCGAAGGGTCTTCACCCCATTGGGAATGAGGTTAAGCAAAGCATTCGAGAAACTCCAACAAATTGGGCATCTTCACCCTACAGGTCCAACTCTGGATCCATCTCCACAGAATCGAAGCAAGTCATGGGATTCTGAAGCTTTTTGCAAGTTCCATCGAGGTCGAGGTCATAACACTGATGATTGTTGGTTTCTAAAGCATAAGATCCAAGATCTCATAGATAATGGGACCATCCCGGCCCCAGATATGAAGAAACCCAATAACAACAGTAATCCATTAGGCCATAACCACTAGGCCATAACCACTAGGCCTAGAGGTCTCCACTCTAGAGGCCCATTTTTGAAGTTCAAGCCAAGAGCGTCAAGAGAAGCATCAAGATGTCAAGCGCCTTTAAGACTAGTCTTCTCTTAGGATTTTGTTTTGTTTTCGAGTTCAATAAGATTAGCATGAGTCGGAGAGTCCCTCCCAGTTTCTTCTTTTCTAATTCGAGTTCAAGTCTACTTAGGAGTTATCAAATCTTAGCCGTGTGTTTCTTCCTTTCGATTCAATAAAGTCAATTACTTTTCTCTATTGTGTTATATCTTCTATCCATGGAACACTCAAATTCAATGATGAATCAAAGTTGCAATAATTCATTAATGCTAAGGGAAAAGATGATCAATTCAAATCAAAGGACAAAAATAAGAATAAAAGCATGTGTCCATGAGTCAAGTCGAGGACAAGAGGCATCTATTTGTCACCCTTTATCAATCCTTTTCAATCCACATTCAAAATCCACTTGCAACCAAATTGGGCCTTAAACACATAGCCATTCATTTCATACCCACATAATCCTTAACCTGGGGGGTTTGATAGTGTGCAAGCACAATGTCACCATCCATGAGAGATGTGAAATTCCAAGAATTTAGAAGATTTGAGAAAAAAAGAGAAATAAAAAAAAAAGAAAAACGTTCAAAGTGCAAAAGCAAAAAATCAAAGTCAAAAAGAAAAGAAATGAAATTCTAGTTCAATCCACTTCTCGAAACATAAGGTGATAATATGCACACTGGGGGCTTTGATGGGACTTTGAGCCTTAATAACCCTTTCTTTGGTAACCCAAACCCAAGCCTTTCACTACAACCCAAAAGTCCTCTTAGAGATTTGACACTCAAAACATGTGCAGCCCGTTAGGTTGAAAACCCGAAAGGGCGACCTAGGCAAAATTTAGGGCATTAAAATAAAAAGCGCGCTAGGCCCATTCATTCATTGGCCTTGGCAAAATTTAGGGCAAGCCCGCTGGATCGATTATCCAAGACAATGATTCAGGCAAAAACTAAGGGCATTATAAAAAATAAAAATTCATGAACTACGTTAGGCCTGATTCCGCAAGGATACGTAGGCAGCTTCTCTCGAGGCTCAGCCATATTCTAAATTCAATCATCAAAAATTCCCTTTATATAATCTCTAATCAACTTGGTTTTCTAAGAATCACCTTAAGTGTTCCGTGGATCATTCATTAGAGCCGAGAACTTGGACTCGATTATTGAACCATTTCTTTCTATCCAACACCTCCACGATCAATGTGCTTCCCTTATCAACCCTTGCAATTCTAGTCCACAATTCAAATTGTTTATCTTTTTTCATTCATATCTTTCCTTCAATCACCTATCGTGTCTATACTCTCTGGCTCGTGCAAAGTCTTTCAATACTCGAATAATCAAACTCCACGCTCAAGGCTCGACATCAATCCAGCAAGTGTTCCTCCAAATCCTGATATAGTAGATCATTCAAGAAGTACCACCCATTCAAGGAGAAGGCTCCATCGAGACCCTCCTATTCAATTCGATCAAGAAAATTGTTTTTACTTTGGACCCCTAAGTCTTTTCTAAAATCGATTTTCAAAATCTTTTTCTCAATCTGCTTTCTATGTTGGAGCTTTTAGTTCCCATTTCAAGTTCAAGTCAATCTCTTATGTGTGTCTATTGGTCGAATATGTGTTTACATTCGATGTTCATGTGTTTGCATTGTCATGTTTGTGTGTTTGCATTTCCATGTTTGTGCGTGTCTTTGCATTTGCATTTTACAGGAATACTTAACTCAAGTCAACCTCTCAACTCAATTTGGCGACCCCGACAGCCATTTTCAATACTCAAGTCAATCATTCAAATCAATTTGGGGATCCTGACAGCCGTATCCATCGATTTCAAATCAATCCGGCGATCTTGACTGTCGTATTCAATTTCAAGTCAATTTGGCGATCCTGACTGTTGTATCCATCAATTTTAAGTCAATCCGGTGATCCTGACTGCCATATTCAATTTCAAGTCAATCTGGCGACCCTGACTGCCGTCTTCAATTCAAGTCAACTTGGCAATCCTGACAGCCATCAACATCAACATCGACGGTTCCAATATGTGCTTGCATTGAATGTTTTCAAAATGTGCATACCTTGCCCTTCGCTCCACTCGATCTCGGCCAAAGTGGGGCCTTTTGTAAACACCTAAATCGCTTTCCCCTTTTCAAATGCCCAATGATGATAACCAATAATGAACATAATGAATTGAATGTCAATACTCGAAATAATTGTGCTTATTTGTGTCCTATTATCCATATTTATTCCGGACCCTTCACATTTCAATACCATCTAATAGACCTTTTCATAAGCTTTCCAACGTCATCTCATTTGTCCCAATCGGACACTGGTGTCAAAAGTTATGATTTAATGAAGTTATGGGCTAAAAACGATATTCTCGTACCCGCATATCACGGTTCAAGACTGATTTTTAGCCACTCAAGGATTAATTGGAGTATTATCCCACTAGGCTTGTGTTCCTCTTTGAATTAGCTTTCCAATGATATATTATGCGCCAAAATCCCATTAGAAACGAAGGAGATATGATCCGATGATTGATTAATCTATGAAACAGACACCTCTCTAGTGTTTGGGGCATAACTCATAGGATACTTGTGCAATATGATCCCACAATATGTCAAAAGAAATCCCTTTGAACAAGGAATCCAACTCATCAAGAATCAGGCCAATCAGAGCTCAAACGAGCGCTCCAGCGGCCTTTTCATGGGAGTGGAGGCCATGAAGCCAGCCGCCGGCCCCAGGGGCCAGCCGCTGAGCCCCAGCGGCAGCCGCTGGCCCCAGCTGCTCTATCGAGGCCGCCGAGCCTCGAGCGGGCCTCCGGGGGGCCGCTGGACACCGTTTTTGGCCCGGGAACCCTAATGTGACCTCCTTTCCGGCCCATTCCCTATAAATGCCCCTCTAAACTCCGATTCTTGGGGACACAACTCATTATTACGGGATTCAACTCAAAGAAAACCCTAATCTCTCTCTCTCTCCTCTATTCCATTCAAACCTAGTCACATCAATCAAATCCATCTTCAAACCCTAATCAAGAACAAGTCTCATCCCAAGATCAAGTCCAATAGCAAGAGCAATTGACATTCAATTCAAGGTTCAACCTGAGGGCTCATCTTTTCAACTCTTAAATCTATTTTCAAAGCATGTTTTATTTATATTATGATCATGGTTAATATTCTTTGCATGTTTTAATTGTTTTATTTAGTTCATCATATGTAGATCAATTTTAATTATTGTTTTCATGATTATCATGCATAGGTTAGTTTAATTATTATCCTTACATGATTTTCATACTTTTTAGTTTAATTTCTAGTTTTTCTTATATTTTATCATGTTTAATGTAAATATCATATCTTTGCATGTTTTGCATGATTAATCAATTCAATTAGCATACTAACATGTAATTTAAAGTTTATATCTTTTATTTTACTTCCATTGAAGTTACTAACAAGTTTGTTCATGCAAATTGGCAATTGGCGCGTTAAGCTAGCACGGTAAGGTTGGGGAACATATTTCTATTATTTTGGTTGTGTTCTATAAATTAAATCATGCAATTGGGTAATCATGTGCAAAGCGATAACTCTAATAATTTGGTTTGTTCAACCCACCTAGTTAATTTAGGATCTTGGACAACCGGATTGTTTGTAACCTTGTTATGTGAATTAAGAATCAGCATGGATAGGATTAGTAGAGGCCGTTATTACGGGCGATATAGATGAGATTCGTTTTGTCTTTTTCGTACCCACACCCCCGAACTCAATCTTTGGCCTTTGGGTTATATGAGTCATAATTCCCAATAGGAATTGGGTGCACATCGATGGTTTCCAATTATTTCCTAAAAATTGGTGGCGACTTCATATGTTCAATAATCCCTGAATAAATCAATCTCTTCTATTTAAGAACCTATAACATATATTATTTATTATTTCAATTAGGCGCCGAAAGGTGAGGGTTCTTACAGATTGGCTGCCCATTCAAGGTGTATGGGTCTTGTGAGAGTAAAAGAGATACATTTGTGCTGAAAAAGGTTGTGAACACACATACTTGCACAAGAGACATGCAAAAGAATAGACAGTTGAAGGCAGAAATTATAGCTGACCAGTTTTTGCCTATTTTTAAGGCAAAGCCACATTGGCCAGCTAAAGAGATTGTGAGTACAGTTAGAGAGACTTTCAAAGTCATTATAAATAGATGGGTTGCATATAAGGCCAAGTATTGGGCACATACCAAGCTCCATGGTACAATGAAAGAGCACTACTACAAACTGGGAAGATACTTGGAAGCTTTAAGGTTAACAAACCCGACTTCTGTTTTTCACATTCTTTGCCTTGATGCACCTGTACCTACCAGTCCACCAGTTTTTCAACGATTCTTTGTATGCTTTGATGCTCTAAGTACAGGTGTAATAGCTGGTTGTAGACCCTTGTTGTGCATAGATGGATGTTTCCTAAAAACATTTCTTGGAGGGATGTTGCTCACTGCAATTGGTAGAGATGGAAATGATCAAATGTATTCGGTTGCATGGGCGGTAGTAGAAGGAGAAAACAACTTAAGTTGGGAATGGTTTTTGGAAATGCTCAAGAAATGCTTGAACACAACTGAGGGAGATGGTTGGACACTTATATCTGACCAACAGAAGGTAACATTTCTAATTTGCTGAAACCTTTGTTTACATATTTACTTTATGTTTATTACACATTTATTTGCTTGTTTTTTTTTTTTTTTTCCTGTTTAGTACACTTATTTGCTTGTTCTATTTATTATGCTTGGACACCTTTTCTGTTTGTTTCTGGTTATTTGCTTGTTCTGTTTATTTCTGTTTATTAAGCTGGGACACGTGTTCCGTTTATTTCTGTTTATTACATTTATTTGCTTGTTCTGTTTATTTCTGTTTATTATGGTTGGACACTTGTTTTGTTTATTTCTGTTTAGTACACTTATTTGCTTGTTCTGTTTATTATGCTTGGACACCTATTCTGCTTGTTTCTGTTTATTTGTTTGTTCTGTTTATTTCTGTTTGTTTATGACATTTATTTGCTTGTTCTGTTTATTATGGTTGGACACTTGTTTTGTTTATTTCTGTTTATTACACTTATTTGCATGTTCTGTTTATTTATGTTTATTATGGTTGGATACTTATTTTGTTTATTTCTGTTTATTACACTTATTTGCTTGTTTAGTTTTTTTTTGTTTATTATGGTTCGACACTTGTTTATTATTTGCTTGGGAATGATTTCTGTTTATTACATAGGGATTGCTAAATGATGTTGCAAAAGTTCTTCCTAAGGCTGAGCACAGAAATTGTGCAAGGCATATATATGCAAACTGGCATAAGAAATGGAAAGGGGATGAACTGAAGGTTCTGTTTTGGAGAGCAGTCAGAGCTTACTATCAAGCTGACTTTGATGAGGCAATGGAAGAAATGAGGAAGGTTTCTCCAGAAGCCGTAGCAGATTTTATGAAGCAAGATCCCAAAACTTTCTGTAGGTCATTTGTAGACACAAGAAGTAAGTGTGATGTGATAGTGAATAATATGGCTGAAACCTTTAATGGTTACATCATTCTAGCAAGGTCTAAACACATAATTTACATGCTTGAGGACATTAGGACAGCCTTAATGGAAAAAATGGTTAAAAAAAGGCAGTTTATAACTGAGTATGATGGCTTGATTTGTCCTAGAGTTCAAAGTAAGTTAGAGAAAGAAAAAGACAAGGCTGCATACTCTGAAGTTATCCCATCATCTACTACTGTTTTCCAAGTTCAGCAAGATCTTGATAACCTTATTGTTGATTTGGAGGCAAGAAAGTGTACATGTAGAAAGTGGGATCTGTCAGGTATTCCTTGTTGTCATGCTTGCGCAACTATCTTCTTTTTGAATCAGAAACCTAAGTTGTATGTGAATGAATTTTATAAGAAGGAGACTTATTGGAGGGCATATGAGGCTAGCATTAGTCCTATCACTGGTCAGAGACACTGGCCTAAGGTGGATATGCCAATTGATCCTCCACCAATTAAAATTGGGCCAGGGAGGCCTAGAAAGAACAGAATCAAGCACCCTCATAAGGACCCAAAAGACCAGGAAAGCTAACTAGGCATGGGATGCAAATGCATGCACTAAATGCAAGGGACAGGGTCATAACAGGAAAACCCGTCGTCAGGATGATGCTACAATAGAAGTCCAGCCACCACTAAAGAGAGGAAGGGGGAGGCCAAGAAAGAATCCTCCACCTGCTGACAGTACACACAGCACAACAGCAGCACCTTCAAGAGGTAGAGGGAGGGGAAGGCATAAAGGAAGAGGCAGAGGAAGACAGAGTAACAACACCACAACAACAGACAAAGAAATGGTAAGACACCACTTTTTTTTTACTGTGCATTGTAATTTACAGGTTCAGCCATCACTAACTATGATTGTGCATTACAGATTCCCATTGGACAAGGTGTTTTCTTTGGTCCCAATAATGATGCATATACCAATCCACCTGGACAAGGTGGTCCATTGCTAATCGCGGGTTCTCAGAACATGTCAGCAGCCACCTCTCATGCTCAATCTTCAACTTGTGTGCCATGACCAAGCTCAGTCTCTGGTTCCCAAAACATGTCATTGTAGCTATTATATGGAATTATGTAATAGGTAGCATTTTGTGGCCTTATGATATACTATGTCTTTCATATTATGAGCTGTTACAATTTGACACTCTATTGTGATCTTGAGATATCAAGGATTGTGAACTTGTTATGTATTTTCTGATATCTAATATCATTGTGACAGTGAAGGAGAAGCTTTTAGTTTGTTGTGTTTCAAGAGAATGTAAAGTTTTGCTAAGCAATTCTTATATCATATATCATTGCATTATATAGTTACAGGGGAAGGGGAAGTGAGAACAACAGGAAGAGAGAGAGAGAGAGAGAGAGAGAGAGAGAGAGAGAGAGAGAGAGAGAGAGAGAGAGAGAGGTCCCTGTTCTAGGTGCAGAGGATGAGAGAAAAAACCACCAAGTGACGGTCATATAATAAGGGGAAATAGCGAAGAGAGAGTAACGACCATATTTATACAGACTACTTAACAGAATTTTTAACACTGTTAGTTTGGGTGCACTGGAAGCACTAAGGGTAAAAGGTTGGATTATTGAAATCAAATAATGAAGATGGGATTATTATTAGTTGACGGGTAAAAGGTGGGATTATTTCAATCCAATTTTCCTAATAATAATAACAAGAACAAGACCAAACACCACATTTTCTTTTACATCCCATGGAACACCAATTAAGGAGATGAGATCCCCTGCAGTAAAAGGGTGTAGTATTTCCTCCAGTACACTACTATGATTGCACCACATCAGCCCATTGTGCCAGATCTGTGAAGTATCCAAATTTCTTCAATTTTTTTTTGTTTTGGATGTGAGATACCGCAGGTAATACCGCACGGTATTACTGCAGGTGATCTTCACTCCCAATTAAGACAACCAAACTAGAACTTACCCCCTTGCCCTACGAAAAAAAAAAGAAAAAGGAAAAAGAGAAACGGAAGAACATAAAAAACCCTTCCTTACCGTTGGTCTGAAGTACTGGTTCAGAGTAGGGTTTTGAAGAGCAAACGACCATGACTCAATTAAGCACAGAGGAAATCCTGAGGGACAACAAAACTCGTGACCCTAATTCCATCACCTCCCTTTCTCTTACTCACAAAGCTCTTACTGATGTACAAAACTCTCTTTCTCTCTCCTCTCTTCAATTTCTTTCCCCTTTCGTTTCTTAAACATTGTTTTCAATAATTTTCTCTCGCTTTATTGTTTCAGGTTTCATGCTTAAGCGATTTCAAGAACCTCGAGAGACTTGAGCTCACCTTTAATAATTTAACTTCTCTCAAGGTATTTTTATTTTATTCAGTCGAATTAATGGTTTTTTCTATCAATGTTGGTGTTTTGATTTTGCTGAGAAATGTGGGTTTTGTTTATTTGTGTAATTAGGGTTTGGAATTATGCCTCAATTTGAAGTGGTTATCAGTGCAACAAAACAGGCTTCAGAGTTTGAAGGGGATTGAAGGCCTCACTAAGCTTACTGTAGGTTTTCTGTTATTTTCCTCAAATTGTTATTCGTTTGTGAAATTGCTAGCTGAATTATGTTATTAATCAAATTCGAGCAATATGGACCAACTTGAATAATAATTGAAATCAAGGAACAAACTTTTGTTAGGAATTTAGTCAGTTTACTTGGTACATTCTGAGATTGAGGATATATCTTTTGCCTATTTGCTTGTGGTGATTAGGTGTTGAATGCTGGAAAAAATAAGCTCAGGTCAATGGATGAAGTGAGGAACCTGCTGAAATTACGTGCGTTGATACTAAATGGTGCGCAACGTCATTTTTGTTTATCTGATGTTCTGAATGTAAATTGCTACGCTTCATAACTAACGGTGTCTATTTGTTGTCGTTTGCAGACAATGAGATTAAATCGATTTCTGGGCTCGACGAACTGAAGGAATTGAATACTCTTGGTAAGGCTTCTGGTGCCCAGACCTTTATCACCTTCATAGATGATACAACGTTTTCTGTGGTTGTATATTTATGAGATGTGTTTTTCCTCACAAATGAATATAAAGCTTATAGAATGTTACGAAGTATCTAAAATTGCTGGTGAATTGTGCCTCTTGCTATACTTGCATTAAGTTTGTTCTTTATGTGACCTTATACTGCCCTATACTTAGTGATGCAAAATGTTGTTTCCTTGGCATCTCATTATTGCAGTTCTATCTAAAAATCCAATCCAGAAGATGGGAAATTCACTGGCGAAATTGAAAGCAATTGAAAAGGTCAGACAGTTTATTCGATGCTGATTGAATTTAGTGTAATTTCATGTCAGAGAAGCCCCTGAACTCACATTCTACTTCTCCTTTTTCTTGGCGGTTTCAGATTTCTCTTTCCAACTGCCAATTGGAAGGTATTGACTCTTCAATCAAGGCTTGTACTGGACTAGAACAACTCCGTCTAGCTCATAATGAAATTAAGGTTGTATGTTGAACTTGCTCTCTTTGCTTGTATTTGCTGAAGGGCTTGTTGTGTAGAGTACTATAGTATTTGTTTGCCATATGTTTTCCTCCAGGCAGTGTAAACCAATTGTGATGAATTATATTGCTTGTTTAACATGGGTTTTTAACCCCTTTACTGGGCAGGGTATTCCATCTGAACTGGCTAATAACAAGAAGCTTCAAATTCTTGATCTAGGAAACAATTTTATCTCAAAGTGGTCAGACCTAGAGGTACGGATGCAACTTTTGGTGTTTGGTTCTGTGATTTTCATGACTGAATTCTCATTACTGCTCCTAAATTGCGCCGAGTGAATATGCAATACTGTCAATTTTTGGGCTGAAATTGCAGGTACTTCATTCTCTTCGTAACTTGAAAAACCTTAACGTAGTTGGAAATCCTATAGCTGAGAAGGCTAAGCTAGTGAAAAAGGTAGAGATACTGTTTCAAATGATTGTAATTTTAATGTTTAAAATAAATTTGATGGCTTGCTTATGTTGGGCATTATGTTGATTGCAGATCAGTAAATTAGTTCCAGGTTTGCAGATATTCAATGCTAAGAAAATGGATAAGTTGAACAAGTTTGACATGGGCCAGACAGTTGAGGATGTTGTTGTTAGTGCAGCGGATGGCTCAGAACACCAAAAGAAGAAAAAAGATCATGGACAGAAGTTTGTGAAAAATGATGGTGATACCAATAAAAGAAGCGACAATGATTTTGATAAAAAAATGGGTCAGCAAGAGCTAAATAAAGGCGGTGGAGAAGGGGAGTTTGATGTGGCAGAGACCGACAGAAAGTTTGAGATGAAGCAGAAGAAGAAAAAAGAGAAAGAAACACGAGTCCAAGAACTTGAAACAACAACAGATAAAAGATCTAAAAGAAAGGCAGACAAAGCTGGTATTGATGTTATTGATGACAAGGAAACTCCATTTACTGACCTTTGGAAACCGAGTGGCAAGGAAAGAAGAGATGGCCAAGCTACTAGAAATATTGATTCAAGTAGTGCTCTGGTTACTTACCCAACAAAGAAAAAGAAAGCTAAGAATCAAGGTGCTACTGCATCTACACTTCAGTTTCAGACTCCAGCAGCTGAAGTTGGATTGGGTGGGCCATCGGCATGGAATGTTGAGTGAGCGAGTCATACTGTCCGAGCAATATGAGTATGAAGTACTGCTCAGTTGTCTTCATAAGTTGAGGATGACTATTTCTTTGAATCCACTCATCATCTTCCTTGATCTCCATTCAATATTCCTTGGTCTCCATTTGCGTTTCGGCCTGCCACTATATGGAGGTAATTCAGCTCTAAGACTACATGACTACTCTAGTGCATTTAACTGTTTAATCAAAACACTTTATCATGCTCGTTTTTGTCCTTCATTTTTGCTCACTGTCTTAATCAAGATCCAACTTGGGGTTTATAAGAGAAAAATCTTATTGAAAAGTTTGGCCTTTACCCATCCCATAGGTCTGCCCTACAGAACTTTCTTGAATAGGTGCTGTTTTGCCTTTGCAGTTCGCGCCTTCGCGGTTGCATGCCTTCAGTTCCACAATACAAGTCACATTACATTACAATGTAATACTCCCTAATGTATATGGTGTAAACTACTGTTGGCAAAATGGTAGGTGCTTTACATGGTAAAATTTTACATACATTTTCTATTCAGATTAATCTGTCTTGAGTTTTCAGTTCCCTTAATTTGGAATGTCAATTGTCTCCTAGAACTTTATAGTCATCAATAATAGTAGGTTAGGTACATTTTCTATCACAATTGATGAAGAACAATCTAGCCACATCTATATGAAATAATCAAATATAACGAGCAAAAAATATGAAATAATCAATATGATCGAATTATTTTGCCATGACGTATGACATGGAATTTTCTTCAATGTTTCTGATGCATGACATGATGTGTGTAATGTGTTCGCGGTGAATATTTTATTTCGCAAAATAGAGCTACCGCTTATTTGAGGATATAGACTGATATATTATTTTTTTTGCGTCCACTGATCCGATATAATTTACAAGCAAAATCGAAATCCTAATTCTTTATTTCCATATCATTATTAGATTATGATTAGTTAGATTCATACTAGCCTAGACGGTTCCAAGTTAGGACAAATGGTCAACCAAAATGAAAAAAAAAAAATATTAAAAAAATCACACACAAAACACACCTAGCGAGTATAACACAATCTAAAGGGGTATTTCAAAGATTGTGGGTATATTTCAAAATCATTGCATTTTTGCACTAAAAGATTGGCCAAACATTTTGTATATAAATCAAGAACCAAGAAACGTAAAGCAGCAAATTTTTTTAAATCAATGGCTTCTAACACCACCACCATCTCTAACCTTCATCAAGACATCATTGAAAACCACATCCTTACACGCCTTGATTGTGTTACCCTCACCTCATTAAGCTGCACTTCCTCGTATTTCCACTCTCTCTCCTCCCAGGAGAAGCTCTGGAGGGATATTTGTGTCTCCACGTGGCATTCTGTAAATGATCCACGTGTTTCAGGGCTCATTTCTGACTCCCCTGGTGGTCCTCGTAGCTTCTTCTTTGATTCTTTTCCTCTATTAAGTGGGCATAGTCAACCCAGAAATCTCAACCGTCGATCATGTGTCTTGCCATCAGAGCTGATCTCAGCCGTTGATATTTGTTACTATAATCAGCCCATTTTCTCCAGGGTCTTAGAAACTGAAACTGGGTCGGGTTGGTTTAAGCACTCGCCTTTTCGAGTGGACTTACTTGACCCGAAAGAAGTTTTATGGACCCCGGTTAGAATTGGCGAATGGGATGATGACATTTGGCGACAAGAGTTGGAAGAGAGTCTGACATTGAGTTGGATCATCATAGACCCGACCCAAAAACGGGCGGGTAATTTCTCAACCCGAAGACCCGTTTCAGTGCAAAGGCACTGGCTGACAGGTGAAGTTCGGATCGAGTTTTCAACGGTCCTAGGTCGTGATCGGGTCGGGTTTGTGGAGTGCAAAGTGGCGGTCACGTGCGGTGCGAGGGAGCAAGGGGAGATGCACGTGAGAGAGGTATGCATGCAGGTTGAGGACATGGATGGTAATTATTTAAATGGGAAGGATAGTTTGGTAATTTTGGCGAGCGCTATTGAATATGGGAAGAGGAGTAGAGGGGAAAATGATGAAGGGAAAAAGAGGCATGAAGAGTATTTGGTGATGAAGAGATGGAGAAAAGAAGGAAAGGTGTTGATAGAGAGGATGTTGGATATGGCTTGTGTTGCTGGTTTTAGCATTATTTTCACATTCTCTACTTTGCTCTTAATTGGCAACAATTGGAATTGCTAAACCAACATTAATTAGTGTGTATGTCCGTGCGATGTACGGGATGTTTCAACTCTTTTTCTTTTAAATTTAATGTTTTTATATGGGTTGCCTTGCTTCTAACATTCTTGTAATAATTTTCTTTTTCCTTTTTGGTGCTAGTTTTGTAATTAACTGATAAATAAAACTAAAACAACACCAAATTGGGATTTGGAGAGGTTCATCCGCAACCTGATTCTTAATTTGTTCAGAGCAAATATTAAAATGTTGGGGGATGGATGTCCTCAAGTCATGGTAATAGTCATATCTAATGCCTTTCGCAAAAAAAAAAGAAAAAAAGAAAAAAAAGAGGGTAATTTATTGGCTTGTGGTGCCTCTATAAAAGTTAGAGATTTCTATTCTTAAATGACATTGTTTGTTGCATTATAATTCTACTTATTATGATTGCTGATTAGTCATGGTGTAAACATTGATCAACATTTGACCGAGTCCTTAGGAAACGATTATTAGCTTTTTATTAGCAAACTTGACAAATATTCTATTATAAAGTTTTCCGACCAAAGATTATCATAGTAAACAATGGATTGAAATGAACTAAGTACATCAAAAATTTATTGAAACAAAATCTGGGTGGCTCATGTCCCATGTCACATGTCCCAGCGCCCAGCGAGCGTCATGTCTCATGTCCTAGCGCCAAGTCTCATGTCCCATGTGTGAAATCGAAGTTCGGGGACACGGATAACCGTTTTGAGACACCAGAGGCCCTCCAGGGTGACGTAGACCCCCCGAAAAAGTTTGGCAAAACAGAAAATTGGGACCCCGGACGCCGAAAATCAAAAGCTATAATACACTTTTTTGCGCTTCCGTGAGATCCCGGAAAAAAGGTAGATATTTTCGCAACACATCGCACAGGACAACCTTAGGAAGCATAAGAGCCCCCTGGGGGTTCATTATCGAGTCTCTGATAGGCTTGTAAGGGCATCTTTACGGGACACCAATGTAACTATATAATGGCCGGAACACCGAAGACATGGGTGATATCGAAGTCCGGGGATCCGGATGACCCTCTCGGGGCACCAAGGGTCCTCTAGGATCATGGTAGACCCCACGAAGAAGTTTGGGCAAAAATGACACCAAGTCCCCTGGAAGCCGAAAAGGAAGGCTATAATCCACTTTTTTGGGCTTCAAGGAGGCCCCGGAATGAAGGTGAATATTTTCGCACCATATCGCACAGGGCAACCTTATAGAACATAAGAGGCCCCCGAGAACCGTTATCGGGTCCCTGATATGATTGTAAGGACGTTTTTACGGGACACCAATATAAGGGTCAGAACACTGAAGGCATGAGTGATATCGAAGTTCGGGGATTCGGATGACCCTCCCGGGGCACCGAGAATTCTCTAGTGTCATGATAGACCTCCCGAATAAGTTTGGGCAAAAATGACATCCAGCTCCCTCGAAGCCGAAAACGAAGGTTATAATCCACATTTTTTTGGTTTCCGACAGGCTCCGGAAAGAAAGTGGATATTTTCGTATCACATCGCACGGGACATCATTAGGGAACATAAGAGGCCCCCGAGAACCGTTGTCGGGTCCCTGATAGGCTTGTAACGACGTTTTTACGGGATGCTAATGTAAGGGCCTGAATACTAAAGGTATAGGCGATATCGAAGTTCGGGATTCGAATGTCCCTTTCGAGACACCAAGTATACTCTAGAATCATAATATACCCCCCGAAAAAGTTTAGGCGAAAAGAACACCCAGAAGACCAATAGCCAAAAAGAGAACATAAAAAACACTACTCCATTTTATTACATAAGAAGCCACAATAGATCTTTTTATTACACCTCACCAGTACAATATAACTATGATTATCCATATTCGCCCATAAATTTGTGATTCTATTGGTTTATTTGACGGTCGCATTTTCAGATGAGTCTTTTTTGTAGGGGGTCATTGCCACTTGAGTCTTTTTTGTTGCTCCGGCGACAACTGGGTCTTTAATTAATTTGACTCGACCATTAAAATCCATGACTCGCTCACCCGATATAAAAGTCCAGACATTTTGACTACCCCCCAAATGAAAATATAATGAATTGCTATTTAAGAAATAAAAATAGAAATAAAATAAATGTTGATTGCGGATGCTATTTAAGCAATAAATGCCAATAATTCAAAATGACGACTTTTGTATCAGGTCGGCAAGTCATGGACTTTAATGACCGAGTTAAATTAATTAAAGACTCAGTTATCGCCGGAGCAACAAAAAAAACTCAAATGGCAATGACCTTCTACAAAAAAGACTCATTTGGAAATGCGGCCGTTCATTTGACACTATCTCGCAAGATATATTCAAAAGTGCATGGTTGACTTCAAAAACCTGAATCACGCTTAATATCACAATTCAAATCACAATATATGGTAATCTAATACCCACTAATACGTAAGCCATATGGATTACATGACTGAAGTCAAATTTTCCGTGAGCGTGTTGGTCAATGGTCAGCATCTATTAAAAAAATACCATTAGTTTGTACATTTTATTCTATGATACTTCTAAAATGTGGTAATATAAAGTTTGGCATGATAATTACTTTAGTAAGCAGTTTCCTTTGTTGAAGCAGAAAGCGACTCGTTCAAGGCTATTTTAGAGGAAAAAAGAACCAGGATACTCATATTATTAATTCTTATTGCTTAGGTTCCTGATTTACGCAGTTGCATGAATCTAATGAAAATATAACTTGGAAAAGAAAATGAAACTATCACTAAAAAAAAAATGAAACTCAAAATAAAGATATGACTAAAATTTTGTAAGTCACAGTTTCATTTTACTCGAGTGATAATTTATTGAGTCCATAAAACTACGAAAATTTCTGAGATTTTGACAATAATTTGTGAATGACAACAAGATTATCATAAATTCGTCCCATAAGAGACTTGCATATAGGATATTTTAATAGTTATTAAGACTTGTGTGGACTTAGTACATGGTAGATCAATACTTGGAGCCACCCTCCTACTTTATCTGGAGTCACCCTCTTTTAAAGGTGGAGCCACCCCTTAAAATAATATTTGGCACCACCCCAACTTTACTTGGAGTCATCCCTTACTTCACCTGGAGTCACCCCCCTATTTCACTTGAAGTCATGCCTCAAAATTACTTGATTCACGGTGGACTAAATCCACACAAGACCTGCTGTTTAATAGTAGCCTCATAGTCCACGACTTTATCTGATAATGGCTGGGCCAAATTTAACATTCGACCACAGGCCCAAACCCACAGTTTATCTAATTCAGAGAACTTCTCTTTTTTTTTTTTTACTTAAATTTAAATCTGTGATTATTTATGACATATAGGATACGAACCAAAATATATCTGGCTAGGAATGCTCGCTCCCTAAATAAACCAAAAACACAAAATTTTATCCATAAAATTCCACGTGGCCAACATCCATTGACCAAGAATCCATCCACAAAATCTTTCTCTCTTACATGATCCACATCAAAGACCAAGCTTGTCTTAATTGACCCTTTGCTTTTAACCCTCATTGAAGGACCTCTGAATTTTTGATCAAAAAACAATTACTAGCAATTACAGGAAAGGAATGGCAGCCAGTAGTTTTGCAGCCTCCTCAACCGTGGTTGGTTTGGGCACCTCCACCCTTTCTCGTTCTTCCTCCAAATCTACCACCCTCTCTTCAGGTTAGTCGCCTGCCTATGGTTGATATATGTGATGTAACACGAACATCGCGAGTCTTACTTAGGGTGTGTATTTTTTCCACTTATTTTAGAATCGGTTCAGTGCAATTCAGTTTAATGATTTACGTTTTCTTTCATATATTATTATTCATGATCAGTTCGGTATATCGCATAATTAATCGCCCTTTGCTAGCTAGTATTGCTACACATTACTTAATAGTGACTGATCAAAAAAAATATTATTCCCTCCGTCTCAAAAAAATTCAAACCTTTGTTTTTTCACGGTTTCCAAGACACCACTTTGACCGTAAATAACTACAATTATATGAATATAAAAATTATAACAATACGATTTTTGGAAAGTACTTTTAAAAATGAATCTAACAAAAGTATTTCCATAATGTGAATCTTTATATTTTTTCATAAATTAATGGTCAAAGTTTATTAAGTTTGACCATCAAAAACAAAGTTTCAGTTTTTTTTTGAGACGGAGAGAGTACTTAATAGTGACCCCAATTTTCTGTGAGTTCCGTCTCACGCAATATTTATTGTTCAAATAATCCATTTTATAAATTTGCCACTAAATACCTTAATCAAATTTAATTAGACTAGTGACTGAAATACATTCCATGATATACACTGCAGGCTTCTTGAGATCAAATGTAGCTGCAAGGAACCCTCTCAGGCTAGCCAATGGTGCTGCTTCCGGTGGAAAATTCACATGGTATAATTAAATTACATAGTAGTTATTAAAAATATGATTTTTTTTCAAGATATTAGATTATGTTATATGTTGGCAAAATTTCACTGTTCTAAGTACAACTTTGTCTTACGAAGACAACTGAAATTTGGTTAAAATTTGGTAAAAAAAATGCAGTAGCTTTCAGAGAAATTGGCTGAGGACAGACTTCAATGTGATCGGGTTCGGGCTAATCGGGTGGTTAGCTCCATCAAGTGTACCCGCAATCAATGGAAACAGCCTCAGTGGACTCTTCTTCTCCAGCATTGGAGAGGAGCTCTCTCACTTCCCTACTGGTCCTGCCCTCACTTCTCAGTTCTGGTGAGTCACTCATTCAACAATTACTCAAGGATCTTAAGTACTTTTGCAACTTCTGTTAGCTTTCAATAACTTACTGGAGACTATCACTTTAAAACACAATTATTTTTTGTTGTTCATCAGAATTTAGTATATCACCCAAAATGATTGAGCCTATTATGAACTCAAATTAATCTCCACTTAAATTTACAGGTTTATTTTAGTGATTGTACCAAGTTTGGGATTTGAATTGAATTGAATTTCATCAGATTTGAACCGAATTGAACTGAAAGTAATTTTCTTGGAATTTTTTTTGGAATGTGACTATGTGAGCAAGCAGCAGCAGCCCAGCCCCAAACTGATGCCCATTTGAGGGGTATATATACCAAACAGAATCAAAGCCCAACCCAAATCAAGTCACCTTCAGCTAAGGTAAATGGGCCTTCTGGGTCCAAAGCTTTGATGTTTGGGCCACTCCAACAGCTTGTATCTAGAAGTTGGGGCCTGGGTGGGGGGCATATCCTCAAAAGAGCTCTTAAAAGTGTAACAATAAAATGATTGTTTTACCTTACACACAATATTTTACTAAGCAAACTTTGTTCAAAATAGTTACTTTAAAAACTTTCTTTTACTGCTTCTAGAGGTTAGTACTGTTTGGGAACTTGTAGATGATTGGCCAGCTGGATGGTATGATTATGCTTGGTTAAAAATGGGGGACAAACTTCTTTCTTGAGAATCCTAACCATGCTCATAAAATTTACCATTTTGGATTGGTTGGTGGATTGAAATTCTAAACCTTGCCATGAAACTTGCATTGTGGGGAGAACATAGTTTGAGGCCCCATGCAAATTTAGTTGTGTAAAGAATTACTCATGACTCATGAGGATGGTGGTAGTGGGTAGTGGTGGTGTTTAACAGATTTTGGATGTTTGTTAATGATTCTCGCTTCTTTAAGAAATAACCGAGTATAAACTGACGAACAAAAATATTGATAACTGAACTGAACTCTACTGAACTGAACTGAATCAATTATTGAGACAAAAGGTTGTACTACCAAGCCATTGCATGCATCTCATCATATTTTTATTCACATGCAGATATGCTTGTCTATCTACTCATGAAAATGCAATGTTTTATGGTGTATATGAAACATGAATGACTTGGAAGTTGTGAAATCCAATAGTGTTTGTAAATTCAATGAAAATGTGGAGTTCCTAATGATATTTAACTTATGTTTAATGTAAATCTCAATGTAATAGGTTGTGGATGGCACTATGGCATTTGGGACTGTTCTTGTGCCTTACCTTTGGACAGATTGGCTTCAAGGGAAGGACTGAAGAGTACTTTTAAAAAGCACTTCTTGTGTCTCAATTCTCTCTCTTTCATGTCATGACCTGAAAAAATGTATCTACTTCTACTATGTATAATCCATTTGCCTTTGCCTTTGCCTTTGCCTTTGCACTTTGCCTTGAATCTTGATCATGGTATTCATCAGTTCCAGAACTCTTCACTTTTTTTCCATTCAAAAAAGTAATATTGTCTCTTTCACCCTAATTGTTAGCAAAACTAAAGAAGAAACAGCACAATTTTTTTTGGTGATTCTTGCCAGTTCACTGATCCAGAAAAAGCTAAGGGCCCCAATCATGACTTGTTTTCTTTTTCTGTTTTGGAAAACCCAAAGTGCCCATATTGATAATTAATCTACCAAATTTGCTTGAGATTGGGAAGGTGGAAAAAAAGGGGAAAAAAAGGGGAAAAAAGGAATATATTCTCTCTCTTCTTTTGATGAATAAAAGGTAGCATGGCAAAATCAATACATACATAGAAGCATATCATTATTTGTAATTACTTTGGGGAGTAGATTTTCCAGAAGAAAAGAAAAAACCAACATGGACATGGAAGTACAATTCAAATATAATAATTGATTGAGGATGGTATGACCAATCAATTTCCTTTGCAATCCCAAAAGAAAGGGAGAGAGTGTTTTTGGTTAAACTTGGGAATAAACATAAGAAAATTGAAAAGAGGAAATTGTACAAGTAAATAGTGCACAAAATGAACTTTTGAACCAAGCACCTTAATTTATTGGCAATATCATCTTTTGCAATTGCAACTAGCCAGCCATCTATTAAACCACTATAATGACTGCCAGAATGTACATTTTTCATGGACCACTGACATATATGGTACTATAGGTAATCATAAAACAGAGCTCAAAATCAACCTTAAAATTGATGCAACTTGACCATAGGTTATCTAGTCATGAGAATTTCCTCCTACAAAGTTGAGTCAAGAACAGAATAAAGTATCACTTGCTTTGATGAATCCTGCATCTACGTATGTTTGAGGAGTAGTAAAGGGGTGAGGAATAGGATCAAGAACAACAGAGATGTAGTTCACAAAATATTACCATAGAATTGGTCTCTCCTTTTTTTTTGGCCTATTGGATTGCAGAGGGGATTTGGGTGATTCGAGGAAAGAGATAGGAAAAAAAAAGGACTGCCTCTATTACAATAACAGAGAATCTGAACTCGTAGTAGAGTACTACAAATCGGTGCAATCAACACAGGCGCACAAATTAAAGAGAGATCCTGAGAGATGCTTGTTTTGCTAACACCCTTTCAAAAAGGATGGGTTAAGGCCTTAAGGGCCTGATTTTGCTTGGGAAGCGGGGTTTTAAGAAGGCATAAATGAAAATATATGAGGATGTAACACGATTGAATTCTCTGGTAAAGTTTCCCATAAAACGCTCTTCTAAGTCTATTAAGGACTGGATAAGGCTTTTATGTCCTTTATGGGTGTCCTATGTAATGCAATGTGAAAATATCCGCCTTCGTTTCGAGACCTTTCGGGAGCCCAAAAAACATGGATTATAACCTTCGTTTTCAGCTTTCCGTGGCGCGGGTGTCATTTTTGCCCAAACTTATCTGGGGGATTTATCATGACTTTAGAGTACCCTCGGTGCCACGAGAGGAACATCCGGATCCCCGAACTTTGATATCACCCATGTATTTGGTGTTCTGGCTCTTATACTAGTGTCCCGTAAAACGCCATTCCAAGCCTATCAGGGACCAAATACGTGACCCCAAGGGCCTCCCATGTTTTCTATGGGTGCTCCGCGCGATGGGGTGCGAAAATATTCACCTTCGTTACGGGGCCACCCGAAAGCTCAAAAAACATAGACAATAACCTTCGTTTTCGGCAACCCGGGCCCCGGGTGTCATTTTTGCCCAAACTTCTCCGGAGGGTCTACCATGACCCTAGAGGACCCTTGGTCACCCAGGAGGGACATCCGGATCTCCGAACATCGATATCACCCATGCCTTTGGTGTTCTAACTCTTACACTAGTGTCCGTAAAATGCCCTTCCAAACCTATCACGGACTGGATAAGCGACCTCGAGGGCCTCCCATGTTACCTAAAGGTCTTCCGTGCGGTGTGGAGCGAAAATATTCACCTTCGTTCCGGGACCTCCTGGAAGCCCAAAAAACGTGGATTATATATATAGCCTTCATTTTCGACTTCTCGGGGCCCAGTGTCATTTTTGCCCAAACTTCTCCGGAGGGGTCTACTATGACCTTAGAGTATCCTCGGTGCCACGGGAGAGACATCTGGATTATAGCCTTCGTTTTCGACTTCCCGGGGCACGGGTGTCATTTTTGCCCAAACTTTTCCAGGAGGTCTATCATGACCCTAAAGCAACCTCGGTGCCCCGGGAGGGACATCCGGATCCCCGAACTTTGATATCCCCCATCCCTTTGGTGTTCCGGCTTTGTCCCGTTAAAAGCACTTCCAAGCCAATTAGGGACCGGATAACCGACTTCGAGGGTCTCCCATGTCATCTAGGGGTGTTCTGCGCGATGTGGTGCGAAAATATCATGACCGTAGAGTACCCTTGGTGCCCCGGGAGGCACATTCAGGTCTCCGAACTTCGATATCACCTATGCCTTTATTTGATGTTCTGACTCTTACACTAGTGCCCGTAAAACGCCCTTCCAAGCCTATCAAGGACTAGATAAGTGACCCCGAGGGTCTCTCATGTCCCCTAAGGGTATTCCGTGTGATGTGGAGCGAAAATATTTACCTTCGTTACGGGGCCTTCCGGAAGCCCAAAAAACGTGGATTATAGCCTTCATTTTCGACTTCCCGGGGCCAGGGTGTCGTTTTTGTCCGAAATTCGCCGGAGTTTATAATGACCTTATAGTACTCTTGGTGCCACGGAAGGGACATCCGGATTCCCGAACTTTGATATCGCCCATGTATTTGATATTCTTTACTCTTACACCAGTGTCCGGTAAAACGCCTTTCCAAGCCTATCATGGACCGGATAAGCGACTACGAGAGCCTCCCATGTCCTCTAGAGATGTTCCGTGCGATGTGGTGCGAAAATATCCCGCACGGGCATGCACACTAGTTGCTAGAGTACTATACAAGGAAATATGGAAGGGTCGATTAGCTCACAATGTTTTTTTTCTTTTTCATTGAAGTGAACTAAATTGAACCAATTAGTGATATCGGGTAAGACTTTAGCAGTTATTCGATCCAATGATGTTCTGGGTTTCGTTCAGTAGTAATACTTTTCGTTGTAATCATTTTAAGAAATTATGAGGACGTAACACGATTGAATTCTCATGTAAAATGTCAAGAAGAAAAGCCACAGGAGAAAATATAAAGAAATGGAGTAATTAATTAGCTCCTCAATCATTAAGCTACAAAATATAGACAGAGAACACTGATAATAACAAAGCCAAATGGGGCAAGTTAAGGTTTAATAAAATGAAACGAACAAGAAGAGCCATGTGATCATATTCGCTCACTCATGGCTTACTTTACTTACCAGTTACCATCATTTCCTACTCTGATTTTTTGTTCTAACAAAATTTAAATAACTATGAGAATCATGTGATGTGTACATTAATTTAACTAAATGAAACACCAAGAACATTCCATTCCTCGAGATCCTGTGGCCTGCGGTTCAGTGAAATCAAAGGAATTATAGCACAAGGAAAGCCTACCACAGGTGCTATAGAGGTCGCTATCAAATTATTTTTTGTCAACAGTAACATTTTTATGACAGGCATTTGATAAAATTTAGTTTGTATTGACACATATGTGGATACGAAGACCGACACGACACACACACAAAGAAACGTCATTTAAAAAGAAAAAAAAGCCTAATAAATATCGTGTACTGATGTCAGGGTCACTGTCGTGTTCGGATATCGAATACGCGACACCACACCTATTCAAGGTGTCAATACTTCATTGGATAATAAAATCATAAAAATGCAATGGTAACACATGCATGGGCCTCCACAAAAACGCAATAATAGATATGGTAATTTCTATCAGATTCAGGGTGATTGATGTTTCACGGGCTAAAGCCTAAGCATAGGACGAATATATGGCACCCCAAAACTCTTCACAAGCGAATATGAGTACTGCAAAGCAAAGCTTGATCTGATCTCGCCATCTCTAAATATACTTAGCTTAATTAGATCCATGATAAAACCTTCAAGCGTAGTACTCTGTGTTATATAGGCTAGATTTACTTTGAGTGTGTACTTTTTTAGTGACCTGATCGTCTCCATTGAATCAAGCTCCACTAAATCAAATAGTAATATATTTGAAAAGATAGAATATTGAACCGAACTGAACTAAATCAAACATTATGAATCATGAACTAATAATGGACATCGCTTCCACACTTTAAGTCAAACTCTTTCATATTTTAAACTCGTTTCTCTACATCTGTTTGTTGTATTATTTGCTTCACAAAAATAATTAGTACGGAGAAAAGTCAACTAAATTTCTCCTAATTATTGTAAGATAAGGAAGTAATGCTTAAAATGTTGAAATTAGATAAAGTATATATTTTGATGATAAGAAAATGTATATATCTTCAATTCAAAAATCAATAATCTACATTAAGTTATGTTATTTTAAAAAAAAATTATGAAATGCTAGGTTATCTTTTCATATTGAGTTTTTATTTTTAATGAATAGGTTTGATCGCAACGTTAAATATGGAATTCAAAAAGAAATTTCAATCTCAAGTATTGCTGACAATAGGGTGAGAATCAGTGGCTAGACCTTATTGAATCACTGAAAATCAATGGCAGGACCTTACTTAATCAGTGAAAATCAGTGGTAGGACCCACATTCCTACTCACAGAACCAGTGACATGACCTTATTGAATCAGTGAAAATCAGTGGAAGGACCTTATTGAAAATCAGTGAGAATCAGTGGAAATCAGTGATAAAACCTTACTTAATCAGTGAGAATCAGTGACATTACTTTACTCAATCAGTAAAAATCAATGAAAATAAGTGGAAAAGAACGCACCCTACGTGATTTCTTTTTCCATGGAAGAACAATTCAATAAGAAGACTTCTGGAATCTTTTTTTAAAACAAATTCCAGAGAAGAAAAAATTATTGTGCAAAAAATATTGAAGAAAATTGAAAGTACTACGGTAGATAATTAAAAATAGAAAAAAAATATGGGAGCAGCAGGGGGATGCGCATGGGCCACTGGACTGACTTAAAAGGGTACAACAATAAGGGGCTGGTAGGGCCCAGGCCTTTTAACAAGACAATTGGCCTGCGACTGTCATGTGAGAATTAGATCAACAACAATTTACAATTAAAATTGTTTTGAAATCTGGAAATACCAGCCAAACAAATCTCAAAATACCAACGAATCCTTTCAATGTAAGTAAAAATCTTTTTTTTAGCGGACCTGGTGGGCCCCAACCCCTCGTGGCCCTGTAAATTTTTCTTCCTTGTATTTTTGTGTTATCTCATTGGCTATTGCCACCATTACCGCCCCATCCTCTCTAGGACAATTACTCTGACTCAGTGATCTTATAAGTTAAGACCCCCCCCCCCCTTTCTGTAGGACAATGTACCCCATAATAAAACGCTTGAAAAAAAAAAACTATCAACGATTGTCAAATATAGTTGGCAAAAATTACACGTTATTTGAACTCAATAGTAGTAATCTTACATATGTGGATTGGAAATTTATGGTCATGGTATATGTTTCAAAAATCTATGATTCTTGCTTAAGTTTCTAAGGTGAATTATTATATAACAAGGACGACTTATACTAAATATTTCAGGGTTAAAGGTGTTTTTTTGTGGTCCGTTTTTTGATTTTGGCTTTATGTATTTGAACTGAACACGTGTTCCTAAACAAAAAGGAGTTTAATTCCTCTCGGTTGTTCCTAAATAATCTTCTTTGTTTCCATGAGAGTTCAATTGTCCTTTTTAGAAAAAGCTCTTCTAATTCTTACCGAACTGGGACTTGAACTAAATGTAACAACGAGGTGTGAAATCCAATATATCCACACGAAAAGTACTTCAATCACGAGTTTTATGTAAGGCTGAACTCTCATGCTCCTATATTAAAGTGTGATAATTTCACATATCGAACTCCAAACTTGTAAGTTGTATACAATAACATTGCCAAGTTGTCCCCCCCAACAAAAGTAAAAATAAGGAAACATTGTCAAGTAACAAAAGCCATTTCTCACCATGACCATGAGAATCCATGATCAATCTTCATCCACTTATTTAAAATGAATGAAATTCTAAAAGTCTAAAACTGAGCTCTAACAAAAAGTCATGACCTAGGTTTAAAATTGATATACATATATAGACCCCAAATCTTTGATATGATGAAGGGGTTTGGTCAAAACCTATCCCCAAAACACATGCAGTAGCACAGAAGGAAAGTCTTGAGAAAATCCATATTGAGATTTGTTGAAAACATTTTGCAAGGTTAGTAAGTAAAAACAGCCAAACGCATATAAACACACAACTATTACATTTCGATACACAAATACGTCGAACCAGGTCAAGATTCAGACCCACCACATTTACACATGCACGTTTCTGATTGCTCCCTTCCTCGCTCACGTGTATGCCACGTCCTCTTTCTCTTTCTTTTATTAATAAAATAATAAAAATAAAATGCCTTGGCTTAAACTTAACTTAAAACTCTCCCTTTGCCTTTTCTCTCTACTAGTCTAAGTCTATTTCTCTCTCCTCCCTTAAAACTTTCCTTTCCCTCTCAAGACATCCAAAACAAAAGTTAAGTTGTTGCTATATTTTCACATTTCCCCATCAAAATAACCCAAATTAAAGGAAATCATCCTTAAGTTCCATTCTTTCAAAAGGTTCTAATGTGTAGGGTAGGGTCAAGAAATTTATAGCTGTTACACATTTTTTTTTAGCAAATCTAGGTTTGATGATCTTCTATACTTTTAATGCAGGATTGTACTACAATCTGAGAAGTTCTGAACCCCATTACACTTTTATATAAATACCCAGCAAAAAGAGAGAGAGAGAGAGAGAGAGAGAAAAAGGCTATGATCATTGTAAGCAACTTATTATACCTGCTGCTTGTTCTTGCTTTTACACTTAAGAAGAAGCAGATTTTTGAAGGGTACCCAGTTTCTGGGTTTTTCATCACAAATTTGGGTTAATTTTGACAATGCCAAGGCATAATACTAATACTACTACACAGCAGCAAAATTTAGAGAGAAAAGGTGGTGGTGGGCATTGCAAAATCAGAAAGAGGGTATCTTCATCTTCTTCATCTTCATCAGTTGTGCAAAATTACAGGTTTAAAAGAGCTATCTTGGTGGGTAAAAGGGTGGGTTCAAGCACTCCAGTGCCCACTTGGAAGGTGATAATGACAGGTTCAAAATCACCTTTGCATAAATTGCAGAATTTGGAGAATGGGGTTAAGTATGGGAAGGATATTGGTAGTTGTGTTGGAAATAATTATAATAACAATAATAATAATAAGGGTAAGGAAGCTATGTCAGCAAGGAAATTGGCTGCTACTTTGTGGGAGATTAATGGGTTGAATTCACCTGGAAGAGTGAGGGAGGAGAACTTTGAGGACATGAGAGAGAAAGAGAGAGAAAGGGGGAGGAAGAGCTCTGACAGCAGGATTGCTAAACTCTTTGATGCTGACCAGCATTTGTTACTAGATCAACACCCTCATAGCCCTGTTTGTGAGGTGAAGTTTTTAAAGTTTTAATTTTTGTTTACTGGTATTTTGTTATTTTTGCTCCTTATTGGGTTAGTACTGGTTAATAAATGACCAAAAGTCCAAAACTGATAGGGATATCTAAATGATTTGAGCTTTGAAGGTCTAAAGTTTAAAGAATTTTTGTTTTGGTGTTAATGGCAGAAGATAGATGGATCTAAAGTGGGAGGTCACAGGAGAAGATCTTCAGCAACATCACAGAAACTTCAGATCACTGAGTATATGGCAGGAGGATTTGACACAGTTGGCAAATCCAGTACCATGGAGGTAAGTCAATTATACAACCAATAATACACTCTGGTTGTGAGAATGAAATGGTTGTTTTCACATTGATCTTCACTTCAGTCTCAGTGAACCCTGCTTGTGTTTCTTTCTTGATTGTGATATGTGCTGGAATTTGGTATGTGGGTTACATTGTTTCCTTAACTTTCATGAAAATGGAAATTTTTACTGTCAATTATGTTGAATTTATGGCAAAAAGATTGTATTTTTTGGGACCACTTCTGACAGTTTCATTAGTTTGATTACTTTTGGTTGATAAGAAGGGGAAGAGAAAATGAAAAGGAACATGTTACATGCCTATTGATTTTGAGCTCTCTGCTATGTAGGTACCGAGCCACGCCCCTAAAGAGAACAATTCGAGTGTCAAAATTCGTTTGAAGGATGTTAAAAGCAGCCTAGTTGCTTCGAAAGAGCTTGTGAAGGTATTGTTTCGACTATTGTCTCAAGAGGAGCAGCATTCATCGAGGATAACCCTGGTCTCAGCCCTGAGGGTTGAGCTAGATCGAGCCAGACTACAAGTCGATCAATTGATCCAAGAACAACGGTCTAATTCCAATCATATTGATGCTCTTCTGAAGCACTTTACGGAGGAGAAGGCTGCTTGGAAGAGCAAAGAGAAAGAGAGGATTCGAGAGGCCGTTTCATCAGTAGGAAGAGAGCTTGAGATAGAGAGAAAGCTAAGACGACAAGCCCAGAGACTGAACAAGAAGCTTGGGACGGAACTGGCTGATACGAGAGCTCATTTTTCAAGGGCAATGAGGGAGCTCAATGGAGAGAAAAGAGCGCGGGAGATATTGGAGCAAACTTGTGATGAGTTAGCAAGAGGTATAGGAGAAGAAAGAGTCGAGGTGGAGGAAGTTAAGAAAGAGTCTGAGAAATTCAGAGAAGAGGTTGAGAAAGAAAGGCAAATGCTTCAGCTGGCCGATGTACTGCGTGAGGAGAGAGTCCAGATGAAGCTTGCAGAAGCCAGGTACGAATATGAGGAGAAAAATGAGGCCTTGGAGAGGTTGAAGAGCGAGTTACAATCCTACTTGAAAACTGAAGCAATTAAAGAAAATGGAGATGGTTCTCCTGATTTTGATGGGGAAATAGACATCAACAATTTTCTCAAGAAAACTCAGCTTGGTTCATTCCTAAATGAAGAAAAGGAGCATAGTGAAGGCGAAGTGGGTGATGGGGAAGAAGACGACGACTCAGGTGATAGCGAGCTTCATTCAATAGAACTAAACATGGACAACACTAACAAGAGCTACAACTGGAACTTTGCCTGTGATGGAACCAATCAGGGTGAGTCGAGAAGAGCTTCGACTGATGAAGTATTTAAGGGGAGGAGATCGCTTTCTGAGAAAATTCAGTGGGAAAGCATCTGCCTGCAAAGGCAAACTTCAGATGGCATAGAATGGGATTTCACCCCTAACAAGCAAGGCAATGTGAATGGATTTGACAAGGGCAGATCATCTGAAGCTTGTGCAAATGGTGAAAACAATGATCGAGAAGACGAGTTCAAAAGGTACAAGCCAGTTAAGTCTCAGAGATTACAATCCTGTCAAGGCCCTGGCAGCCCTGAAATGTCTGCAGGGAGATCATCAGCCCGCTTGAGAGAGGCGTGCAGCGCGATATTGCAAGATTTGGCATTGAGGAGAGAAAAGATTGAAGGACAATGTGTGGGAAACAAGAGGTGATTGCTGGAATTTAACACCATTAAGACTTATGAAAGATATATTTCCATGTATTATTGTTCTGCTTTTACTCTGTTTCTTCATTTCCTGTTAAATGCTGCAAGTAATTCTGTAGCAGTTCTCATTTCAAATTTCAGTTACTTTGTAAAATTAAAAAAAGGAAAGACTTTTTGTATTCATACCAAGAAATTTTGTAATGTGACATTATGTGTATAGAATTCTTGTACAACTATGTATTGATCAAATCGAATCGAACTTGAGCTTAACCTGCATTCATCTAGTACAGTTTACGTTCAGGCTTCACATACACACTTTTTTTTCTATTAATTTTTTTTTTTCAAGTAAAATTGCAATCAGTGTAAGAGTGCCAACGATGGAAGGTGAAAAAAGTACTGGAAAAAGATTTGGAGTGAATATGAAGTAAAACAAGGTTCAAACTGCAAAGATTCGGTCTAAGCTGAATGGATGAGCATCAGCCACCTCAAGCACACTTACCATGAAGGATTTTTTTTTAATTAACTTAGGCAAAATATTCTTTCTTCATAATGAAGTACTTATTTATTACTCTAGTTTTTATTTAGCAGCAGATAAAATAAAAAGATACTCCATATGATAACAATTATTAACCCAAAAACATCCACATGTTGATAGTGGCTCAATTATTTAAGATTGGAGTATTTTTTGCAAGAGATTTCACCTACACAATTAATCTAACAAGTAAAGACAATGCTATTATATGCTCAATCAACCACCCTTGGAATCCTAACTTAGACGTTCAGGTTAGGTCTAAGCATTAAAATTTTGCAAGTGGCTGTTGAAATGGTCATCAATGTGACAATGTTACATAAAGATGAAGCTTATGAGGTAATGATAGTTTTGAGTTTGGGTTATTTAGGTCCAAATTGGCTAAATGATGAAATTTTGAGTACCAAATAATGAAATCATGTGCACTGATGACCAAGAAACTGAATTATAGTAGTACTATATTGCTATACATGAGACAGAGAAACCATGTTAGCTTAGTATGCTTCCAGTAGGTCTACTTATACATTAGACAGAGAGCCTTCTTCTACCTTCTTTTCTTTTCTTTTTTTTTTTTTGGTTTTTTTTTGGGTGACAATAAAAAAAGATAAGAGATTATGAACAATGAAGAGACCAATGACCATGTGAATAATGGAATAAGGTTGGGATGTGCCCCAGCAGGTTATAAGGGCATGTGCTCCTGAGGTAGGCTACATAATTGCACCAAACTGGTTTTGGAACTATAGCTCTCAAAAAATGAGGTGTATTTGCTTGATGTCAAATGGAAATTAATGCATGATGGTTTTGTTAAAGTATCAAAATTCTGGATAGACACTACCTTAAGGGCTAATGGCTATGCATGAATATGATCTCATAATCTCATTTTACAGCTTATTGAGTACACTCCTTTCTTTTTTGGTGTGTCGTGTGTATTGTCGTTGTAGATGTGTCGTGTGTGTTCGATACATGTAGTGGACAATCACGAAACATGTTAGACGCATATTAGTCATTAAGTGACACTTATTCTTGCTTCATATCTTTTTCTTATCGGTGTCCATATCTGTATCCGAGCAACATAATTTTGATAGATAGTTTATCTAGAACAAAAATCATTAACTCATCCAAATGGAAATTGTCCCCTATTTAATTCCCAGTTCCCACCACTCACCCCCTGTTTCCCTTGACCTTACAATAACCCTCTTTTGTTGATGTCATGTCATACTTCAATTCTAGGTGGCTGCTTCTTAAAAGAAGAATACCTGGACTGGATAATCAAACCAACTGCTAAATAATTCAAGCAAGGTAAAAATATTATTCAACCATCTCCCTCTAAATGAAAGCTAAGATGATTTGGTTAATTGGGATACAATATTAAGATTTTTCTAAGTCACCATCACCCTAAGGAGGCACTCCAACCATATAAAAATAAGGTCAAAGCATTTTTCTGACAAAATAAAAAAGAACAATATATGGTTCTCTTTGATTCCGACAGATCAACCAATGTTATACTAATGCGACTAGCTTTCAACTGCTTAAACGACCAATAATAGACTTGAACTGATCTAATCTTTGAAAGAGCAACCAATAAGCTTCATAAATTTAATGATTAGTAAGAATCTGACCAGATTATTAAAACACAATGCAGTGCAGCAAGCCGAAAATGAGCAAAGACGTGACTATTAGAAGAACCAAAATACCTCTCAGGCTCTCAGAGGGTGTCAAGTCATTCAACTGAAGATCATCATCTACCAGAAGCATGTCGAGTCACGCCACTGGTAGGCGGCGGTCAAACTGAGAATCAACAGAAATGGCGACGACATGGCATTAGCTTAGATTTCTTTAATGACAATTATATAATTTCAAGGTCACAAAACGCATATGGATAGTGTAAACATTTATCCAGATCAAAATGTGCTTTTGGTTGGTGCATAACTCTGGGGATCTCATAAATCCTCGCTCTCGTCTGAATTAACCTATTTCATAGAATGGTCATTTGCCATTTGCGTTTCTGCTAATCCAACAACAGTAACATTCATCAGTGTGAATCTCAGAACTTAAGATGTAGTTAAAGCAGCAAATGACCATTCTATGAAACAGAATGCAACCCTTTATGCATGGCTCTATCCAAAAACACTGTTAGTCAGAGAGAGAATTTTTACTGTCCACATCTTCGACATTTAGAGTTTTCAGTAATGATCAGTCTAATGCATGATCATCTAACAATACGAGCAAGCAACTAAGCATATTATGGAGTAGTATTTTCTAATACGCCATGATGGATAATGAAGAAATCCAAGTCAAAACTCCCCTAATACGTCCAAAATAGAGGGCAGTTCCCTTGATACTGACAAAACAACAAATGTCTTCAATCAATTACTAAAAGGCTAGATATAATATACCTAAGATGACAACTATCTGACTCCATAGTGACAATAGAAGCCAAACAAGTGGGGATACATAAAATGATGAAGGAAGAATAATAGAAAGATTATTATGAAAATGCAATGAAGTCAAATAGATATGACAAAAAGAAACAAAAAAAACACCTTGTTGATGGAATTCCAGGTTGTCCATGAAGTTCTCGTTCTGATGGCCTCCAAATGAACAAGGAGTTAAATTTGCTCCAGGAACCTTTCATTTCAACCATGATGGTGCTCTTAAAACCTGGCATGTGCTGTGGAGGTACCATCAGAAACTCAGAATCAGTAGAAATGGTCATATCGATCATGTCATCAGAATTCAGAAGTCGGCAATAATTATCAGATGAAATAAAGTGATATGGAGCAACTGTAATTAGACTCATCAAATGCACAAACTATACAGAACTAGTTTCACAAATACATCAAATGTTTTTTTTTTTAAGATAAGACACAAATACATCAAATGGTTTGCAACTACAAAACCACTATCTAGTTTTTCTCTGCTAAATTGCTGCCTCTTTTATGGTACTGTTAGTTCACTAGTCTGACTATTATGCACTCAGGTCCTGCATGAGATGATCAGACGAGAACACGTACTTGTAAAACTTTTGAATTCTTGCAGTATTTGATGGTGTAAGGCATATTTAGCCCCAAGTAACTCTTTGTTAACTCACTACTCAAACCTCAAAAACTTGCTTATGGAACTCTTTTGATATTGGACATTAACAGAAAACACAATGTTAAAGTTAAGTTATTTGGAACAGATTCAATTTGAGCCAGAAATACAATAAGGAAACAAGAGGAACACGGTTCACATCAGAACACTGGCATAGAAACTAGAATAACAAAGCAATCCACTAATGCTCATTAGTCGTTACCAATCGGTTAGAAATGTTTTTCAGGTGACACAACCTAAAGTTTGCTTGTACAATAGCAGAAGATAAAGTCAACCCAAATGACGACAGATCATTCAGGTTGGTACTGAAAGCTTAGACAGTATAAGGGAATGAAAAAAATAAACTAAAAATCACTTACCAACTCACAAATCTAGCATATATGATTAAGAAGAATCACAACGGATTAATTATCAAAAAAAAAAAAGAATCACAACGGATTATCAGAATGATTAACGCATAATAAAGAAAAACTATTGAAAATCTGCCAAGTGTAATGAAAATTTTTATTTATCAGAGACAGGGGAAATGGTGACAACATGGCAAGTTAACTGTGAACTTTTGAGTTCTGACAATGTGAAGCAAAATATCTCAAACACCTGAAAAATAAGTTGAAAAATGGACAATGGACCTTGCCCGCTGGCCTGTATAGTGATTCAAATCAGAAACCAGATATGAGATAACCAGTTACATACGTACTATCTATACATGTAAGCATCCATCTTGAGAAAGATAATAAAAGGATCAAGTCAGCTCACTAACAGTTAGTAACAGAGTCGTTCAATGTAAAGGGTGAACTACCAAGCCAAGTACTCGACAACCACCATTGAGGTAATTATATGGATGAACGACGTAACTGAATCGAAATTATACGTACAGAGAAACTAACCACTAATCTACGAAATAACTACATTTACTTTTACAGATTAGGTATTGCATCAGTATCAAAAACTACAGGAAAAAGTTCAGAATGTATGATCAATTTTGGTGGGTGGGGTGAGGGATAACGTAAGCTTCAGGTAATAAGATGTGGTTCGCTATCAAATTTCCATGATTAGATGAATGATTAGAAGTTCTGTTTCAGCCTTTTTGTTAATTGTTGTTATGTTTATAGAAACAACTATGATTGGGAAGAATCATAGGACATGACCATAACATGGCAAAGAGATCGAAACAATCCAGACATAACAACAAGAAGTTTAAGAACGTTCTGAATGAAGCCATCACAGCAACGGTCAGATTCTACTGCAGTCATTGACCATTGTAGACCAGGCAAATTCAATCAAATTGCAGCATATTGTTGGAATTTTTTGTCAAATATTTGGTCATGGACAATCTCATGCATAATAAACAGCAGGATTATGACTGCCCATGAAAATGATAGGAAAATGACTGAATCTCAGATTTTCAACCATAGGAAAGTTAATTTCATGAGGAGGAAATTGGAACAAATGGACAATCAGACAATGACAAAGTGAATAAAACAAGTAACATATATGGTGTGACTTAGACAAAGAAAACCTGCATTGAGAAATATTTCAGAGGTCCTAGGTTAGAGTCCTCTTAAAGCCACTGGAAGTTTTAGCGGTCGTTAACTTCAGAGCCCATGGGATTAGTCAAGCAACGCTTGGACACCAATGTTATCTAAAAAAAAAAAAAAACCTGCATCCCATGGGTCCAATCATGTACTCTGTAATACAAGTTCTATTTTTTTCCCTTTGGCGTCAATTAAGTCTACTATATCTGTCAGAAAATTGAAATTAGACTTGGCCAGTTGAATTCTCATCCATCTAGATTCAACCAATAAAATAGTACCAGAAAGGAAGCGAGGTTTCCACTGCTTTAAGTACTGATTTACTGGGCAGCCAGAGTTTGAAGTTCTCTTTTAAAACTAGACTAAGCCAAAAATGAAAAATTACCTTGGAGAGATGAATTCAACCTGCTAGAAAACATTTTCAGAAAATAGGAAATTTCCACAGTTAATCAATAATGGAGTCCAAATTTTGGGGGAAAAAAGAAGAAAGAACTCAATTTCCACGGCCCTCCAGCAGGGTTCACATCATCAAAGACTCGATCGACATTTTTCCAGATCGGGAATTACATGTTAGGTAAGCATTAGCAAAGACGTTGTCATGCATAAAATTGACAATAGTAGACTATTTGCACCTCTAACATTAAAGTCGCGGGCTCGATTTCCATGTTTGCGGCTGTTTACAGTCTGCACCACTGAACTGCGTTTCCCTGCAAGTTCAAGATTGGAGAACCTACTGGTTCATTCTTACCCACAACCCACCTAGTAATCTAGTAGTATGAGCATCTCCTAATGTTGGAGTATCCCTCCTACATGGAGGAAGAGCCCAATTAATTTGGGTTATATTTGCTTACCATATGGGTTATCCATATGATGTTTAAGTGAAGGGCAATTTCGTATATTCACTCACAAGTGGCTTCCCTTATAAGCCAAAAGGTTAGAAGGGCTGAGTGCAAGAGAGAGAAAGCCTAGACACTCAAAAATTCAGGAGAAAAGTCTAGAAGAGAAGAGGAGAGAGAGAAGAGGAGCCACCCACGAATTTTGGTGCTGGCAGCCCAGAAATCCGCCCCGATCGACGACCAAACGAACTCCGATCGTCGCGAGATTTTAGCACGTTGTTCCTGACATCCCCCTCTTCAAATCCAACGGTCAGAATTTCATTTGGAGCTCTCTAACTCAGTTTTCTAAATTCAGCTCTTATTTTATACGAAATTGTATTTCCACTCTTTTGGGTGATGATTTGGGAGACTTGTTGTGCCAAGGTTGATCCTTGATGATTGTGAATACCTCTAGTTGATCTAGGGAAGAACTATTGTTGTACCCACTTGTTAATTTGTTGATTAGTGGAGGTTTTGGCACCGTTTGTTAACGGTCCCGTGGTTTTTTCCCCACATCGGGGTTTCCACGTAAATCTTTGCGTCTCCTTGTTTATTTACTGTTTTTGGGCTGATTTATAGTTCCATTTGCTGCTGTCATTTTGGTTCAATATTGTTTGGTTGCTTGAATTGGTTATTGCTCATCTTTGCATCACAACCGGGGAAAAAGTCTTTGTTGCTTCCGCTTGTGTATTTGTGTGCTTTCCCCAACATAGTGGTATCAGAGCTTTGGTTAGAGTCATTGTGAATTTGTTGTGTTGTTAAAGATGGATGAAAAATCTGGTGTGCACGGAATGATTAGTTTGAATTCTGGAAATTACTCCGTGTGGAAAACTAAAATGGAGGATATCCTTTATGTGAAGGATTTGTATGAACCAATTTTAAATGCAACCATACCAACTGGTGTTGTTGAAAGTGAGTGGAAAATATTGAACCGTAAAGCCGTTGGAACAATTAGACAATTTGTTGATATGAGTGTCCTCCAACATATTGCCAATGACACGAATGCTTATACTCTTTGGAAGAAACTTGAGACCATGTATGAAAGGAAGAATGCCTTGAGTAAAGCGTCATTGATTAGAAAACTTGTGAAACTGGAATATAAAGATGGTGATAGCATAGTAGTTCACTTGAATGAATTTCAAAGTTTGATTAACAAGTTGTCTGCAATGAAGATGAATTTAGATGATGAGCTGCAGGCATTGCTACTACTTTGCTCATTGCCAGAAAGTTGGGACACTCTATTTGTATCACTTAGCAACTCCGCACCAGAGGGCACGCTGACAATGGAAATTGTCAAAGCTAGTTTGTTGAATGAAGAAACTAGAAGGAAGGAAATGAGTTCCTCCACACAACCAGAGGCTAATGTGACACAAGAATCAAGCAGGGGAAGAAGTAAGACTCGATATCCCCAGCATAGAGACAAGTCCAGGGGGAGATCAAAATCAAAGGGTAAGATCATTTGCCACTATTGTGATAAGCCAGGCCACATTCAAAAACATTGCAGGAAAATGAAGAGAGACAAGTCCAGAGAAAGGAAAGAAAAGGGTGAGACATTCGGGCAACAACAAGAAGAGAAAGATAACAACACCACTGCAATTGCAACAAGTGATGAATTATTTTTTATTGGTGACCATTGCCTAAATCTAGATAGTGATGATTGTACTTGGGTGATTGACACGGGTGCTTCGTTTCATCTAACCTCGCACCAAGATTACTTCTCATCTTACACCAGCGGTGACTTTGGCTATGTAAAGATGGGGAATGATGGCTCATCCAAGATTGTAGGCATGGGTACAGTGTGTTTGGAGACATCCACAGGTTGCAGTTTGGTGTTGAGAGATGTCCGACATGTTCCAGACATTCGGCTGAATTTGATATCTCCTGGGTTGCTCGATGATGCTGGTTACTCCAGCAACTTTGGTGGTGGAAAGTGCAAGCTTATCAAAGGAAGTTTGATTGTGGCTCGTGGGAGCAAGCAGAGATCCTTGTATGTGATGCAAGCTAAGTTGTGCAAAGGAGAAGTACACGCAGTTGATGATTCCTCCAGCGAGTTATGGCACAAGAGACTTGGTCACATGAGTGAAAGAGGTATGCAAATGCTTGCTAAGAAGCAACTCCTTCCTGATGTTCAAGGTATGTCCTTGAAACCCTGTGTTGATTGTTTAGCTGGAAAACAACATAGGGCAGCATTTCATACTCGTCCCCCATCTAGAAGAAAACATGCATTAGATCTTGTTCACACTGATGTATGTTCTATGGATACTAAGTCACATAGCGGTGCACTTTATTTTGTTACTTTTATTGATGATTATTCTAGAAAACTGTGGGCTTTTGTGTTGAAAACCAAAGACCAGATACTACAGTTTTTCAAGCAGTTCCAGGCCAGAGTTGAGAGAGAAACAGGCCGGAAGCTCAAGTGTGTTAGAGCTGACAATGGTGGAGAGTACAGGGGTCCATTTGAAGAGTATTGCAAAGTACAGGGCATCAGGCTTGAGAAGACAGTTCCCAAGACACCTCAGCTGAATGGACTTGCAGAGAGAATGAACAGAACAATTGAAGAAAGAATTCGATGTATGCTCTCTCATGCGAAGCTGCCTAGGATTTTTTGGGCCGAGGCAATGTTTACAGCAGTGTACCTCATCAACCGGTCACCTTCAGTTCCTCTTAATGGAGATGTTCCGCAGAGAGTATGGACTGGTAAAGAGGTATCATTCAGCCACCTGAGAGTCTTTGGGTGCCTTGCATATGTTCATATTCCCAGAGATGAGAGGTCCAAGCTTGATAGCAAGACAAAGCCATGCATCTTCCTAGGGTACTCAGAGGATGAGTTTGGGTACAGATTGTGGAATCCAGTTAGCAGGAAAGTGATTAGAAGCAGAGATGTAGTGTTCTTTGAAGACAAAACCTTTGCAGATTGTGAGAAGAAGAAACAACCAGAGCCTTCTCCTAGTGACAGCGCCAACTCAGATCCAATATTTCCTGAAGTAACTCCTAGAGTTCAAGGGGGAGAACAACAGGAAGATGGCAATGATGATCATAACAGTGATGATGGTGATGATGTTCAGCCACCACCAGATCATACACATGAAGAAGAACCCCATGTACAACCAGAACCACAGTTGAGAAGATCCACCAGAGAGAGACAGCCTACCTCTAAATATCCAGCAAATGAGTATGTGTTGATGACCGACGGGGGAGAACCTGAAAGCTACGAGGAGGCTATGTCACATGAGCACTGCAAGGAGTGGTATAATGCCATGCAAGATGAGATGAAATCCTTGCATGAGAACCACACATATGACTTAGTGGAGTTGCCTAAGGGCAAGAGAGCACTCAAGAACAAATGGGTGTACAGACTGAAAACTGGAGAAGATGGTTCACCACCTAGGTACAAGGCACGTTTGGTGGTGAAAGGCTCAGGTCAAAAGAAAGGCATAGACTTTGAAGAGATTTTCTCTCCAGTTGTAAAGATGTCTTCTGTTAGAGTTGTTCTTGGCTTAGCTGCTAGCATGGATTTGGAGTTGGAACAACTTGATGTGAAGACTGCTTTCCTCCATGGTGACTTAGAGGAGGAAATCTACATGGAGCAACCAGAAGGTTTCCAAGAGAAGGGAAGTGAGAAGCTTGTATGCCGTTTGAAAAAGAGTTTATATGGCTTGAAACAAGCACCTCGACAATGGTACAAGAAGTTTGAGTCTTTCATGAAAGACCACAGTTTCCACAAGACACATGCAGATTCATGTGTGTTTGTGAAGCATTACGCCGGAGGTGATTTTCTCATTCTCTTACTTTATGTGGATGACATGTTGATTGTTGGACAGGATAAGGAGAAGATTGCCAACCTGAAAAGTGCCTTGAGCAAGTCCTTTGCAATGAAGGACCTTGGCCCTGCAAAGCAAATTTTGGGCATGCGTATCTCTCGTGATAGGAAGAACAAGAAGATATGGCTATCACAAGAGAGTTACATCCAGAAGCTGCTAGAGAGGTTCAAGATGGACAAAGCTAAACCCGTGAGCTCGCCACTTGCAGGTCACATGAAGCTAAGCTCCAGCCAGTGTCCTACAAGTGAGAATGACAAGAAAGAGATGATGACGGTGCCTTATGCATCCGCCGTGGGGAGTTTGATGTATGCCATGGTATGCACTAGGCCAGACATTGCACATGCCATTGGGGTTGTTAGCAGGTTCATGTCTAATCCTGGTAAGGAGCATTGGGCAGCAGTAAAGTGGATCATGCGGTATCTCAGAGGTACTTCTAGAGTGTGTTTATGCTTTGATCCCGGACAACCTGTGTTAGATGGCTACACAGATGCTGATTTGTCGGGTGATATTGATGCTAGTAAGTCTACCTCCGGATACTTGATGACAATTGCAGGGGGAGCTGTTTCATGGCAATCAAAATTGCAAAAGTGTGTTGCTCTGTCTACCACAGAATCTGAGTATATGGCAGCGGTTGAAGCTGGCAAGGAGTTTATTTGGATGAGAGATTTTCTAGAGGAGTTGGGTTTGAAACAAGACAAGTACCCTCTTTATTGTGATAGTCAAAGTGCCATCCACCTTGCCAAGAATGCAGCCTACCATTCCCGAACCAAACACATACGGAGGAGGTATCATTGGATTCGAGAAGCGGTAGAAGACAAGTCATTTGAGCTTGTGAAGATTCACACCGATCTCAACGGATCGGACATGTTGACGAAGGCCTTGCCTAAGGAGAAACTTCTTGTTTGTAGAAAGATTGCGGGCTTGGTCGAGCCCCCCATGTAGGAGTGAGGGGGAGATTTGTTGGAGTATCCCTCCTACATGGAGGAAGAGCCCAATTAATTTGGGTTATATTTGCTTACCATATGGGTTATCCATATGATGTTTAAGTGAAGGGCAATTTCGTATATTCACTCACAAGTGGCTTCCCTTATAAGCCAAAAGGTTAGAAGGGCTGAGTGCAAGAGAGAGAAAGCCTAGACACTCAAAAATTCAGGAGAAAAGTCTAGAAGAGAAGAGGAGAGAGAGAAGAGGAGCCACCCACGAATTTTGGTGCTGGCAGCCCAGAAATCCGCCCCGATCGACGACCAAACGAACTCCGATCGTCGCGAGATTTTAGCACGTTGTTCCTGACATCCCCCTCTTCAAATCCAACGGTCAGAATTTCATTTGGAGCTCTCTAACTCAGTTTTCTAAATTCAGCTCTTATTTTATACGAAATTGTATTTCCACTCTTTTGGGTGATGATTTGGGAGACTTGTTGTGCCAAGGTTGATCCTTGATGATTGTGAATACCTCTAGTTGATCTAGGGAAGAACTATTGTTGTACCCACTTGTTAATTTGTTGATTAGTGGAGGTTTTGGCACCGTTTGTTAACGGTCCCGTGGTTTTTTCCCCACATCGGGGTTTCCACGTAAATCTTTGCGTCTCCTTGTTTATTTACTGTTTTTGGGCTGATTTATAGTTCCATTTGCTGCTGTCATTTTGGTTCAATATTGTTTGGTTGCTTGAATTGGTTATTGCTCATCTTTGCATCACAACCGGGGAAAAAGTCTTTGTTGCTTCCGCTTGTGTATTTGTGTGCTTTCCCCAACACCTAAGAAAATATAAAATGAAACGTACTAGTAACATTTAATCTATCTAAAGACCACACAACATAAAATTCTCACTTCCATAATTCAGATTTCCCCTGGTAAATACCCAGGTCGTAGATAACACAAGAATACAACTACGAAGTGACACAATCTTTGCTGAATGATTAGAACTATGTACAGAAATAAATGTCTTATCAACCCCTACAACATTTTGTGAAAACTTATCAACAGACGGTGAGATGAATGTACAAGTAATAAGTTAACAACGGTTACAATTTTCGACACATAAGGTTAAAGTCCCATAATCTACCTACCCAGATTTATAATATCCGCCAGTGTTTCCCAATTGGCTGATGAACTCGCGTCTATCTGTGAAGGCCTTCAGATCTCTCAGTTTTTTCAGAGTCTGATGTGAATGTAACAGGGGCTGTAGGATGGTCCCTGACAGTCAAGCTAAGTATCTCAGGTCTAGAATAATGACCAACCACATCAAAATCAAACTTTGCACGTGCTACCTCTCCCAAATCTACAAACAATCAATCAGGTCACCAGATATTAGCTAATAAAATCATGTAAATGTATGCGGAATTCCTCTCAGAATAGAGAAAATCATCTTAAAGGTGACAAAACAAAACGCAAAAAGTGCTAAACAAACATGCCATGCCAAGAGCAAAACAGGTGCTAGAGCAAAATCTAGAAGGCTCCAACCCATACACACCATTAGGGATACAGACACAATAACAGACATGTCCAGATACAGGTTGTGGGCTTGTGGGCTGTGGCACATGGATTAAGAAATTTTGGATTTAGGTAAGGAAGGGAGAAGAAAAAAAAATACAGGCTTCTTGGCTTAATAATTTTTCTAGAAAATCAGCTTAAATACTTAAAAGTTTGAATCTACATTAATAGCAAAGGTAAATATTGAAAAACCGCATAAGAACTTCATTGTTTCATAACATGAGTTGTATTTTGAAACCAAAATAAATCACTTACATTACAAAACAGAGGGCGCAAAATAAATATTTAGGATAAGTACGCGACATATGATAAAAGTAATGAAGCTTGTAAGTTATCCAATACTTCATAGTTTTCTGCCTAATAGAAAATGTAAAAAAACAGTATTATAGATGTTCTTTTTTTATTTTTTTAGAGGGAGTATGATAGATGGTATTAGAGAGTATAATGATATATTGAAGTTGAGAATGATGTTGATGATGCTATTTGTTGGATACATGTAGATGATTGAAGGTTTGAACATTTATAATGGTCTTCAGATCACCCGATTGAAGATAAGAAGAGAAAGAAAAGTTAAGAGACCTCCTCTCAAGGTGAACTCCTAACAAGTCTTAATAATTGGCCGAAACTCTATAATGGTCTTTATATATCCTCCTATGATGACCATTTACCAAAAAGAAGAAAAAAAACTAAAAGCAAACTAGTGTTGCAAAAGTTAAAACATACCTAGATCAGCTGAGATGAGCGCTTCCCCGTCATAATTTGGTCCAGCCAGAACAGTCCCTGACGGTGATATAATGGCACTGCCACCAGCACATACAACAGATTCAGGGCTGAGATCATCCTCTGTTCCAGAAAACATGTATTCAGGGGGTGGAGGATAATCTTTCCTTCGACAGAACTGGTTGGCTGACAAAACAAAACATCCTCCCTCAAGAGCAATATGGGTCATTGATGCCTGCCAAACCTCCCTCGAATCAGCTGTCGGAGCACAATATATTTCAACACCTAAAAACATGAGGTCTATCCAGTTAGGTTCTTGTAACAATGTAAAGGACAAAGTAACTGGACAAGTATAAAATATAAACAATAGAAAATACAACTGCTGTTTGTAGATCTCTGAAAGTAGCATATATTTGGCTGTTATGCATAATTGATCACTAAATGCCTTGAGAGCAAACAACTATCTAAACAAGAAACATCATGTGATTCTTGATTATTGAAGAATTTAAGGATTTCCATATCAAGATCTTTCAGAATAGTAAACTGAATGAAGCATCAAAGACGATATATATTTATTCTACTTGGACCCCTCGTTTGGTCTCAGTCCCCAAGTTAAAATCTTGAAACTCAGACATGGGTATGGAAACTTGACAGTTCAATTCGGTCCCAAAACTACCCAAATCTTCAGAATATGGGCAGGTCTGAGTCCAAAAATTATTGCCAAGTCCAAGTAATGTAGTATCCATCGCCATTCAACCAACTCCAGTTCAATCTTGTGTTAAATGAAACAAATAAGTAGTCCCAAACTGCTTTTCTATTTCATTCAATTTATTTTATTCATTTTTTTTATGGATTGCATCAGCTGATTTTGAGAAAGCAAATAAAAAGTACAACTTCAATGTGGCTAACCTTTAGCATACATTGCCATCCGCAAAAGTGGCATTCTGTTCTCCCAACATATGGCAGCTCCAATCTTTCCAATTGGGGTCTCAAAAACTGGAATAGTAGATCCATCCCCAAATCCCCAGATTATACGCTCGAGCGCTGTTGGCATGATTTTTCGATGTTTCCCAAGGTAATGTCCATGAGAATCGAAAAACAAAACTGTACAGTACAGTGTGTATCCATCTCGTTCTATTACACCCATTACCAAAAAGACCTTGTACTTTCCAGCCATTGCAGCCAAACGGTCAACTTCAGGGCCTACATTTATATACATTTGCAGCATGAACAAAAATTAACGTTAAAGCAAAATGGGTATAATTGTGGAAATACAGTGAAGAAAATATGTGCTCAACCATAGCCAACTTCAAGCTTTAAACAAAATGAAGGTTAATGCAGCTGATTTAGAACAATTATAATTTCATCATATCATTTTAGCTAACCTTCGTTGAACATATAATGTAGACATTTATGCAGCTTGAAATAAAAACAGCTACCCAAGGCAGGTCTTCTCTCACTAAGAGTTGTTCTCAGTAACTTTGCAGGTATTATATTATAATTATAACAAGTCTGCACTGCTCACAGTAGCTCATTTTATCTTGCTTGCTAGATCCCAGAACACACAACAACCCTAAATACTAGAATCAGGAATCCTTGGCAAAAGTGAGCTACAAGTTAGAGCCCTGCTTGCCTTTCTTAGATTTCATTCTAAAGGAACCAGAAAGTAGGGAGATATAGGTTCTCTCTTGGCCTTCACAAACCCATTAATATAAGCCTCTCTTACGACTCTTAGACAGTATGAATCACCCCCAGCTTTGGTTTTATCTTATTTTTCTCATTCCAAAAGGGCTTCTTCAGAAGCATGTCACTACTAGATGTCCAGACCTTGACAGTTACTAAAACCCAGAATGACGGAATATGGAATGAGAGACTAAAGATTAGAATTTTATTTTTCTTCTGATAAGGCAAGAAAGCTGGCCCTACCTCCCTCGATCCTAGAATTGAGGGTCATGGACTTTGAACCCCTGACCTTGAAATTGGAGGTGTACCATTGAGCTACACAACTTATGCTCAAGACTAAATATTGGAAATGACCAAGTCAAAATAAAACACTTGTAACCAATTATATCATAACTACTCATAGGCACAAGGATGGAAGGGTTGTATCTGTCATTCCCCACCGAAAAAAAGCAGAAATATATCACAAACACAGGAGCAGTCTTTAATACATCTTGAACATAGGGCCCATGAATCTAGCAGATTGCGAAAACAACTTCTGGCAGAGAAAAAGTTTGGCGGCAGCAGCACTGATGATGTATCATGATTGATTTGGTTCATGAATGAAGCAATTAGAGTTCAAGTATACTTATGATTAACTAGATGTATGTCCCGTGCACACTTGTTAACCTATTTTAAACTACAATCTAAAAATATTAAATAATAAGATTATTTTTTTTTTTCTCATAGAAAAGTATATAAGAAATATTAGCATAAAAATATTTCTGATAAGAGAATCTTATTATCATCCTAATAAAATCGTCAATCCATGAAAACAAATTAGATATTAATTCATTTAGAAAAGGAGTTATATGCATCCATGAAAACAAATTAGATATTAATTCATTTAGAAAAGGAGTATATGCATCCATGAAAACAAATTAGATATTAATTCATTTTAAAAAAGGAGTTATATGCATCCTACAAACTCGACACAATGACTTTTGATTTATTTATATTTATTAGTTTTGTTTATATTGTTAGCGTTCAATTTATTGGCAAGCTAGCTATGATATATAACAATAGCACTTTATACAATCATATTACAGAATAAAATCATTGTTCTTGATATAACACGAAATCGAGAAACAAGTATCTGAAATATTTGAGAACATGAGATTGACCGTGCATTTGACAACGTTTTCACACATCATAACCCTTAAAACTTATTCTTATTAAGATGCAAAAAACGTGCATTTTCATAATTGCACAATCTTATCTAGTGGTGTTATCTACCGAAGAGTCATAAGTTCCCGTTGATGCAACTAAAAATACACGGGCAAAAAAAAATTCATAATGATATTTGTGGGTATCCGACAATGATGGCGCACGACTCGGCGCTTGGTAGGCGCTTCATGTCATGTCGCGTCGCTTGCCTTCCTTTTGTCCATAAGCCCTCTCTCAAGCACCTACCCCTAAAGAGTCTTATGAGGTTTAGTGGTTCTGACAGGGGGAGAATTATTTTCCAAAAGTTTCACTCCAAACTTTTGTGGTTTATTATTAAGCTTTAGGAAAAGATTTTTTTTAAAAAAAAAAATTCACATAAGGCAGCTATTTAATTTGATTTTTTTTAAAAAAATATTAAAAAAAATACCAAGTAAATGGGAAACAAAATAGAAAAACTTTCAAATAAAATTTGCAAATCCCTTCAAAAAAAAATTGGGAAAAATTATGACACCTCACTATAATACTAGAGAGGGCTTGAGACTAGGTTTGGTGGCACAAGGTGGAGCCATGGTCAGTACTCAAAACCGTGGATTATATCCTTCGATCTTTGCTTTCTGGGGCTCGGTTGAGATATTTTCCCAAACTTCTCTGGGCTCTATGGTGACCCTAGAAGACACATGATGCCCCAGGAAGGTCATATGGGCCCCGAACTCCGATTTCACTAATGCTTTTAGTGTTTCGGCCCCTTACAATGGTGCCCCATAAAACGCCTGTCCAAGCCTATCAGGGACCCGATAACCGACCCCGTGGGCCTCACAACTCCCTTAGGGATATCACGTGCGATGTGGTGCAAAAATGTGCACCTTCATTCTGAGGCCTTCCGGAAGCCAAAAAACATGGATTATAGCCTTCGATTTTTGGCTTCCCAGAACCCGGATGTCGTTTTTGCCCAAATTTTTTCGGGAGGTCTATCGTGTTCCTAGAGGATCCCCCATGCTCCGGGAAAGTCATTCGGGTCTCCAAACTCTGATCTTACCCATGTTGTCGGGGTTGTGTCCTATACAACGCACGTCCACACCTCTTAGAAACCCGATAATCGATTCGGGGGGCCTCCCATGTCCCCTAGGCTGTCCTGTGCGATGGGGTGTGAAAATGTCCACCTTCGTTCCGGGGACCTATGGAAGCCAAAAAAGTGGATTATAGCCTTCAATTTTGAGCTTTCCGAAGCGCGACTGTCGTTTCTACCCAAACTTATCCATGGGATCTATTTTTATTAGATAAAAAAAAATATATTAATATAGTATCAGCAGAATCGAGGATAAGGTATCCTCAACAGTATAACATTTACAAAATGCCCCAAATCACTAATAGTTTAACTCCAATATAACTCCAAAGGCGAAAGCACATCTTATCCCAAAGCAAAGCAAGAGCAGCCAAAATGTCATTGATAGATACACCACAAAATCACAAAATAAGCATTATGCCACAACAACTTTCTTTCCTTTCCACCCCCACAACTCTGGAATCGCATCAGCAAAAGTGCCTCAACACTGGATGGAAAAGCCACACCTCTCTAGGAAACAATCTACTCCAAAAGCTATGGGCCACCTCACACCAAAGAAAAAGATGCGCTGAGGTCTCACTACACTACAAGCCCGACAGATCCAACACACATCAGGCGCCAAAGGCACCCCGGTCTCCTCCTCATCCTCGCATCATTTGTGTCAAATCTATCTAACACCAAAGTCCACACAAAAGCCTTCACTTTCAAAGGCACCTTAGCTTTCCAAATCAAATCTGCTAGAGGAAAGCTAGGGAAAGGTGTCCCCAAACGTCGAGAAAAGGACTTGCAAGAAAACTCTCCTCAAGGATCTCCCACCCACCGCCAAAACTCAACTGAACTCGAAAGCTTAACAGAATTCATGAGCTCCTACATCTCCCTACCTTGAGGTGATCGACGAAAATGAAAATTCCAAGTACCACTCTACAATGAGAAAAAATCAGCAACCCTAGCCCCATGGAGAGTTGATAACGGGAACAACCGAGAGAACCTAGTGCAGAAAGGAGGATCCCCTGTGCCCCGAGAAGGTCATCCATGTTCCCGAACTCTAATTTCGCCCATGCATTCGATGTTCCAGCCCTTACATTGGTGTCCCGTAAAACACCCGCCCAAGCCTACTAAAGACCCGATAACCGACCCCAGTGGCCTCCCATATCTCCTAAGGGTGTCCCGTGCGATGTGGTGCAAAAATATCCACCTTCGTTCCAGGGCCTTCCAGAAACCCAAAAAACGTGGATTAGCCTTCGATTTTCGACATCCTGGCCCTGGTTATCGTTTTTTACCAAACTTCTTCGAGGGATCTATCGTGACCATAGAGGACGCTCGGTGCCCCAGGAAGGTCATCCGTGTCCCCAAACTTCGATTTCTCCCGTGCTTTAGGCGTTTTGGGCCATAAATTAGTATACCGTAAAACACCCGTCCAAGCCTATTTAGAGACCTGAAAACCGACCCCGGAGGCCTCCCATATCCCATATGGGTGTACTGTACAATGAGATGGAAAAATGTCAACCTTCGTTCCAAGGCCTCTAGGAAGCCCAAAAAAGTGGATTATATAGCCTTTAATTTTCAACTTCCCGGGGCGCGGCTGTCGTTTTTGCTCAAAGTTCTCCGGGGGACCTATTATGACCCTAGAGAATCCCAAGTGCCCTAGGAAGGTCATCCATGCTCGGTGTCCCCGAACATCGACTTCACCCATGCTTACGTTGTTCTGGCCCTTACATTGGTGTCCCCGTAAAACACCCGTCCAAGCCTATAAGGGAACAGATCACCAACCCGGTGGTCTCCCATATCCTCTAGGGGTGTCCTGTGCGATGTGATGCGAAAATATCCGAATTCGTTCTAGGCCTCCCAAAAAACATGGATTATAGCTACCCAAACTTCTCCCTTGTGGCTCCGGACTCTGATTTCATCAATGCTTTTGATATTCCGTCCCTTACATTAGTGTCCTGTAAAACGTTTGTCCAAGCCTATCAGGCCCCTGTTAACCGACCTCGGGGCCGCCTCCCTTATCCACCTTCATTCCGGCCTCGTGGAGTTTTGGCTTCACAGGGCTCGAATGTAGTTTTTGCCCAAACTTCTCTGGCAGTCTATCGTGACCCTAAAGGACCCCAAGGGAAGGTCATCTTGGTCCTCGAACTCTGATTTAACCAATGCTTTCGGTGTCCCGGCCTTGACATTTTATGTCATGTAAAACACTTGTCGAACCCAATAAGGGACCCGATAACCGATCCCGGGGACCTCCCATGTTCTCTCGAGGTGTCCCGTGTTATGTGGTGCGAAAATATCCACCTTTGTTCTAGGGCCTCTAGGAAGGCCAAAAAAATGGATTATAGCCAACGATTTTCGCTTCCTAGTGCCCTGTTGTCGTTTTTGCCCAAACTTCTCCGGGAGCTCGATCGTGACCCTAGAGGACTACGGGTGCCCCGGGAAGCGGGTTGGTCATTCGGGTCCCCGAACACAGATGTTACCAATGTTTCGGAGTTTCAACCCTTACATTGGTGTCCCATAAAACACACGTCCAAGCCTTTTAAGGACCCGATAACTAACCATATTGTGCCGGGGCTTCCCATGTCCCTTAGGGGAGTCCTGACCGATGTGGTGAGAAAATTATCACTTTCGTTTTGGGGCCTCACGGAAGCCCAAAAAACGTGGATTTTATAACCAACAATTTTCGGCTTCACAGGGTCCGGTTGTCGTTTCTGCCCAAACTCCTCTGGGAGGTCGATCGTGACCCTTGAGGACCCCGCTGCCCAGAAAGGTAATTCAGATCCCTGAACTCGGATTACACCCCATGGTTTCAGTTTTCGGGGTCTTACATTAGTGTCCCGTGAAACGCTCATCCAAGCCTAGGGACCCGAATTCTGACCCCGGAGACCTACCATGTCCCCTAGGGGTGTCCCGTACGATGTGGTGAGAAAATATTCACCTTCGCTCTTTGGGGTCTCCGGGAGTCCGGCAAAAGCTAACACGACACGAAGTGGACACTAAATGAACGGGTTAGTGGTGAGATTTTTGAAACATTTAACTTAAGCAGGTCGACACGAGTAACATGTTTAGTTAAATGGGTTGGGTTGGGTCAGTGTTAAGAATCTGAACACGAAATTGACACGCTATGACCCGATTCGAGAAATAAATCACTTAAATAATGACAATGTCAAAAAATAATGATTCAATCTACAATATTCATTAGTTCAATTGGCTAATACATCAATGGAAGCTTAGTGTCGGGAGGGTTTCACACGATTATCTTTGACACGACGACCCTTCATTGTGTCCCCAACTCCCCATGGAGAAGTATTCCAAGGGCCTCGGATTCGAGTTCCCTCAACGCATCAGGAGGTTTTTCTGGTCGTTAGCTTCGGAGCCCTATGGAATTAGTCAAGTAAAGCTTGGACTCCCATGTCATTTAAAAAACATCGTGTTCCGTAAAACACCCGTCCAAACCTATCAGAAACACGATAACCTTCCCCAGGGGCCTCCCATGTCCCCTAGGGGTATCACGTGCAATGTGGTGAGGAAATATCTACCTTTGTTTTGGGGCCTCTGGAAGCCGAAAAAACATGGATTATAGCATTCAATTTTCAGCTTCCTGGACTGCGGTTGTCATCTTTGCCCAAATTTCTCCGAAGGTTTATAGTGACTCTAGAGGACCCCCGGTGCCCCGGGAAGGTCATCCGGGTCCACCAAACTCTGATTTCACCCATGTTTTCGGTTTTTGGGTTGTTGCTTTAGTGTCCCGATTAAAGTCGACCAAGCATATAGGAACCCGATTATCGACCCCGGGGAGCTCCAATGTCCCATGCGATGTGCGAAAAAATCCACCTTTGTTTCGGGGCCTCCTGTAAGCCCAAAAAACGTGGATTCCCTAGAGGAACCCAAGTGTCCCGGGGAAGGTCATCTTGGTCTCCGAACTCCGTTTTCACCAATGCTTCCGATGTTTCAGCCCTTGCATTTGTGTCCCCTAAACGGTCATTGAAGCCAATCAGGGACCCAATAACTGACCTCGGGGGCCTCCTATGCTCGCTAGTGGTATTTGTATGATGTGGTGCAAAAATATCCACCTTCGTTCTTGGGTCTCCCTAAAGTTCAAAAATCATGGATTATTGCCTTCGATTTTGGGCTTCCGGGGCCTGGTTGTCGTTTTTGTCCGAACTTCGAATTGTCAGCTTCAGAGGGACTGGATAGCCTTTGATTTTGGACATGGGTCATGGGCTCTTGGACAAGGCGCTAGTGCGTCATGGGCGCTAGGACAAGGCGCTGCTGCATAATGGGTGCATGGGCTCTTGGACAAGGCGCTGCTGCGCATTGGGTCATGGGCACTGGGACAAGGCGCTACGTCATGGATCATGGGCGTTGTTGCGTCATGGGCGTTGATGCGTCATGGGTCATGGGCGCAGCTGCGTCATGGGTGCATGGGCTCTTGGACAAGGCGTCGTTGAGCATTGGGTCATGGGCGCTGGGACAAGGCACTACGTCATGGGTCATGGGTGTTGGGACAGGGCGCTGTAGCGTCATGTGTCACGGGGGTTGGGATAAGGCGTTGCTGCGTCATGACAAGACGTTTTCTCATGGGTCACGGTTGCGTCATGGGTCATGGGCACTGGGACGAGGCGCGTTGTTGCGTCATGGGTCATGAGGCACATCGGACAAGGCGTTGCTGCATTATGGGTCATGGGCGTTGGAGGCGCTACTGGACAAGGCGCATGGGCTCGGTCACTGCGACTTGGGTCATGGGTTGAACCCACATGATCAACCTATCATTCTACCAACCAAAGCCAAACGCCCCTCTAGCTAGCATTTATACAAATACTATAACTAAACCAACTGTTGGGCTCACATGCCATCTTGCCTACAAGAACCCGCTAGCCCGGGTTGCTAGCGGGGCAAAGTCCTGAGTACGTCGTGGCTGATTTCATGCAGGCCCCGTCGGGCTTCCTTTTCCATCGTTATGGGTTCGGCCCAGGAGGCCCGGGCGTCGATTACGATAGGTCACCCTGCTAGGATTTACTTCTGGGAGTGGGTGTGCTCCATGATTTGAGGGAGCCACGCCATTTGTACAAAGAGTTGTTCGGAGATGGAAGGTAAGTTCAGCGACCTTTTCGAGCAGCGGACTAGGAAGGGGATGCTTTGGTCCAGTCCGATGCTACCCGAGAGAAGATGGACGGGTAGCTCAAGGGCTTTGAAGCGGGGAGTGTGATCTATGATGCGCTGGGCAGTGAATGTGTGATGGAGAAAGACCAACTCCAGGAGTTTGCTCGCGGATTTGAGCTCACATGTCTTAGCTTAGTTTAATTTGATTCAGTTACCGGTTCATTTCATGTGTGAACTTATCAATTAAATAATCTTTTACTCCAAAACAAACTCATAATGATATTTGTGCCGTTCCAAATATTTCCACGCATACTATCAAATGAGTCTCATATTTTATATGTTTGGACTTGTTTCAAAAGGCTAAAGGTGCTCAAAAACCAATTAAGAGTTTCGTTTAGATCGGTGTTTTTGACATAAAAAGAACGAACCCTTAGTTTTTGGGTTGGGGTGGGTGCCAGGTGGTGTATTTTATTTTATTTTTTTTATAGCAAAAAATAAAGAATGTTTTTCTTTTTGCCGGATCATATGGTTTTCGGTCGGGTCAATTCAATTTACATATCATGTAAAAGTACTGCATGTCTTAACCCTTATCTCATAGAGATAAGACATAGGAGTGTGTTTGGGAGGAAGGAAAAAGGCAGTAAAAAAGCTAGAACATATTATCATTGGAGTTATATAGAATAAAGTGACAAACCTTCTGAATAAAGCCAATTAAATCCTAGTATAACTAACTTCTAACCTCACAACTTTGACTTTGAGTGTCGCCTTAAATTTAACTGGGCATCATCAATGGATGTTAGAGAGACAACGGATTCTTACCAGGGACATCAATGGCAGAGGCATGATATTTTCGGAACTCTTCCTTGCCCTTTGCTGTCCTGTTACCAATTGTGACCCCAAAATTTGAACCACGTGGATAACCACCAATAAATGCTTCAGGAAACACAACCAACTGGGCTCCATAAGAAGCTGCCTCAGCTAACAACCTCTCAGCCTTGTCTGAGGTAAAGACGAAAGTAAAATGAGCTTTAGATTCTCAATTACGTCATTGATATGCAACATAAAAACACAAGTTACCATCGTAAGAAAAAAAATCAATAAATAAACAAGTGGCAACATGGTGGGAGCTCATTTTTTTCACTCGCATGCCAGATCACTTTCAGTAAAAGAGAATGAAGAAAGGGGACAAAAGTAAACAAAGTGGTGCCTAACATCTGTTTACATGATTGAATCACCCCCCCCCCTCACAAGGTTGTAAGTTTGTGTAAGCTCAAAGGAGACCTAATATCCTAATTAAGGGGTGTTTGGCCAAACTTCTTCCAAGCTTCAGCTTTTCTCCCTCATTTCCCTCACATCCTACCCTCTCCACCACCAAATTCAGCTTCTTAGAAGCGGAAAATACCCATCAAGAAGGCCAAAAACAGAAGCCACAAGTTGAGGCTTCTGCTTCTAGCGTCACGGGGGGCTATTTTCTGCTTCTAAGAAGCTGAATTTGGTGGAGATGGAGGTGGAAGAGGGTGGATGTGAGAGAATGTGAAAGGGGAAGCTGAAGCTTGAAAAAAGAGTTTGGTAAACACCCCCCCCCCCTAAAGATATTATACCGCGAGACACTATGCCAACTATCAAGGAGCCATCCAAGGGTTAAAAGTAAGTCTTTCCAGCATGGGGCTGCACCTGCATAACTTCAAATTAAAACTTCTTGGCTTAATCACTCTCATACCCAAGAGCCAACAGAAAATCCCATTCTATTGTAGCTGACATGTTATTTAGGCACAAAAGAAGGATTGACAAGTTTATAACTTCCTTTGATAATAATTAGAACTCTAATAAACAAGTTTTGAAGGAAATACTCGAAAGCAAGAAGCGCCGGGATGACACGACACATCAGACATGCATATAACTCTTAAAGTCTATACATTCAGAGATCCCCCTTTCATGAATTAATACTTTCTTTTTTAATTAAAAAAAAAAAGGTGTAATCCAGCAACCCCTTCTACCATTCTAGTGCTTTCACAAATTAGGCAATTTCCTCACTGATAGATCATCCATGTTTAAACTGAGGAAAACACTATTGCGACTTCACAGAAAAATGCTACCGGAATCGCGTCATACGTTATGGCTATCACCACAACAAGAATTGTTTTGGTTGGCCATCTAGCTGTTTTTCACTCGTATTGGCCATTTTATGGACAGTTGATAAACTTTACACTATGCATTGGCCAACAAAAATGACTGATACAACCAAGAAAATCGACACCTTGTTACACATAGGAGTTTTGTGGATTGGTAAGTTCACAAATCATACATAGCAGTATCATATACTTGGTTCCTCTGATTAAAACCTCATTATCCAGGAGAATTTCGGCACAATCATCATCCTTAGTTAGCATTACTCACTGATTAGGAGTGATTGAGAAAGAAGAAAATTGAAACTAGATACAACATAGTCAATACAAGAAGCCAGCAAAATAATAGTATTTCAATACTTAAAATGTCTTATCAACATGTCCACAATCTGCATCACCAGTAATAACATTTTGATTCATTTTCGTATCACCCTTATTTTCCTCATTTCTTTCAGCGTCATCATTCAATTAGACCCATCCTGGTTACTTATATCAACATTGATATGAAAAGGCCCTTATTTAGTTCATCCCAAAAATTGTTGATCCCTCTAAAAGGAGCACATAATAAACCCCAATAATCCTCTACTACAATACCTCATCATGATTAAACCAGAAAAATACACATTCCTTCTGAATTTTCTAATATCTGTCTTAAAGAAGACACTCACGGTATCGCTTTTTCGAACATCGACAACAATGAGCGACATAAAAGCAGCATTCGATCAGATTGCTATATACTCCTGATGTCTAAAACTAATAATAGTCTCATCACTAATTTGAATCACACTCAGGAATGCCTATTATTTCCTGACGTCCAAGTTACATTCACTTTACAAAAATTGTAACCTAATTGCATTCCAAAACAAAAATTGCGGAATGAAAAGCAAGACTATAGCAGTAATTAGCTTGATGAACTTACATTCACTTAATAAAACATGTAACCTAATTGCACTTCAAAACAAAAATTGCGGAATGAAAAGCAAGACTATAGCAGTAATTAGTAGCTTGATGAACTTACATTCACTTAATAAAAAATGTAACCTAAATTGCATTTCCGAACAAAAATTGCGGAATGAAAAGCGATACTATAGCAACTAAAAATTAAGAACATATAAACATAAACTCAATCTGAGGACATGATCAAAATTAAACTGTTCTTATATTCAATTATGCAAAAGGAATCATCGAAATTGCGAATAAAATAATATTGAGAGAGGAGAGAGAAAATACCGAGGGTGGCGGGAGTGTCGTAGAAGACGGTGGAGGCTTGAACGACGGTGGCTCGAACGGTGGTGGGCGAAGTGTCAGCCCCCATTTCTACTTCGGCGAATATCGGCCCATCGGTGGTGGCACTACTCGGAATTAAGGCCATTTTTGTTTTTTTCTCTCTCCTAACTGGGTTTCGCTCTTGCTCTCATCTCAGAAACAGTGGTGGACGTTGGAGTTGGACTTTGAGCGTTGAAAGAGGAGAGATAGAGAGGGAACTGGGAAGGTTAGGGAGGCTTCTAGAAGGGCTTTTTTTCCTTTTTTTTTAATTGGCTCGGCTAGGATAATAGTAACATCGTAGTGGATGGGGACTGTGAAGTCTGTAGTCTGTAGTCTACTTATTATTTGGAGGACACGTGTCAGCCCGATATGAGTGCAAAAATGCAAATGGCTAAATGGGCTCGTTAGAGCATGAGCAATAGTGCATGTCATGCACCAATTTCTCTCTCATCCACATCAGTTTCCCCTTTGTAGTACCTTTTAATTTTCACCTACTATGGTGCCTCCAAACTACTCCTTACCATTTTATCTCACCTTCATCTCTCTTTTATTTAATTTTTTCAAGATGTGAAAAATATATCAAATTGGATCTCTAATTATAAAGGGAGAAAAAATATAAATATTGGTAATTTTTATATATTTTATTCATTATTAATTATTAAGTTATGCTACTTACAAAATAATCAATAAATATATGTGTTGGGCAAGAACACGTGGCGCATTTTGATTGGTTGGTTGTTTTTCTCTCTCCTCTTGCCTCCTTATCATATCAGAGGCTCTTATGACAATATTCCCTCTCTCTCTCCTCTTCACATGCACCTAGTACATGTCTCTCACTATGGTGTCATCACCCCATCTAGCTTTTTCTCTCCTATTGCCCCCAATAACCTTGCACCATAGTGGAAGCTCTTAAAGAAAACGTTATTCAGAAGCTCATGTGAATTTGGTCAATTCTTATTACCTATAGGCTATAGCCGCCCGTATGGCCGTATCCACTTAGTTTGGTGGACCTCTCCCTATCTCTTCGAGTCTCCTCTCTTCTCTTTTTTCTTTGTCCTCTCTGATGTCCTAGCACTAGTTTGTCCGATGTATGGGCTAACTAAACATGGTGGACTCATCTGGATCTATTGTTTATCTAAGGCTATATTATGCAAAATTAGTTGTATATGTGAGTTGTATGCAAGTTTGTCACAAATTACTCAATCTCATGATTAAAAAGGACCCTAATCTCATTATAATGTGAGATTAGGCGGGCAAGTGGGAGAGAGGGGAGGAGAGAGAGTGGTGAGGAAGGAGAGAGAAAGGAGAGAAGGAATAGAAAGGTTCCAACTCTTGAAAAGTTGAGATTATAATTGAACCATAGCAAGTTTGTGAGTAGTTTTAGCTTTTAGCTTAATTGACCCTAAAAAAAAGATAAAACTTCTCTCAAAAACTAGTCTGATCTATCCAAATTTTTAGGAACTTTTATCCACCCAAAACGTAAAACTCATCGAAAAACTTTTTAAAACTCGTCGCCAAACATATTATTAGATTAGATAACATTTTTCAATAAAGTATAAATAAAATAACAACAATTTAAAAAGGTCTTTAGCGAACACTGGTGACTTGAGTGTTGAGTCACTACAAATGTTTCTTTAGTTTTCTTTTCTTTCTATCCAACTATTTTATTTCCTTTATTGGTGTTGGTACCTTCTCTTTGATTCTCCTTTCCAAAAACTCCCACCTAATAGTAATCAAAACTTTTTCATAGGTCAAAATGGCTAAAAGATTCAAAAAATTAGTGTCAAAAATCCTACCTCTTATCTTTGCCATTTTGAGTTTTCAGTCATGGAAAAACAATATCCTATGGCATGATCAGTTGTACGAGGTAATTTCATGTATAAGCCAACGAACAAATGTGATATATATTTGTGAGCAAGTAAGTGATATCATTAAGGAAAAATTGATAATTGTGTTTTCAATCAAAAAAACAGTACTAAAAAGGTGATATAAAAAATATGACACGTGTAAATAAAAAAATGATCAATTACTCTCTTATGGGACGGCCCTATCCCATAAGGTGAGAATTAAATGGGCCCGCGCGAGTGACAGACTCCACGTGAAAGAAGACGACGCGCGCGTCGCCCGACTATTGGGCGGAGAGGCTTGTCTAAATATTTTGTTTTCTATTTCTTTATCAAATAATGGGCCTTGCCTCACTGGTTAGATTCCTTCTCATTTGAGCGAATGTTACCAGTAGACCGAGTTTGACTCCGTGAATACGCAATTTCGTTCCCGCTTCTTTGTTTCTTTTTCATCCATTTTTCTTTTAGCACTTCTTTGTCCATTTTATAATTGACTAGTTTGTAGATTAAAGTATCATTTTTTTTTGGATTGAAAATATAATATTCGTTTCCTCTTGTTTCCTCAAGTGTATTTTTTTTTCATAAATATTATTATTATTTTTATTATTATTACTATTTATTTATTTATCAATAAAGTGAAAGTTTACTTTGTCACTATGTTATCTTGTTATGCTAGTTTACTTGTTGTCGCTCGTGTCACTTTGTTGCGTGTTAGTATCAATTTATTTGGTTTTAGTATTACTTTGTTACCTCGTAGTATTAATTTATTTTATTATAGTGTCACTTTATTGCGTGTTAGTATCAATTTATTTGATTTTAGTATCACTTTGTTATCTCGTAGTATCAATTTATTTTATTCTAGTGTCACTTTATTGAGTTGCGGTGTTAATTTATTTTGCTCTATGGTCATTTTGTTTCTTTGTTGCGTGTTAGTATCAATTTATTTGGTTTTAGTATCACTTTGTTGCGTCGTAGTATCAATTTATTTTGTTACAGTGTCACTTTATTGAGTTGCGGTGTTAATTTATTTTGCTCTATGGTCACTTTATTTCTTTGTTGTGTGTTAGTATCAATTTATTTGGTTTTAGAATCACTTTCTTGCGTCCTAGTGTCAATTTATTTTATTGTAGTGTTACTTTATTGAGTTGTGGTGTTAATTTATTTTACTCTATGGCCACTTTATTTTCTTTTAGTATTAGTTTATTTTGTTTGTAGTGTGACATTATTGCGTTATGGTGATAGTTTATTTTGATCCGGTGACACTTTGTTGCCCTATCATGTCGGTTTATTTTATATATGTGGGTTCACTTTCAGATGAATAAAGTTTATATTGTGTTAATGTCACTTTGTGGTTTAAATTTATTTTATTGTAGTGTTAATCTGTTCTACTTACTACCATTCAATAAACCAAATTAAAGCACTAAACGACACTGAAAATGACTAGACAATTTAACGCAATGAATCCATCCTTGTTCCACACCAGACATGTGAAATCATAACTCCTCTTCCGATGACCGTGCAAAAAACGCCCGAGCAAATCACCTTTCCCTCAGCCACCTCATAGCCCTTTCATCTTCTCCAAATGTCTACTTTCATAAGGAGATAAGAAAAAAAAAACATCAATTTTCAAACCAAACAACCAAATTCACTCAATCCCCTTCTTAAATTTCTTTTTCAAATACTCATTTTCGGCAAATGCAAAACCCAGAAGCAATATTATAACCAATTCTCTATTCATAAATCAATTATGAGAAGACAATGTTTGTGGGTTTCCATCCACCAATTTTCTCTCTCTTCTTATTACAATCCAAAATCCTCAATTAAAATTCTTATCCTCACAACTGAGAGTTTAACCAAAGGAGAGATAGAGGAGAGAGAGAAGAAAAAGTGATGATGGAAATTTCTGTTTGGTGTGATGAGGAGAGAGAAAAACGACGAGTAAGACTGGCGGTCAGCGATCAAAGTTGGTCGGTTGTCGTTGGTTGGCCAGTGGTGGTCAAAGGTAAGTCACCGGGAGGCAGAGGAAAGAAAGAGTGATGGAGGAGAGAGAAAGAACAGTGAGCAAGGGGGTGGATTGAGAGACTAAGCGCGTGCGATTTGAGAGTAAAAAGACAAAGAGCCAGCCCTATTGTATAGGGCGGCCGTATAAAAGTTTTTGCGAAAAACGATAAGTAGATCAGTATTACTTTTGGACGAAAAACTAGTAATTTGCAATGAACCTCCTCATAAAATAATAACAACATGACTAAGAAACACTTAGGTGAGTTGGTGAGGGATTCTTCTAGTTTAAGCAGAAATTTTGGGTTTAAGATCCTGTAAATACAGTGTTAAATACTTGTTGGGAAAATTTTACCACTTTTATGATCCCACCCAATTCGGTCCAGATTCAACAGGACAGTGTCAGACCAAAAAAAATAAATAATAACAACATGGATAGTCACAATTATTAGAAGTTGCCTTCATATAAGAACATTTGAGAACAAAAATATATAAATAATATTCTTTAAACTAACTGTGGAGTGAGAATTGTGAGTTTGAATCTCTAATTCGAATACCACAATTTTATCTTATTTATCAGTTAGTTGAACACCTTATTTTATGATAATATTTTTTTTCCAAATAGACAGCTACGTGTCTGTGTGTATATGAATATTAAGACATGTCATTACAAAGTAGTATTACAGCCGAATACAACGTGATCACAAATAAAATAAATATTATTTTTAAAATCTAGTAGAAAAGTGATTGGGGGCTGTAATTGGACTTCTAACTAAATTGGGCCCAATCTAAAAGCAAACTTAAAGGATTGACCTAACTTCACTAGTAGTATAAGATCCTCTCATGAGGCAAGGTATGCTCTAACCTCTCTCACTACCTCAACTTCTCTACATGTACTTTTGTCTCATTCTCCAAGAACCTAACTTGATCATCAAGGGGGGATTCCTCATCCACCCCTGAGAGTAGTTTGGCTCTTGTATGTGATGTCGAAGGCCCCACTCAGGATGACGTATCGGCGGCTACAAGAGAATACATGTATCCTCCGAAATATTTGGTGAACCCGACGTGAATAGTCCCAGAGTGCTGTCATCCGGTGGGGAAGAGAGCTAGGTGTTACCGAGAGCCTGTGAGAGAGACAGAACCGGCTCAGGCTCTGCTTGTAAATTTGGCGGACCTGAGAGGTGTCGGTTTGGATAATTGCGTTTGTTTACTATTTGATCCGCTAGCCCAGAGCTGGGAGATGAAAATACTTGAGGAAATGTACTGGCCGTGAAAGGAGGCAGCAAAAGAGTAAGGTAGGATTACTAGGTGAAAGGAGTTAGCTTTGTTAAATCAAAATCAAAAGAAAAGGTATGATTACTACGTGAAAGGAGGCAGCAAAAGAAAAAGAAGTCAAATCAAAATCAAAATCAAAATCAAAATCAAAACCTTGAGGGTTAACGCCGACAAATCTAACAAAGCAAAGCCATTATTAAAATTTGGTGGAGGTAAGGTATGATTACTAGGTGAAAAGCAAAACATAAATAAAGGAAAGGGAACTCAAAGCCGAAGTGCTCACTCAAGGTCAGCGGTACGGCAACTCAACGGCAGACCGATGCCGACATCAACAACAACTGGTTGGCCAGAGAACTAAGCTTTAAAAATGCGGAAATGAAAAGAGAAAGGTCCCCTTGGCCGTTGCTCTACCATCCTCAGCCGACATGGCAGGAGCTAAATCCACAATTAGGCTACTTGCAAGTCAGGGGAAGCAGATCCGGCTTAGCGAGGACGAGAATCTTCAAAACTGTGCATACCCGGAGTTAACACACGAGGTAGTTGAGCTACCGGACGAGCCCGCAAAACTAGCGGAGCTACCAAACGAGTTGGCGGAACTACTGCCGCTACCGACCGAGCTTGGTAATGGATTAGCAGAGCTACCGACAAGCTAATGGAGTTACCATACGAGCTAGCGGAGCCGGAGTTAGCGGCCTAGTATATAGAGCTAGCGGACTCCCACTCGCCGATAATTCTCCCACGAAGGTCAAGTACCCGCAGGAAAGCTCTAGCAGTCGACACGACCCCAATAATTCTCCCACATATCAGTGGCGCACCCAGAAAAATAAGAATATAAATGCAAAGAAAAAGAGAGAATTTTTTTTTTTTAAATTAGGGGTGTTTATTACAAAGACAGTGTATACATGTATGTTTTATTAAGTAGATCTCATCATATGTAATAACTTGTGATGATCCAAATATAGTAGTACTTTTTTTTGGTGAGAAAAATATAGTAGTACTTTGATAGTGTGAATGTGTGATGATAAGCGTACATGTTTTTGGTTTTTTTTATTTAAACTTGACATGAGATGGTGAGAGAGAGTGAAAAGTGAGACAGTACTTTTTGGTTTCTTTTAGTTTTTTGCGTCAGTATTGTCCCATCATATGGGGACCATAGCAGGCTTGCTTTTTGGGTTTCCCACTCTACCCTTCCCTGTTTTAAACTTCCTTTGCTATTTATATGGGTGCAATAGAAAATAGCTCAAATAATATGAGTGCAAAGGAAAAATGATAAAAGCTTCTCCCAACAATTTTTTAAAAATATAGGGTCCACTGATGCGTGGGTCCGCCCATACCACATATAGTACCATTGCCACAGGATCATCAAAGATAAGTTCACATCGATTTCTTTACATGAAAATGGACTAGATAAAGTTTTAATTTATCAGTGAGGTTCAATTTTAATTGACTTATTAAACAGAGTAATTTCCTCAAATATACATCATTCGCAAACTAATTTTTAAATTAGCTTCGGTTCAAAACTATTTCTCCACATATACACCACGTAGGATCGGACTGTGGCCTGAAATAGTTAGTTTGGGAATTAGTTTGTGAATGATGTATATTTGAGGAAATCACACTATTAAACAACTCAGTATGTACTCCAAATATTTGTGGTAGTTAAGCTATTCTAGAGTTGCCGGCCAAATTATAAATAAAAAATAAACAAGCCCCTCAAAAAAGAGATGCCGGTCAAAGGGTACAAAATAAATAAATTGTAAATAAAATTAATATGTGGGTTAGATAGATTAATGGGGTATATCTGCATGATGACGAGTTTTGGAATCATGTTCCAAAACCTGATACTAGTTGGGCATGAAGGAAATTGAACAAATACAAGACACTGTTTCAGCAAGCCTACACCAGTGGCAGAACCTGGAACCTCACAACTACTGACAGCTATACTGTAGAGAGTGGTTATAAGCACCTGTTGGAAGAAAAGGGGAAACTGAAGCATGCTAACTTAATCTGGGGGGGTCTGAGTATGCCAAGACATAGCTTTTGTTTGTGGTTGGCTCAGGCTAAAAGATTACTCACGCGAGATAGAATGATCAAGATGGGATTCTACAGTGTAGATTGCAAGTGCCCCTGTGTGACAGCCTGACAGGGACCCTGAAGATCACAAGCACCTATTTTTTGAGTGTTCTAGATCAAAAGGTTTGCTGATGGAGGTCAAACAATGGCTAGGGTGCACAGCAACTTCCATACACATTGATGAAATTCTTAACTGGATAAATAGGCAGAAAGTGAGTAAACTTCGTAAAGCCTGCTATGCAGCAGCTTTGGCTGCTCTAACTCACTGGATTTGGCGAATCAGGAATGAGGCGTGCTTTGGTAGCAGGATGTTCACAGATGGATTGATCTCAAAAGAGATCGCAGAAAATCCGACCAAGGTCGCGTAATTCCGAGCAAAGACTGCGCAAAAGAAAACGATAAAGTCGACGATGACGACCAATGTCGGGTAATAGGACAAAAGTAAGGCATAAAGTGTAATAAAAAGTACGCAAATAATATAAATTGATCGAAAATATATAAAATGACTAAGAGTCACATAAATAACAGCCAAGAGGCCAAAAGAAAGTAGACTCTCAAAAAGCCCGGATATTTGACTAGGAGTCACAAAATGCCGGCCCAAAAGGCCAAAATAAAGACGACCCTCAACGGTCGCTTATAGTCAACTAAAATCACATAAAAACGGCCTAAAAAGAAATAAACAAATGATGTCCATGACGATGCAAGCTATTACGAATATAGCAAGAGAGCATCTCCCAGAATAAATAAAAGGATACCTGTTCTTAATACTGAAAGCCGGTATACAGCTGGCAAAGACAAAAATACATTAAGAGAGACGAAAAAGGCTATCGGGCATCATAGAAATGGGCGAGCCAGAGCCACTATCGTCCGACGGATAGTTAGCGAAAACAGAAAAGACTAAGATTCGCCAAAGCGGGCTGAAAATTAGGATGAACCGACAAAAGTTTAACTGACGAAAAACCTCGTGGCAGAGATGAAAGCCAAGGGCTGGCAGAGGTCAAAAGCCAAAACTGGTCTAGTGCAGGATGGGTCATGGACCCGACCGAAGCAGAAAGCCAAAGCTAATTTAGCAAAGGTGGAGTTTTCGACCCGCTGGGGCAGAACGCCAAACTAGTAAAGGGACAATATGAAAAATAGGCTCCACATATATGGGAAAATTTCGTTCTCGAGAATAAACCGACCGGTAAAAATAAAAGAGGATAATAACAATAGTAATAAATAGTGATGACACATAAAAGTGATAAAGCTAAAACAAAGTCGCTCGCGACCAAAAGGCAAGCTGACAAGTTACAACGAGAAGTCAAATGTTATCGACATGACACAAAGGTTAAATAAAAGACTACCAAGAGTCGCACATAAGTCAAGATCGGCCTAAAAACACAAGACAATCGGATCAGTACAACAAAAAGGCGCCAAGTTGTAAGAGATTCGCCAATAGCCGTGTGAAAGATGTCTGCGAAAAGTCATTCATAAGTCAAACAAAAAACGATTTTGGAAGTTACACAACATATAGCTCCACAAAGTCATGTGACCTCAAAATGGTCAAACTCGACTATATAACAATTAACGTATGGGAAACGCAAAGGTAGAAACAACTCCACAATTTATGAGAAGGTAGCAGATAAAAAATGAAAGCAAGATGGAGAAGACTATATAAAGTCAGCTCCACAAAATAAAATTTACTTCTTTAGGGGAGGAAAGAAAAATGAAGCAAGTTTTACATAAATCGTTATTTAGCTTCTCGAAGGAACATAGAGCACTAAAAGTTGCCGGCCAAGGTCACTAAAAGTTGCCGGCCAAGGTCACCCAAGTAACAATACATAACTTAAAAACTCGGGGATAACAATCCAAATAAGCTCACGAATCTCCTAGTACCTATTAGCTCCATAAGCTTGGGGATTAATGATTGGGGGATGTAAAAGGACTCTCACAAGCCCACTGGACTAAGCTCACGAACCTCATAATACCTACTAGATTCGTAAACTTGGAGACTAATGATTGGGGGCATATAAAAGGACTCTCACAAGCCCACTGGACTAAGCTCACGAACCTCATAGTACCTACTAGCTTCGTAAGCTTGGGGACTAATGATTGGGGGGCTGTAATTGGACTTCTAGCTAAATTGGGCCCAACCTAAAGGCAAGCCCAAAGGATTGACCTAACTCCACTAGTAGTATAAGATCCTCCCATGAGGCAAGGTATGCTCTAACCTCTCTCACTCTCTCTCTACATGTACTTTTGTCTCATCCTCCAAGAATCTAACTTGACCATCGAAGGGGAGATTCCTCACCCACCCCCGAGGGTAGTTTGGCTTCTCTTGCAGATGATGTCGAAGGCCCCACTCAGAATGACGTACCGACGGCTACAAGAGAATATATCCCCCGAAACAAAAAGCAAATGATATCATCCATACACACGCATTAGACGTATATACGGAGTCAAAATTATAATGATTTTTCTCCAGCACAAATTTCCCTTCCCAATCCAATGACGCAATGTAATTGTACAATTTGCCATATTCTATACAAGATAACACTTTCAATTCCAATATCGCAGCACTGTTGTTGTATATGCCAAGTTGCAACAGAAAAGACGGGTGAAGAATTCGTCACTCTTTTAACCAAAAAAATCCAGGTGCAGCTCTGTTGTTGTATATGCCAAGTTGCAACCGAAAAGATGGGGAAGAATTCGTCACTCTTTAAACCAAAAAAAATAAAAAAATAAAAAAATAAAAATACAGGTGCAGTTCATAGGAGCAACACAATTTGGACGAATGATCGAGTACTGCCCATGCTCATTGGATAAGCTAAGCTACTAAATAGATACCCACGGCCACCCCCACGAATTGCTCCAAACATTGCATCAAGACTCCAAACTATAACTTTGCACTTGCATCATACCAATCCATTAAAATAAACCCACATATATCCAATACCTTTTTTTTTTGTTTTGTTTTTTTTTTTGAAAGGAAATAGTTTTTTTATTACTTCAAAGCCATACGACATCTACAAACGGTATCTAATTCAACAACAGACAAATCTAAAACAACATCAGAAATCATTCTGGTAAGAAAGCTAACTTGCTGAAGAGATTTTACGAGAAAGAACGACTTCCTTTTCATTGCTGTTTTCCATAATACAGCCTTTTTGCGAAAGACCCTGCCATAGTTTTGTTGATGAATGTTCACATCTGACGTCGTAGATTGCTTCGTGAAGAATAAGATCCACTGTAGCGCCATAGGACATATAAAACTATAAACTAAAACACCTAAAACTAACAGTACTCTCACAAAAGGAGAGACAGTCATACCCAAAGAATGGGACAAACTAACTCTCACTAATGGAGAGACTGATGTTATTGGTACACCTACAACTAGAAAACTAATAAAAACTGAGAACACTACGAGATTGGGGCTTACCATCAGCATATGGTTGCTGATGGCAGCCCCTTAGCACACAAGAAAAGCTTTAGAGAGCTATGGAGGAACAAGAGGAAGAAGGGGTAGGCGATGGAGAGTTGAGAGAATTTTCTCTCTCTAGAATTTTAGGCGGTGGAACTAATTGTTGTTGTTGTTGTTGTTGTTGTGGTACTCAATCGTACAAATATGCTTTGATTATTTCCCCCAAGCCTCATAATGCCACACACAATCTCAGCGCACCGTCAAAATCCATTCCGCTTTGTAAAAGATCATTATTTCCATGATTCGGTCAATACACTCTCAGAAAGGAAATTTCATGTGGTATCCTTATAGCGATAGTTTCAATCGATATAATTGGCAACAAACAACTAGCTTTTAGATTAAAGTTACGATTTTCAACTTTCGGTTATTTTTTCACTCTTTGCTACCAAATAGTTATTCGCTCCTTGAAGATTTCCAATTTATTCTTCTCCAAAACCAAAAATTATTAGTTTATAAATTTATGATTGTTTAGTTACCGGCCTTTGTTGCCTACTCCACAAAAAAACAAAAAAAAGTTACAAAGTAGAAAACAAAAACAAAAACTGAAATTAAATATAAGGGTGTGTTTAGGATGGTTTTAAGTTTCAAATTTGCCCCTCAAAAAAAAAAAGTTTCAAATTTTGGATTTTTATTTTTTTTTTAATCTTTTGTAGAAATTTTATTTGAGCCTTTTTTTTTTTTTTCGGTTATGTTTGTCTAATTATTTTGTGAACTAACAACAAAATAAATAAAAAAATATGGATTCCGAAAACTTGAAAAAAATTAACCACACTAAATGAGCCAAATTTTTAGGATTATCATCTCTTATCGCTTGGTTTTATGAACTAGTGTACGAGACAAAACTAAATCTACAAATTATGATCTTCTCTATTTATTCATAAATGGAGACATTCAGTTACAAAATGGAGCGTGAGATTCGCTTTTTACAAGTTATTTTTTTATATTTAAAAAGGTAGGAGAAGCAAACCCGACACTTAATTTAGTAAATGTACATTTCCCAACTTGTAATTTTGTTGAAGATTCTCTCCATTTATCCCAACTCCAAATCTACGCCCTCTCCCTATCAATTAACCATAAAACTTTTTATATCCATTCCCACCCCACCTTCCACATAAGTATCTTCTATAACTTCTCCATGCCTCTATTTATATAAGAGCGATATTCATATATATCTGCCCTACTGCCATTCAAATCCCAATCCCAATCCCAACCCCAAGTAGGATTACTTCAGATTTTGATCTCGAGCCATTAAGCCTCAATTCATTATTGTCTTTCTAAACCAAAGACACAAAAAGTAGGCAATTTCATATGAGCACTTGAGCAGCAGCCAGCAGGTTCCCGAGGACTAGCGTCTAGCTTCGTGACTTGGGGGGCAACGGCGGTAGTGACACGTTTGCTTCCGGTGTCCCTTCAAATAAGCTCTCGCAACGTGGCGTCTGAAGGGCTCGGTTATGGGTGGACACGTAAGAGTTATGCTGCCCAGAACAGAAGAGAGAGAAAATAAAACATCGAACGGTCACACTATCACACTGAACTCACACGGCCAAAAACCCAATTTGAGGAGAGAGAAAGACACACAGAGCCACAGCCATCGTCAGCGCTGATTGAGTTTTAATTCCCCTTTGCGCCATCATCCCACTTGGGCATTTCATCGAACATGTGATAGACATAAGACACAAAGCCACAAAACAAAGGGGAGTTTATTTTTATCAGATTTTTCTGGTATAAGAAACTCCAAATCCAAAGTTATAAAAAGGAGAGAGAGAGAGAGAGGGGTCCAACATATAACAACTAACAAGGCAAACAACATTAACAACAATACCCAGAAATATACTCTCTGTTTATCCCTCTCAAAGAAAAAAGAAATATACTCCCTGTTTATACCCTTCTTTCTCACCAAGTTTATCTTTAGTATTACTGTTAAGATACAAAACCCCACAACACAAAAGTACCAAAAACAGAAACATTCAATCTGAACTTGAAGAAGAAAAAAAAAAGGGGTACTTTTGGAGAGAGAAAGATTATGGATAGAAAGAAAGATATGAATGGGGTAATATCAAAAGAAGCAGAAATATCAATAGCAGCATCTTCAATGTTTCCAGGGTTTCGATTTAGTCCAACTGATGAAGAGTTGATATTGTATTATCTGAAGAAAAAGCTTGATGGTTATGATAAATGCGTTGAAGTCATTCCTGAAGTTGACATCTGCAAATTCGAGCCCTGGGATTTGCCTGGTAACATTTTTTTATACTTTAATTTTATTTTATTTTTATTTTTACCCACCAAGAATGGGACAGTTTCTCCATCTGGGTTTTCATATATGTCAATTTACAACATAACTCACTAATTATCCCTGCAATAGTATTTTGTAATAATTTCATTTTTATTATGGCTTTCTTACCATGACATCTCTTTCTTGGGTACCAAAATACTGCTGTGCATTGTTCTTTGATGTTCCGGTAAAAACACAATTAATTAAAGTTGAGAGTGTCACAATGTGACTGTGAAATTCAGGCACAAGGGGTGCAAATTTTTATGAAGATTAAATAAAACAGTATCAAACTGGAACAGTGATATAAGTAGCAGAAAATATACAGTTTGTTAACATCAAAATGTGGAGTATACTCAATTTATAATTTGTCCAATTAGTTCATCTCAATTGTATCTTCAGAAGACATTTTGCAATTCCTTTTTTTTTTTTTTTTTTTTGAGGGGAGATGAAATTTTGCAGTTGATTCCTGAGGCATGCTTTTTTTTTGGGGGGGGGGGGTTGGTTGGTTAGTAAAAGTTGTTGAGGCTGGGATTAGCTTTTTATTCCTGATGTGGGCAAGGAGCAAGGCATGGCTTCTGTAGACAAGTTAGGATGACTAATGACTAATGACTAATGAGGGATAGGAAGGAAGGAATATCTTTGAACAAGTATAGGAAACTTGATGCTTTATATGGAAATTAGTGTTGCCTTTTATAAGTAGTAGATTTAAGTTTTGCAAAAAAAAGGTGCATTAGAAGTCTTACTAAAAGGTTACATATGACAAAAGGAAAGCGGAATTTTCGTTCGGGATGCCCTAATATACATATGGGTGTGTCTTTTCCGCTTACTCGGTTAGTAGTTTAACTCAGGGCCATATTTTATCTCTTACATATTACTATTCATGCCGGTCCAATTTTGTGGAGAAGATCACACACCAAGACATTTTGAGATGTAGGTTGCACTTGTACATAAAATAACGACAATTAGCATCGTTTGTTGCTTTGTATTTTGTTTTTTTTTTGTTGTTGGTGGTGGTTGGGGGGGGGGGGCGTGGTGTGGAAGTGTGCGCTTTTCACGTTGTGGGGAGCTCAACTTATATGATAACAAGTTTAGTGTTATTATTTGATAATAAGTTTTGCTAAATGTTTCTGGTAGCAAGTTTGAAATGTTTATGTTTGGGATTTAAATTGTCTCCTAAGGGACATGAGATTTGTGGTTATTTTGGAAACTGATCAGGTTCTTCTGTTCCTTACCAGCTAAATCTATCATCAAATCAGATCAGGAGTGGTTTTTCTTTTCACCTCGTGGCAAAAAGTATCCGAATGGTTCGCAAAGCAAGAGGGCAACTGAGATAGGCTACTGGAAAGCTACAGGGAAGGAGCGTGCTGTGAAGTCTGGTTCAAATTTGATAGGTACAAAACGGACTTTGGTATTCCACATTGGCCGTGCTCCAAGAGGGGAGAGAACAGAGTGGATAATGCATGAGTATTGTATGACTGGAAAGGGTCAGGTAATTTGTTATGTGACATTGTTGTTACAATATGTGTTGGTTATTTAACTATTTGCCAGTCTGCATTGCTATATATTGAACATTTGAACCCATAAACTTGGCAGAATAAGATGTAGTCATGCCTGAAAAATTTACTACATTACACAGATAAAATTATCGAAAAAAGGTCTCCAAATATTTTCATGTCCTATAATGAACTTGTTGACCTTTGTACAAATTATCCTTCTAAATGGGATTTCTGTTATTCAAAGTTTCTACACCTGATCTGAAGGAGAGCCTTCTGATGAACACTATGTTGGGCCTGTTGGCTATAAGCCTTAACAAGCAAGGCCTGAGTGAAATGAAGCTAAAGTAATAAAGGTTACAAACTTATGACTCAGTAGTCAGTACAAAATGTGAACAGGAAAACTTTACTGCCACAAAGATGCATTTATGCTGTTTTTAAGACTGAAAGAGACCATGGATTGTGTTGGTCCACTTGGGAGTTGGGAGTTAAAGGAAGTATTTGACCGTAGTTTGTTTGTTGTTGACACAAAATCTGTTACAGGCTGCAGTCTAAGATATTGTTTTGGTCTGCGTAGTTCCTTTCTCATTCAGTTGTGATGTTGAATGACTTCTACCTTTTTAATTTGTTTCCTTGGTCATCCTCTTACAGTGTTACCTCGTGGGCTGATCCTTAGGTATCTTGTCACTGGGCTTAATTCTAGCATGTTTGGAGTCTCTAGATAACTTTCTTTGTCCTTGGGCTTGGAATGTGCATCATGATAGGACTTTGTTTTACTCCTGTCATCAAAAGATAGTTTGCACAGATGAACTAGAAAATACAACAACAATTTTTCTTTAAGGAATGTACAGTTTTTTTCAAGAAACACGATGCTCTTGCACTTCACCTGAATAAGAAATGTAACTTGCATACTGTGTTCCATCAGATGGTTTATAATTGTAGCGGGGTTTTTAGTTTGTTGTAACAGCAGTTGTCTTTTTATTTGTTTTTTTGTGTGTGCAATTGTATGATTTTTTTGGGTGATGAGACCACATAAAGGTTGCTAGTGTTTATGGTTTGGTTTATTTTTAAAGTAATGTGGTTAGACATACAGTTAATACATGTATGGTTGTGTAGGATGCTTTAGTTGTTTGCCGGCTTAGGCGAAAATGTGACTATCATCCAATTGATGGTTCCGATGGAGACATCCTCCACGCGAAGCCCCTGTCGATGCTAGACAGTAGTGGGACGAACTCTACATCTGGTTTGGACATAGCTGGTGCTTGTGGCGGGGGCAAGATGGCTGAATATTCTTTAAAGAAGTGCAGTAGCAGTCATGATTCTCATTCTGTGGAGCAGATGGACTCTGCAGCTGAGTCAGATTCGAAGTTCATAGACGACTCAATGCAGCCTGAATCTTCCAGCCATGTGAGGACATGCACTTTGCTTATGTTGTTTTGGTCTTTGTGCTTCTACACAATTTGCAATTTGTTGAGCTCCAGGTTCTGCCTTCGACTTTCCTCTGTTTCAAGGTGGATATGGATATCTTAGTTTAACTGACAAAGGTCTTGGTTAGTCAATAACTCAATATAAATGATGTTTTTATTATTATTTCTCACTTCACATGTGGGCCTTCAATATGAAAGTTAAAATGATCCCAGTATAAGCATTTTTTTTAGGCAGACAATGGAGAATGCACATAATGTGACCTTCATTTGACATACTATCTGTCTCATCATCATTTAACCAATGTTCCTGAAATATCTTGGTTATGAATATACAGCAGTGTGGTAAGGACGAAGATGACTTGTTTGCTGACATACTGAACGATAATATCGTTCAGCTGGATGAATGCTCACCAGCCTTAACTCCTCCAGTGCAACAAACACTCTCAGCAACTGTGTCTGTTGTGCCACGTGTACATAGCCAGGAAGGTCAGCCTATTGTGCCGCGGGTGTATCCTTCTCAAGGCACGGCCAATAGGAGAATAAGGTTGCGGAAATTGAGAAGAAGAAGTGCTCAGAAGGACGAGTTGAAGGAAGGCTCAGGTGAAAATATGGTTAGCCCCAAGTCAAAGAAGTGGTCAATGGGTATAAGGAAGAAATGTAATAATAATCTTTATATACTAGTAGTGGTTATTATGAGTGCGGTGCTTTTGATTTTGTTCTGTGAAGAATCCTGGTTTGTGGCTTCGCCTGCAGCATAATAGGATTCGGGTCAAGAAAGTTTTATTATGTATCATCGTATCTGCTAGTTTGTTACCTGTATGCGAAACAGTTCCATAATTTTCACATGCCTGGTATCAGTCTTTTCATAGTACTAGCGAAAATGGTCTGTATTTTAAATGTACAACCTTATGTATTAACGGTTTCAGGATTTAATCATCAGGTTAAGACCTCTTTTTGGTGTGTTTAATAATGTCAATGGAGGAATACCATTTAGTCAACGAGGTCTGCAAGTCTGCTAGGTGTTACTGTTAGCTGGTAGGTGACATCTGAAAACGAGACCCTTTTGTATTTATATGTTGGACTTATCAGTTTTAGTGTCTACTGTATTACTATATTTTATTTAATGAAAATGAGCGGTAGATGATCAACTAAAAATACAAGCATAAACCTGGAGAGAGGGAAGAACATTGCAGATTGCAACTGTGGATTAAATCAAAGGACCTCCAGAGAGAAAATTTCAGCAAGCTAGTCATCAATGGCAATGGGTGTGCTTTCAGCCGCTGCTAGAAGGTAAACCTAATTCCATCATCTTCCTGCTAAATTTTGTCGTCTGTCCAGTCTTCTTTGATACTTTTGTCTGGTTTTGGGGGGGACCTTATAGAAATATTTTGGCTTGTTGTCAAAATATTTGGAATTTTGATGGTAGCTGGATGCCCGGATAGCTCGTCAAACGAAAGCATGTTGATTAGTATGTTTCTAAAGTGGGAGGTACAGAAGGATTCATTGGTCACCTCTTTAATTTTCTGCAACTCCATACTAATTTCTTGTTGGATGATGTTACCTTTGTATTAAGATGAACTTGCGTTTGTATAATCCAAGGGTTTCATACTTCCATTACAATTGGCAAAAAATGGATATATTATATGCCTCCCTTTGCAAATTGGCAGAGTTGGCTCTAGTTGCATCTATGAGGAAAGAGTTGGCTGTTGCATGTCCTGCAACCCATCCCCAAAACCGTCCATGACATAGTCGGAAACCTTGTTGTAAGATGTTAAGTTGATTCCATACTTCATTCGGTGATTTTGTGATTTGTCGTTGACGGTTGACATGACCATCCATTGTTTTGACTATTTTACTCCTTGGTTGAAAATTGTGTTGGAAAGTTCAGAATTTCTTTTGTGGATCTACTGGAACAGCCTCCTTCTCTAGGCGCCTAGCTAGGAGTAGAATTGCGTACGTTTGGACCTCCCAAAGACCTCTCGGAGGCATACATCTTGGGTGGTGGTGGTGGTTGTTAGTCCTTGGTTGTAAATGAAAGGAAGATGTTTTTATTATTACTTTTGGACAATGAATGAAGGCAACTTGATTAGTCTATGCTGATTATCTTATCTTTCCAGGCTTGAAGGAAAGGTTGCTATCATCACTGGTGGTGCTAGCGGAATAGGCAAGTGCACTGCCAAGCTTTTTGCAGAACATGGAGCCAAAGTTGTTATCCTTGATATCGAAGATGAGTTAGGCCACTCTCTTGCCAAAGATTTGGACGGCCAAACTTCAGCGTCATTTGTCCACTGCGATATGACCAACGAAACAGATGTTAGAAATGCCGTGGATTTTGCTGTCTCCAAGCACGGAAAGCTTGACATTATGTACAACAATGCAGGCATTTCGGGGCCCACCGACACAAAGATCGTAGACACTGAGAAGGCCCAATTTGAGAAGGTCATCGGGGTAAACCTGGTGGGCCATTTCTTAGGCATCAAGCACGCTGCCCGGGTCATGATCCCTGCTCAACAGGGCAGCATAATCAGCACTGCCAGTACTTGCTCTGTGATTGGTGGAATCTTCACCCATGCCTATACAGCCTCTAAGCATGGTGTGTTGGGGCTCACGAGGAATGCAGCTGTGGAGCTTGGGCGATATGGGATCCGAGTTAATTGCATATCTCCCCACCTGATTCCGACCCCGCTTGGTAAGAGAGCGTTGAACATAGATGATGATAAAGAGTTTGGTAAGTTCTATTCCAACCTCAAGGGTTCAGTACTGGGAACTGAAGATGTGGCTGAGGCAGCTATTTTTTTGGGGAGTGACAAGTCCAAGTTTGTTAGTGGACACAATCTGGTGGTGGATGGGGGATTTTCCAATATGAATGCAGGATTTTGCATGTTCGATTTGGTGGATGGTGTAAAATAAATGTTGCAGGACTGCTGACCTCAGGAACAGAACAGTGTGTGTTCTTTCCTTCCTCTTGGCTAATAAGTTTGTTGCTTTTTGATTATGTGTGCTTTTAGACTGAGTAAAACAATGCAAGCACTTGAATTATGTTCTTGGCCAAATAATAAGAAGTCGGCTGACATTTGAGTGACACTATTGAGTATTGGCTTGGTATATGCTTATTTCATTTCTTGATTCAGTTAATTTGGCGATGTTTTAGCTGCTGGTGCTGGTGTCATGAATATATATTGCAGGTTTTTTTTTGAACAGCCTCAAGTAAATACACATGTATATATTAAGGAAGGAGAAAGATAAAAATGAAACCTGCAAATTTAAGGCAGAATTTTTAGTATTATTGTTACACTTTTGAGATGGTATAGCCCATGAGGAATTTTCTTCCTATCTTCTTATTCTGAGGCTGGTGGCAATGGTAAACTTGGTGAAGTGGTGTTACTAACACTGGAAAAAACTCATTTTTTAGATTATGATTGGTTGTCCATGTTTTGGAGTGTTTACCATTCAAAGCTTTGAGATGGAGAGCATCATTATTTGATTTCTTGTGTAGGCCAGACAGGAAATTGTGGCGGGTACTACAAATGGAAAAACATCAAAGGAAAAACGTGGATCTTAGTTGTTTACTGTTTTTTCTTTTTAGTATTCCTGATGGGAATGTGAATTGGGTTATTCACCACACAATGGAGTTTACATCGAATGGACCACAACCGAGGAAAATCTGGGTAAGCTAGGTAGGCAGATTATTCATCAAGCGAAGCCAGCGACAATGGGAAGTGTTTCTCTGCCTTCAGCCGCTGCTAGAAGGTAAAGCTTCCTTCTTTCCATAGATCTCAAATGTCCTTCCTCTCGCTTTGCATTTCAATTAGAAAATTGAAGCATTGGAACTTTGATGTGTGGGCCGTTGGGTGTCTGCTGGACATCTCATCAAAATTAGTTATGAGCTTATTCCCCAATGATTTTGGTTTATTATACTAGTTGTTACTTGTGAAAATAAGAGAGATACATGCTATGTCCTTTAAAAAGTTTTTATTTTTCAAAAAATTAAGATAAAATACATGTTATGTCTATGTGATGGGTGTATATTGATCAGGATCAAGACATCACTAGGTGGGAACTTTAGAAGGTTTTTTAGCAGTCTCCTGATGAGCTTAGATCTCCATTGCGTTCATTTAATTCTTTCCAAGTAATGCGGCTTTCACGATGTCATTTGTATATGTGATTTGGATATAGGGATGGCAGTGTATCTCCTATCTGGAGAAATTCATTTAACCTGACCTGGAATGAATGGATGTCAATGATACTAAATGAATGATGAATGGATACGACATTCATAAATGTATGGTAATCTGTAGTTGTACTTTTACAATTTCATGGGGACAGTCTTTCTAGAAGGAAGAAGTTTTATGTTCTACCACTCTCCCTCGAGACACACACTTACAGCTGAGTGATTCTGTTGATTCCTTGATCCTCAGCAGAGTGATGTTCGTATCAATATTTGACAAGAGCATGTTTGTCTTGAGTTATGACTATTCTCCTTTGCTAGATTTTATTCTGATAATCAAATGTTCCAGGCTTGAAGGCAAGGTTGCCATTATCACTGGTCGTGGTAGTGGAATAGGTGAGTGTACTGCCAGGCTTTTCGCCAAACACGGAGCCAAAGTCATTATCGCTGATATTCAAGACGATTTAGGCCACAATCTCTCCAAAGACTTGGAAGAGTACAGCCCAACTTCAGCATCGTTCATCCACTGTGATGTGACCAACGAAACAGATGTTAAAAAAACCGTGGAATTTGCCATCTCCAAGCACGGAAAGCTCGATATCATGTTTAACAATGCAGGCATTGGCTGGGTCTCCCAGCCAGGGGATCGTAGACACCGCAAAGGCTGACTTCGAGGAGGTCATTGGTGTGAACCTGGTGGGCCCGTTCTTGGGCACCAAGCATGCAGCAAAAGCAATGATACCTGCTCGAAGGGGCAGCATTATCACCACTGCTAGCTGTTGCTCTGTGATAGGTGGGGCGTGTGCATATGCCTACACGGTCTCTAAGCACGGCCTGGTGGGGCTCACCAGGAACTTGGCCGTAGAGCTCGGGCGATATGGGATCCGAGCTAATTGCATATCTCCCCACCTAATTGCGACCCCGATGACAAAGAGAGCATTAAACATGGATGATACTCTAATCTCAAGGGTTCAGTATGTAAAACAAAAGATGTGGCTGAGGCCGCGGTTTATTTGGGGAGTGATGAGTCCAAGTTTGTTAGTGGGCACAATCTGCTGGTGGATGGTGGATTTACCATTATGAATGCTGGGTTTTGTATGTTCGATTGATGGATTTGGTGCAAAATCAAATGTGGCTTCTATCAGTTGGAGTAAAACAGGGGTTGTAACAGTGTATCATAAAAATCCGTTACATGTGCAGTGTCAAGTATTTGCTCTAGGTTGGCTTTCTTTTCTTCTACTGTGCCTTGTTCTTATTAATCCGCCTTAACCTTGCTGTGAAGTCTTTTATCTAAATGAAAAAACTTCTATGTGAAGTCTGAATGCCTAATTATTCACTCTGTTTCTGGATTGTGATAGTAAGATTTTGGATTTTCAGTACTGTTTCGGTACTGATCATGACAGTTCAAGTACATTACATTGTATTTCCAGAATCCTTGTTGTATGCTTGAAGAAATTGATCATTCTGTTTCTCTCATTGTGCTATTGTCTTCACAACGAGCTCCCCTTCTCAGTTGATCGAGAACAAATGTAGGGCTGATCATGATAGTAGCAACTCGCTGAGCCGGAGTCACACTCACTCACTAACTACCACTAATGTAACAGATCAGGTATTTCTGCATAATTTCCTTGTTCTCTTGTTATCACGGGTCTTGTCCAATTGATTTGATCATATTGATATCCCTTCAGCTCAATATAAGGCATTGAAAGGATCCCTGAGACACGCCAACCCACGAAAATCTATGATTTTCTCTCAACTCATGGATGGATCCTTTGATAGGTTTTGAGGTTGCTCAATCTAGACTATTTGAGCCTCTATCTAGTTGGATTTTTTTGTCCTTGGCGTTATGGTGTTAATCATGATAAGACTGGCTGATGTTCCAATGAAGATAAACTTATGCAGATTATGAACCAGGTAAAATTGCAGTTCTCCTTTATCTGATAAGATTTACATTGCAACTTGTTTACTGTCTACCACCTGATTGCTAATAGCTTGGATTTTAGTTTCCCACTGATGGTTTCTTATTTGAATGATGAAATCTTGTGAAAGATAGAATGACCTATGTGTTTGCTTGATACATTAGCAGCCTTTATTGACAATAGTATTAGTCTTTTGCGCATGTACTCGCAATTTATGACATGTTGTTTTCTAACTAAAATTGGGTCTTGGCACCATAAAGAAAAATAAGGTATGATGGTGACAGGAAACTGTGGCAGTGCCAACAAAAATGACAGCTGGGAAAAACTGTGCTATTGGTTTCTTGGCGTTTTCCTTTTTCTTTGATGGAAACATTGTACATGGTTAGTTACCACACAGTAGAGATTACATCAAAGCGACCTCGTCAGAGTAAAATCTGGCAAGCTAAGTAGGCAGATTAGGAATAAATTACTCAACAATCAACAAGCTAAGCTAATCACCCATGGGAAGTGTTTCTCTGCTTTTGGCCGCTGCTAGAAGGTAAATGTTACACCATCTTCGTGCTTACAGTCTGCCAATCTCCTTTCTTTTAGTGGATAGTCTGCACATCTCTTAAATTTGGTCGTAAATGTCTTGTTTTTCACTTTGATTTCAAGTGGAAAGTTGAAGAATTGGAGCTTTGCTTGTGGCTTATGGCCTTATGGGTGATAGCTGAACAACTCAAAAAAACATTGTTTGTCCTATTAGGTTGCTTAACGCTGTTGGTGTATTCTACTAGTTGTAACTTTTCAAGAAAGAAAATGGGAGAAAAAAAAAGTGTTATGCTAGTTGTGACTATTGTGTTCATTTGTTAGAAAATGGAAGGTAACCTGATTTTATTCTGATGATAAAATCTTCCAGGCTTGAAGGCAAAGTTGCCATCATCACTGGTGGTGCTAGCGGAATAGGTGAGTATACTGCAAAGCTTTTTGCCAAACACGGAGCCAAAGTCATAATTGCGGATATCCAAGACGAGTTAGGCCATAATCTCTCCAAAGACTTGGAAGAGCACATTCCAACCTCAGCGTCCTTCATCCACTGCGATGTGACCAACGAAACAGAAGTCAAAAATGCTGTGGATTTTGCCATCTCAAAGCACGGAAAGCTGGATATCATGTTCAATAACGCGGGAACTTTTGGGTGTACCAAAAACATGAGCATCCTGGACACTGGAAAGGCCCAGTTTGAGGAGGTTATTGCAGTGAACCTTGTCGGGCCATTTTTGGGTACCAAACATGCAGCACGGGCCATGATTCCAGCCCGAAAGGGCAGCATAATCACCACTGCCAGTACTTCTTCTGTCATAGGTGGGGGCGCCCATGGCTACACAGCCTCTAAGCACGGCGTGGTGGGGCTCACTAGGAACTTGGCTGTGGAGCTTGGAAGATATGGGATCCGAGTGAATTGCATATCTCCCTACATCACTCCAACTTCGATGTCAAGGAAAGCAGTAAACATTGTTGATGACGAAGAGTTTAGTAAGTTTCATTCCAACCTCAAGGGTTCATTATGTACAACACAAGATGTGGCCGAGGCAGCAGTTTATCTAGGGAGTGATGAGTCCAAGTTTGTTAGTGGGCACAATCTACTGGTGGATGGGGGATTTTCAATTATGAACGCAGGGTTTTCTATGTTTGGTTGATTGATAAGGTACAAAATCAAATGTCTGTATCTGTACTTCCCCTCGTGCTATATAGTTTTTGTCTCTTCAATTGTGTCTACTGAATGGAACAAATGGAATGCATATGAATTAGCGTGGAAATGTGAAATATGTGTCCATTAAACTAGAAATTGGTTGACCAATTGGCTTCGCATAAGCTAAAATTGTTGCTGAAAAATGTGTATTTTGCAATGATTAAGCGACACATAAAATAAGTGCAAACCCCCTTCTCCTGAGTTTACAGAGTAAATGCAAGGCTGGTCTTAATCTATAGGAGATGAGATGGGACTTACTGAGCTGGAGTCGGTAGTGAGTACTTCAGTACTTCTAGAGCCGGAGTACTCTATACTACAAAAGAAGTCTTTATGCAATTGATCGGATCACGTGCTTAACCTTCAAATCAACATAATTATTGAGGATCTTGAAGACTCACCAGTCATCAACGCACGAAAGCCTAGTATTTCCTCTTTTAACTCTTGGATTGATCCTTTGATAATACTCTCCTTTAGCTAGTTGTAGTTTTTGGGGTTTAGGGTGTTCATCATTATAGAACTGACTCTGATACTGTCATGAAGATGAACCAGAAATTACAAGCAAGCTATGAAGCTAATGGATTATGCAGCGGCTTATTCCAGGTAAAATTGTGCCCTTCTCCATTACCTGAACTTGTTTTCTGTGTACGACAGTACCTGAGTGTAAATAATGTAGCTTGATTTTTAGTTTCCTGCAGACAGTTTGTTACTTTATTTTCACTTTTTTTATGATGAGTACTTGTTGAAGAGATTATCCTCATTTGCTTGATTCTTCAGCAGCCTTACGTGGACAATGTTGACTTGTTAAGGTCTAAGTAAAGCTGTGTCTTGTCAACAAGAAAATGGAGAAGGAATGCATATAATAGCATGGTTAGTTTGAATTTAATTTGATGTGGTTTAGATCACCAGGGTGGAGCAAGCAAGAGAAATACAAGACAAGGGGAGGTTAAACACAAACCAGGCCAGAACATTTTTTTCCTGACAATAATTAAGAGAAAAGAATACTCAGCAAACCATACCAGATCAAGGTGAATCTCAGTATCTCACACAATATATGTACATTAGGGAAAGATAAATCATAAATGTAGGATTTGATGTTTTTATGACAGAAAATTTGTAGTACTCCTATTATCATAACAGTCATCAGAACATATGATAGCCAACGAGAAATTATCTTTCCATTTTGTTATTTTAGTCCCATAACAACAGTGAACTTCCATATATATTGGATAAAAATGGTTGTCTATGTTGTGAGTTAGAGAGTATCATTATATTGTCTGGGATGCCGGACAGGAATAGGTGGCAAATCCTGTGAATGAAAATGACAGCAGGGGGAAAACGAGGACCTTTGTCTACGTACTGCTCTACTTGTTTCTTGGCGTTTTCTTTCATGGTATTGTCTTTTATGGAATGGTGAGAATTGAACAGGATTAGTTAAGAATCAGTGAAGATCACATTATTATATGTTACGAGATCTTGTTACAAGATCTCTGAGATTATAGGCGTGATCTTTGTAATATTTTGTTACGCCCATTTATGGCAGGTTATATTAGAGTTTGATATTGTTTAGGATTGTTTCCTTTTAGAAGAAGATATTGTATAGGGTTAGGGCTATATATATATATATATATATATATATATATATATATATATATATATATATATATATATATATATATATATATATATATATATATATATATATATATATATATATATATATATATATATATATATATATTGTGTACAGATCAAAATAGAAATCATCTTTTCTGCCTCAAACTTGTCATGGTATCAGAGTGTGAAAGATCTATAAACAAACCCTAAACCAAAACTCAAAAAACCCCAAACCCTAACAATGGCCGTGGAAGATGATCCACCACCACCAAAAATTGACTCAAAATCCCCTTATTTCCTAGCTCCTCAAGATAGACCTGGTGATTTTATTACTGCAGCCAGATTTAATGGCGAAAATTATGATAAATGGCTGGTGAAATTGAAACCGCCCTTCAAGCCCGAAGAAAGTTCGGATTTTTAGATGGTACGATTGTATCTCCAACACCTCCTTGCACACAAGATGATTGGAATACAATTCAAGCCATGTTGGTATCTTGGATTATGAATACCATCACAACAGAAGTGAAAAGTACCTTGTCCAAATATAAAGACGCCAGGCGTCTATGGGAGACACTTAAGGAGCGATTTGCTCTTACGAATGGACCACGCATACAGCAACTAAAGGCGGCCATCTCTGACTGTAAGCAAACCAAATCCATGTCAATTGCTTCTTACTACGGCAAACTCACGACTCTATGGGAGGAATTGCATAACCATGAACCCTTGATTACTTGTTCTTGCTGTACAAAGTGTACCGCAGGCCTTGAACATGAGCGTCGCCGTGCAAAGGACATGCTTCATGAATTTTTGATGGATTTATATACTCCATCTTATGGTCCTTTGCGAGCAAATATTCTTGCTCAAGACCCTCTGCCCTCTCTCAGCCGTGCCTATCAGTTAGTTATTCAAGATGAACGAGTTAGAACGTCTTCGTCCATGCCCGAGGAGACATCCGACGTGGTTGGATTTTCTGTGTGAACTAATGGGTGCACACGAGGCAAAATAGAGAAATCTGATAAATCACATCTTTCTTGCACCTACTGTAAGAAGACAGGCCACGAAGTAACTAATTGCTTCGAAATTCATGGATATCCAGAATGGTGGGAGGATCGTGTGAAGTCTGACAGCGGATCAGGTATGACCAAACTGATGATTGGTCGTAACCAAAAACCAACGACCTCTTCTCCTTCTCTTGCGACAGGACGTGGTCGAGGGGGGGGGGGGGTCCGTGCCAATGCTGCAGTTGTTTCAGAACCCACTGGAACATCATCTGCAGAATTATTTTCCGTTGATCAGTGGAAGGTGCTTGCAAGTGTCTTTGGTAATATGACTATTTCTGGTACTCGTTTGAGTGGTAAGATTAATGGTCATTCTTGGATTATTGATACAGGTGCATCTAATCATGTTACTGGTAATCTTTCTCTATTATTTGATGTGAAAGACATCTTATGTCTTGTTGGTCTTCCTGATGGAAAGAAAGTGGTTGCAACAAAGAAGGGATCAGTACAATTGTCGGATGCTATGACTCTCACTCATGTTCTTTATGTCCCTCTCTTGAATTGCAGCTTATTGTCTGTGTCACAATTGTGTGATGATTTGGATAGTATTGTCATTTTCAATCGATATGTGTGTGCTATACAGGACCAAACGAGGAAGCTGATTGGAACGAGAAGTAAGCAAGATGGACTCTACTACTTCAAGGGACCACAAACAGTGCAGACAGTCACAGTGGACGCGGACGCTTCTTCTTTGGCTCTTTGGCATGCTAGGATGCGGCATCCTTCAGAAAAAGTAGTAAAATTGCTCCCTCCCGTTTGTAATTCTAAAGGTAGTTTGAATAAAGCCTGTGAAGTGTGTTTTAGAGCTAAACATCCCAGAGACAAATTTCCTTTGAGTGAGAATAAAGCTAGTCGAATTTTTGAACTAATTCATATTTATTTGTGGGGCGGCTATCGTCATACATCTTCTTGTGGTGCTAGATATTTTTTGACTATTGTGGATGATATTTTCTCGGGCTGTGTGGGTTTATTTGATGGATGATAAAACAGAGGTCTTTTTTAAATTTATGTCCTTTGTTGCTATGGTTGAGAGACAATTTTCTCAAACCATAAAAATTGTTCGGAGTGATAATGGAACGGAATTCCGGTGTTTGCTTGGTTATTTTACTGCTTGTGGTATCCTATTTCAAACCTCATGTACTGGGACACCACAACAAAATGGGAGAGTTGAGAGAAAACACAAACACATTCTAAATGTTGCTCGTGCCTTGCGCTTCCAAGCAAATTTGCTTATTTATTTTTGGAGGGAGAGTGTTTTGGCCGCTGCCCATTTAATCAATAGAACTCCTTCTACTGTCCTTGACAATCTCACTCCGTTTAAGATATTGTTTGGTTATTCTCCATCTTATGATACCATTCGAATGTTTGGGTCTTTATGTTTTGCCCACAACCAAAAGACAAAGGGGGAGAAATTTGCGAGTCGTAGCCGTGAAATGCATATTTGTTGGGTATCCTTTTGGTCAAAAGGGATGGCGGCTTTATGATCTTGATAAACATGAGTTCTTTATGTCAAGAGACGTAAAATTCTTTGAAGAGATTTTTCCCTTTGTTGACACGAAAGCTAGCAATATTAGGCCAACGGATCACTTTGATATGGAAGTGGATATTGATTTAGATTTTGCAGATTTTTTTGAAGACTCCACTGTTGCCACTGTCCCTAATACCAGGAAAACAACAGATGAGGGTCTAGATGTGCCTCTTATCCCCAATGACCCTAATTCCTCTGCCACTGTCAATATTGGGTCTGACCAAACCACACATCCGGTAAGCCAAATCGAAATAGAACAGCCTAGTGTTGTGGACGATTCTGTCCAAACTGGGTCTGGGTCTGACCATACTGAAGAACATGCAGGCTTAAATAATCAGGGTTCCGAAGAAGTTTTGGGTCGTGGAAAGCGCACTAAAACCCCATCCGTGCTCCTAAAGGATTATGTTACTCACAGCGTTGTTAAAGAGAGTCCATCGAACACTGCTACTTCCCTTCCACAGCATACCTCAGGTACTCCTTTTCCTATAGCACATTATATTAATTGTGACAATTTCTCTCTGCCCTATCGCAAGTTTCTTGCAGCTGTTACTACAGGAGAGGAACCTCGGTCTTTTAAGGAGGCCATGAAAGATGATGGGTGGAAGAAGGCTATGCAGGAGGAAATTAAAGCCTTGGAGGAGAATGGTACTTGGACTCTCGAATCACTTCCACCTGGTAAGCGTGCACTGGGAAATCAATGGGTTTATAAGAGGAAATACCTCTCCAATGGAGATCTTGAGCGTTTAAAAGCTCGCTTGGTTATTTTTGAAAATCATCAAATAGAAGGCTTGGATTATTCTGAGACCTTTGAACCCGTTGCCAAAATGGCAACCATTCGTGCCTTTCTAGCGATTGCCGCTTCCAAGAATTGGGAACTTCACCAAATGGATGTCCATAATGCCTTTCTCCATGGTGATCTTGATGAGAAAATTTATATGAAATTACCTCCTGGTTTCACGTCCTCGGAGCCAAATCTGGTTTGCCGTCTTCGCAAATCTTTATATGGCTTAAAACAGGCACCCCGTTGTTGGTTTGCAAAACTGGTCACTGCTTTGAAAGGGTATGGATTTCTTCAGTCTTACTCTGATTATTCATTGTTTACTTACACTAAAGATGGCGTGCAGCTCAATGTCTTGGTGTATGTTGATGATTTAATTATTTCTGGCAATGATTCTGCTGCTTTAAGTGTTTTCAAGGCTTATTTGGGTGACTGTTTTCATATGAAAGATCTTGGTCCACTTAAATATCTCCTTGGTATTGAGGTAGCACGGAGTTCAGCTGGCTTATTTCTTTGTCAAAGAAAATATACTCTTGATATTATTACTGAGGTCGGCCTCTTGGGGGCCAAACCAGCAGACACTCCTATTGAACAAAATCACAAGTTAGGCCATGCTATTGGTGCCAAACTTGATGATCCAGAATCCTATCGACGGCTTGTAGGTCGTCTTGTGTATTTGTCTGTCACACGACCTGACTTGGCATATTCTGTTCATCTCTTATCTCAATTTATGCAAGATCCTCACCAAGAGCATTGGGAGGCCGCTTTGCGAGTTGTGCGTTACTTAAAAGGAACCCCAGGTCAAGGTATTTTATTGCGAGTTGGTAGTGATTTATCTTTAAACGGATGGTGTGATTCAGATTGGGCTGCCTGTCCCCTCACACGGCGATCCTTGACCGGTTGGCTGGTATTTCTTGGTCAATCACCTATCTCATGGAAAACAAAGAAGCAAACCACTGTCTCAAAGTCTTCCGCTGAAGCAGAATATCGATCCATGACTGCCATTACTTGTGAACTCAAGTGGTTGAAAGGTTTGTTATTAAGTTTGGGTGTTCACCATCTTAAAGCTATACCATTGTTTTGTGATAGTCAATCAGCTTTACACATTGCCCGCAATCCGGTTTACCATGAACACACCAAGCATATTGAAGTTGATTGTCACTTTGTTCGAGATGCTATTACCGAAGGTCTGATTGAACCATCATATGTGTCTACGACAGTGCAATTGGCTGACTTATTTACAAAGGCTCTAGGCAGGAAGCAGTTTGATCTACTACTCAGCAAGTTGGGCATCGTAAATCCCCACGCTCCAACTTGAGGGGGGGGTGTTACGAGATCTTGTTACAAGATCTCCGAGATTAAGGCGTGACCTTTGTAATATTCTGTTACGCCCATTTATGGCAGGTTATATTAGAGTTTGATATTGTTTAGGATTGTTTCCTTTTTGAAGAAGATATTGTATAGGGTTAGGACTGTATATATATATTGCGTACAGATCAATATAGAAATCATCTTTTCTGCCTCAAACTTGTCATTATAGGAACTTCACCAGAGTTAAATCTGGGCAAGCTAGGCAAGCAGATTTGAGATAATACTATTCAACAAGCTAAGCTGGTCATTAATGGGAAGTATTTCTCTGCTTTCAGCCGCTGCTAGAAGGTAATCTTCCCCTATCTTCCTGCTTTCCGCAGTCTGTCGGCTATTTCTTACTTACTTCGGTCGTAAATATCCTTTTCTTCGCATTGATTTCAGTAGGGTAATTGAAAGAATTGGAACTTTGCTGTGGTCTGTGGGGTGTTAGCTGCACATTCTCATCAAACACTTTGTTACTAAGCTCTTATTAGGTTCCATAATGTTCTTGGTTTATTTTACTCATAGCTGTTACTTTTCAGATATAACAAACAAGGTTATATATGCAAGTTGTGACTATTATGCTCATTTGTTAGAAAATGGGGGTAACCTCCACAATCCACATTTCTTTTTCTGATAATAAAATCTCGCAGGCTTGAAGGCAAGGTTGCCATCATCACTGGTGGTGCTAGCGGAATAGGCGAGTATACCACTAAGCTTTTCGCCAAACACGGAGCCAAAGTCATAATTGCTGATATCCAAGACGACTTAGGCCATAACCTCTGCAAGGACTTGGAAGAGTACGCCCCAACCTCAGCATCTTTCATCCACTGCGATGTGACCTACGAAACAGATGTTAAAAATGCTGTTGATTTTGCCATCTCTAAGCACGGAAAGCTTGATATTATGTACAACAACGCGGGAATCACTGGGAGTACTAACTTGAGCATCCTGGACATTGAGAAGGCCCAGTTTGAGGAAGTTATGAATGTGAACCTCGTTGGTCCATTCTTGGGGACTAAATATGCAGCCCGAGCCATGATCCCAGCCCGAAAGGGCAGTATAATCACTACTGCAAGTACTTCCTCTGTCGTAGGTGGGGCCTTCACCCATGGCTACACAGCCTCTAAGCATGGCGTGGTGGGGCTGACAAGGAACGTGGCTGTAGAGCTCAGGCGATATGGGATACGAGTTAATTGCATATCTCCTTATGTGACTCTGACCCCGATGGCAAAGAGAGCGTTAAATATAGATGACGACAGTGAAGAGTTTGGTAAGATTTTCTCGAATCTTAAGGGTTCAGCATGTACAGCAGAAGATGTGGCTAAGGCTGCGGTTTATTTAGGCAGTGATGAGTCCAAGTTTATTAGTGGGCATAATCTGATGGTGGATGGCGGCTTTTCCATTATGAATGCTGGGTTTTGTATGTTCGATTGAGATATGGTGCAAATTCAAGTATGTGTGCTCTGTACTTCATCTCGTTTTATAAGTTTTTGGCACTTTGTTCTTTGGTCAACTGAACTATAAGTTGGTTGACAAATTTTCTTTGTGTATGCTCAAGCTGCTGTTTGAAGTTAAATATCAAACTATATCCCCTGTTTTGCCATTATGAAGTGATATCATGAGGAGTAATATATTTTTCTGAAAAAAATTAAGTACAGTAATCTCTTAAAGATTATATCCACTCGCTTGGAAAGTGGAATTATTAATTCAAGCTTGCGATCAGTATTCATTGGGACATGGGAATCGTCCTTTGTCCAAAACCATGTATGATTAACTCTTATCATATTGGACCAAGAGTAGAGATGGAGAGGATCTTTTGTGTGTTTCTGTAGCCTGTTGGCCACCCGACACCGACACTCGGACAGGATCATGTGCAAGTGATAGTGTGATACGACGAAAATGGCAGTATGGACAAACGAGAACCCCTTGTTTCATTTGCTTTTGGTTCCTTGGCGTTTTCTTTTTTTTGGTAACTATTTTCAATGGTTTTGATGGATTGATGAAAATAATTTGACAAAGGAAATCTATCGGTTCTCAGTTTAAACATGTGAAACAGAATAGAGCAAACAGCAGATATATAGTGAATCTCATCAGTCTTCTCTCGCCATACAAAAGTGATTTTATCAATGGGAAGTGTTTCTCTGCTTTCAGCTGCTGCAAGAAGGTAAGCTTTCTAAAGTGTTTTGTCAATCTGCAATGGAGTATTTAGTATATCTCCGTCCTTTTACATTGTTATGGCTACTAATTACTGTGAATTACTGTAAGAGTATCAACTTCTCGTGTCACGTTTTTCGATTCCCTCAAGGAGAGTGGTAAGGATCGACGTGAGAGGAGAAGTTGAAATATGTAGAAGCTAAACCAAACGAACTCTTGAATATGTCAGGCTTGAAGGTAAGGTTGCCATCATCACAGGTGGAGCTAGCGGCATAGGTGAGTGTACAGCCAGGCTATTCGCCAAACACGGAGCCAAAGTCATAATCGTTGATAACCAAGATGATTTAGGCCATAATCTCTCGAAAGAATTGGACAGTCAAAAACCAAGCTCAGGATCATCACCATCTTCGTTCATCCAATGTGACGTAACCAACGAAACAGACATAAAAAATGTCGTTGATTTTGCCATCTCTGAGCATGGAAAACTCGATATCATGTACAACAACGCGGGCATTGTTGATCCCTCCAATAACCAGTCTATCATTGATGTTGATAAGGCCCAGTTCAATGAGGTCATCGGCGTGAACCTGGTGGGCGCGTTCTTGGGCACAAAGCATGCGGCAAAAGCAATGATAGCTGCCAGAACGAGGGGCAGCATAGTCACCACTGCTAGCATTTCCTCTGCGCTAGGTGGGCTGTGCTCTCATGCCTACACGGCTTCTAAGCACGGCGTGCTTGGTCTCACGAGGAATGTGGCTGTAGAGCTCGGGCAATATGGGATCCGAGTTAATTGCATTTCCCCGTACGTGGTTTCGACCTCTATTACAAAGAGGATATTTAACATACATGATGATGGTAATGCTGATGCAGAGTTCGAAGTTCTATTCCAATATGAAGGGTTCCATATGTAGAACACAAGATGTAGCCGAGGCTGCGGTTTATTTGGGAAGTGATGAGTCCAAGTTTATCAGTGGACATAATCTGGTTGTTGATGGAGGATTTTCCATTATGAATGCTGGGTTTTGTATGTTCGATTGATAACTGCAAAATCAAGGATATGAGCACAAGTCAGGAACCGAACATGGTGCCTTTTGTACTTTCCTAGTCTTATTATTCTAACTACTCTTAAGTTTTGGCACTTAATGAAAAAATGGAATTCATATGTTTAGTGAGTTATCATGTCTTTCGAAAACAGGGGTCCTACATTGAAAGATGTAGTATACCTACACTTCTAATACCCCGATTATGTATAAGATTGAGGCTTTGGATATATTAAGTCCTGGGTTTTTCGTTGTATGTAATTTATTGTATCTCTCCTTAAGACTAAAAAGTAATTAGGCTTCTAATATTGTTTTGTTACTCACTTTCATGATAGATATCTGGACTTTCATTCAAAGTTCTAAGCAAAAACAGAGTTATGAAATCAAGCTCGGTATAGGATTGCTGTTCACTGGAGCATAGTAATTGTTCATGTTACGAAACCATGTAGTCCCAGACTAACAAAATAATGTTGGCATGGTCATGGAGCTAACTTACCATACTAAGCTATCACGACAGACCCGACAGGAAAATGTGACTGGTGGTACGACGAAAATGGCAGCAAGGAAAAACATGCACGCCTATTTATTACTAATTGGCTTTTAATTTCTTGGCGTTTCAATTTTCGTACTCAATTTAGATGTCTCTTTTGATGGATTATTGGTGACAAAGTTGACAGGGCGAACCAATTGTTTCTCAACTTATATCTGCAAAAGTCCGTGTTGGGGATTTATCCATTGATGCGAATTAAGAGATCAAAAATAACAAATACAAAGCACACAACAATTTAACGTGGAAACCCAAATTGGGAGAAAACCACGTGACCGCCCATACGGTCAAAACAAATCCACTAATCAATTAACAACCATTAGTGTACAATCACACAATCAAGTATCACTCATTGTGTTTCTCACACGATCCCCCAAGATCATGTCTTACATAACCCACACAATCATCCCAATGATTGTGTCTTCTCATTAAATGACTCCTAACAGGCTCATCCTAGACATATGTGACTCCCAACGGGCTCACCTGCACTACTCAAGAACTCATCACAGGACTCTCAAGGCATTCATGGTGACTCTCTCTAGATCACCTCAGATCACATGGTGACTCTCTTAATCTTAGAGTACCAGCTTAATTCTCTTTAGCCCTCAAATCTTATTTATAGGCTAAGAGAACCCTAAATCCACTCCTAATAGAACTAGTACCCTATTCTATCTAGGAGATTACGTACTTGCATAGCAAGACAAATACTACTAGGAAACCTCCTTTACATAGAGTTTCCATGGAGCACTACCCTCATAAGGAAACATCCCGAAAGATCATATACCGTAACATAACATATCATACATTAACATAACTTATCGTAACATAACCTACGGTAACGTAACCTACTGTAACATAACCTACCGTAACATAACCTACGATAATGTAACCTAACGTAACATAACATACGGTAACATAACCTATCGCAACCAGAATGCTTATCCTTATCTATTCTTAGTCTCCATTGTACCCACACGTATTCGTGTCATCCCGAGTCACCCCAAGGTTTCTCCATGTCAGGCTCGCTAGGCCCAACAGTCCGCATATGTACATAGTACATGATACAGCCTCATCACTCATCAGTCCCTACATAGTACGAGTAGTATTATTATCAATGGCAAGTGTTTCTTTGCTTTCAGCTGGTGCTAGAAGGTAAGATTTCTGAATTCTGTTGATAATAAATCTTCTTCCTTTCACTTTTATGTGGCAACTAATTACTCAAGAGCCTATTTGGCCCGATGTACAGAGAGATTATTACATGGTCCGGGACTAATGCTCCCATCTAATAATTTCTCCGATGTTCAAACAATTTCAATTATACCAGGCTTGAAGGCAAGGTAGCCATCATCACAGGTGGAGCTAGCGGAATAGGCGAATGTACAGCCAGGCTATTCGCCAAACACGGTGCCAAAGTCATAATCGCTGATATCCAAGATGACTTAGGCCATAATCTCTCCAAAGACTTGGACCGTCATCAATCAACCTCTGCATCAACCTCATCATCATCATCCTTCATCCACTGTGACGTGACCAATGAGACAGACATCAAAAATGTGGTCGATTTTGCCATTTCTGAGCATGGAAAACTTGATATCATGTACAACAACGCGGGCATTGCCGGTCCTTCCAAACACCAGCCCATCGTGGAAGTCAGTAAGGCAGAGTTTGAGGAGGTCGTCAACGTGAACCTGGTGGGTGCGTTCTTGGGTACCAAGTATGCGGCAGAAGTCATGATAGCTGCTCGAACGGGCAGCATAATCACCACAGCTAGTGTTTGCTCTACACTAGCTGGAGGGTGTCCACATCCCTACACGGCCTCTAAGTACGGGGTGCTCGGGCAGTCGGGCTCACAAGGAACGTGGCTGTTGAGCTCGGACGATTTGGGATTCGAGTTAATTGCATTTCTCCCCATGTGGTTTCGACCCTGCTTTCAAGGAGAGCATTGAACATAAAAGATGATGATGATGAGTTTATGGGTAAGATATTCTCTAATCTTAAGGGCTCTTTCTGTAAAACACAAGATGTGGCTGAGGCTGCGCTTTATTTAGGGAGTGATGAGTCTAAGTATGTTAGTGGCCATAATCTAGTAGTGGATGGGGGACTTTCCATTATGAATGCTGGGTTTTGTATGTTCTGATTAAGAGTACTAGTAGATAATATGGTGCAAAATAGTGGATGACCTCAAGTTAGAAATGGAATATTGAGTTGGATTTGTACTAGTCCTCGAATCATCTTATGTACGAGTAATTTGCAAGTATATATAGATGTATCTGTTAAACAAATGGAAATTTTAGTGTATTGTTCATAAGAAGAGATAAGTATGTTAAACTCTAGTTGATGCTAAATATTGTAGCTTGAATTTTCCTTTAATTTCCTGCCGACACTTTGTTGAAACCATGTCAAAGCAATAATAACCCCTGTAATTGGTAACTCATGTCACACTAAACCTCCGTATTGTACTATTTAGAGCAATAATTGTGGCTATGTTATAATTTTGGGGACTACCATTATTTTGTCTTGGGCGCTAGACAGGAAATGGCAGCAGGTAAACCAAGGAAAGTGACAGCAATGCCGGGAAAAACGAGCACCTTTGCTTAGTGCACTAGTGGGATCTTGGCGTTTTCCTTTTTACTTTTGTTGGTATTGTTGAGGTAACGCCCTAAATACCAAATAATATTTAGTTGTGTTTTATTTTATTTTAGTTTGTATAGAAAGTAAAATAAAACAAAAAGAAAGCAAAGACTCAGTATTTTGCCTCTGCGTGAGATTTTGTGTGTGATGGGCAACTTGTGGGCTTTTGTCTTAGTTGTGTTTGTTTGGCCCACTAATTGTTAAGTGGCCAATGGGTGAGTTCTTTGATTGGCTTCCACTAGAAGCCAAGGAGGACAAAAGGGCTTCAGAGAGTCACGAAAGAAGGATAGTGAACAAACAGCCGAAACAAAGAAAAGGGAGAGCCAGTGAGTGAGAGACAAACAAAGAGTGAGAGAAATTGAGTATTTTTTAAAGAGGTTTGTTCCAGTTCACGGTTGATTCGGCTTGTTCGTGAGAAGGTAATCAGAGTATTCGGATCGGTCATCAACAGGTATTTGTGAGTGTATCTTTGGGTTTGTGGGAGTACCAAATTGAGCTAGGGTTTGTCAATTTGTACTAGTACCAAAGATAGATAGTCCACTTGTTGTTTGATCTTGTGATTGTTGCCTTTATACTCTTGATTATCATAGTGGATCATATTTTAGTGCGTGGAGATCCGCACCGTGGTTTTTCCCCAAATTGAGAGGGGTTTTCCACGTAAAATTGACTGTGTTGTTTTTTGGTTCTTGCACTTTATATTTCCAATTATTTGTTGCTGCGATTGTGTGTAAATACTGTAGTTTTTCCCCCAACAGGTATTTAGTCTTTCATGGAACGGTTAAATAGTGATCCCAATGTGGAGATTGGGGATGATATTATTCAAAAATCTAAGCTGATCTTCTATGGGAAGTGTTTCTCTGCTTTCAGCCGCAGCTCGAAGGTAAATAATCTTACACCATTTTCCTGTTTTCCATATAATCTGCACTCGATCTGCACATCTCTTACTTCGATCGTAAATGTCCTTTCTTTCACTTTGTTTCTGTTTCAATGGTATGACTTGAGCATGCATATATGATCATAGTAGCGAGATGGGAACTCAAGAAGGATTGAGCAGTCTCCTAAAGTCCTAATCATGATCTTTGATCTTAATTCAGTGTCGAATTCAATCTGCTTAAGTACTTCATTCAGCTTGTCCTTTCATGATGTCACTGAATTCATATTTGTGATTTTTACTAGTTAGACAGAGCAGTGGGTATTCATTCTGTACTAGTTTTGTAGCTGTTTCGTAAAATGAATGGATATGGATGAAGCTAGATAAATGATAAATGAATATGCATTGATGAATGTATGCTATGTAAATTATATTTCTTAAACTTAATCAAGTCATGTTCTAGGCTTGAAGGCAAGGTTGCCATCATCACTGGTGGTGCTAGTGGAATAGGTGAGTATACTGCCAAGCTATTCGCCAAAAACGGAGCCAAAGTTATAATTGCGGATATCCAAGACAACTTAGGCTATAATCTCTCCAAAGACTTGGAAGAGCAGATTCCAACCTCTACATCGTTCATCCATTGCGATGTGACCAAGGAAACAGACGTTGAAAAGGCTGTGGATTTTGCTGTCTCCAAGCATGGAAAGCTGGATATCATGTTCAATAATGCAGGAATCAGTGGGACTACCAATATGAACATTCTGGAAACTGAGAAGGCCCAGTTTGAGGAGGTCATTGGAGTGAACCTTGTTGGGCCGTTTTTAGGCACAAAACATGCAGCACGGGTCATGATCCCAGCACGAAAAGGCAGCATAATCACCACTGCAAGTACTGCTTCTGTCTTAGGTGGGTGCTTCAGCCATGGCTACACGGCCTCTAAACACGGCGTGGTAGGGCTCACGAAGAATGTGGCTGTGGAGCTCGGTCGATATGGGATTCGAGTTAATTGCATATCTCCCTACTTGACTATGACTCCCTTGGCATTGAGTGGGTTAAACATGGAGAAAGATGGTGAAGATCATGACTTTGGTAGTATGTTTTTCTCTAAAGGGTTCAATATGTACAACAGAAGATGTGGCTGAGGCTGCTGTTTATTTAGGTAGTGACAAGTCCAAATTTGTAAGTGGGCATAATTTGGTGGTAGATGGGGGATTTACCATTATGAATGATGGGTTTTGTATGTTCAAATGATGGATATGCTGCAAAGAATAATCAAATGTGGCAGAATGATGAAGATAATAAAAGTCAGGGACAGAAGACTCTGTGTTGTGTACTTCCCCTCACTCTTTGGTTAATTAGACTACAGTAGTGATATGTACTAAGTTGCTGCTGAATAAGGAGAGCATTGAACATAAAAGATGACGATGGTGAATCTATGGGTAAGATTTTCTCTAATCTCAAGGGCTCTGTATGTACAACACAAGATGTGGGTGAGGCTGCACTTTATTTAGGGAGTGATGAGTCTAAGTATGTTAGTGGCCACAATCTAGTGGTAGATGGGGGACTTTCCATTATGAATTCTGGGTTTTGTATGTTTAATTGATAGATATGGTGCAAAATCAAGGATGAACTCAAGTTAGAAATTGAATTTGAACACTGTGAGTTTCATCTGTACTTGTCCCCATCTTGTTATTGTAAGTGTTTCTGTTGAACAAATGGAAATTTATGTGTATTGTTCATAAGATGAGATATTTAAGTTGGTTGACCTTGACCAATTGGGCGCATATACTCTAGTCACAAAATCCTTGTATGAGGCGGCCTCAAATTGTAGCTTGAATTTTAATTTCCTGCCAACAGTCTCTTTCACTTTGTTGAAACCATGTCAAAGCTAGAATAACCCTTGTAATTGGTAACCCATGTCACACTAAACCTCCTTATTTACTCCTATTTAGCGCAATAATTGTGGCTATATGCTTTATTTTGGGGAGTGGGGACTGTGTATTTTGTCTTGGCGGCCGCCCGCCAGACAGGAAATGGCAGCAGGTAAACCAAGGATCTTGGCGATACTAGTGGGAAAAACGAGCACTCATTGCTTAGTGTACTAGTGGGATCTTGGCGTTTTCATTTTTACCTTTTTGGTATTTAATTAGTCTTTTATGGAATGGTTGATTAGTTACCACAACTATAATAAGGAGTCATTAAGGAGATTGGAGAGTATATTATTCAACAATCTAAGCTAATCTTCAATGGGAAGTGTTTCTCTGATTTCAGCCGCAGCTAGGAGGTAATTAATCTTACACCAGAATCATATACTGCTTTCAATATAGTCTGCGCGTCTCTGAATTCGATCGTAAGTGTCCTTTCTTTCACTTTGTTTCTGATCCAATGGTAAACTTAAGCTAAGAAGGATTCAGGAGTCTCCTAATGATCTTTTATCTCAGTGTCCAATTCAATTCGCGTTAAGTACTTCAGCTTTGCCTCTCATGATGTGACTGAATTGATATTTGTGCTTTTTAGTTTTTTTTTTTTTTTTTTTTTTTTTGGTAATCAAAAAGAGGGTGCAAGTGAATGGCGACCGAGGCACCCCCTGCTACGTCTAGGGCTGCACATAGGTCCAAAACCTAACCGAACCTGACCGAACTTGAATTGGACCGAACCTGAATCTAGCAAAAAGGCGGACCGTGGACCTAACCTATAAGTATTAGGTCCAAGACCTAACCTAACCTGAAAAAACCTGGATCTAATCTGATTGGACCTGGACCTAATATGTTTTGAGCTTCATTAACACGATTTCTTTTAATATTCATCCAACAAAATTGCTCAGATAATGTTCAAATCCAAACAAGTGAACAACACCAAAACAAAACATATTAAAGGTCCAAACAAACAAGTCTTAATATTTTTAAGCAATGCTAGAATGAATTAAAAAAAAAAACAATGTTTTTGACTATTCACTCGAGCGCCTTCGGTCTCCACACACGAACTCAATCTTCTCCAATGCCAACATAAATGGTAGGATCAATCAATGGCACCTTTCCTATTATTTTTTTTATTATTTTTTTGCAATTTATTTATTTTTTTTAACGTAATTTATTTTTTTTTTTGCAATTTATTAGTTTAGGTCCAATCAGGTCTAAACCGGAAAAAAAGACCGAACCGAACCTAAACCTAAATTCTGAAAAAGTTGGATCGTGGACCTAACCTAATATATTAGGTTCGGTCTAGGTCTGACCCGATTCGGTTAGGTCCGGGCTAAAAAGTCGGTCTGGACCTATTCTTGTGCAGCCCTAGTGCCTATGTCTATGTTCGGACTCTCGTGTTCAATAGCGAACATATCAGACTAGCTGAACAACCCGCGTAAGCACTGGCCCCGTCAACGTAGCACCAACAAGGGGCTAGTATAGTTCCTAGAAGCCATCAGACACAAGACATGGGGGGGAATGGGGATTTAAACTCATGACCTTGCCTTACCAAACCACTTGGGAGTAAGTTTGGAACCACTAGACCACCACCCTTATTGGTATTTGTGGTTTTTAGTTGTTAGACATGTATAGCAGTCGAAATCCTATATCTGTAATGGAGACAACAGACCTGTTTCCTAGAATGAATCGATATATATGAATGAAACTATAGTAAATGAATATGCATTCTTGATGAATGTATGCTACTGTATGTAAATTATACTTTACTATAGTTCTTGAAATTAATCAAGAAAAGTTGGCATCATCACTGGTGGTGCTAGTGGAATAGGTAGGTGAGTATACACTGCCAAGAACGGAGCCAAAGTCATAATCGCGGATATCCAAGATGAATTAGGCCATAATCTCTCAAAAGACTTGGAAGAGTGCATTCCAACCTCTGCATCATTCATACAACTGCGATGTGACCAACGAAACAGACGTTGAAAAAGCTGGTGGATTTCGCCGTCTCCAAAGCATGGTAAGCTGGATATCATGTTCAACAACGCGGGAATAATTGGGACTAGCAACATAAACATCCTTGACACTGAGAAGGCTCAGTTTGAGGAGGTCATTGGAGTGAACCTTGGTTGGGCCGTTTTTATTAGGCACACAAAACATGCAGCACGAGTGATGATCCGGCAGCATAATCACCACTGCTAGTACTGCTACTGCTGTCTTAGCCATGGCTACACGGCGTGGTAGGGCTCACAAAGAATATACTCTCTATTATTTAAGGGAAGAGCCTTAATTAGGTGGAACAATACAAAGGCCTTTAGATTATTAAATTACTCGGGGGGCATAATTAGTGCATAACGTGGTTTGCCCAGCTGGGGCTGCACCTAATACAAATAATTTACTCGGGGATGAGTGCTGAGTGCTGAGTGCTGAGTGCCGAGTGCCCTGCCTTGCTGTTGACTGGGGCTGTAAGACAAATATTGCCGGAATAATTAAGCCTATAGTACTCTCACTCTCATGAGAAACATGTGTTACAACTTGCTTACACATATAAGGATCATCAACAACAATACACTATAACGTAGTAGTAGTATTCTCGGATAATATCTGTGTGGCTCTTTTTTGGTTTTTCAGCTGAGAGAGTGAGAAAGCTAGCTCCTTCTGTACTGCAATAATTGGCCATGGCAAGTGCCTCACTTTTTTCTGCTGCTGCTAGGAGGTACACTATTTCATTTGTTTTTGCTATTAATATACGTCTTATATGTTATGTTATTTCATCGAATTAGGATTCTCGAATATATAATAGAGGCTTTCATTTTGCCTAATGTAGGGTCAGATTAGATTCTTGCAAGTTATTTCTTTATATAAAAACGGGAGAGAGTCAAATCTGGTTCTCCACCAAGTAAATGGAGAGAATCCAGACTGTGTTTCATCTCCACGCACTTATATTACTCCATTCACTTCGAAATCTCATTTTCATTGTGTTTTTGGACAATACTAACATCTAAATAAAAAGTAGTATTTTCGCCAACATAGTTAGTTCTTTATTTGAGGGGATATCATTGCATGACTATAACTAAATCTAGATGGAGAAAGTAAAATTTCTAAAAATGTGCCAATGTTATTACTCTTGATTAGGTTGGAAGGGAAGGTGGCCCTTATCACAGGAGGTGCTAGCGGCATAGGTGAGTACACTGCCAAACTATTCACCAATCATGGAGCTAAAGTCATGATAGCTGATATCCAAGATGATTTGGGCCAATCAGTTTGCAAAGACTTAGGCCCATCATCAGCCCATTACATCCACTGTGATGTCACTGATGAGGCCCATGTCAAAAACGCTGTGGACTCAACAATGGCCAAATATGGCAAGTTGGACATCATGTACAACAATGCTGGTGTAGTGGGCTCACTCAAGCCCAACATCCTTGAGATCTCACAGGCCGAGTTTGAACAGATTTGCAAGGTCAATCTTCTTGGGCCGTTCTTGGGTACCAAACATGCGGCCCGGGTCATGATCCCGGGCCGACGGGGCAGCATAATTTCAACTGCTAGCATTTGTTCTACCATAGGTGGGGTGGCCTCACATGCATACACTAGCTCAAAGCATGGTGTGGTGGGACTAACTAAGAACACGGCTGTGGAGCTTGGGAACTATGGGATTAGGGTGAATTGTGTGTCACCACATGTGGTTGCAACACCCTTGGCCAAGAATTTCTTTAATTTGGATGATGAGGGTGTTGCTAAGGTCTATTCTAATCTCAAAGGGGCTTTTTGTAAGGTGGAGGACGTGGCCGAGGCCGCTTTGTTTCTTGCAAGTGATAGTTCCAAATTTATTAGTGGTCATAATATTATCATAGATGGAGGGTTTACGGTTATGAATTCAGGATTTTGTATGTTTGAGGAATGAAGATTGAATAGTTGTTGGTTAATTAATAATAAAAAGTCTTATGTACTTTGGATTATAAAGGTGTTGCTAAGTAATATTCTAATCTCAAAAGAGACCTATGTGTAGGATGGAGGATTTTATTTCTTGCAAGTGATAATTCTGAAATGTGTTGGAGGATACAATAATCTTCTTGTGAGTGGAGGATCTGCAATAATGAAGTTTAGAAGGTTTATGTTTGCCGATTATTTGAGAATTTAAATCTTAATGGCTTTAAATTAAGTTTTTGGTCTCTTTTTACACGAGATAATAGGAGAGAAATACATTAGTTTGTATCTCATTTCATTCATCTCCCTAACAATAAAAAACACATTTGAGTATTTGCACCAGTGTTAGGATCCGCACTTAAAATCCTTTTATGTTGTTTTGTTATAAGCATTTTGAGTTAACATCAATCACACTCACACATATACTAACTAAATATATCTTTAATGGACACCTCATGAAAGAGGAAAAGAAAAAAATGCTCCCAAAACATTGAGGAACCATATTAGTAACATGAGAATACAACCAACAAACTAAAGTTTCCCAAAATAAAATAGTATTCGAGAAAAGGAATCTCTCTCTCTTAATTAATTCATGATGATATTTGTGTTAGCGAAAAGATTTCAACGAATATTTTTCAGATAAGTCCAATATAAAATTTGTTTGGACAAGTTTTACATAGTTAAAGACTAACGTGGAAAAATCGATTCAGTTAAGTTCAATTCAAATAATATCAATTCAATTCGAATAAGTTTTAATCAAATAAGTTTAGTTCAATTTTCTTTTGATGGAAAAACCGAACATATATGACCTATTAGGCTATTTTAGAGTACAAGACGAACTTTTTATTTATTTATTGGTGTGAATTCAAATCTTATTTCCAACAAAGTGAGAAATTTTCTAACCATAAAAAAAGAAAAATAAGTAAGTAAATAAATTGTGCTGCTAGTAAAGAGATGGCGCACCTACACTCTGCTAAAGTGGTTAGTGCCTAGTGGCTACACACGAGACGATAAACACAAAACCTCGTCAAAATTAGGAAAGCCGGCATTCACCCAACACCTGAAAATTTTCCATTTCCTCCCCTTAAACCCAAATTTACTCCACAAAAACTGTATTCCCATTTCCATAATCAATTCTAAAATTGTCTCATAAACGCGCTAAGAGAAAGAAAGAGAAAGCGAGAGAGAGAGAGAGAGAGAGAGAGAGAGAGAGAGAGGAGAGAGAATACGAGCTCAACAACATTACAACAGCACCGACTGTAGAGTAACGCCAGCAAGTCTCTCTCTGATTTTGATTCGCTCAATTAGATGCCGGCCATTTCCACCTCCATTTCGTAATTTCTCTCTCCTCTTGCTCTACTACCTTTTGATTTCTCAAATTCGGCTTTACAATGCCGAAATTAGGGTTTATGCGACGAAATGTGTTTTCAGTTTCTTGATGTTTACTTGGTCTACATTTTATCGAGCTTAGGGTTTTAGTTTAGTGAAATTGATTAATTTGTTTGATTTTGGGACGAGGCAGGTGGTGTGAAAGGCGGTGGTGAAAATTAATTGGAAAAAAAGATAAATAAAGAATGTCGAGACCAATGTTGCTGGTGTTCTTGTTAATGATACTCATAATTACTTCTCAATTCGAGTGGAGGCAACAATTAGTCACTGATGTTGATTCTAATCAGAGTTTGTCTCAGAAACAGCAACGAATTTCTAAGAGAGAAGAAGCTGTTAAAGAAAAGGTAATCATCACTTCATTCTCAGTTTTATTCCGCCTATTTTGCTTTAGATAATTGTTTTATTTGTCATTATTATTATGTGCTAGCAATTAAGTAATTCATTTGCAAGCCGAGCTTTTTTTGGGAAAATGTATAGCTTGAATTTCCATGCCTAATTCAATTTGGGCATAAATGTGGTTTGGGCGTTCAGGGACATTGTTGCTCTCATGGCGGAAAATGTAGTAGTTCTAATAATTGGTGTCCTAATACATGTGAATTAATTACATTGGGAGGCAATTTTCTGCATTAAAACTCAGTGACCGAAGGGATTTTAAGTTCCCAATTTAGTTAGGTTAGATGGAGGAAGAGTTAAATGAAAGGGAGGATTTGTGATTGTGCATAATGCTAGTTTAGGATATCTTCGAAGGAGATTAGACTTGGATGGATCTGTTTCTTCCTTCTCCCTTAGTCCCTTTCTTCCCCCATCAATATTAGACCACTTTAACTTTTTTCATGCCAATCAAACGACCACTTTAACTGTCTAGTAGTCTGCCCTACTTTGAGCCACAATGTTTTAGCTATTAGATTGTGCAGCAGTATCTGGTATCATCTGGTCTATGCATTGTCAGTGTTATTCATTTTTCTTAACCTTCTTTTGGAAGCAAAACAAATCAACGATATGACCCCCAATCTAGTTTAGTAGCTTGTTTGGTTTGAGTTAATGAATGAATGGGAATGAGAAATATGTGTAATTTATATTGAAGCCTTTCACATGAAGCTCATAATATACTCTCTCTAAGTGTTTAAGGCAGTGCAATCAATTATGTCTCTTTTGGCTCGTTTTGGTTACCGTATACATGTGGGAACCTATCTAGTGAGCATCCCAGGCTCAGCATTAGGATGCATTAAAGATACGCTCAAGAGGAAGGAAAAAACACTTAGATGTTGATGTCTTACGGTCATTGCATGAAACACCACCAAAGTTTACCATCTTTGTTTTTGTCTTGTGCCTTGAACAAATGAAGGCTGCTAATTTTAGAAAACTCTGTCCGCTTTTCAACAATCTACTTTGGTTAACCCTCAGTCGCTCTGCTACTTATAGAGTGATCATTCTCAATTGGTTGTATCTTGGTTGACCTGTTTCTTAAAGGTTTGTAACCAAATGTTATTGCGGAGAAACCTCTTTAGTTCTCCTTGATAGTTTCTAGCAAATAAGGTTCAAGAATCCAATATGCTCCAGATTTTTTCCCCCTGTTTCATGTATTTCGTTCATTCATTGTTTTATCTTTCTGAATTCTCTTTATGCTTGCATCACATGATTGTGTCTGGCACTGGATTTATGTAGGCTTGTTAAACTCTAATTCAGTTCGGCTATTGGTGGATATACCAATTTTTTTTGGATAAAGATTTTTTATTAATACTGAAAGAGTAGTAGAATACAACACAGAGAGGACAAGTCCTCACAAAGAGAGAAACTATATACAAATTCCCCCACAGACGTTTGAGTGTCAGTGAGGGGCACCACCCTAAAAGCCCCAGCTGCTTTGGCCCAAATAGAGGAGAGGCCAAATAAACCACCCTATCCCAATTATCCCAAAAATTGGTGGATATATCAGTTAATCTATCAATATTTCTATTTTTCTATCCATCTTACTTTCTTCTCTGAACTCTTCTAAATGCACCATTTAAATCCAAGTGCGAGGTGGACTGATGAGCTGGTTGAGTCAGCAGACAGAGTGGAGACATGTACAATATATTGAGGGGTTTATCTTACAAATGAATCCGCCTTAAAACTCGCTTCATGCTGAAAAATGAAAGAAAACAAGTTATCCCACAGCTGTATATAGTGAAACTCGAGTGGGGAAGTTTTTTCTGGTGCATGCTGTATAATATTAAGAATGGGAGACAGGCCATCTATTTGGGTGGATATTGGAGTAGTTATAGACAAAGGAATTGAATGAAGATTGAAGAGACATATAAAGCTTGCAATATTCATGAATATTAAAAAGATTAAAACAAAGGTATTCATATACCATTAGATCTTTGCTATTTAAAAGGGGTCAATTAGCATGAATAGAACTTAAAACACCTCTAATGGGATACAAATTCCTAGTTGATGTATTGTGTCTTTATGTGTAAAGAGCGGAATGAAAGAAAGAAAAGAAGGAAAAAAAGGTTCCTTTCCTAGCCTTCCTATTTTAAGAATCTATAAGCATCGTATTATATACATCCATGAAAGTTGGCATTTGGCAGTTATTTAGGGTTTTGGCCCTATGCTTTCTTCCCCTATTCCTTACTCCACTCGGACATGAACACCCCTGCCCCTGGGAAGAGAATGGTAGCAAGAACTTCCGCAAAGGAGTGAGTTCCAAATTTGAAAGTTAAATTCTAAGTAAAAGATACTTTCATGTAAAAATTTTGCTTTAAAGGGCTCCAATCAGTGTTTTGGCCACAGTGTACTTGTGTTTCACTTATTTTCTCTATTACTTCAGCAGGGAATCTGTTATATTCATCACAAATAGATGTATGACTCTGGTACTTGCTCCACAATTTGTCTCCGATTTGGTGGCACTCTATTACTACTGTCGAACTACTTATTTAACCTTTTGTTGGGGGGGGGGGGGGGAACAGAAATCGTAACTGATAAGTGCACATGACCATACAGCTTTTTATGTGAAACTGTATCTTGAAATGATAGAGTGTACTGTTCGTGCCAGATAATGTTAGTTAGATTGCCTGAAGGCAATACCGATCATATTGAGTCTGCCAACTAAGGTACTTCCATATCGGTTTAGGATTGGGACTATAGGAGCACATCCATGTAATCAATTCATAGCAAATTAGCAACTCAAGTTTTGAGGCTGAGTTGGTATCCATCTTTTCTGTGCAATAACTCTTTACTGTACTAAACTGGTATGTTTATGAGATATTTTTGTACATGCTGTTTTATTTGAGTGCCTGGTTGGCAATGGGGTTATATTGTTTTACGGTACATTAGTTAAACCTTTGGGCCTGGGGGTTAGCTTTTAGGTTTTATGCTTTGTAGTCTAAGTGACATATACTGGTTTGGCAATATCTGTCAGTGTAGTTTGTCTCTGTATTTGTGCTATCTAGCAATGACGGTGTTATGCCTGCCGCTGATATGTTGTGGAGGTTGGCCCGGTTCTTTGAAACATTTCTTATTTTGTAACCAAACTACAAAATCCCCATCTTTGGATGTTCAAGTTTTTGTATCCAGATTATTAATTTAGTAACCTTGTAGGCCACTAGTGAATATTGTAACGTGGTGCTCCCTTAAGATTTGTAGTTTCGAAGTTTTAGAATCAAGGCATGGAGTGCATACATTAGTACTTGCTGCAATCTACTGTTACTTACCTTTCTCTTTATTACGTGCTACAGATTATTTTATCTCAAGAAAAGAGCATTCAAAAACTCAATGAGCTTGTGCGAAGTCTTCGAGAACAGTTATCAGATTGCCGAAGCAGTAATGCAAGTGCAAGCAGCAGTTTAAGCAATTTGACAGAGAGTATCATAGAGCTTGAGCGGCAGCAGTTCTTGGAAGATTAAGCCGGAGGTCTGTAACTCTGTTCGATTTTATGATATGTGGACTACTCTTTATAAATCTATGATGGTCCATATTCTTGTTCCTCCCTCATATGTAATTCATCTAGTTTTAACAAAATAGATTGCTGCTGTGTAATGTTCAGTCTCCAAATATCTGTAGTCAGAATTCATTCATACACAAAGCTTGTACCTCTTCTAATGAAAAAAAGAGTATTGTATCTTATAAACGTTGACAAAATTCTGATGGTTGATTATATATAGCTCCATTGGTTAGTGATGACATGTAGGGTTCAAAAGTCAGCTATTAATTAGGTCCTTGCAAATTGTTGGCAAAAAAGATCAAATGGGTTTCAAGTCAGCTGTGACCAGTTACCAAGTGATTGGTTATCGCTATGTGATTTACGCTTCATTGCGTATCATAATTCTTAGCCCAGCTGTGATTGATGTGAACTGTGAAGAATGCTTCTCTTTGATGGTATATGTCTTCTCAGAGCAGACCCTACTCCTTAATGTAAGTGTCTCTGGGAGTATTAAATCTTTCTTCAGCTGTCCACGGAAACGAGTGCGGCTTCTCAATTTTGCTGAAAATATTCTGCAGTCGTTTTCATCCTTGTTTTCGCGTTGTTTTTATTATTAGCAATAGTAATCTTTTGATTTGGTCATCTGGAGTGTACAAAGTACCAAGCTCTACTTTCCTGCTTTCGGCAATCCATAGCAAATTCGGAGAAGATTTGCCTTATCCAAGAGGATTCTTAGGAGGCAATAAGTCTCTTATGAGGCCGTCTCAAGGTGAGGCTATCTCTATATATAAGTATCAGAATGACATTATGCTTGTATGAACAACCTTACCTTGAGGCCGCCTTATACTAGTTTCACAAGTCACCACGGTAGAGATTCTTAAGTCGTCAAAGGTAGAGATTCTTATCCTACCATTCATTATTGACGTGTTTTGGACTTGAGTTTCATGTTCTTATACAATAGAGATCTTTGACATTTGTTTATTTCGCTTTACTTGGTTAGAATATGGCTGACAAAGAATAATATTTTGATCAAATAAAGGTTTGTAATGTTCTTTTTCTTCCCCCTTTGTAGGATTCTCTCAGCGGGGAATTATTGTTTAGATTGTTAGCGATTAATCAGTTAATGCCAAGACAAGCAAACAATAGAAAACTAATCTTAGTTGGATATTGGAATCCTCTTTTCTTTGCCAAAGTGATATGACTCCATTATAAAAAGAAATTATATTAAAAAAAATTCAACATCACCTACATCTACATTTATGCTTAGACTTTAGAAATTTCAAGGAGTACTGTTTTTTGGGGAAAGACAAAAAAAACAAAAGTTAAGACTTGAATACTCTCTCTTGTGGTGATCATCTCTCAAGCAGTTATAAGTAGAAATTATCCAAATTTGCATGACTTGGTAACTATGTCGCAATCCATGGTTGTATTTTCACCTCTAATTAAGCTTTTATTAAAGTGTTCTTACGTTTAACATTTTATTAAATTCAAATGAAAATAAAATGTTACGAAACTCAATCCTTTAAAATTTCTAAATCAGTAATCTTTTATTTTCTTATTCACTCATTTTCAGTCGATACTTGTATGAGTTGCATCTTAAAACAAAAATGTCGCAATCCATGGTTGTATTTTCACCTCTAATTAAGCTTTTCAAAATGACATCCAAATCCAAATTAAAGTGTTCTTACGTTTAACATTTTATTAAATTCAAATGAAAATAAAATGTTACGGAACTCAATCCTTTGAAATTTCTAAATCAGTAATCTTTTATTTTCTTATTCACTCATTTCCAGTCGATACTTGTAAGAGTTGCATCTTAAAACAATTTTCATACAAGAAAATTGCATGCTCATAGATTGACCAGTCCTTGATGATCTTTTCAACCATTTTATTTTAAATCTTTTGAACTTTTATACATCTATTTGTGTATGTAATATACTCAAGTAAACACTGGGTCTGTTCGGTAACAACGTTTGAAATAGAGGTCAGTGGTTTGAATCAGTCAAACCATTACAAAGGCCACATTCTGGTGTTCGGTAAACATTTTTTTCCTGTAGCTTTTAATTGTTGTTGGAGCGTTTTTGGAACGTTAAGTATATTAACGTTTCGCCAGTGATGTTAGCGTTCTATACATGTGATTCCAGATTTGCCCCACCTTTTCCATTCTTCAAATCCCACTGTTGAACCTCGCACAACATTTTCTCTCATCTTCACCCAATTCCTATTTTCGCGACCAGAGCTTTACAAAGGAGGTTGGCGGTGAATGATGTGAGAGAGGTTGGCAGATGCTGGGACGGGTAATTTGTGAAGAAGGGAATATGCTTGAGTTTTGAAGAAGTAACAACTTAGATATGGACATATCACATATGGTAGTGATGACGGATGAGAACTTGAAGAGATAGAGAGAGAATGAGGTAAATACTCCAATAAATTATTGATACATGGGAAAACACTAAAGAACTCAAGCTTTGGAGCCAGCTCAAAAGAAGAGAAGACTAATTTTTGTTTCTAAATTCTTTGTCTTTTTGTGTTTAGTTTTTAATAAAAATTGTAATTGTCAAAGTACTACTACCTTATTCAATAATAATAATAATAATATAATCATATGGGTTTTTGTGTCATTTTACATTTACCAGCTAATCAAAACGCTAACTTTACCGAATACTCAACTCACCAAATAGCTGGCAGCTATGTACCACTACATGACAGCTAATAGCTAGTTCAACATCTAACCACTGGTAAAACAGCTAAGACTACAACTACAACTAAGTATTTCCGAACAGGCCCACTATCTAACTCCCTCAAAAAGCATCTTGAAAAAGAAAAAAAAAATACTCCCAAGGATAGCTTTTAGTTCGTCAAAAAACTTTTTTTACAAAAAAAGAAGGGTATTAGGAAAGTTAGTTCAAGAAATTGACTACAGAATTTTGAAAAATTAGTTACTAACGGTTAAAATTGACATGGTCTGTGTCTCTCTTTCTCTCCCTCGCAAATTTTGCGTGGCCTAAACCTGGTTTTGTATAATTGTATGCTGACCCCTTACTTCACTGTCAATCTCTTAATTTATAAGCATAAGCCAAAGTTTCGTTCTTTCACATTACCACCACCACAACTCCCATTCTTCCCACCGTACATCCCATATATTGTCATCTCAAGTTCTAATACCAATCCCTTTCAAAATAATAATAATAGTAAATCTGTACCCACAAAATTCTTTGCTCGAATTTTTGCTTTTGGCAATTTAAATGCTTCAGTAGATAAAATTAACAATACCCACAAGTTCTTTTTGGTTGTAATTTGCGTATTTCGTTTTCAAATGTCAGAATTTAGTGTACTCTACTAGCTGTTTGATGAAAGTCCTCTGTGAAGTTTGTATTCAAAACCCTTTTTGAGTTTTGCATTTTGATAAAGGATTACCTTGTTTTGATTGCTTAAATGGGTGATTTAGTGAATGCCTTGGACCCAGAGATTGTTGGTGATCATAATGAGCAAGAATATGAGTATTTGGATTTGCAGGGTACAATTTCTTGCACAACGTTTAACATCCTAGCACCTATTTACAAGCGGCTAGGTGGAGGGGTAACCACTCTGCCATTGTCTTTGTTCATAATTTTCAAGTGCCTATTGTTTTTTCCTTAGTCATTTTCTCTGCTTTCTGACTTCTAATTGGCAACTTTCAGGTACGTGAAAGCCAGATTAAGGAGTCTTGGCTTAGTCGGAATAGTAGCGTTCTTGATAGGCTGCTTCGCTTGAAATCCTCAATAATATGCTTGCAGGTGATTCATTCCTCTGATATGAAAAAATTGTATGTAAAGTGAATTTCTTTAGTTATTCTGGCAATCTAAGAGTTCTGCAATCAACTTTTTCTTTCAGGAATTTTGGGTGGGTAATGAAGAGCTGGTAGGGATGTATGATAAGAGGCTTCATGATGCTGGTTATTTAACTTACAAGCTTGCTCGAACAAACAACCGTGGGGATGGTACATATCTTAGCTAGATAGTAATTTATGTATCCCTTCTGGAATCAATGCTTTTGCTTCAGTTTTCTATGTCTGGTGAGGACTAAGATAAATTCTTTTAATTTTGATGCCTTTAGCATTGTTCATTTGTGAAAAAAGTTTCAAACATAGCTTTTATGTTCTGAAATCTCAAGGTATAGTAACTTGGGAATGTCTATTGTGTCATCTTAGTTGGTTTTGATAATTAGTTTGGCAGCATTCACCATTTCCTGTCAACTTATCTAATACAGTTGGTATTACTAGTTTGCTGTATAAGGTGGAAGGGTTGTTTGCTGCTGTAGATGCTCTGTCTTGAAAATAACCATTTGAATGAACTTTCATACTTGTATTGTTTTTACCTGTCAGAGCAAAATGTAGGAAGTATATGAGGGCAGAGGAGCTCCAAGATACTGTTCTATATCTTCTCTCTAGTCAGTCAGCCTAGGGCATTGTTACACTTATAAAATAGGAAATATATGATAAATTGCAAATTTGCATCTCTTATGCAATCATGATTCAAGCAGCAACAGAGATCAGATAATGAAGGGGAAACAGCTTTTATTGAAGATATAGGCAATAAGCATGCAATATTCTTATAGTCTTACTTTTTTAAGCAAATGTAACCAAATGATCTTAAAGAGTTTGACTTTTTGTATTGAAACACTTGCTGTGCAAAGATTCTGAACGTCGGATAAGTAAGATTGGTGTTGCATTTTCAATATCTGAAGATGTGCTATTACCTTAAATTATGTCGAGCTTTCACAGCTGCATTTGTTTTGAGCCTTTATTGATAACTCGTTGCAGGTCTCTTAATAGCAGTGCATAAAAGCCAGTTCCGTGTGCTAAATTACAGGGAGTTGTTATTCAATGACATCGCTGATCGTGTAGCACAGATTTTGCATGTTGAGCTATGTTGTGACATTTCTCAGAGCACCTCCACAAACATTGTGAAGGAAGCTTTGATTGTAAATACTCATTTGATATTTCCACATGATTCGAGATACTGTTTCCTTCGGATACAGCAGGTGCTGCTTTCTATCTTCAGGGTGAAATTCTTTTATTGGCTAAAATTCAGATGTCAGCATTTATGATATTGTTTCCGTGTTCCTTTCCCAAAGGTCTACAAGATTTTGCAATATCTCAGGTCATACATGGACAGATGTGCAGTCTCTATACCTGTCTTCCTATGTGGGTATGTTCTAATATAAGCTAGCAAGTGCTCTCTATTTAGATGTTTTCATGATGGCCATTCCAAAGGGTTTAATGTCCAGCATATCCAGCTAATCGTTGTTTTTTACATACATGTGGATAGGGATTGGAATGGAAGTAAGAAGGGGCATGTGTATAAGTTCTTACGTTCACAAGGCTTTGTCTCGTCTTATGATATTGCACACCATGATGAAGATGACAATGAAGATGCACAAAAGGTTGCAGCTAATTCAGCATTAGTCATTCTGACCTTGTTAATCCAAAATTCTGAACAAATACTTGTTTTGCAGTGGATTAGTCATCGCAACCATAGGGGAAATATCTGTGGGGTGGATTTCATATGGCTCCAAAATCCTCAGAAATTCCAGAAACCCTTGAAAGAGAGTTTTGTTGAAGCAATTTTGGGAAACATTAAGGTACGTCTAAAGTAAATGTGTATGGTTATTGCCTATGGTGTCACTATGCTGGAAAATTGAATCTTCCGTGAATGTATCCAAGAACCTGCTGCACAAAGATATCACAGGAGGTGGTGGTCAAACACCAGAATTTCTTAAAACAAAGGGCAGTTGCATAACATACTCTGAATTCTCTCAAGCTCTTGTAGAGGTAGGTCTCTTTCTTGCTTGATATCTACTACCAAACCATCACAAGTGTTTGAATATTGACCTAAATGGACTTTATATTTGGTTATTAAAACTTTGAGGTTATCATAATTGAATGTTCAGTTGGGCATAAGTGGACACGGAGGGTTAACTGATGAGGTTATAAAGGAAATATGGGAGCACCTAGATGCAGATGGAGATGGCATTGCTGAAGTTCCCAACTTTGTGGTAAACTATTCGTACCTATACTTGTTCGAATAATTCTCGTTGTCTATTTCTGGCTGTCAACCTTGATCATAATACTTTGTGCTATAAATGGTAGAGGGCATGCACCCTGTGTGCTTCGATACAACATGAAGAACAACACGACAAGGAGAGAACAAGAGAAGAGGGGGGAACGCGAAATGCTGCAGATACAATCGGATTTGTTGTGAAGAAGGCTACACTTTTCCCTCCAGAAGCAGAGGAAGGGATGTGGCCTGAGAATTACTTGCTTTCTGATCATGCACATCTCACTGCCGAATTTGCTGTAGTGAAAATGCATTGTGTTTGAGCAATTAACATTATTAAGAGTCACCACTTACCAGTAGGGTAGAGCCCTTTTCACTCTACTGTATTTTGGGGCGAATGTGATACAGATTATTGCATGATCACATGTTACCTGATTATTATTTCATTGAATCAAACCAAAGATTCATTCTTATCAAAACTTAACTAAACTCTAAACTCCGGAACCCCCTTATCTGTTCACTAGGGATAGAGAGAAATGTAAAAAAAAGGGCCCAACCGGGTTCGAACCGGTGACCTCTTGATCTGCAGTCAAATGCTCTACCACTGAGCTATGGACCCGTTGTATGCTCTAGTTTGCACAAATTTGTATTTATTTCGTTATCCAATCACCTATTAGAGAATGTTGTTTCATTTGAACACTTGTTTGGAAAAGAAAAAAAATAAGTGCTTCTACTTGGAAATCTACAACTTTTTTTTTCCACATATATCTTGAAGGCAAGCCGGAGCATAAGTAATTTTGTACTTCTATCTCACAGGATTTAGTGTGTTGTCTTAGATACCTATATCAATAAATTTTAGTCGTGCTAATATCATGTAGATATTAACAACTCAAATTAAAAAAACTCAAATAGTTCAAATTGACTAAAACAAACCAGTAAACCACCAACCAAACAAAGTCATTTGAACGTTCATGCAATTTTTTTAGTAACGTACGTAATCAAGTAACTATATCATTTTGACCCCAAAAAATAAAGGAAAAAAGGCTTGGTTGTTTTTATGTATATCGATTTTTAATTGAGATTTTCAATTGTCATTACCATAACCATTAGTTCTACTTTGTGTATGTGTGGTGGGACCCTTGAATTCTTGGATCTTAAAATGACCTGTTCCTTAGGATATGAATCCCTAAATAGGATCAGGATGAAGACATCATAGAAGATTGAAGAATATGAAGGGTAAAATTCAAAGATCATAAATCATCAACCGTTAATGAAGAACATAAATGCAGCTTCTACAAAGTCAAAATAGCTACTAGTATTTTATGTTTCCTTGTTCAATTCGTCCAATTAAATGTCCAGACCAATTTTAGAAATTATGTTGCCATGTTCATGAACATGCATATGTTAGGTTGGATAGATGACCAAATTAAAGACATTAATCGATAATTACATTCCATGACTTTAATTTGCTTTGTTGATCAAACTTAAAGAGTTAATTACCCGAAAAGTCTAAGTTGATTTAATTAGAGATGCTCAACGGAATAAATAACTATAGAATATGCTAATCATTATGGTAACTACAGTTTAAATTTGCATACAACACATGATTATATTATTAAAAATGAGATTAGCATTAATGAGTACCATCAATAAATTCGCCATACATGAATTGTCAAAGTTGGACACCCCATTGTTTGCCTGGATGAAATCAAGATCATCGTGTTGTAATTGTTGGGGAGAAATTCAACCGGTGCTCTCACTTTTATGTTTTGACTTGTTTATTGTTATTTTCTTTTCCCTTTTTTTTTTTGGGGGGGGGGGGGAGGGAGGGGGGGCTCAAAGTTGAAAGGCACTCGATGGACATTAATCAAATTATAGGTCAATGATCAATGTTCAATGATAACAAATTCTTAAAACTCAAAACTAATTTGGGTTAAACCTGATTCAGTAAGGTCACACACAAAGTAAGTGAAGGTCTATCTTAAAAATCAATTGGCAATAAAAAGATTATCCCCATAAATGGAGAGAACAGGGGTTAAATCAGCAAACGCTGAGTAACACCACACTCCACTACGTAAAAACCAGTTCCTAAGTACATCTACCTTAGGAACCATTATTAACCTCAAAGTAAAACTCTTTTCTTAGAAACATTTATGAAATCGAACCCTTTTCTTTCAAACCAGAAAACCATCTTTTGAAAATGAAATCTTTTCAGATAATCATCACTTTACAAACAATCACAGATTTCTCACATAACTTCTCAAAATTCAATCCTCGATCACATTTCGTACTCCGATAATCCATTACTTTATTTATGGCATTGGAAAAGTGAACAAGGTAGTATAACCACCATGGATATGCTTTACCATGTGTACACACTATGTACTTACTCACTTCAACAACTATTGCAGAGAAAAAAAAAGTATACTTGTAATAGATCTTTAATAGATACTTTTGTCTTCTAAGCGATACTACTATTTGTGTACAGGGGTGGCTTTTTGGAGATGAGCTCTTACACTCTCTCTAACAATTCAGAAAGACCAAAACAATGAAAAAAAAAGAAGAAAATTTATGTTATATGAGGTATTGAAGGTAGTGTCGCAGAGAAGTGTAGGAGAGGATCAGTGACTCGCTCTGTGATAGTCCTTACTCTTTACTCCTAAGGATCGAGTACATATTTGTGTATAAGGATAGCTTTTTGTTTAACATTTAAAAAGAAGTAAGATCTTTGATGGGAGGTCAAAAAAACATGTGAAATAAATGCAAGTCGTGATGTGAATGTAATGATGGAACTGGAGATGAGAGTACCAAAACTTATAGCGGTGTTCTAACCCATGTAATGTACTCTGTATGAACTACTGGAAATCAGAAGCACTACTTAATTTTTAGGGAATTAAATTAGACTAGTGTTTTTTGATATTTTAATTATCAAATCAAAGGTCTTTGTTGGCTTTTGTTCTTTTTTAATCCACGCACCGCTCTTTATTAGGAAATCCCTGTTATGTAGCCGGAAATTAAGAGTATGCTTTAATATACAGTAGCTGTCTTTCTTGTGAAGCTATTAAAGCCAATTCAACGTCTCTCGATTTATAAATTAAGAAGGCTATTTACTACTTTTATTGTCATTGGTTTGTGTTGTTGAAATGTTGACATTGCATTTCTTGTTATATTTCATTTTAGATGACCAATTTTGGCATTAACTACTAAGAAAGGGAAATAACTAGTGATTAAGTTTAGAAACGAGAAGGGGGTGAAACAATACATGAACGGGAAATTGAAAAGTAAGATTGAAAATGACAAATGTTCTTCTTATACGCCATCTATGGAGCAATGTTTATTTATTGTTGTACTAGTCTTGTAACTCGTGTACTGTATTTTTTATAAGAGAATCTACTTTTACAAAAACTTGTTTAAAAGGATTTTAGGATAACTTTTGGTAACACGAGTGTCATTTTTTAGTAGAACAAATAAAAGGTCACAACTCGTGTCACTTTTTGTTAAGTGATGCTTAGTTCAATTCAGTGGTGTTGAGTTCAAAAACATAATTATTTAGTTTAATTCAGGGGTGTTCAGTTGAGTGATGTTAAATTCACTTCAGTTTAATTCTGTTGACCCCTAAAAAATGCACCCTAAATAACCCTACATTTCTAGACACTTTTTTTGATGCGGTTATAGATATGTTTTTGGTGCAAGTACCGTCTTTCTAAAATTTCCTTTTCAAAGCGTCACCCAAATTACCAGCTAATTTAAGTGGATACTGGCCATTTTTGGCGGTAGGTTATCTGCGCGCGCGTATCTTATACAGTAGTGAAATAAACGCTACTTCATGATATTTGAAGCATTGGCCTTCATTTATCGCTAAATAAATATTTTCCAACTACTTTTCGAAGCAATACAATGGTCAACCGACAACAACTATAAGAGAAGACCTCCAAAAAAAGCATAAAAGAGAAATTTATTTCAAGCAACTATAGTAGTACAAATTCCACAATAGTAGATGGGTATAATAATAATAATAATAATAATAATAATAATAATAATAATAATAATAATAATAATAATAATAATAATAATAATAAATAGGGTATTAGACTTAGAGTACAATACTAACTCTGTAATTATTCTCTGTAACCCTAACACACAAGTATATATATGAGCCAAGGCTCTCTTATTGGGTGAGCCATCCTGCCTAATCTCTGTACATGGTATCAGAGCACTAGGTCTCTCAAAATTTTCCGAAACCCTACGTGACTTCTCTTTCTCACGTCTCCATGGATGATCACAACAGTTCTTCGCTGCCCACCTCCACCATACCTATGTCTTCTGCTGCAGAGATCAATCCTTCTACTCCTCACCATTCAAATTTCTTCTCTCAAGCTTCTTTATTTGAAGCATGATCATCCTCTCGTTCTCCTATTCCGCCTGGGTTTCGCATATCTATGGAACATTCCTTGTCCTCGGCAGTCAATTCTGGGACCTCTGCCATGAACTTTGTCACGTCTCAACCGACTATCCCTACATCTTTGTTTCCCACGACCTCGACAGTTTCTCTGTCTACCTCTCGCCCCACTTCACATCACATGGTCACTCGTTCCAAGCTTGGTATTACCAAGCCCAAGAAAATATTTTCTTTGCATACCGAGGCACATGATCCAGACCCAACTAATTTCACATTGGCTAATAAAGTTCCAAAGTGGCGTCAAGCCATGGCGGACGAATTTAATGCATTATTGGATAATCATACTTGGGATCTCGTTCCATATAGTGATGATATGAATGTGGTGTCCTGTAAGTGGGTTTATAAAACCAAGCATAACTCGGATGGGACGATTGAGCGGCATAAAGCACGTCTAGTTGCCAGGGGGATTCATCAAATTGCTGGGATAGATTTCCATGAGACGTTTAGTCCTATAGTCAAACCGGCTACTGCTCGTTTAGTTTTGTCTATAGCAGTCTCTTGTGGTTGGACTATTCGTCAGTTAGATGTCAAAAACGCTTTCTTGTATGGGTACTTGAATGAGGAGGTGTATATGTCACAACCTCCTGGCTTTGATCATCCTCAGTACCCCAACCATGTTTGCAAACTTAAACGGTCTATCTATGGTCTCAAACAAGCACTCCGGGCATGGTATCATCGTTTTAGCACATTTTTGGTGAAAACGGGATTTATATGCAGCAAGTGTGATACTAGTATGTTTGTTTATCGTGTTGGGTCGTTTATTATTATTCTCTTGCTGTATGTCGATGATATCATTCTTACTAGTAATTCTCCTCAATTACTTTCTCGTCTTATTGATCGTCTTAGTAGTGAAATCGCTATGAAAGATTTAGGGGATCTTCATTACTTTCTAGGGGTTTAGGCGGTACGAACGTCTTCGGGTCTGTTTCTCTCCCAGCACAAATATGTTATAGACCTTCTTCACAAATTTCACCTTCATACAGTCAACTCTATTCGTACCCCAGTTGTTTCACGGACCACTTTATCCCTTTCAGATGGTGAATTGCCTGTTGATCCAACTGAGTATCGAAGTATGGTAGGGGCGTTGCAATACTTGACTATAACACGCACTGATATTGCTTTTGCTGTCAATATGGTGTCCCAGTTTATGCATGCTCCACGTACTGCTCACTTACATGCTGTTAAGCGTATTTTCAGGTACCTTGCAGGGACATTAGATCATGGTCTTGTTTTATACTCCGACAAAGCCTCATCGTTTATTGTGGCTTATTCTGATGCGGATTGGGCTGGGTGTCCGGATACTCGACGGTCCACCACAGGCTATGCTGTGTTTTTAGGCTCTAATTTAATTTCCTGGCGAAGTAAGAAGCAACCCACTGTCTCTAAATCCTCTACCGAGGCCGAGTATCGATCTGTTGCATATTCAGTTGCTGAAACTCTATTTATCATCTTCTTCTCGAGATTGGGCTCTCTGTTCGGCGTCCTACCACAGTATTCTGCGATAATGTTAGTTCTATGTATATGTCTGTCAACCCGGTTCTCCATGATCGCAGTAAACACATTGATGTGGATTATCATTTTGTTCGTGAACAGGTTGCTAATGGCTCATTGGTCGTCAAATATGTTCCTACCAAGTTTCAGCTTGCTGATATATTTACTAAGGGGTTGTCTTCTCAACAATTTTTGTATTTAAAAGACAAACTGTCAGTGTGTTCCCCCCAACAGTTTGTGGGGGCGTAATAGGGTATTAGACTTAGAGTACAATACTAACTCTGCAATTATTCTCTGTAACCCTAACACACAAGTATATATATATGAGCAAAGGCTCCCTTATTGGGTGAGCCATCCTGCCTAATCTCTGTATAATAATAATAATAATAATAATAATAATAATAATAATAATAATAATAATAATAATAATAATAATAATATTATTATTATTATTATTATTATTATTATTATTATTATTATTATTATTATAGTAACCTTCATTTAATAATTACAGAAAAATAAAGTAAAAAAAGAGTTTTATGGTTATAATTATATGAGATTTTGATAGGTAAAACCGAAACTTTATTGAAATTAAAGGAAAAAAACTTTAAAATGACACTTAATTTGAACCAATAATGAGGTTTCTGTTTAATCACTTTTTTTTGGGTGCAAAATCTGTTTCGTCACTTTAATACATATGAAGCGCCAAAACTTATATGTATAAGACATTCTTTCTGTATTTTCGTTGTGACAATGTCGCTTTTTAGTAAAATAATAGTCACAATTCATGATAAGTGATCCCTATATTTCTAAATAACCACCCTTTTGGCTAGGGGTGTAAACGAGTCGAGTCGAGCCTGAGCTAGGCCTGGCTCGGTTTGTTTTGGCTGGACTCGGGCTCGGCTCGAAGCTCGCCGAGCCGGAAAAATCAAAGCTCGGGCTCGGCTCAATTTAGGCTCGTGGCTCGGCTCGGCTCGGCTCGGTTTGGCTCGGCTCAAATTCAAACTCATCATTACAAACGTAAGAAAAAATTGATCTAAAATAATTGCAATTGAATTCGACTATAATGATCCCTTGCACATTCTCATATGAAGAAAAAAAATCTTAAAAAAATAAGAAATCTCTAAAAATATTTAATGGTTTTATTCGAATAGAGAGGAAACTTACCTAAATCAAGCCAACCGAGCCGAGCCATAGTAGGATCGGGCTCGGTTCGAGCTCGGTTTGACCCGAGCTTGAGCCGAGTTTTGACCGAGTCGGCTCGACTCAGTTACACCCCTGCTCTTGGCTATTAGATTACAAGTTGATCTCATACAAGACTGAATTCATCTAATGAATTAAATTGAATTGAACTAAACTAAACTAACTAAACATACAAGAACATAGAATACCCCACGCACCTATAAATTGTAATTAACCAAGTAGGTGTGATTGAGTGGTAGGGACTAATCCATCATTAACCAAGCTAGGTCGAGGATTCGAATCTCGCCTTGAGCAATGAGCAACTTTAAATTCTTTAGCCAATTATCTTGCCCTTTAAAATGCCTACAAGCTAGTGCGGAGGAATAGTCACTGTGGTAACGGTGGATACCCTTGATTGTAAACTAAAAAAAAACCTATTAATTGGTATTGGTTTGAAAAATCGATCCTAAAATGCACCGAATAAACGGAAATCTCGTACACCAGCCCGTTAGCGAAGTAGACCAATGTAGGTGATACCATCTTGAATGAGGACTAACCAACTTGAAGATGAGAACCGTTGGATGGGTAGATATTGACGTCACCAGGAACGACTGATGATGGTCTAAAAAGGAATTAACTCGCTTTGATCCAATGGCTGCACTTAATATTAATTAATAATAGTAGGACGTTAGTTACATCATTAATACCGTTTTTGGGATCCGGCAGATCCTTCTTCAATAAGCATTAATATGGTTAGTTGAATTCATTATTTCATCTTTTGCATAAATATAACCTCTGTAACCATTTAACTGAAGTACTTCACCAATACGTACTATATAGCTAAGATAGGAGTTTATTTTATACGTACATCTTTTTTTCTTTTCATTCGGGCTCCGTTCTTTTTCAGCTCGATAAAATTGAACTGAATTGAATCGATTTTTGTAGTTTGATTTTTAATCATCTTAAACTCGTCTAAAAATATTTAATATTAGACTCGTTTAAATTTTAAAAATATGTTTTGAGATTTTTTCGATGATATTATACTTGAAATAAGTAATTATTTAAGTGATAAAATTACACGAAATTAAACAGAGGCAAATAGAGCCGCAGTATATAACATGATCGATGACATCTTAAAACTATATTGCATGGTCAAACAATGATACGCCAGCTTTGGAAGTCACCTCACCAGTATATATGTACCAGCATGACCACCATATATGGAGAATGTAACTGTCAGTTTTAGTCTTGCAATTATAGCCCACGTTCAATTAGCGATGACTATGAGACTTGAGAGTAATAAGAGAGTATGATCAGTGGCTTGAGATCGAAAATTTAAAATAAAAAATCATAGTTATTTGGATGTTATTACACCTCGTGGATGGTCAATTGGTCATGTAAGATTTTAAGTGCATAATAGAGAAATTGGTTGTATACATACGTACTATTATTAGTTGAAGTCATTATATTGATGATCACGAGTATCTGTTATTTTAAGCAACGTTAATTTATAGTCTAGTTTTCTCTTTCTATCTAATTATTAACGGAAAATGTGAATAAAATTAGTACATTTTATATGATTTTCAACTGAAAATGTTTTTCAGATGAAAATAAATTTTCGCCCAACTAAAAAGAGCGTTAATCACGTCGCTTCTTAAAAGAGGATTATACTTTACTGTCATACAAATTGGTTAGTTGTAAACTTGTAACGTCTACCATCTGCTTCTCTCATTGTGACCATTGACAAGTATGTATGGCTTATAGAGAAAATAATAACAACAAGAGTTTTCTACAACCCTCTATATATATATATATATATATATATATATATATATATATATATATATATATATATATATATATATATATATATATAATCAATAAAGATAATAATTAACAAAAATAAAGTATAGCATTACCTAAAGTGCTATACAAATCACAAACAACACTCCATTCTCGGAACAAAAAACCTCAACACTTCACACAGCAGAAATGAAGATTATTGATCAACTGCAACATTGTGTGCATATTCACATTTTGTAATTTTTATTTTTTTTATTTTATTTGTTATGACATGTAATCAGGTAATCTTACAAAACTTCCTCAACAATTTTGGCCTAAATTATCATAGTTGTTAAGTACTCTCTCCGTTTCATAATATAAGTCATTTTTTAACTTTGCACACAAATTAAAAAATTGTGAATTTAAAAAAAATACTCCCTCTGATCCACGGAAATCTTTACGCTTTTCACTTATGTTTGGACCATGGAAATCTTTACGTTCTCTTATATGGTAATGTATTTGAGCACCCTTTACTGTTTTACCCCTCCCACCTTCTCACCCCCATGTGCAATGAAATAAATAAATAAAAAAAAGATTTCTCACGCCACTAGCTACAAAAGTAAGAAAAGTAATAGAAAAGCAAAGAAAGTAATAAATACCCACTAAAATATTATTTTCTCTCTCTTAATACCTCATGTGCTCTTTTAAGGGTAAATTTGGAATTTTTGTGCTAAAATGCGTTTTCCTTAATATTAGTCCTATTCTCCAAACGTCAAGATTTCCATGAACCGGAGGGAGTAGATGGTAAAAAGACTAAACTATCTAAGAATTAAATGCAACATTGGTAAGAGAAAAGAAGCACAAATTTTTGCCTAATCTCATGATTAGGAAGGACCCTAATCTCACCATAAGGTGACATTAGGTGTGCAAGTGGGGGAGTGGGGAGGAGAGAGAGTGGTGAAGAAGGAGAGAGAAAGGAAGAGGAAGGAGAGAAAGGAGAGAAAGAGTAGGAATGTGCCAACCCTTGAGATCATATGATTGAACCATTGGAAAAGAAGTAAATGACAAGAAAAATGAAGGGTAAAGTACGAAAACTAGCAATAAATATTTATTTAAAAGTGTTGAAAGTCAAAATATATCTTATATTGTAAAACAAAAATAAAGTCAAAATATACCTTGTGAAATGGATGGAGTACGTAATTCATTTTTATAATGTACAGTAAGGTGTATGTGGCTTGTCAGGGAACCATTTATTTTGGGTATAGTTCTTGCTTTCTCAAACATGTGAGTTTGCTGCCTCCTAGTCACCTGACAGTGGTTGTAAACTTGTAATACTATCAAGTACGTACTATTGTTGTACCACATCCTTTTTTAATACTCACGAAAACATCTATTTTCTCTTTTGATGTACAGGAAAAAGTTCTACACTTAGCTAAATTTAAAAATTACAATGTGATATGTGAGCCGCCGTCTAATTCTATGGACTTTGCGGCCATATAATCGACACAAGTTTCAACTCCGGGTCGTGCACGTCTTTTCGTCATTTTCATGTTGCGTTTTATTCTCCATTTCGTTCTATTTCATTTCGCACCGTTCTATTTACATTTTGTATTTCATTTTGTCGTAATATTTTCTTCCATTATTCACGTCGTGCCGCGTCCTGCCCTTTGCTTCCGTTTCTCACCTTAAAGAGAACTTATGTCGAAATTTTATGATGGCCTTGCCATATATTCTTCATTTCTTAATAATTGTTTTTCTTAATGTGCATATTTTGGTTGATTTTACAATTTCCAAAATCTAACAAGAAAAGTCATAATTTGGAGTAAAACGACAATACTGCCCGCTTTAATTCCAAACAGTAAGGAACAGGAATTTGAGTGTGAAGTTTTACCAGAAATAGGAGAAACCATATCTGTTTCGATGATATATAAAAGAAGTGGACATTTCATTAATATAGTAGTTTGCTTGGCTAAGTATCCAACTTCAGGAACCGCAAATCTGAATGAAAAATAAATCCTAATTTATATCACGGGGTTATAATTAGCTAGCTACTACCAGAAATTTGAATGAAAAGCACCCAAATTATCTACATTCTATCTATATGCAAAAGTGCTTGTTTGCGTTGTGCCTACTCGATTGACAGAAATGGAATCAAGAACAGTTGCATGACTAATGCCTAATTGCCTTTAGTAATACTTGTCTGATCTGAAAGTTAATTTAAGATTTCCTTTCCTATTTCATTTTTTCAATTTGTACTAATTACAAAAGACACATAACTCGTTCCAGTTTCTTCTAATTAAGCCATTACACAGATTCCATGCGGATATTACAATAAGGAAATATGACTTTTAAAAGTCTTCTTTGCACACGCAATCTCCATGACTCCATATAATTCAACGCAAGTTAATACAAATATGCAATAACGTTTTTTGTTTCTATTTAAATGAAATTTAATTTATGCTAGCTATCAAATGTGATATCACTAAAAGAAAAGGGTATTAATTAGGTGGAGGAGCACTCGAGGATGTCAAACGTACAAAGAGAGAAGACTTCTTATTAGAATAAAGCAGATTTCAAGGGCGTTACTTATAGAATACATTTCAAATTGACATGGTATAAGTATAAGTATAACAAACTAGAATAATTAAGTAATATGTTTATGTTAATTTTTGGGAGAAAAACAGAGGAAACGAAAAATAGACAAAGTTCCATTTCCACTCATTAGTGAAAGTAGCAAAAGAAAAAAGAAAAAGGAATAGTATAAGTGAACCAGAAGGGTTTGACAAGAAGAAGAGGCGCGAGATGTCAAACTCAATAAACTAGTACACAATTTGACCAAATTGGCTATAAGATTTTCTGGATACCTATATACTAGTACTAGTATAAAATATAATAGCCGTTAGATTCAGAATTTAATTATGGGGGAAAAAATTAATTAAAACCCCAATTTTATATTATTATTAACAATAATTTTAATATAATTAAATCCTAATAATAAGAAAATGGGAGTGAGCTAAAGGAGGGGCAGGGGAAATGAAGGGCAATAAAACACAAACTAAGAATACGTAATGAATGAATGAAGGCTCTCAGCACCTTACCACATGCAATTATTCCCCCAATCTTAATTATCTCTCTCTCTCCTTTTTTTTCTCTCTCTTACCTACAAATACAAATACACCTTAGAAAGATTTCATTTCAATTTGTTTATTTCTTTTTTTCAACACTATCATTAAATTTTTCCTAAACAGCTTTTAATTTTACACTCGTCGTCTTCTTTTTCATCCTCTTTTTTATTTTCTTTAATTTTTTCTCTTTGTTCAACAATTCAATTCAATCTCCTCCCTCCACCTCCACCTCTTTTCTTATTTCTTTCTCTCTCTCTCCATCTTTAATTCCTATCCATACTAAACAAGATGGGTTGGTGTAGTGGTTCAGCACTTCATCCCTTAAACAACTGGTTGGGGGTTCGAATCCCAACTATTGCGAATGGAAAAAAATTCCTTGGCCAGCCCCCTACCGCTTACTGCGCTGACATTTGGGGCGAGAGAGTTAGTTACTGTGATCGACGGTGAATACCCTTGGCAAAGACCAAAAAAAAAAAAAATTCCTATCCATACTTTAATTAAGAAATAAATACACCCTCTTCACCCTTCAACTCAACCCCAACCCCAACCCCAACCCCTCTCTATATAATGACCTTCACATGAACTATTCCCAACCCTCCTTTCTTATTTCTCATCATTATTTCTTGTTTAACAAACCTAACCCCTTTCTCTCTCCTCTTTTTTCCCCCTTCTTTCAATTTCTAAGTAAGTCCTCTGTTTTATTTAATTCAATTTGATCAATTTTTTTTTTATTTGGGTAGTTCTGAATTTTGAATTTTAAATTTTGATTAATTTTTGTCTTGTTTTTGTTTTGGTTAGGCAATAATCAAGATGAGTAGGAGAAACAGGAGAAGTGAGAACATCAACATCGTCAACAACAACAACAACAACAACAACAACAACCGCAACAACCACAACGGGGAGCTGGATTTGAAGCTGAATCTATCACCTCCACGTGTAGCAGTGAGGGGACCACAAAGGATGTCCACGTCATCATCTTCAACATCATCGTCATCGCCTGACATGTCACCACCGAGGTCATGTGTTTCTTCAGAGGACAGCTTGAAGTACTCAAGCAGTCCAGAATCGATGTCAATGGTTTTGGTTGGTTGTCCGAGATGTCTTATGTATGTTATGTTGTCTGAAGTAGATCCAAGGTGTCCTAAATGTAAGAGCACTGTACTCCTTGATTTTCTCCCCAGCAACACCACCACCACCAACAACAACAACAACAACAACAACAACAACATGAGTAGCAGTGACGACGACGATGAAGATGATCACATGAACATGGATTTTGATGACAACAACAACAACAACAACAGGGGTAATGAAAATGATATGAATATCAATATCAATTACGCCGGTGTTAGTAACCGAAGGCGCCGTAGATTCTGATGATTCAACAACAAACAAGGAGAAGAAGAAGCAAAAAAATGGTGCCAGTTAAAATTCTCTCTAGCTTGTTATTTTATTTTATTTTTTAAAATTTGGTAGTTAATGGGACTCCGGCTTTCTCTATTGAGAGGCGATGTTTGGTTGCCCAAAAGACGGGGGAGGGTAAAAAATGGAAGAGGGGGTAGAAAGGTGAATTTGGGGGCGGTAAGTATTTTCCGTCTTCTCGGCAACCAAATGGAGGATTTTTTTTTTAATTTTTTTTTTATATTTATATTTTTATTAATTAGTAGTTGTAGTAGAAAATAGTAAAGTAAAGGCTTTGATCTTCCTTCTATCTTGTTTAATTAGTTACCCTTAATTAAAGGTAAGTAGTGTTTATCTTCATTTTTGCTTCTCTCTCTCTCTCTCTCTCTCTCTTAACTCTTTATCTGTTTTCTCGCTCAATATGGGTGCACTTTGGTACCTGACATTTAATTTTTTGATCAATGAGGTTTCTAACTTTGCATGAATGAGAGTGACAACATTCAAGAAGGTTTTGTAAAGTCAAATTTCCTGTTTTGAGATTTTAAGATTTTTCGCCCTTTTCTTTTTTCTTTTTTCTTTTTCCTTTTTTTTTCGGGGTGACGTGGTGGCAGTAGGGACCATATGAAACGAGCGAAATTAAATACTCCTAGTAGAAATCATTAGTATTATTATTGTTATTATCAGTGAGCTACTGAGCTACATTACATTAAAATGGAAAGAGATTAGTAAAAATAAGAGTAATTAGAAGGGACAGTACACGTGATGGCTTATAAATGTTTTTAACTAATTGTGCGTCATAGCTTAATTAATGATGGGCGATTAGTTACAAATGGGTAATAAATCAAGTTCGGCCCGCAATCAAGGCAGGGGGTGGGGGGCAATTAGCTATGCAATTAATCGCTAATTAAATATGTTTATGACAAGGCCCCATTCCAAATTAAACTTTTTAATTTTTTTTTTGAGAGGTATTAAACTTTTTAATTAGTTTACATTCCCACATGATAGACCACAGTCATAAAATCTGTTAGCTGTAACTAGGCCCATTTCATTCTAAATATTCTGCAAATACATGGAGAGAAATTCGGAGATTTGGAATAATTTCTAGCACCTATAGGCTCCTACAACCTCCATTTTGACCTTCATCTATGTTCTCTTTCATACTCTGAGATTCTCTGAAACAAATTTAAAACTGAGTAGGGTATTTGATTTGATATATTGAGATTTTAAGTCGAGTCAACTAGTTTATTTGTTAAAATTATTACGTATTGTAGAGCGATCTGGATTCAAAATCTGTCTTTATCCCGTTTTATATAGTTGTCTTTGCGCTAAAGAAATTCTAAAAAAAATAAATTATGATTTTCAAAAATTGTAAATCACTATCAAATTTAATTAGTTGGTGCATGCATTGTTTGATAGTCATGTAAGGCAATGCATGAAGTGTTTTGAGGAAGTATATATTTATATATATATGAGCAAGAAGTTGCTTTCAATGGGTCTGTCAAATTTGATTATCCTTGAGTCAGACTCCAATAAGTAGTGTTGGTGAGTTCGTTTGACCTAACACAACTAATGTGAATAGTCCATGTTATTGTTAAGGAGCATATAAGTTAAGAGTCAAGCAAGATTCTGAATTTTGAACAAGATCGGTCAAATCTAGTCATGGTTATGAGTAGGTAAAGAAGTGTTCAACAAACTCCTCTACCCAATTTTAGTTAATTCTCTGTTTGAAAATGAAGTAAAAATAAAAAATAAAATAAGAATTGTAGTTTGATAACAAAATAAAATACTTTTAATAGAAGTATCTCGCATTGCTTTAAAAATAATCACATTAAATCATCCAAAAATCCTACCCTATAAAAAAATGGGAAAAAAAGAGAGTTGATGGAATAAGATTATCCTTCACTAGCTATACCTACCTAAATATAGTTGATAGTACAACATCACGTAATACGTATGCACCAATAGTTCTATCTGCTTAAGAAAAGCACTCTGTGATTAATATAAAGACGTTTGAATAGATACTAATTTATTGAAAATATCGATAATGATGATTTTTATAGAATCTCGACTACTCGATCACCCTTCTATCAATTCACATCAGTTTTCTTTAATTTTGGTGCATGGTGTAAGAAGCATTGATCCTTTCATTGGCCATTCTATACACCTTTAAGACCAGGCTTATTAGCCCTCCTTGCTTGCCCCAAAGTACCTTGAGGGTCGCTCTCACTACTAGTTATCTATGTGCTCGTATTATGCATGCCAATTTCAGGGTCCCCCCCTTTTTTACATGATCCAAATGTGTACATCTAAATAGTTTCACTTGACTTGTGACACTTGTATTTTTTACTTTATTTTTAGAGGAAAGTGAGTCATGTATTAATTTAACGTCAGTGAGTCCATGAGTATTGTTATATGTGAACTCTAGATTCTAACGATATATCCTTCAAGATTTCTACTGATAGATCAAATATATTACGTGAGAATATAGGACCATTTTCATTAATATGACTATCGTCCCCTTTATAGCCATGTGAATTTTTTGAATTATACCATGAATTACCACGCACATAAAGTATATATATATAAACTTTATTTTCCGGGACCTGAACAATCGAGTCTTCCGTAATCTGACCAATTATGCAATAGCATATAAAACACCGAGTTCTTTTTTTCTTTTTGGATTAGAAAAAACCTAGTTTTTTTATAGGGTTGATCTTTTGGAGATATATGTTATAGTTTCTCTTCTAATCTTTTTGCCTATCATACCTAGCAATTTCAAACATGGTGTTTTATTTTGATGGAAATCACAAATTGAGATGAAAAAATAATCATGAACCATATAATGGGAGTACTATTTGAATAGAGGAAAAAGCGTCCAGCTTACACTTTTAAGTGTAATCTAGAAGCTTGTACAACATCATCTTCTGTTTTTCTTTAGTGATGTTAGTGTCTAGAAACTTTTAATTCTTAGGGCTAATTTGGACTAACATACTCAAAATTTTCAAAATGTTACTTTCAAGCAACAATTGAATTAGTAATTCATAGTAAATGGAAATTTACCTCTAGTAGACATGAGAGTAGTACAATAGTATGGATGCATGTTAATTGCAAGCACTGATGTCATCATATGCCTCTGATTTCTCTACCATTACATCTTGAATTCATTATAACATTAATTTCATGACTACTTTGTGCGACCCTTTTCATTATTCATTCATGTCATGCCATCTTTTTTCTACAACTGCGAATAAAAACGTACCCACCTTGATATTACTAGCCATTAGTGTACTCTTTATTTGATGCCATCAGTCTTGTATGAATGCCCACCATGAATAACTATTGAGCAGCTGCTTGCTACCCAAAATTAATTTTATTTATTATTAAAATCAATGAATTCCTTCAGGCTCCAGCCAAGCAAATTAAATTGAATGAAGAAAACCAAAAATAAATTAAATTTCTTGTAAATTTCGTCATCTTTAATAAATGAATAATGTTGATCGATCAATCTTTGCAAAACGTTTATAACCGGAAGCCCGCACCGACCCACCCCTAGGCCATTGTATGAGAATTAGTCGCAACAGGACTCAACAGTCCCACACACTGAGGTAGGCCAGAAGGGGGAGGGGATGCTTCGAGCAAGTCTCGAACCCCTGACCTTGGGCAACATTGGCAAAGCCCTTAACCCCAATGATGTTACCATTGAGCCACGACCCCGGGGGATAATGTTGATCAATTTTCAATTGGGATAAGGCTGCATACATCTGGATCTTCCCAAACCCGTCCTAGACGGAATACTTACTGTGTTGTTGTTGTTGTAATCTTCAATTGGGCTACTTAAATACGTATGTATGCTAATAGTATAGTATAATAAGAGATCTTTGATTGTAGTAACAAAATTAAAATTAAATGGGTAGAGCACATGTATGTTTTTATGAGCCCAACAGTTATAGCAGCTAGCTGTACCCATTTATAATGATCATCACTAGTTGGCAGTTCTTCTGGTGCATTCTCTTTAATTTTCACTCTCTAGCTAGGAAGGTCACCTTCTTTAAAGCGTTCTTTAATAATAATTCAATTCAAAAGATCAATAAAGAAAAAAAAAAGATGACATGATAACTAATTAAAGTTTTTAGAAGTTTCACAGACTTAGCTAAGCCAAGCAAATGCCAAGACATGATAGATCGATAATCTCTTAATTAATTTAGGTGGTTGCTTATGGTATCGTGCTATACTTATAAAGATATATTTTCAGTTATATAGATTAGGTAAGGCCAAATAAATACTCTGTTTCATTTATAGTACTACATCTACATGTACCTTCTGTGAAAAATTATACGCATCTCTCTGCAATTATATACGGAGTATATCACTCCATATACGTTAGGGATTTAGTATAAATACGTATTTGCTTTGTTGTTGTAGAAATACCTCTAATTTACGAGATTTGGATTTCACGTTAAGATAGTCGAAAGTAAAACTTTTTATTTAGCCAAAAATAATATCTTTGTTCAAAATGTAACAACACTTTACGGCAAAATCGTCTTATAGTAATATAAATTGTGTTTTCACGGTTAATATTTCTACGCTCTATCCCCTCCACCATCAAATTTAGCTTCTTAGAAGCTGAAAATAGCCCCCAAAGAGATTAGAAGTTAGAAGCTTTGATTTAGAGTTTCTACTTTTGGTCATCTTAGGGGGTATTTCAGCTTCTTGAAAGCTAAATTTGGTAGTGGAGGGGGGAAAATGTAAGGAAAATGAGAAAGGAGATGCTGAAATTTGAAAGAAAAAAAAAACTTAGTCAAACACCCCCCTTGAATCTCTCTACATGTTTATCTTATTGGTTATTAGCTTGCCTAGAGTATATAGTTTGTAAGCTATTATATACTCTTGGGACATATCCAGTGCACATTATATGGGAGTGATTGCAAATTCCTCGTATCAATAAAAAAAATAAAAAAATTATAACAACGAGTCAACGACGAGGAAAAGAAGAAAAAAGGACAAGGCCGTATTGAGGGCAGTGATCGATCAACAGCAGCCCATATTCTTTATCTGGCCTCTATTCCTAATTTTCCTTTTAGTTTAGGAAAGGAAAAGACAAAAGGTCCAAATATGCTTAACTTATACTCTAAGCGACATTCACGAACACCGGGCCTCGGTTTTTTTATACCAAAAGGGCCAAAATGCTTTTGGTGGTAACGTGTTTTTTTGATCCGGCAATGATAACGTGTTTTATGGGAAGGAGATTGATCGACAAAAGCCAAGCAAGGAGAAAGTATATGGATCGTTAATGTTAGATCATTCGTTGAGTTGAGGGCTTGAAGGTGTTCTTTTAATCTTCTTCATCTAAACTTACAGCTTAGTTAAGTTTAGCCGATTTAATTTTATTCAATCTAGTCTTTCAGTTTAGTTGAAAAGAAGATAGCTTAATAATAAAATCTATTTTAAATTTTAGTTGGAAATATAAATTACATACCTCATAGAGTTTTTAAAAATGATAGATGGAATTTGAGTTCAACACCTGTCTTAATTCAGTTTGTATGGAGTGAGGATCCTCTAAAGTAAAACCCTCCAATATCCCCTCCAATAAACCAATGTCATCATGCCACATCACTTATCCATTCCAATAAACATCCAATAATAATTCTTTTTACCTTTTCTTTTTTGGTTCTTGTGAGTTACTACACCAAATATTTCACCATTTTACTTTAGAGGATCCCATCTCGTTTGTATGACCCATTTAAATCAGTTTCGAGTTAGATGGAAAACCACCAAAAATAAAAACTTTCATTTTCAACTCAATCTCATAATATTTTAATGTCTTTGACTTTGTTTTTTTGGTTCAAGAGAGACAGATACCAATACAATAATTTACATATAACGAGGAGAGCGAAATTCAAACCTAAAACGACTATACCAAAACCTCATTGGCATCTCGTTGACTCTGCAACAAACACAATCACCATTATCTACCAAACACAATGCTTTATTATCATCCAAAAAAAAATGAAAAAAACTTTTTCTCATAATTAATAAACAATAATAGCAATAGTATGTAACTAGTAAGGGATGTATTTCTTTATTGGTTGCCAGATGGATCGATGCTCATCTCAAAGAAAATGGAATCAAGGAATTCAAGTCTTGAGCTCGAGATTGGAGTAAACTTCATTCTTGCACTGTATTGCATTTGCATGTTGCATGTAGTGTAATGAAGTAATGGCATCTTAACTCCAATTTTAATTTGTGGGGACCCATTTAATTCTTTCATTGACCAGTCCCACAAAAAGTAGTGGATGAAGAAAATTGAAGTCGTTTATCGAAGTTTTCAACTAACTAGTTATATTTCCCGTGCGATATACGGTTTGTGTGTTTATAACAACTAAAATATTTTCATTAGTACAAACTTGAAACAAATTATTTGCCTATGGCAGATATTTTTATGAAATTTCTAATCTGTGAACCTCTCTTTTTCTATACTCATCAAATAAACTTTCTTACTTTCTGTTTAATTCTAATTGTATGCCCCGCATGATGCACGATTTTATACTATTTTGATTACATGTCAATATTTACTTATGTGTCAAAACCTACGTGTCAATATTTGCGTGTGTGTCAATCCTACATGTCAATCTAGCAATGGTGCACATTCACTTATATATATATATATATAATAGATTAAACAACGACACGTCAAAAAAGAAAATTAATTAAACAACGAAGGACTGTTAATATCATTTTTTTTTTGGCCCTGAGGACTGTTAATATCATATTTTTTTTTTGAGTGAGAACTGTTAATATCATTAAATCAGAGTAAACCTTCAGGATAAATCTTTCCCTAATTGAGGCCTGAAGTAATTAATTGAAAAGTCAGGTCAAAGTTTTAGAAACTTAAGTCCTTCAATGCAAAGGCAGCCCCACTTTGGGATTGGTTTGGTTTCCTAAAATGTCAAATGAATTCTCAATTTGGAATATTCTTGATTCTACTATAATTATATGGGGGAGTTTAAAAAATTCTCTCATGGAATATACTCTGTTATGATTCTCTAAATAAAGTTTAGTAGCAGATGAAGGGATTAACAATTCTTGTTATGGTGAATCAGGTGAATGGTGATCACTTTTAGATTGCCAGTACTTGTTGCGAAGAAATGAAAACCATCATTCATGAGCAAGTTAGTTTCTCAATAGCACTCTAACATTGCATTGTTACACTTCTATCATCTCTGATCCATTTATACACACAATTCTAGTCCAATTTGAGATAAGCTAGACTTCTGGGTTTGAAATGAGATGTGTGAAGACATGTTCTTACCTTCTAGTAATAAATTAATAAGTCTTCTATAAAACCGTCCCATAGTAGAATAGAGTGACTTTTATAAAAAATAAAGATGACCATTGCTTTCACAAGAGTCGCCCCATGCTACAGTGAGGCGGTATTACACAAGTTTTTGTGCTAATCCGAATGCTTATTGCTTAAGTTCCCTTATTGGCACCTCAAAAAATAAATAAAAAATCCGTTATCATGAGTTGTTCCTTTTACAAAAAGACAAAAAAAAAAAAAAAAAAAAAAAAGTTGTTTCCTTTTTTTTTTTTTTTTTTTTTTTGGTAAAAGGTCAGAGTGATCTTATTACCAACTAGTGGAATAGAGTGTAAATAAACAAGCTAAGGGAGGAGCAAAGGAAAACATCAAACCTCATTGAAAGGTTTATCTGGTAACCTTGTCCAAGCCTCTCAAAAAGAGAAATCAAGTAAATGATTTAGCTACATCAGACTTTCTACAAACAATTTGTCTCTATTGGACATTTTACCGAGGGTGCTGAACTGAATCCGGGTCTTAATCTCCTTGATTATTGTTCCTGCCAGGATCCCAGTGGTTTTTTCTACTCCCTTGAATATCCTGCTGTTCCTCTCTATCCAGACGTGATAGGTGATGGCAGCCATACAAGCAGCCACAATCTTCTTTTGACTCCTGCAGAGTTGTTTCCTATTATCCACTCATTTGTGCCATCTCGCAATGCTGTCTGGCATCTGCATGACATTCACCCAGTCACATACCTCCCTCTTCAGTTCTGATACCCAGGGGCACATGAAGAACAAGTGTTCATGGTCTTCATCTGCATTCTTGCATAGCACACAGCCACTATCTGTTTGTATCTTGTAAATTCTGGTCATTCTATCCCTGGTCAGGAGCCTTTCTTATCAGCAAGCCAAAAGATAAATGAATGCTTTGGGACTGCAACTCTTGACCAGACAGCTTTTGAACTTCTAGAGTTCCCTTCAGTCTTCCTTAGGAACCTATAACCTTCATCAACTCTGTATTTCTTCTGTGAGGATCTCCACTCACAGTCTGCAGGAAAAATTATCCTCATTTCAAACAATTTCTTCAAGTACCAGCTGCAGTCTGTTGGCACCTGAACATCCCAGAACCTTCTCCCTTTCATAAATATACGTTCTACCCATCTGACCCACAGGTGATCTTCTTTTTGTGCCAAAGCCCACAGAAGTTTTGCCACAGCTGCTTTATTCCAACTTTGGCAGTGCTTGAAGTTTAACCCTCCCTGCCTTTTGTCTCTACAGATCAGGTCCCAGCTAACCAAAGAGATCTTATGCTGACTGTCTGTAGTCCCCCACAAAAAATTCCTGCAAATTGCTTCAATCCTCTTGATGATGCTTTGAGGCAATAAGAAGGTTGAGGACCAATACACATGTATAGATAACAGGACAGAATTGATAAGTTGTACTTTCCCCATATATGACAAGTGTCTTGTACTCCAGCATCTGATTCTAGCAGCTATCTTATCAATAAGAAACTCACATTCAACCATGGTCCATTTTGTAGGAGCCATAGGCATACCAAGATACCTCATAGGGAAGTTACCCTCAGGGAAACCAGTAATCTGTAATATCTGTTGTTTAATGGTAGAGCTCACTCCATTCAAATAGACTTGAGATTTTAGTTGATTGGCATGGAGGCCAGACACAACAGAAAAATGCTCAAACCCTGTGCAAATGTTGTAGTAAATTAACAAAATTCATAAAACCTGCGGTATATTACCAATCAAAATACCCCGCGTATCATAAGACCTCATGATGAAGATCTTAGCAATGCACAGAAATTTCTCATACAGTTACAAAGAATCAAACTATCAACAGAGAAAAAGGAATATAAAAAAAGAGAATTGTTGAAACTTATAATCTAAAAACTAACCTGGGTGGAAACGAAACGGAAAGGTTTGTAATTCAAACCCCTTCCTCGTATATTGCAACTGATTACCATACTAAAAATCAAAATTTGTTCTGCACAAAAAATAAAATAAAAAAAAAATCAACAGAATCAACAATTATGATCTCCAACCATCATTTCAAGCAATTCTATAGAGTTTGTACGCAAAAAGGGAAATTGATAAAATTAGGTTTCAATTTTCTTACTTGATCAATTGTTGCGGAGGTTGGAGGCTTGAGAGAAGCTAATTGCACGGAGGAGGATGAGAGGAAGATGAAGACTGAAGAGCGACGCAGATGGAGGCAGATGCAGATCAACGGGAATAGGAAGGGGATTGGAAAACAAAAAGAGTAACAACCGAGGAAACTGGCGAAGTAGTAGAAGTAGCTAGTAATCCGGGATGTCCGGAGTCTCAGTTGTTAAGGTGATTGTAATTTGCCTACTTTTACTCCATTAGTTAGGGTTAGTTGGGGATCGCAGAAAATAAGTTTTGAGATTAAAAAAAAGACAATGGGAAAATTTTCATTGACAAACTGACATGTGTACCTAGATAATGTCAACCGGTTATTGTTAAAATTCAAAATATACAATATCTCATTTAAAATATGTCATCCAAGCAACGCCCTTAATATTAAATAATTGAAAATTAAAATAGGCCATCTAAGAAATCATTTATAGTTAATAATAATGCATTAGAAGTTTTGGAACTTTTCTTATTAACCATAGGTTCACCTGAGCCCTTTGGGTTAAGACTAATTATATGTTCGCACCGAGTTGGTTTACGAATGGGTAAAGTGCTCTCACTAAATAGTTTCTCCATTCACAAGACTCGAACCCTAGACCTTGCTTAAGGAATGAGAGTGCTGAACCACTTACACCAACCACTTATTAGTAACTTTCTTAGGGTATGTTCTCCTCACCTTCTTTTTACTAAACTTATCTGCACACACCCTGATCTGAAACTAAAATTTTCTAAACTGAACTGAATTTTTTATGAACTGAACTTATTTTTACTGAATCTATAATTACAAAGAGTAAAATTGTACTTCAATTTATCAATTTGTACTGATTTTTTCTGAACTGAACTTCTTTTTACTGAACCGAACTGAATTGAATTTTATTAAACTAAACTGAAGTGAAGTTTACTGAATATTTCACGGAGAAGTAGAAAACATGGCCTTATATTTGACCAAAAGAGAGGTAGAAATTAATGAAAGATGGGGATTTTGTCTGAACATAGTCAAAGAGCAAATACAGTCGACTTCCGTCTACTTAGATTACGACAAATTCTTTACGTTATATTTACAGTAGCAAATCGATTTTCTTAGTTTTGATATATGTTTTTTTATTCTTTTTGTCCAAAATCTTCCTTGATTTTTTTTTAACTACTAAAAGGTAACACAACCTATTTACACTGCAGCTTCAAGTATTAAGATCAAAAAAAAGATTGACATTTCATAAAATCCTAAAGGGATATTTGTACCAATCAATCAACATGTTATAACTTATAAGATTATACATAATGTTTTTTTTTAAAGGTGATATAAGGCTTATATAGTATTAAATCATATGCTGACATATCAGGAAATATATACAAATCGGGCCATAATGATAGATATTATATATACACATTATTACTATTGATTTGCAGACTTGAAAGTATCGTTTTTTGAATACATCAATTCATTATTGAAGTGTTTAATGATGTAGCTTTTGTCTTTTGTTGTGTTATTTCAACTAATAATATATAAGGATTTTTTGTGCATGTGGTATATAAAGATTATACAGTATCAAATTATATATCAACTTTACAAATGATTTTTGTAGGGTTGAAATTGACTCAATCGAGAGAATTAGGGTGCTTTTATTAGAGCTGAACTTACCAGAACTGAACTGAATTTAACATTACTAAGGATATGTTCTCCTCAATTTAACCCTGAAGCATTCAGTAAAACTCAGTTCAGTTCAGTAAAATTCAGTCCAGTTCAGTAAAAAGAAGTTCAGTTCAGAAAAATTCAGTAGAGTTCGGTAACAAAGAACAGATTTACTCTTTGTAATTATAAATTCGGTAAAAATAAGTTCAGTTCAGAAAATTTCAAATCAGTTCAGTAAATTTCAGTTCAGTTCACTAAATTTCAGTTCAATTCAGTATTGTGCATATAAGTTCAGTAAAAAGAAGGTGAAGAGAATATGCCCTAAATTGGACATTACTGAACTAAATTGGACACAACTAAGCTGAATTGAATACAACTTGATATGTGAGACAAAAAGTATGTTCCTAAACTCATCATCACTGAACTGAACTGAACATCATTTAACTGAATTTGAAATCACTGAATTGACATGTGAACTGAACTGAACTCAACCGAACTAAATTGAATTGAATTGACTGTATAAGCTCTAACAAACGTACCCTTGATATGATTCTATACATGAAGAGTATCTAATAATAATAAAATAATCAAATCAATACCACGCTTGGCTAACATGAATGCTCTAATATGCAATAGTAACAGGTTCAATTTAGATTGTCTAGATCATACTCCCCCTCCTAGATGTTTATCAACCCCTTCCCCCCTTTCCTAAACCTCAACACAAATTCACATTCAATATCATGTATTGATGTCATACCCACGCCTCTTCATTTGAGAATTGGTCTTTTCTTCGTTACTTTACATGTAGAGACAATGCCATAGAGTTTACATTTTTTTTTTGTTCCATTCAGCTCACATTTCAATCATTTTTAATGGAATTTGTCAATTTGACTAATAAAATATGTTCAATTTTAATGATAGATGAAACAACATCTACTATCCCTAAAATAATAGGAAACAAAATTTTCTTTTCAACATCTAGAATCGCACTGCACCATTACCACCCCCCCAAACAAATAAAGATATAAAATGCTATTGATAAACGAAAAGTTTAGAATGTTATTTCTTTAATTTCAAAATTTGGCTATGAATTAACAATGGGCAATTAGACAATCAACTAATGAATATATATATATATATATATATATATATATATATATATATATATATATAATGTTCATCTAAAAGGTATTTTGAGTTTTTATGGAAAACATTGTAAATATATTTTTTAATTTAAATTTGTGACAGCATTTACAATTGTTCATTGTGCCCATATAAATATAATGCCCAATAATCTTATTATATGGCACTAATGATATTATAATGATTATATTAATGTTTATTTATACATTACAAAATAATTTTTCATAACTGATAGTTATACTTATGATTTTTGATCGATATGATCAATAATTTTGTTGTGATCGCATCAGACACGTATACCTTATCGAATTATCTAAGATTAGAATTAAAAGTGGCACCTATGCAAGCCACTAAGCTAACTTAATAACAAAATATATTTAAGAAATAATATCAAGTGAAAAAAAAAAAATAATTATAAGATATTAAATTAAGGAAAATTTATTTAAGAAATGATATCAGGTGAAAAAAAAAATATATAATTATAAGATATTAAATTAAGGAAGTATTTTCTGGTTTTATTAATTGTGATATCATGTATTTAGTAGTTTTTCAGGTGAAAAGAACAAACCATAAGGTCCCGTTCTTTTCAACGAAATAGTGTAAAACAACACGAATTTGAACTGAATAAAATGACACAAAAGATGACAGAACATAATGACATAATGGACACAAAATATGAGAAAACATAAAATACAAAATGAGATACAATTAAGATTGAAATGGAATACTAACTTTGCACATACACAACGTTAATTAATTCCACTAAATATTATATACAAGTATAAAACTAATATACAAAATAGCACATACATAATACAATATTTGTCATTCTGACAAATTATTTCAATATATGAATAACTATTTAGCCTCCCCAAGCATATAGGCACTGAACATGTAAAGTTCACAAATAATTAAAGTTTTGGATGATAAAAATAATTTGACTTATATGTTTCAGAGTTTTAACGAAGTTTGATAGTCCATAGAGCATCACGTAAAAGAAAAAAAAATACTTAGAAAAGTTTTTTTAAAAAAAATAGAATAGACAAATACATAAGAAAAACAAAGAGATTGCCGTAATTTTCTTTTTTGTTTTTCTATTTGTGCATATATATATATATATATACAAAAACTTCTATAAGACGGTCTTTTCATAACTTTTGATAAGACGGGGGTCACTTTTAAATTAAATAAGGGTCACTACTCACCAAAAGTGATCCCTACATTGCTAAATAGTAATCCCCATTTTTTTATGAGTTGGTCTCACACAAGACCTACTAACATATATAAATGCATACCACTGAAAATATTGAATGTAAATTCTTTACTAAACCTTGCAATGCACAAGATTACTTTTATATACAACACGAATCCAAATTATCGAAGTGAAATTGCCAACATATTTCGATCCTCAATATCATTTACTAATATCATTTGAGTGTATTTATTTCAAAGTAATAACACGTAACCCGTGCAACGCATGGGCTTCATATCTAGTTTTCGTAATAATTTTGATCCTAAAGTAGTTACCTATCTTTAATTGCTGTTTACGAATCGTTGTTTGTCAAATTGAGTGAATGAGAGTGCGATTTTGCACTTGATTAATTCTTTCTTAAAGCGGGTTTTTGGTTAATTTTGCTTCTTACTAGTTTTGTGATGGGTTGAACAGGCTGGATATTAGGGTTTTGGTGTGTTTGGTTTATTGAATTTGGAGATATAATTAGTTTGCTATTAGTTGATTTTCATTGATTTGAGCAGTTAAAAGCAAAGTATTTTGCTTCATGTCTGGTTTAATTTAGTCAAGTCCCACTAACTATAATTGTTGGTAGTATAAGGGTATGTTTAGCCTAGTTAAAAAGGAGGTTCAGCTTCTCCCTCTCACATCCTGTATAGCTTCAAATACTAGCTGGATTTCTCAAAAGCTAGAAGTGGGGTGAAAAAGGAGGAGGGAGGGGAAGGTGGTATGTGAAAAATGAGAAACTAGGACAAACACCCTCTGGTGTTGGTTGGCTAAATGAGTTTCTATATATTTGATGTTAAATGTGCAAAGAATAGGTACGGTAATCACCGGGCGGGCTCTCTCATTGCCTTGCATTGGCTTCAACACTAGACCCTCCTACTACATATAATTTAATAATTTCTATGGAATTTAAGGCTTGTTTTAAACATAGAATCTTGCTGATCTACTGCCTGGTTATTAAGAGTGGAAGCTAGGAGTTTAGTATTGTACAGAAATTATACTGGATGGCTTACCCTAATATGGGAGCCTGACACATATATATATATGAGTGTATTTAGGGTTATAGAAGATATGTACAGAATTAGTTTTCTATTCTAATTCTAATTCCCTATTACACCCCCTCAAACTGTTAGAGGTGTACACACTGACAATTTATCTTTTAAGTACGAAAATTGTTGAGAAGACAACCCTTTGGTGAAGATATCAGCAAGCTGAAACTTAGTAGGAACATAACGGACCACCAACGAACCATTGGCAACTTGTTCACGCACAAAATGATAGTCAACGTCAATGTGCTTGCTACGATCATGCAAAACAGGATTGACAGACATGTACGTAGCACTTACATTGTCACAATAAACCGTAGTAGGCCGACGAAGACAAAGGCCAATCTCAAGTAGGAGGTGGCGAACAAAAAGTGTTTCAGCAACAGAGTAGGCAACAGAGCGATACTCAGCTTCCGTAGAAGACTTAGACACCGTGGGTTGTTTCTTACTGCGCCAGGATATTAAATTGGAGCCTAAAAATACAGCATAACCTGTGGTCGAGCGGCGAGTGTCTGGACAACCTGCCCAATTTGCATCAGAATAGGCAACAATAACAGATGGTGCTTTGCCAGAATGCATAATAAGCCCATGATCTATCGTGCTTGCAAGGTACCTGAAAATGCGCTTGGCAGCATGTAAGTGAGCAGTACGAGGAGCATGCATAAATTGAGACACCATATTAACAGCATAAGCAATATCAGGTCGAGTTATAGTCAAGTACTGCAAAGCCCCAACCATGCTTCTATATTCAGTGGGATCGGCAAGCAATTCACCATCTGACAAAGATAATGTGGTCCGAGAAACAACTGGGGTACGATCAGATTTAACAATATGAAGGTGGAATTTTTGTAGAAGGTCTGTGACATATTTGTGCTGGGAGAGAAACAGACCCATGGATGTCCGTACCGCCTGAACCCCTAGAAAATAATGTAGGTCGCCCAAGTCTTTCATAGCAAATTCAGTACTAAGACGGTCTATAAGACTGGATAAGAGCTTGGGAGAATTACTAGTAAGAATGATATCATCAACATACAGCAAGAGAATAACTATAAAGGATCCAGCACGATAGACAAACATACTAGTATCACATTTGCTGCATATAAACCCCAATTGCACAAGAAATGTGCTAAAACGATGATACCATGCCCTGGGGGCTTGTTTAAGACCATAGATAGAACGTTTAAGCTTGCAAACA